>CM066318.1:125011756-126211756 GCA_033807775.1 Saussurea involucrata | reverse complement strand
GAATCATTCAATATTGCTTCTCTATATTTTGCTTCAGGGCGTGTGTTGTGGTCAATGACCGGTTATATATGATTGGTGGTCAAGAAGGTGACTTTATGGCCAAACCAAATTCACCTATATTCAAATGTTCCAGAAGGAACGAGGTAAGATATTTAGTACTCCCTTTGTTCTCTACTAGCTGTCATACTTTGACTCCAAATGTCAAAGCTACTACTTACAACTTCAATATTGATATGATATCATATATATTTAGTTTTGAGGAAAATTCGAGAACTACATCATTAAGTAGAAGTACTATAAACAGAAAAGAACTGGTGTTACAAATGAAGTATGATATACTAATTTGCAAATACAAGTTTGACATTCAGTTATACAAGTCTAAGAACCCAAAGTTTCAAGAACTGATGTGCCGCTTAGTTTGAATCTGCAAACCTTCACTTCACACCCCTGAGGAGATGAAGAATCCACCCCACTTGTTGATATTCACAATTGGTTTCCACCCCTATTGATTACCAGAAAGTGTTAGCACAAGAGAAATGAGTTCTCAAACATTTTTTCATTCAAAATTCGTAATCTGCCATTGCAAGATTACAAGAGCCCTAAATGTGGGGGTAAATACATAGAAAATGACAGAAATAACTTCTTAGGTTGATTACCAAGTGATCAAGCTATAGAAAATATTAAATGCTAAACACATTTCAAGGCTGATCATTACTCATCCTCTTAAATGCTTGTAAATTCCCAAAGATGCTAGCTAATTAATCAAAGTGATTAATATAGATGAATGCAGAACATTACAATTTTCTTGCAAACCGATTAGGATTAGCTTTCAACTTGTCATCATTTCAGCTGCATCACTGAAGCTTTTGTGCCACTATTCTTGCTTGTGCAATTATCGTATCCATGGTTTTAAAAAGCGTGTGAGGCGTACGCCTCAAGGCGCGCCTCGAGGCTAGGCGGTTCAAAATCGCACCGGAGGCGGCGCCTCTTAATCCCCAAACGAGGCGCACGCCTCGGTCGTCTGAGGCGGTGAGGCGTACGCCTCATACCGAGGCTAAATTATTTAAAAAATGACTAAAACCTTCTCTATTTCTTTTTAGAAAACCTTGTTCTTCTCTGGTTCTCCTAAAGCCTATCTGCTACTTGTCTATTGTCCTTCGAAACTTCCAGTTTTCTCCTGTTTTCTTTCCATTTTCTTCTTCGATTCTCTTCGATTCACAGAAGCATTATGTATATATGTATCTACTAGATACACTTCTTTTATATTTAGTCTCTACTACGTGTGAGGGTCACAACCACCCTTTTACTCCTACTTTGTTGATATTTAATATTTTTTCTCTATGAGCTGTGAGCATATTAATATATACATAAACATCTATGTTAGGAATAGATCAAAAAAAATCTTTGTTAGTACATGTACATCTATATTTTGTGATTGAAAAAAATATATGTATTGCATGTCTTCTGAGCAGAAGCAGTGGAATGCAGATTGGTGTATATGTATATTTGTGTAGTGTATATATTTCCGCCTCGGGGCTTACGCCTCGCCTCATTGAGGGAAAACGCCTTGAGGCACGATTCCGCTTTTTAAAACCTTGATCGTATCTCCACATATGGCCTATTTGTCTTCTGTCTATTGGTTCAAAGTCATATGCTCTCTTGTCAATCTGATCATCCTGTGAATTTTCTAGAATAATGTTGCACTGTAGCTCTAACTTTTGTATTTGTTGATGGTTGCATCACTTTGGCAATATGCCCTGGATGGATGTGACCCTGTTGGATTTAAGTGATTTCATATCCTTGAATTTCTTTGTGAAGAGTACTTTGACCCAAAACTTATTTATAATTTAAGATTCAAAACTGTCACAGGTTGTATATGGTGATGTTTACATGTTAGATGATGAGATGAAGTGGAAGGTTTTACCTTCTATGCCGAAGCCCGACTCCCACATAGAGTTTGCTTGGGTAGTTGTCAACAATTCTATTATTATTGCTGGCGGCACTACAGAGAAGCACCCAGTAACCAAGAAAATGATTCTGGTTGGAGAAGTCTTCCAATTTCAGTTGGATACGTTGGTAAGATGCATTTTTTGTCCATCACTTGTATGGGCTGTTTCTATTTGGATCTCTTGGCTTGCTGCTATTACTGAAATTACTAGTCTATTTGGATCTCTTGGCTTGCTGCTATTACTGAAATTACTAGTCTAGAGTGTCATCATTTTAGTCATGTGCAACTACAAACTTTTCATCCCACCATGCTGCCAACTTCTTTTTGGCTACACACCCACCTGAATGGATAATTAAGTGACAAAACATTGAACCAGCCAAGCATTAGACAGAAGAAACCTCAAGTCTTTGACGGTGCTTTGTTGGAAAGGGATATTTCTGAGATAATCTCCTCAAACAACATCCCATTTAAAATATCTTTTTTCCCAATGATCTTCCTAAAATTTCCATATTATGATCCCTGAGACCTTTGCCTTCCTCATCTGATTGCTTGCTATTAGAGATGTCATCAAGGTCCAACCCTTCAATTGATTACAGAACAACTTTCTTTGTCTTTGTTGCACTAAATGTGTATCTATGGACCATTTTCTGTCCCTTATATGTTATTCCTGAAATGGTATTTGTTCCCCGTCTATATGAAATCCCTGTTGCCCCTGCCTTTTTTCTTTGACTCTTGTCTCTTTTGTTGGTTACCTTTACGATTTATGAGAGATCAGAGTGTTTTTGGTTTCTCAACTTTTGATGGTTCGATGTCTGGAACTTAACCATGCAGCCTGAACAAGTACTAATTTGTTGTTGGATTTTTTTTAGCAGAAATGGTCGGTTGTTGGTAAGCTTCCTTATCGTGTGAAAACCACGCTGGCAGGGTTCTGGGATGGATGGTTTTACTTCACTTCAGGACAACGAGATAGAGGGCCAGATGACCCTACACCCAAAAAAGTCATTGGAGAGATGTGGAGAACGAAACTGAGCTTATGAGAGTCGATCTCTTTTTTTATAGATAATCTGTTTGGATTTGATTCTTTGCGAATACACCTGCATCATGTATACAAGTTACCCCTGATTACTTGGCCTTTACATTTGTTATTTATCAAACATGGGAAAAGCAGTGTAGATCTCTCTTAGACAATGTTGTATGTAGAAAGAAAGAAATCATGTAATCGTTCTTAAGGTTATATATCTGAGAGTGTAGGACATTCTGGACTTCTGGTTATACATTTTTTGACAATTTTGTATCTGTACCTCAGTACCTGTAAGGCCGTAACAAATACAAATTCTGTTTTCACAGAACCAAGTTAACAGACTAAATTTCTAGATAACTATGAAGCCTGATACAGATATGAATGAAGGTTGGAATATGGTTTGTAATGATTGATTTTAGATATCGGATATATTTTGGGTAAACTGTATTGCTAAGGGACAAAAAGAGGCCATAACCAGTCCTCTTTAGGTGCAGGACCACAAATGTCAACTTTGTTGTTGGAGTGATTATTTATGGATGGGAAAGATGTAGAATAGTGAGTGAATAGGAGGACCACCCAAACACAGGTGCCCCCACTCCCACTTCCACTTCCACTTGTGCAGTCGGCATATATATACATAGTAGCAACATTTTGGATCTAGTAGTAATAGTAGTGTGGCCACCATACGAATACAATTTGAGTTGTACACGTTACAATTAACTTTCAACATTTGTATCCGATATGACCGACCGACGTACAAAATACAAGTAATAGGAAAATGGGAAAGTTGGATTATGCAGGCAGGCGGGCAGGCAGGCAGCAGGGCATTTAGCCTAGTTAGTAGTACATTACAACATATACAATGATCATGACAGGGCCAACCCAATATCTTTCTTTCACTTAACTTGTAAAGCACCAAATAACATTCAGATGTCAACTGCTGCAGGTATATTATCTTGGTTGGGTACTGCTTTTAAGCAACTTGCATATATTTTTTTCATGCAATCTGAAAACATAACCCTCAATAGTCAATAGCCAAGCATGCACTGCATATATCTTCCTATAGCATTCTGTAAGGATCCAGCCCAGCTACTAGTTTCTAGCACCTTAATCACATGCACCAGGTGGCTGGCTGGCTACAGTACAAGCTCTACAACAATAAGTTCTCCATCAAACCTCAGCCCTGCAGGTTCTGCAGAATGGAGGATCCCATCCACCATTCCACCAAACACATACAAATAGCGTCCAGATTCATCTGCACAAGCTCGATGAAACGACCTGCTTCTCCCTTCATACCCCTCCGATTTTAACCTTCTCCACATTCTCTTGGAACCAATGTCTAACAACCAAAAGTCATTCTTCCTGTGCCTGTATGAATCTTCTCCTCCATAAATAACCACCCTCCCTCCTAAAATCAAGGTGGCGGAGTGTCCAACCCGAGGAAGGGAAAGCCCACCAGGTATGTTTTGTAGTTCGAAAACCACGGGTACCCATCCCAGATGGGCTTCAGATGAATCAAGATACCACACATCATTAAGCACCTCATACCCCATTCCTCTCCCTCCAAATAGAACCGTCCTGCTTCCTCCGATATAGGTCAATGTGTGTCCTGACCGAGGAGAGGGAACTGGATCAGTCACGGTTTCATGCCATGTGCCAAAACAAAGATTCTCAGATAGATGTAACACCCATGTGTCTCCTAGTCTCATCCCAGATAACCCAATGCCTCCATGGATGAGCATCCTTCGGTTATCGATTGAACAACAAGCATGGGCACCCCGAGTTGGAGGTACGACTGGACCCACATCCAATAGCCTCCATGACAATCTACTACTACTGTTGGTCTCGTCTATGGCTACTTGTGCTATCCATGTATCATTCTGACGGACCCCACTGTCGTTGATACCTCCAAAGAGGACAAGACAATCGCCTGTTACAACACATGAATGCCCAAACCGCCCACTTGGGCCATCTGATATAACTCTTTGCCAGTTCATCATCCTCCTAAACCCATTTCCTACATATGCTATCCATGTGTCATCAAGATGGCGTCCTAAAATTAAAACAACAAAAACAGGAATTCAATATACTAGCTTTGAAAAGGTTATCAGGAGAGGGAAACAGAAAACAAAAATGCATATGATTCATTATTCTCAATGAGCTTAACTTAAACAGTTAGATTAGGATTAGGTCCAACTAAAGCATCATACAGATGTTTGAACGTAATGCATCTTTACAGATTTGGAAATCCAACTGTACAACTCTTGTATACTATGGAGGATTGAAGGCACAAGTTCACAGTTTAACCAATTGTGTTAGTACCTTGTGTCATTCGACATCCTATCTTGGAGTATTAAGCTGGAAAGTAGGAAATGTAATTTTCTATTCAGCCAAATGACAATCATGACTGTTTATGTGAATCTGAATCTGAATCTGCCATTGATAACTGATAGACTATTAGACAGCTTTTACATCTACAGGTTAGTTTCAAGTGCTGTTCATACGTCTGATCACTAAAAGGACCTCATTGAGATGTTACGACTTTTGGGTTAAATGTTAGCAGACAGCAAGTAGATAGACAGATGATGAAATAATAGAATAGTAACTGACCTCCCTCGGATCCACCACCGAAGAGCACTAGACAATCGGAGAAGAAATTGAGAGAATGAGAAGCTCTAGGGGTAGGACCATGGGCATCGGTGTCTGTGAGGTTAAAGCAAGAAACCCGATCCAGGTTACGGAGGCGCTGGTAGAGTCTCTTCCAGTCGAGAGAGGAGGAAGAAGAAGAAGAAGAAGAAGAAGTGAGGAGGGCATCGACGGTGGAGTGACCCCAATCCCTGGTGCAGATTGACTTCCAGAGAGTATGGGAGTGAGTGAGGCGGGTGGTTTTCTTGCAGGTCATGGCAAAGGATAGGATGGAGTCGAGAGGTAAGAGCAGAAGGATGGAGAAGAGATGGTCATGCGATAGATTGGTGATGAAGGAAACTGCATCTCCACCATTTTCAAGACCGGTTCTGATGGAGGTACAAGTAGCGACGTCGTCGGCCATGGATGGATGTGATCAAGGGAAGTTAATAATTAGGGCTTCAAATAATTTAGAATTAGGGTAGGGAAGGGAGGGGGAGTAGAAGTAGGTGTAGCAGATGTAGGTGTGGGGGTGGGGGTGGGGGTGGGTTCCAGCAGCGTCATCGTCATTTTCAGATTTTGTCCATGTTTTTGTTAGCTTGTGGAATTCAGTTTTATCATCAATTCATCATCGTCATCATCCCTCTTCCCTGCATCAAATTCAAACCTTATCTTTCTTTCATTAATTAAAAAAAAAAAAAAAACTCATTAATTGAAAATGATCAAAGTACACAATCTCAAACTAATAATCACTTCCATCATCGTATGAAAAGCTCTCTGCTTTCATGTGATTTTCAGTGTCTTTCTATTAGTAATAATCTTAATTTTAAAAACCTTTCTGTTAAAAAATATAACAGTGGAAGCAATATAAACCCTAATTTTAAAAAAACATGACCATGAGAGAGATCTAGATGCTATCTGGGTATGCAAATTCTGTAACTTTATTTACTACAGTATATCTTTAGGAATAATAAAGGAGGGAGGTATCTATCTATCTGATGGAACAAAATCACATAGGTATATTTGATGTTCAGTTTATTAGACCTTAATGTTTGTTTGTGCTTCATTTCAAAGCTTAATGTTGGTTGCTATTCTTCTAAGACCACATCTGTAAATGGCAATAGCTGCTCGCTGGTAAAACAATCTACGATTGCATATGTTTTTGTATATGTTTTAACTGATCCATTTGTAAATGCTTCTTTCATTATATGCTGATTAATAAATGGAGGAGTTGTGTTTTTTGGTTTGTGTGGGTGGTAGTTAAGTTTCATATGGGGTTTGAGAGTTATTCCATTGGAGGGAGATTGACATGCCATTACAAGTTGAAGTGTGTGTGTGTGTGTGTGTGTGTGTGTGTGTGGTAGATTCATCATGAAAACAGAGAGAGTTTGATTTGAGTGAGTAAATGGTTTGATTGAAAACACCTGAAGATGAATACATCTAATGGGATTCCTTTGAAGGAAGCAAGCAAGACAAGAGATGAATTAGGTTTGGTTAACATGATATCTATCATCAATTATGGATTTTAAAGCTTTACAGACAAGACAAGACAAGACAAGAGTATGAAGCTAACAGCATTGTAATCATCTCTTTTCTCTTTTCCCTGCCAACCAACTTCAACTTTTTCATATTCCTTGATTTATGGAAGGGCAAAGCATCTGCTGCTTACTTTTGGTTTTGGATGCCCAGCCCAGCCCAGCCCAGCCCAGTCAGCTCAGCTCTCTGTATATATTTTAATATATATTACTTTAAAACAATTACTATATACAGTAATTGGAAAAATGATTTATTTCTATTAAATTCCAAAAATTGTTGTTTGGTTGCTTTTGTGGGTTGGTAATGAGTAATTTATTGGTAAACAAGAGCAACCATAATATGAAGAAACAAAAAATGTTGCTAAAAGCAAAAACTATTAGTCATTGTATTTTAAAAAGTTTTAGTTTAACATATGTAATTTAATACTTATATAATAATATAATATTATCTAATTTATATTCCCAATACACTTTAAAAGAAAAAACTTAATATAAAATGATAAAAGATTTATGTTTATTAGTAGATTGAATAAAATAATTATTTCTCTCTCATATTTAGAATTAGAAAATTATAGAGAGTTCTCTATATTTAGATATTTTTTCATTAATCTCTATTTTAACAGCAAAACTATTAGAGAATAATAACAAACAAAAATCCATTTTTTTCTATTTTAATTACGCTGTTGGAGATGCTTTTATGTTCATCTTTTTATTTTCTATTTTTATGTTTTATTCCGGATATTATAAAAACAATGATTTTTTATTTTATTTTATTTTATTATATACAATAAACACTTCCAATTTGGCACTTACTCAGAGGGCGAAACATTTTCTTAAGACATGATTTATTAACCAAAAGGGTTTATTTAATTAAAACCAAAAAAAAGTAAAAAGTAGAGTAAATAAATGAGGATGTTGAGCAAGTCAATTGAATTGCTGATTTCCGTTGGTTCCCCCTGTCTTCGTCTTTTCTCCTCCATCTCCATCTCCATCTCCATCTCCGCCGACGACAACACAGATAAGATTCATCCCATTTCCGGGTGGGACAGACTGCCAACCAGATCCATCTTTTCTTCTTCTTCTTCTTCTTCTTCTTCTTCATCTTTCTTGATCCACCCTGTAACATGTTTGTCGGAATGGAATGTGTTTTCTTTTTCTTACACCACTCGTAGGTTAGGGTTCTGTTGTATCACATCCAAATAATCGGAATATCATTAGATAAGAAGAAGAAGAAGAAGAAATGGCAAGGAGCAGGTCGTCCTCATCGTCCACCACATGGAGGTACATCAATCCGGCCTATTACTTGAAACGACCCAAACGTCTTGCTCTACTCTTTATACTTTTCGTCTCTGTCTCTTTCTTCGTCTGGGATCGTCAAACGCTCGTCCGAGAACACGAGGTATTCAAATTCCCTTAGATCTACTTCTTTCTACCAAACTCCTACTACTGCCTCTATTTTCTTACATCAACATTTTCCTCCAGGGCCATCTTTCTCTTGGCCTTACACCTCATCATTATTTAAAACAAACACATGCTCATTTCATAACACACATTTTCCCTCATGCCAAGAAAAAAAAGAGCCTCATTGGCTTTGGAAATACAATTCCACCGCATAATTTATGTCCATATCAGTCAAGTGGTTCTTTTAGTTGATTATCGATTCTAACCATATCACTCAAGTATCATATATGACATCTAATATCAACTTCTAGCTATCTTTCCCCACAATTTCTTGTTTCCAACAATGTGTTGGTACAAAATGCATGTAAGTTTTGGTAATGGCTCAAATGGGGATATATGATGGAGCACACCCAATATCCCACTTTCCATTGGACTGTTTATGAAAATAGCAAATAAGAAGCACCAAAAGCAGATGTTTAGTCCTGGCTCTATGCATTTCGTGCTGGTAAATAGATCATGAAACTACTGAAACTCTTAGGTTGCTGAGATAATAGTTACGCTCCTATGTTTAATTGGAGATTTGGTCTTAGCATAGGTATTTCACTTTGCTCAAAATAGTCCGTATTTCGCTTTGCTCAAAACAATCCCCTTATTCCAAGTTAGTGGTTGATTTACATAGAGGTAAGAACTCGCTACTAAGTGCGACCGTCCCAATGGCCCTGTTCTGCTTTGGGTTTCCACTAAATTTTGCTCTAGCTATGGAAGCTTCATCAACATGATAAGTAGAGTAGTAGTTGGATTACAGCACCCTAATCAATCAATCCAATGTTCCAGATGCAACAAACAAGGAACACTATCTTTTGGAGAGAAATTTGTAAAACTATGAACCAATGTGATCAAATACGCACTTGGCATTAACGTTATAAATTAAATGTTATAAATTAAATCATATTGATACATGGATTTATAGCATTTTGATGAGTTCATGCAATTCATAACATGCTCTCTTTCTTCTTTCCTTTTTCATCTGTGCATAAGAATTATTCCGTTTGAAGCTTCATCAACATCTTCTTATTTGGTATATGCAAATTTCATGTTATTCATATTCATTGATGTTACTATTTATCTGGAATTATATGGAATAGTTACTCACTTAGTTGTATCCTACTTGCTTTGTTGCCAATATTCTATAAACTTCTACCAATTGGCAGGAGGAGCTATGGAAGTTAAAAGAAGAATTGCTTCAGTTGCAAAATCAGGTAACATATTGTGATTTTCTTCTCAAAGATTCATACAACCTTGAAACTATTTGTATCAGGTTTTTGTTTTTTTGAATTCCTTTTGGCTCTTTTTTATTTACAGTTACATAGTCCTTGTATATTTTTTCTCATAACTAAGTAGATTATTAGGGATCCTGCCATCTTCATAGCTATGAAAAGATTTTATGGTCTTTTATGAGGTCATACACATATTAAGTTTGCCATTTCTTCCATTTCAAATTAAACACCTTGCTCTAGTATGTTTTCTTGCACATCGAAATGCTGAATTTGAATGTTTTGCAGCCTGTTTGAATAAGTAATGCTGTTTAAGTTTTGTTTAGTCCTCTTTTTTCACATTGAAATGCTAAAAATCTAAGGTTTACGGCTTACCTGCACAAGTAATGCCTCCATTTTTCTATCATCCAAATATAAATATATATGATTGCTTACAACCAAGGATAATAATTATACGCTTGGGTTTTCAGGTATGCTTAATCATGCATTGACTGCTTGTTGGTTGACTTCTTGCAGCTAGAAGAGTTAAAGCATGATGATTTCCCAGTTCACAAGACCAATTTGACGACCATAAATATCGATGATCTCCCATTTGATCCCATTGAGATACAGCGAAGAGAAAAAGTAAAAGATGCTATGATTCATGCATGGACCTCTTATGAAAAATATGCATGGGGCCATGATGAGCTTCAGGTATATCATTGTTCCTGACAGACCGGTCTTTTCCAATAATGTCTAGGCTTCATAGTGTAACTCTTTACACCGGTAGTCTGCCCTTAGTAATCACAGTATCGGACATATGGTCTGTTATATTTTCTCTCTCTCTTTCTCTCTCTCTCTCTCTATATATATATCAGGATGGTCAAGAATGATTCGATTTTGAGGTTATTTTTAAGATTTAGTGCATATGTTTGTATTTGCAAGGATGAACAGTTGTTGAAGAGCATGCATGGTGTTAAATGTGAAGGACTAAAGGTGGGATGGGAAAGTGGTTGGCGGATTGAACATTTTAGCTAGCTGCTTCAGAGGGGATCTCTACCATGACATGGTCAGTTAGATGCCATAGCACTAATGTCGGCAAAGTCAGATGTATAGATTAGGGGTGAACAAAGAAAACCGAAAACTGACCCAAACTACCAATTATATGCATAACTACACAAACATATGATTGATTTATCTATGTCCATATAACAAAAGTATTAGAATTTTTTTATCCATGCACTTTTCTTGCCAAACCCACCATATCCAGAATATAAGGGGCGTGGTGGTGATTGCAGTCCATAATACCCCCCCCCCCCACCCCACCCCGCGGTAGATATTGGGAAAATAAGCAAAGAAGCATATTGAAACATTACATCAAAAGCTTTATTCATGTGCCAATGTTCAACTAGATACATATGCATAAAATTACTTGGTTCTCTGTCAGTAGCATTTCCTACTTCCTAGTGTGTATATAAGTGTATATATACATAATGAAAATTGAGAATTCAAAACCCAACAATTAGTGGAATAACATAACACATAATTGATGAATGAAAGGTAATCTACAATATAGGCCCAACTTAAAGGCCCAAGTCGCCCAAAAGAACCGAAACTGCCAATACTTCTTGGTTTTGGTCACGTGGCAGTTTGTCAATTTTCATATCTGAAAAATTGAAGATGGTTTGGTCCCTAGATACTGGAAAAACTGGCCAAAACCAAACTGTGCTTACTCCTAGTGTAGAACTTTTGATTGACCTCGCTGTTTTTTTTGCCTTATCTCCTATTCTGAAACTTGGTTTTGGTTAACTGGCTTTAAACAAAGTGGTTCTTACTTATGCGTATCTACTTTGTGGTGTTTTAAATTTACCTTGTGTTCTTAGTCAAAACTTTTAAAGGCTTTTTTTTTGGCCAGCCACAATCTAAGAATGGTGTGGATAGCTTTGGCGGTCTTGGTGCAACTCTTGTCGACTCTCTTGATACCTTATATATAATGGGTCTTCATGAACAGTTCCAAAAGGCTAGAGAGTAAGATTCAACAACTTTTTTCTCTTTTACAGTTTGCATCTATCCACATAGCTTAGGTTCCAGTTTTAAAGCTCTTCCATTATTCCTTCAAGTTGCAAATTTATATCTACACCCATTGTATTATAAATGGGAAAATCTGCAGGTCTGTTCTTTGTTTTAACTAACAAGGTCTGCATGACAGGTGGGTTGCAAGCTCTTTGGACTTCAATAAGAACTATGATGCCAGCGTGTTTGAAACGACCATAAGGTTGTTTTGTAAGGTTTAATATATTGTTCTTGTTTATTACTTCCATATGCCATTCTCAGGCAGTATATATTGCATTAACCCAGGCAGTTGTGTTATATAAGACGAGGTACGCTTAATTGTTTGAACTATTTAACCATTCATCTTTTCAACAGAGTTGTAGGTGGGCTCCTCAGTGCATATGATCTATCTGGGGACAATGTTTTCCTTGAAAAGGCTAAAGACATAGCTGATAGACTGCTCCCTGCATGGGATACACCTTCTGGCATCCCATACAACATTATCAACTTGGTTAATGGTAATGCGCATAACCCTGGTTGGACTGGGGTAAGTTCTAAAATTCATCCATTAGAATGTCTGTCTTCCTAATTGTGGGGGTAAATCAGTTTGAAGTTTGATTATAAATTTGACTAAGGGGCCGTTTACCAAATGCTTACCTGGGTAAGCGCTTACAAAGTTGCATTACCTTAGGGATGAATATGGTAAGGACTACAAATCTCACCCGGTAAGAGCTAAGGCAAGGACCGAGAGTCTTACCCGGTAAGTGATGGCGAAGACTCTTACCACGGTAAGCACTTAAAAGAAAATTTGTTACAT
Organism: Saussurea involucrata; assembly: GCA_033807775.1. Taxonomy (NCBI): domain Eukaryota; kingdom Viridiplantae; phylum Streptophyta; class Magnoliopsida; order Asterales; family Asteraceae; genus Saussurea; species Saussurea involucrata. The sequence continues at coordinate 126,199,104 of CM066318.1, read as the reverse complement.
ACGATACCGTTTTGGTGGACTAAAATCTTACCCGGTAACTCGGTAAGTAAGTGATAGTGTTGAATTTTATCGGTAAGCGCTTAAGTTCGGTAAACTGCCCCTAAAACTCACTTTTCGGAATATTATGACATGTAACTCATGGGTCAACCATTTGCATGCTTACTATACGGCAAAGACATTTTAATCATGCTGTTCTCATATGTTTTGAATTTATACATTAGGAGATAAGTTTTGAATCTAGCTTTGTAACTGATAGATAAGAAATAATTCATTATATGGATGGCTGTGGATCAGGGTCTTTTACATATGTAGGCATGAAAGATGATGCATTGGCGTTTTTATTTTTGGCAATTTACATACTTCTCTTTATTCAGGGTGACAGTATCCTAGCAGATTCTGGCACAGAGCAGCTGGAATTTATAGCACTAAGCCAAAGGACAGGAGATCCAAAGTATCAACAGAAGGTATTTGTTTCCATTATGTCATGTATTATCACACATATGAGGCTATGGTGGGAATCACTTGCTGCATACTTGTTTCTTTACACAACTACTTCAGATGTTGCTTCTCTAACTAAAAAGATGCAAGGATTTAGCCAAGCCATCCCAACTTTTCCTCTATATTTTTGCCCATCTCTAGAAGTTGGGCTATAGGTTTTGAACTTTTTAAATGCTTTAGACTTGTGAGAACTCAACTTGTAGTACCTTTTGGAGTTGATATTTCTGGCACAACAGCTTATGTCATACGGTAATGATACAGGCAGAGAATGTTATCCTTGAGCTTAATAAGACTTTCCCTGCCGATGGATTGCTCCCCATCTACATAAACCCACACAAAGGGACAACATCGTACTCTACCATCACTTTTGGGGCCATGGGGGACAGGTATTGAATGTCCATGCAAGCTGCCACATTTTTTTATAATGTGGTTGACTTGGTTATTTGTTTTCCTTTGTTTTCCACATAAACCTTTATGAAATCAATGTTTTTTAGTTCTGTGAAAATGTAATTTTCATGCAGTTTCTATGAGTATTTACTTAAAGTATGGATACAAGGAAACAAAACTGTAGCTGTAAAGCATTATAGGTGAGTAATTCTAGTCACCATCACTGTACTTGATATGAATCTGTTGTACATGTATGCAAAAGTGCATCAGGATGTTGTGCTTACATGAAGATTTTACCAGCAAGATATCAATTCTTTGATTTGGTTCATTGATAATATATTTGTTCTTTTAGTTTCACGTTTTGAACCAAATTAAAATTCGTTGTGAAGTTTTTCCTTTTGTAGAAACATATATGGAAAAACTAAAGAATTATTGAAACAGAGAAATGTGGGAGACATCAATGAAAGGTTTATTAAGCTTGGTTCGCAGAACTGAACCATCATCTTTTGCATATCTTTCTGAGAAGATAGGAAGCTCTTTAATTGACAAGGTAAATTTTAACCAGAGAGCAATGTGTCAAGAATTAGTGGTTTGATGATGGGATAACAATAATTTTGTGCAATACATGCAGATGGATGAGCTAGCATGCTTTGCACCAGGAATGATAGCATTGGGATCATCTGGTTATGGTCCTGGTGAATCCTCAAAGTTCATGTCGTTGGCAGAAGAGGTAGATGCCTTGTAACGTATTTGCTTAAAAGGGACAGTTCTTTAGATATACAAATTTATGAGCATAATCTTGAGAGTTAGGACCTGGAGTTGATTAGTTTCCATGCTGGAATTAGGAATATTATTTTTTGCTCAAAAGCATTTTGACCTGCTGGGCTTTTTACTTCCTGTTTTGACATTGATTGTAGCTTGCTTGGACATGCTATAACTTCTATCAGTCGACACCAACAAAGTTGGCTGGAGAAAATTATTTCTTTCATTCAGGGCAGGTTAGTTATCTTATCTCACTGACTGATGTCCTTGTGCAATTTTAGGAGGTGTTGTAATTTTTTTATTTAAATTTCCAGGACATGACTGTGGGTACATCTTGGAACATATTGAGGCCAGAGACAGTTGAATCACTGTTCTACCTGTGGCGTTTGACTGGTAATAAGACATACCAAGATTGGGGATGGAACATATTTCAAGCATTTGAAAAACATTCCCGTGTGGAGGCAGGATATGTTGGATTGAAGGATGTAAGTACAGTACACTCATTTGTTTAAGAATGTCCATATTTTTTGATGTGCAATTCCAACAAACTTAAATGTGTCTTGTAGTTGTTTGTTCCAATTGACTAAAAACATATTTGTTTGATTTTGTATGTGCAGGTGAACACAGGTGTGAAAGACAATATGATGCAGAGCTTCTTTCTTGCAGAAACACTGAAATATTTGTATCTTCTATTCTCGCCCCCTTCACTTATATCTTTAGACGAGTGGGTATTTAACACAGAAGCCCACCCTCTAAGAATTGTCACTCGTGTCGCTCCAGGAGAAGCCTCCAAAAAGCATAAAGCATCTAATAATATCAGATTACGTGCCAGGAGAGAAGGTCGTTTTGCCAAGCCTTAAAGGCGAATTCGAATCAATGTTGTTATTATCATGTAAAAGTTGGATATTTTTTGGGAGAGAGGATAGGTACACATAAGAGCAGGAGTGCAGGACCGTGGATCCTTAGGGTTCTTTTTTGTTCCATATATAGTTATTTGTATACTTGGGTTTAGGAAGTGATGATGATTGTATAAGGTACAATTATAGGCTCATTATTTACATATGTGGTACTTACTTGCTAATTCAATGTTATATGTTTTGTTGGTGAATTCCAAAAGACATACAAATCTATTTTCAAAGTACCATTACCATACCCATAAATAAACATTTGCAATGCTTCATGAATATTAATACAAATTTAGTTAATTTACAAGAATTTTATTATTATTAGCAAGCCTAACCGGCCTCACACGGTACCTGCATCAAAAGACACCAATGTGAGAAGGCATTTTTTGACTCATTCAGCGACCGAGGCTAGGGGGAGGGGGCTGTAATCGAACCAATAGCCTGTTATGTATTTAGGTAAAGTCTCCTCACCCTTTTGTCATCCGAACTACACAGACAAGAATTTTGTTATTATGATAATAATAATTTGTGAGAATAAGAGTGAAAAAACATGATTCTTTCTTTCTTCTCTGCATGCATGTGCATACTCTAGTTTGTTGTTTTCTTTTATTATTCCTTAATTAATATTGGATGTTTGGTAATTAGTAGTAGAGCAAGTATACACACCCTGTAACTAACTATTAGCAAGGAAGGCCTAACTTAAGTAGCAAATTTAGGCATTAATTAATTAATAATTGAGTAAATTACGGATTTGGTCCCTCTTAAGATTTAATTACGGTCATGGTCATCGTGGTTTATGTTTTGTTGCGAATTGAGTCCCTCACTAACTCCCTTTAGTTAATTTCCGTTAACCTTCTGTCACATGCCCCCCAAGTGTGGGGTATTTTTGTCCTTTTAAAAAACCCTTTTTTTAATTGAAACCCTTTTTTGATATACGTATTATGATTTTCCAACTGCCATATACAACCTGCCGTATTGTTCTTCTTCCCAACGTGATCTATTCATATTTTGCCAATCGTGATCTTCTTCCCTTCATGAAATTCTTCTGGTTCCATTGTGATCTTCTTCCAAGAGTAATTTCTTCCAGCAGTTATCTTCCAGCCGTGCTCTTCTTACAAGCGTCGTGATCTTCTTCCAATGGTGCACACATCGTGGCTACTTCGAACCAACTTAACAGAGCAACATATTCTTGAACTTTATGGTAGGTTTATCTAAAAGTCACGATTTTTTCATTGATTTTATTAGAATTAGTTTTATTGGTTTTGTTAAAATGGTAGGATGTTCTTTTTTCATTGCAACGATGTTTTTCATTATTGTTGCTGTATTCAAATGGAATAAGTTTGTGGCCCAAGTCTATGTTGTTGAATTTTTTTTCATGGGTTTTATTAGTAGGTTTTCAGTTAAGTGAATGAAATAATGTTTGTTTTTTTTCCACTGGTTTGATGGTCGGTTTCATTGCCTTTGTTCGCAGATGATTATCCGACACTGATTACATTGAAGATTTATCATGGAGGTGTTTTCACGACTTGTGATGGTTGCTCCTTCTGTTGATGGCGAAAATTTCACAAAAAATCAACTTAAATGAGAACTGAGAAGTGCATATATGTATCATGGATTTATTTATCTAAGCATCAAATCTCCTGTCATGAACAATTAGGGGCTGTTTGGCGGTTGCTGAATGGTTTGGTGCAGAATGATTAAGTGATCATAATGATTAAGAGGCTTTTACGATATAGTGCAAAATGAAATACGGTTGTTTGGTAATTGTTTAGGATGAAATTATGGTGTTGAATGGTTAAGGGACAGACTTTTTTTTTGCCAAACAAGATTCACCTCTTAACGATTCAGAGTCTGCCTCTTGATGGAACTATTAAGAGGTAAACAAAGAACCCCTTACTTAGAAACAGTAGCTGAAATATGCATCAATGCTTTAATCCAACTTCATAGATTAATGTACCCAAGTGTAATAGAAGCTCTAGATATACACATGCTTAGTACACAATCACGTTGAATACAACATGGGTATGTAAAGAGTCGAAGTAGTTAACATCTGAATCGGCATAAGAGCAACACCAATTTCCTCCTCTAACTGTGTCATATCTTTCACAGATAAAGCACTCTCAACAAGCTTGTACAAGGTGTGGCATTATCATCAACTCACTAGTCCTTAAAAGACTGATATCCATGCTCAAATATTTGGTGGCATCAGATGAGATCTTGATTACACATGTAATTATCGGTGGTAAATGTGCACATCAGTAGTACACCAATGGTTTGACGAATTCTCCCTAATTTCCAAAGAACCAAAAAGAAAAAAAGGTAAAACTTTGAACAAACTCGCATTGGATTTTATAAAAACCTAGTAATGAAGGATGGATTAAGGACGGATTAAGCACAAAATCTCAATCTGAAGCAGATTTATTCCTGTTAATTTCACAGATTTGAAAAAATGGTAAACAGAACTTCACATTCTTTCAAACATCTGTTAAAAGAGAAGCAAAAGCAAGAAGTTAGGGTTCTACCTGATCAAAGCTGTTCTCGATGGTGCAACAATGAAGGATCAGTGGTGTCGATCGAACGCAAATCCGCTGAACAATAACCCAAAACTGAAAAATTATGCGTTCGCACTAGATTTAGCGATTTAAGGGTTAGGGTTTATCGATTTCTAAAATCTATTACGAACGATCAAGAAAGGGGAGTGAAGTCGATATCGAAATCAAAATTAAAATCAAGAACAACCTGCTTATCAGTTTTGAGTGTTCCGTACTTTCGTTCCTTCACTGACAAAGCAAAGTGATAATCCAGTTATGTTCCTTCTCTAAAATAAGGGTTTTAAAATAAAGTATTAAAAAAGGTTAATTAAAAAGGAAAATTGCAATCAAAATGGAACCAATTTTAAGCCAATTTCTATTTTGGAGAATCAACTTTCAAAATTATCATTTTAGGATATATAACAAACTTCTTGTATATTTAAGAGTCTGGATTACCTACTCAACACAGGTAACCGGTTAAAAGAAATGACATGTCATAAAACCAAAAAAAAACAAAAACCTATGTGGATATTAAAAAACCACATCAGATTCAAATCTCTCTTTCTCTCTCTTCCATAGATCAAGTTCCCCATGTGAATTGTGAAATCCTCCCACCTGAGATATCTCCCTCATCGGAGATTTTTACCCTCGTCGGAGATCGGTACCCCGCCTAAGATCGTTTCCTCTTCTTCTGTGTTGAGCCCATGTGGTGCACCCCAACCAGCGGCGTCGGTCTCCTCCAACCTGCAACATCGACTCCACCTCCCCCAACCTGCAACGTCGACCCCAACTCCCTAACCTGCAACATACTCCTCCACCTCGAAGTTACGTTTGATTCATCTCCTCTTGCAACAACATCAGCTCTGGATCCGGATCTACATCTGATTCTTCGCTGGATCTGGATCTATATCTATATCGTGACGTGTTGATTTTGGGTTAGAGGTTTTTTTACTTAGGGTTTGTTTTATGTTTTTTATTTAGGGTTTAATTTGTAGATTTGTATCAGAATTTGTTTTGAATGAATATCTACAAAATTATTGTTCATATTCGAGATTTGAGATTATATGTTACTGTTCTTGAGTTCATGATATAGTTTCTTTAAAATGAGTGGTGATTTTTGGTGAATGATGGTAATCCATGGTGGTGAAACTCTGAGGAAATAACAAAAGAATAAATAATTATTTAAATTAAAAAATAAAACCAATCTCAATGCCACATCATACGCCAAGGAGCAAACATGTAATTAATTTTAATCTTAAAATATGACTAGTAATCTTGGTTGGCAATTTACTTGAAACATGTCATCATTAGAAGGTAATCAAGTAATCCATATCATTAAATATACAAGAAGTTTGTTATATAACCTAAAATGATAATTTTAAAAGTTGGTTCCTTAAAATAGGAATTGGCTTAAAGTTGGTTCCATTTTGATGCAATTTTCCCTAATTAAAATGACAAAAAAATGACCCTCATGTGGGAGGCACGTGAGGGGTTTAACGTCTAATAAACAAACTCAGTTAGTTTGAGGGACTCAATTCGCAACAAAACATAAACCACGATGACCATGACCGTAATTAAATCTTAAGAGGGACCCAATCCAAAATTTCAAAAAACCACGGGGACCCTAAACCCTAAACCCGAGTTCGGGATGACTTTATACATATCAATCTGATTTTATGGTCGTTGTGGCTAATCGAAGGAATTATGGAACCCGAGTTCGTGATGTTCCTGAGTTAATAGATCCGATTGGAAGATGAAAAATGAGATGATCGTATGTTACGGTTATAAACAAGATTGTGAGTTTAATCAGAGTTGCGCAGCAAAGGCGTGAAAGTATGTTGTTATGGTTTTGTTATTTGAAAGATTTATACCGATAGTTGAGATTTAAGCTTTGATAATCAATATTCACCGGTTATCTTTGGAGTGAATTCCGGGACGGAATTCTAATAAGGAGGGGAGATTGTAATAACCCAAATTAAGTAATGTGTTTCAAATGGAAGTTAAGGGTTGTATTTATTTATTATGAAAAAAGTATGAGGGTAGAATATGAAAAATGGGAAATTAATTCCCTTGTTTTATGCGCCACTTTTGAGAATAGATCATAAAACAATTTTAGGGTTTTGTGTGTGTTGTTTGCAGCTGCACATCGAGAGAAAAAGGGAAAAAGAAAGAAAGAAAATGGCCATGGGAGGCCTGTGTATTCTTCGTAAGGAGGAAGCAGAGTGGAACACCCCAAAATTCTGGGCTAATTTAAACCTCAATTTAAAACAAGTTATGATAAAATAACTTTCGAACTTTCATATAGGAAGTGCATTAACCATAAGGAGTATATTTACAAATACTGAATTCTTCAAAACCTATTAATCTAATCATGTCACTATAATCAGATTAACTAAGTTATCTAAGCAATCCATCAAAAACTCCTTCCGTTAAATGACTTCACCGCTATTCCAAAACCTCGTCCCACAATCCCTTTACTTGCCCGAGCTAGTACCTGGTAAGAAAACATTATTTTGAAACGATTAGGCCAACGCCTAGTGAGAACATTCGTTTCCGTAATAACATTTGCAAAAACAATGTAAATTAGTTATAACAAATCTGATTACCCTTTTTCTTACCATACGTGTAACTCTATTCCGTTAACACGATTTTACCCAATTCCATGAATATGACTGACCATAATTCCATCATCATATCATGTCTCGGAGCCACACTACGAATCTTCACTGATTCTAGAGTAATGCTCTTATTCCAGAAATTGCAATGTACACTTGCCCATTTCAACATTCCAGAAATTGCAACGTACACTTGCTCATTTCCACATATCTTTTAGAAACGGGAATTACGTTTATTCCACGATTTCTCACACACATCAGAATAAAGATTAATATCCATTTATTCTACGTGTACATAACCACTTTCTCACACACATCAGAATAATGACTAATATTCATCTATTCCACGTGTACATAACCATTTGTACTACACACATCAGAATAATGACTAACTTCATCTATTCCATGTGATTACCAAACACTAGTGCCTATGGATCCATTACACTTTACTAACGTATATGCATAACAACATATTACAGCTCATATCATATTCTCAAATCTAAGAATACTAGATAACCTATCGTATCTTCATCCTCAAATGCCCCCCCCCCCTTCGGCGACTTAGCACGGGGGTTCCGCTACCCGGTTAGCGGATGGGGTCAAGGGGCAACGCCCTTGCGAGGTCTGGGGGCAGCGCCCCAAGATTTTTTTTAGAAAACTTAACCAGCCAAAAACATCCAAAACTGCATCCAGACATCAGAACCTAACCTTTCTCAATTTCTCAAAAGTGTCCGGACAACAGGGGTTTCCGGATAACTTTGACTATCCGGACAACTAAACTTTTCCGGATAACACAACTTTCCGGATACTGATCTAATCCGGACAACACCCGGGTACTAAAACAATCCGGATACCGTCCGGTAACTATATTCATCCGAAAAACTAAAGTAATTCGAAACTTACCCGGATAACTTTGTCGCGTCCGGAAACATTCATCACAGAGGTGTCCGGATACGTGGTTTCGTCCGGACAACTCGACCTGCAGCCCTTTAATTCGATTCCAACCTATGTCTGTTCTATTCAGCTCATTCCAACCATCCCATACAGTCCATAAACAATTTATACAACTATTTCAAGGTTTAATTTAACATATAAACATTGATTTATGCAAACAACAAATGAACTCACCTAATATTTGCAAAACCCACTTTCTGCACAAATCTGCTACTCCAAATCTGTTGTTACTGATTCTGTAAATTAACCCAAAACATAGATTCGTTCATAATCTATCAACAACAACAATTTTACCATAAAATATGACTAATTACCTTACCAATTTGATGAACAACCCTTGCTTTTCTTCCTTTCTTTCTCTTTTCTTTCTTTTCTCCTTCTATCTGCTTCTTGCCGACTCACAACAGGGAAAATGAGATAATATCTCATTCCCTTAACCCTTTATCCATACACACTTCCAAAATTTGACCAAATACCCCTTCTAGTTCGGATATTCCTAAAAGTAACACCAAACTTTAATCTCTTGTATTTTAACCCTAATGAATTATAAAACTTCCATATAATTCAAGGTTTAAACCAAAACACAAATACATCCCAATTCTCATTAAAATATTATTTAAGGAAATTTTAGGATGTTACACAGAGAGAAAGAGTTAACACTCTTGTGTGTGTGTGGTTCTGGTGTGTGTTTGCTGCTGTTCAGCGAGAAATAGAGATAGCGAGAGAAAGAGAGCAGCTGCGAGAGAGAGAGAGAGAGTCGAAGAGAGAGAAGCTGCGAGAGAGAGATAGACGACGAGAGAGAAGGGACAGCGAGAGAGAGAAACGACGGGGAGAAGGAGATGGTGGTCGCCGGCGGTTGGCTGTCGGTGGTGGTCGCCGGCGGTGGCGAGGTTCGGTAGCAGCTTTCCGTTTCGTGAGGTTTTATTCTGGTAAGAAACCATCCCCTTGCGTTTCTCTTTTGCAAGTAATGCTAGATTTGTAGGTTTCTAGTTGTTCTTGGTTATGTAAGTGAGAAATCCAATAAGGATATTAATAGGGTTTAGATTCAAATTCTTATTTTGTCAAAGATACATCAAATGTTTAAAATGGGTAAGTTTGATCAAGAAATCGACTAAGAGGTTAAAATTGTAGTGAGAACCTTGGTAATCACTCTTAAGGTTTGTTCTTCGCTTAAGCTAGCGAATTACAGTTTTAAATCGTGAAATCGAGACTGAGCAAATTAGTGTCTGGCGCATTTGAGTGTTGGCGCAAAACAGTGTTTGGCGCAAACACTGTTGGCGCAAAGCAGTTGGCACAAATGCTGTTTGGCGCAAACCAGACCAAGATCTAGACCGGATAGTTTGGGGGCTGAAAGTTAAGTTGGGCCGAGAGATTCTAAATTCTCTTTGGACTTAGAGTTACAGTGGGCTTAGTTATTAAATTCGGGCCATACTATTAATAGCATGATCCAGTATTGATGTTTAGGATCCAGTGTTATCACTATTATGTTGAGAATCTAGAGTTGGGTAAATTAATGGATCCGGTATAGTATTTCACTTGGATGGGTAAGCAAAGACCCTTAATTATGATTTCTGGACTAGAGATGGAATCTACCAACTTAGATAAGTTTGGGTTGAGTTCGGGATTTAACTCGAGTAATAAATGAACGAATTATGACGTACGTTATTAATATAATAGGTGTTCCGCCTAGAGATCGGAAGTGTAAGTGAGGAGCTTGGAGCGAGCAAGCCAGGTGAGTTTTTCTAACTAAAATACGTGCTCTTACGTGTTTTCCAAGGAAAGTGATTTTATGAATATACTCTGTTATTTTACCTGACTTTTACGTAAACAGAAGTTAATACTCTACTGATCAGAGTATGTTTATGAGCATGATTTATTTACAAGCTGTTACGAATGTTTTCCCATGAAAAGAATGTTCTACTGAAAAGATTTTCCAGCAATATGATATGGATTTTAAAATGTTATACGGAGTTCATGTTTTATGTTTATGATGAACTATGTGTATGCTATGTGGAGTCGGTCTGCACTGTGGGATCAGAGATAGATCCTCGGGTTCTGATGACCCTTGGATATGTATGACAGACTGGTAGGCTGGAATTTGTTTCCTCCTATTTCGAGTAGAGGGGAGTCTGCGTAGGCTCCGGGAAGGGGAGTCTGCGTAGGCTCCAGAAGAGGCGAAAGGGGAGTCTGCTTGGGCCCCGATCGCGGTTAACGATGTGATCCTTATCACAGTGCAGTACCATGCTTGACGCTTATTTGAAGAATGTGAACTATTTTATAAAAATGATTTATAATGTTGACGTACACTGTTTATGGAGGGAACTCACTAGACCTCATGGTCTAACCCTCGCTTTTCAAAACTAAAACCCTTTTCAGGTAAGCTTCTAGTAGGAGGCTCAGGTAAGTGGGCAAGCACATGATAGAGTACTGATGCAGTTAGAGACAATGCCGGTGCCACTTATAGTAGTAGTTTTTCTCAGTTGTGTATAGGTTGTTTCCGCCAACCTTAGTTGAGATTGTTGTAATGAGAAATTTTGGGACCCAATTTTGTAAAGGTTATGGTTTATCGCTATGTTGTTCTACTGTATTTTTGGGATGTTACATATATATAAAGCAAAGTGTAGGGGGAAGGGTTAAGGAGAGACATTTATGTCCATTTATCTATTTTTATACAATTTTGATTTATTTTAAATACAAACCATACATTAAATGTTGTAATTAATTAGAAAAAGTTTTCATTTTTTATTTTATAATTATATAAGATGGATATCAATCAATATAAATCAAATACTTATTTTAATATGTTACATTTTTATTTATCCTTAAGTAGACTAACAATCAATATATATATATATATATATATATAAAGCAAAATGTAGGGGGAAGGGTTAAGGAGAGGCATCCATGTCCATTTATCTATTTTTATACAATTTTGATTTATTTTAAATACAAACCATACATTAAATGTTGTAATTAATTAGAAAAACTTTTCATTTTTTATTTTATAATTATATAAGATGGATACCAATCAATATAAATCAAATACTTATTTTAATATGTTACATTTTTATTTATCCTTAAGTAGACTAACAATCAATATATATATATATATATATATATATATATATATATATATATATATATATATATATATAGCAAAATGTAGGGGGAAGGGTTAAGGAGAGGCATCCATGTCCATTTATTTATTTTTATACAATTTTGATTTATTTTAAATACAAACCATACATTAAATGTTGTAATTAATTAGAAAAACTTTTCATTTTTTATTTTATAATTATATAAGATGGATACCAATCAATATAAATCAAATAATTATTTTAATATGTTACATTTTTATTTATCCTTAAGTAGACTAACAATGTTTATAAATCAAAAATATTTTTAATATTGTATGTTTTTGTTTATTTATATTTTTATGGATAAGCTAACAATACTTATAAATCAAAACTTATTTAATAAAATGTATTCTTTATTTACATTTTTATTTATCCTTAAGTAGACTAACAATCAATATATATAAAGCAAAATGTATGGGGAAGGGTTAAGAAGAGACATCAATGTCCATTTATCTATTTTTATACAATTTTGATTTATTTTAAATACAAACCATACATTAAATGTTGTAATTAATTAGAAAAACTTTTCATTTTTTATTTTATAATTATATAAGATGGATACCAATCAATATAAATCAAATACTTATTTTAATATGTTACATTTTTATTTATCATTAAGTAGACTAACAATCAATATATATATATCTTTATATATATAAAAGCAAAAACCATTAAATATGACATAGCACAATGTGGATTGAGATTTCTCAAATATTGAATTATGGTTTATTTTGGCTATCCCACATTGATAAAAAATTGAAATGTTGGAACATGAAGTTGATTATAAAAGAAGAATAATGCCAATTTTTTTACATGACTTATGATTTATTTTAATCCCTTTTGGATTAAAGGGTAATTTTAGTTGCAAATTTTCTCCATGTTGAATATATAGTATATATTGCATTACAATTAAGAGCATCTCTAATGGAGGTTCTCATTTCCATCTCAATCTTTATATATATAAAAGCAAAAACCATGAAAAATGACATGACACAATGTGGATTGAGATTTCACAAATATTGAGTTGTGGTTTACTTTGGCTATCCCACATTGATAAAAAGTTGAAATGTTGGAACATGAAGTTGATTATAAAGGGAGAATAATGCCAACTTTTTTTACATGACTTATGATTTATTTTAATCCCTTTTGGATTAAAGAGTTAATTTTAGTTTCTTCATGTTGAATATATAGTATATATTGCATTACAATTAAAAGCATCTCTAATGGAGGTTATTATAAGAACCTTCTTTTTATACTTTTTGGTGTCACCTCATTTCCATCTCAATCTTTATATATATAAAAGCAAAAACAATGAAAAATAACATGGCACAATGTGGATTGAGATTTCTCAAACATTGAATTGTGGTTTACTTTGGCTATCCCACATTGATAAAAGGTTGGAATGTTGGAACATGAAGTTAATTACAAAAGGAGAATAATGCCAACTTTTTTTACATGATTTATGATTTATTTTAATCCCTTTTGGATTAAAGAGTTAATTTTAGTTGCAATTTTTTTTCATGTTGAATATATAGTATATATTGCATTACAATTAAGAGCATCTCCAATGGAGGTTATTATAAGAACATTCTTTTAAATAATCACATCATTATTACATTTCGTCATCTTCTCACCAATGTGGGATAAACAAGACACAACATTTCACGATTTGATTAAGACTCAAATCTCATAATGATTCAAGGGTTTAATGGAAAATGACTACTACTTTTTAAAAAGAATTGAAATAAACTTATTTAATTTCATATTATAAATTTGTGGTGCTTATATAACTTTCCCGCCACCGCGCGAGCGCGGTGCCACACACTAGTATATATAAAAGCAAAATGTAAGAGAGAGAGAGAGAGAGAGTTAAGGAGAAGCCTCCATTGAGGCTTTAAATTTTTCTTGGAGTTTTGATTTTTTTAAAATCAAAGGTAGCATTAAATGAGTTAATCATTTTATTTCTTCTTTACTAATTGTTATTGTTTTATTTATTCAATATTAATATTTTTATTAAGGAAAATATTATTTACATCCCATTTTTAACAACAATATATGTAGTTATACCCTGTGTTCTTATTAAAATTTTATTTTTATTTAACACATATTTTTATTTGAATTTATTTTCTTTCTCACAGCCAAAACTTAGATGGAATGCAACAATGGTTATAAATGAAAACTTATTTTAATGGACTACATTTTTTGTAAATTTAATCTTATTATTTTTTGTAGTAAGCTAACAATGCTTATTTTTATTTGAATATATTTTTTCTTTCTCACATAGCCAAAAACTTAGATGGAATGCAACAATGGTTATAAATGAAAACTTATTTTAATGGAATATATTTTTTGTTATTTAATTTTATTATTTTTTGTAGTAAGCTAACAATGCTTATAAATAAAAACTTATTTTAAAAGTGTATATTTTTAGCGATTGAGTATTTTTTTTCTTATTAATCTAACATATATTTTTATTTGAATTTATTTTCTTTCTCACATAACCAAAACTTAGATGGAATGCAACAATGGTTATAATTGAAAACTTATTTTAGTGGAATATATTTTTTGTTATTTAATTTTATTGTTTTTTGTAGTAACCTAACATTGCTTATAAATAAAAACTTATTTTAAAAGTGTGTATTTTTAGCGATTGAGTATTTTTTTTCCTTATTAATCTAACATATATTTTTATTTGAATTTATTTTATTTCTCACATAACCAAAACTTAGATGGAATGCAAAAAAACTTATTTTAATGGACTACATTTTTGTAAATTTAATTTTATTATTTTTAGTAGTAAGCTAACAATGCTTATAAATAAAAACTTATTTTAAAAGTGTATCTTCTTAGCGCTTAAGTGTTTTTTTCCTTTTTATTAATCTAACATATATTTTTATTTGAATTTTTTTCTACATAACCAAAACTTAAATGAAATGCAACAATGGTTATAAATGAAAACTTATTTTAATGGAATATATTATTTGTTATTTAATTTTATTAGTTTTGTAGTAAGAACAACAATGCTTATAAATAAAAACTTATTTTAAAAGTGTATATTTTTTTAGTGATTGAGTATTTTTTTGCTTATTAATCTGACAATCAATCATCAATATATAAAGCAAAGCTAAAACATTAAAGCAATGAGAAGTCGCCATTGGCCTTTATCTAAATATTTTATCGTACTTATATTCATATACAACATTAGTATACACCGTGCAACGCACGGTGCAGTTACCTAGTATATATATAAAGCAAAATGTAGGGGGAAGGGTTAAGGAGAGGCATCCATGTCCATTTATCTATTTTTATATAATTTTGATTTATTTTAAATACAAACCATACATCAAATGTAATTAATTAGAAAAACTTTTCATTTTTTATTTTATAATTATATAAGATGGATACCAATCAATATAAATCAAATACTTATTTTAATATGTTACATTTTTATTTATCCTTAAGTAGACTAACAATGCTTATAAATCAAAAATATTTTTAATATTGTATGTTTTTGTTTATTTATATTTTTATGGATAAGTTAACAATACTTATAAATCAAAACTTATTTAATAAAATGTATTCTTTATTTACATTTTATTTATCCTTAAGTAGACTAACAATCAATATATATATATAAAAAACAAAATGTAGGGGGAAGGGTTAAAGAGAGGCATCCATGTCCATTTTTCTATTTTTATACAATTTTGATTTATTTTAAATACAAACCATACATTAAAGAGAAAACTCTATTTTTGGTCCCTGAGGTTTAGTGATTTTTTTGAAACCGATCCCCATGGTTTCATAAGTCAAGTTTTGGTCCCTGAGGTTTTGATTTTGATCTGGATTTGGGGTCTCGTCCTTAACCCCGTTAATTGGTGGCGTTAGAGGCAGGGGCATAATGGTCATTTCACATTTCCCAAAAACAAATTCCCTCTTATTTTAACCCGACATATTCTTCTTCTTCTTCACTTCATTCTTCTGTGATCTTTCTGTTTCTTCCTTCTTCCCCCTCCTTTCACGATTCAACCTCAAAATCTGGTAACAATCATGGTGTTATGTTATTGTGGAGGTGAAGCAGCTGTGAGAACCTCATGGACCACTGCAAATCCTGGTAGAAGGTTCTACACTTGTGGAAGAATGGTACACTGCTACGATTCTTCTTCTTCAACAATCATGGTGTAAAGTAATCATGTTTAGCTAATAACATTTAGTTTTTCATGTTAACAGGGCCAATGTTATTTTTTTGGGTGGTTTGATCCACCTATTTGTTCAAGGTCCATTGATATCATTCCTGGGCTAATCAAAGCCAAAAACAAAGCTGAAGAATGTGTCAGAGAGAAAAAGAAGGAAATCTTGAAGTTGAATCTGCTCTTGGTCATGAGTTGGAGTTTTTTTGTGTATTTCATGCATTTAGCCTTGAGTTGATCTGTTTTGTGTATTGGTTATCTTTTGTAATCATCTCCTGTTTATCAGGTGTGTTGGTAGTATTTGTAATTACATCCTAGTTGTTAGAATAGTAATGTTTGGTGGTTTGATCCCTCTGTTTTTTGTAGTATTTGTAATGACATCCCTATGTTTTAATAGTAATGTTTGGTGGTTTGATCCCTCTGTTTTTTGCACATTTGATGATAACAGAACTGTAACCTATGTTGTGTACCTGTTTGTTGATCCAAAAACAAGATAACACATCACATAACATGATACAGATAACAGAGAGTAAAACTCTACTTTTGGTACACAACATTGTTGAAAGCATACCTGTTTTTGGTACACATTGTAACATAAATGTAACCTGTTTTGGTACACAACATAACAGAAATGTAACCTCTGTTTTGGTACACAACATAACAGAAATGTAACCTGTTTTGGTACACATACAATTCCAAAGAGTAAACACAAAAACAAACCTGTATTCAATACCATACCAAACCATAGATTAAGTAAACATAAAACAAACCTGTTTTGGTTTGAACTCTCAGTGAAGACGAAGAGATTAGTCGTTAGAGGGAATTTGTTTTTGGGAAATGTGAAATGACCATTATGCCCCTGCCTCTAACGCCACCAATTAACGGGGTTAAGGACGAGACCCCAAATCCAGATCAAAATCAAAACCTCAGGGACCAAAACTTGACTTATGAAACCATGGGGATCGGTTTCAAAAAAATCACTAAACCTCAGGGACCAAAAATAGAGTTTTCTCTACATTAAATGTTGTAATTAATTAGAAAAACTTTTTATTTTTTATTTTATAATTATATAAGATAGATACCAATCAATATAAATCAAATACTTATTTTAATATGTTACATTTTTACTTATCCTTAAGTAGACTAACAATGCTTATAAATCAAAAATATTTTTAATATTGTATGTTTTTGTTTATTTATATTTTTATGGATAAGCTAACAATACTTATAAATCAAAACTTATTTAATAAAATGTATTCTTTATTTACATTTTTATTTATCTTTAAGTAGACTAACAATGCTTATAAATCAAAAATATTTTTAATATTGTATGTTTTTTTTATTTATATTTTTAAGGATAAACTAACAGTACTTATAAATCAAAACTTATTTAATAAAATGTATTCTTTATTTATTTAATTTTTTGTTTTCTTAATAAGTTAACAATGATTATAAATCAAAACTTTTAAATTATTTTAATTTTTTAGTAATATCTATACCAATTTCATAAGATAGATAACAATGCTTATAAATCAAATATACTTATTTTAATAGGTTATATATATATATATATATATAAAAATATTTATCTTTTAGTAGGTTAACAATGTTTATAAATAAACATTTTTAATATTCTATGTTTTTATTTATACATTTTTATGGAGTAACCTAACAATACTAATAAATCAAAATTTATTTAATAAAATTTATTTTTTATTTATTTAATTTTTGTTTTTATTAATAAGTTAACGATGATTATAAATCAACAATTTTAAATTATTTTATTTTTTTACCTAGATCTATATCAATTCTATATCAATGTTTGTATACTTTCTTTTAGTAAGATAACAATACTTATTTTAATAAATTGGTTTTTTAGTAAGATAACAACTGTTTATAAATCAATTTTTAGTAAAGTATATTAATCTTTATAATAATATTTGTATTCACCGCGAAAGGTGCGGTGCTGTTATCTAGTTAATTAATATATAAATAAAAAGAGGTTAGGGCGCTAAGATGGCGGTTGTCCTCTCCTTCTTTGTTTCCATTACAGTACACTGTGTTATATATATATATATATATATAATCTGGCAACACTGCCTCCTTCCCACTTCTGATTCATTTATGTCTGTCTAGTCGATCTCTTCTCTTCTCTTCCATATATAAATACATATACATATATAGAATTGAATGACTACTAGCGGAACCTCTCCATCCAGTACTCCTCCTCCTCCAGACATTGAAAGCGGCGTTGTTCCGGTCACTGATCCCAATGACGATTTTGACGACCCTTTCGATATCACCACTACAAAGAATGCCTCCACTGACACCCTCAGACGCTGGAGGGTACGTAACATCAATTATATATTTCTCCTTCTAATTAATCTCTACTATACAAATATATTGTGTGTATATATACTCCATTCAATTCCATCGCTCTTTCTTTTGTCTTCCATTGATCCATATATATCTACTCTCTCACTTCAAAATTGATATATGCCAAATTGCCAATCTACATATTAGCATTCTTTATTACATACACTCTTTTTATTCCCTGGTATATAATAAGATTACCCCTTAGATATACAGATGCACCATAGATCACTCCTCTTAATTATTCCTATATGTATATATACACACACACACACACACACACACACTTTGATTTCTTCTGTGTTGGGATCCCACTTAATTTATTCATTTCTTGATTTGAAAGCTCAAAATTTGGTACTTGATCAGTTTCTTACTAAAATAAATGTATCATCTTTATATAGTAGTTTCGGAATCCAAATCAAAATGGGCTTCACATGCTGAAATGCTCACTGAGCACATTATAACTACTGAATGTAGCTCTAGTAGTTGAATTATTGTAACCTTAGAAATATAATTAAAGATAGGCAGTTTCAATGCCTGAAACAGATACAGATCACTAAATTCCAAGTGTAGGATTAGCAATGCTGTTGGGATTCTATGCTGCTACTAATTTCTTTACCCTACTAGCCTAGTAACTAGACCAGCCGCCTTAATATATATATGTATATGATTGACAAATTAATGTGATAAAAAAGAAGTTGACCTGGTTCATCACCTGATCCGCTAGCTGATATTTGAAGTGTACCTTTCTTACTTATCCATTGCTTCCTTATACCTCCATTCCTGACTTTGGCACAAATGCATGCATGGTTTCTTCCAGATCATCTTTTTTATGCATTTTGCACCAGTTTAATAGAAATAATCATTTAGTTTATACCTCTCAAAGATCTTGTAACATAACATCATTAAGTATTTAGCACATCAATGCTACTTAACATAGTAAGCATCTTTTTACTTGTGACATCACGTTCTTTCCGGTATGTGCTGCTGCACATCTTAGTGGTTTTATATGGTATCTGATTTGTTTTTGCTTATACTTGCATGAAGACCGCTTATACCTTGTCTTCAGTACTCTATTAATCAATAAAGGTCAAATCCAATTAGTGGTGTTGAGCTTAATTAATCTGTCGATTCATTAGGGACAGTTTTTAAGCTCATCACCTTTCCATTATCGCCAAATATTTTCTTAAACCTTAAATTGTTGATGCACAAGATTAGTTTCTGTATCATGTTTATGCAAAACCTATAAATGCTAATGAGCATATCCGCTACAGCAAGCTGCCCTTGTGCTTAATGCTTCTCGCCGCTTCCGCTACACATTGGACTTGAGAAAGAATGAAGATCAAGAAAAAAGGAGGAGGATGATCAGGTCACATGCTCAAGTCATAAGGGTAATGTTGTGCATTTTTTGTATAGTTTCTGAGTCTGCAGGTTATATGATCACCTTTTTAACATCTGATTAGCTGCTGTTAGGCTGCATTGCTATTCAAATTGGCTGGCGAACGAGCAATTGGTATTTTCTCCCTCAACTTCCCGTTTACATATAATCCCTATGTCAGAGGTGTTGAGCTACATATAATTTTTTCCTGTTTCCCCTTCATATAGTGCTCGGGACCACGGTAACTCCTCCATCTCCAAGTGGTGGTTATGGTATTTCACTCGAGCAACTTATTGCAATGACCAGGGACCACAATATATCTGCTTTTCATCAATATGGCGGGGCAAGTGATTTATCCAACATATATTTCAGTTAGTATCCATCCTCCATTGTCTAGCTCTTACTTATATCTATGGCTATATTTTCAGGTCACAGGGTTATCTGAGATGTTGAAAACCGATCTGGACAGGGGAGTACCTGGAGATGATCATGAATTATCAGACCGGAGGAATGCCTTTGGATCCAATACATATCCTGTGAAAGAAGGACGAAGCTTCTTCGTAAGCTATATCTTTACTGCAACCAATTTCTTGATATGCAGCTGCAGTTGATTAATTGCTATGTTATCTGCAGAGGTTTCTTTGGGAAGCTTGGCAAGATTTAACCCTTATTATATTAATAGTAGCTGCCGCAGCATCACTGGTGCTAGGAATAAAGACAGAGGCAAGTTTAAAATTTATGCAAGTCTATGAATTCAATACAAAGTTTAAAATTTATGCAAGTCTATGAATTCTGTGACGAGAGCTTAAGCATAGGATTTTTTTATGTTGGATATGATATTTATTTAATAAATTGGCTTTGACACCAATTAACCATCTGATATCCAGCTCATACTACTCTTAGCAATAAAATATGTCAGAATGGCAAATTTTGCCTGTTAAAATTTTTATTGAAGCAAGGTAAGGTCTTCTATCAAAGGTTTTAGTAATTATTTTTATTGTTTTTGTTACCTATTTTGGTAGGGGAATTTCTTAAGTTAATACTACTATCATTCAGAAATTTGTTATTATCATGACCCCTTTTAATTCCAGTTTTGCCGCTGTTTGAAAGTTGTGATTTTCTTCTGTAGGGTCTTGAAGAAGGATGGTATGATGGAGGAAGCATAACATTTGCTGTTCTTCTGGTTATTTTTGTGACTGGTGAGGCAGTGGAAATTTTCCACCAGTTATGATATTTAATGTACTTGCTACTGAACTGCCTCTCATAAATTCTATATATATTGTCTCTACAAATGGTGTCCTGTAAACTATAATAGCAACCAGTGATTATAGACAGTCCCTGCAGTTTCAGAACCTAAATGAGGAAAAGCGAAATATACAGATAGAGGTTTGTGTGTTCATGAGTGAACAATTATTTTTCGTCTAGCTGTCTTATCTGTCAGCTGGGGTATACTAAACTGTCTTGCATTCAAGCAGATAACTAGAGGTGGGAGAAGAGAGAAGGTTTCAATATATGACGTTGTTGTTGGTGATGTAATACCTCTTAAAATAGGCGATCAGGTAGGTAAAATTTATTAAGAAAATTATATACTTAGGACTTGTTTGACTCTTTATTGGTGAGTCGCCATCTTTCTTTTGATGGTATGCCACAGGTCCCTGCTGATGGTCTCCTAATAAAGGGTCACTCTCTAGCCATTGATGAATCTAGCATGACTGGGGAAAGCAAGATTGTAAGCTGTTTGGACCTCCTTTTGCTATATGGAGAATTAAATGATTGAACTTGTTTCTTAAATACAATCACTTTCTAGGTGCATAAGGATCAAAAAGCACCTTTTCTGATGTCCGGCTGCAAGGTTGCAGATGGTGCTGGAACTATGCTGGTAACTAAATAACCTTCTATTACCCTCTTCCATCTATGCTCCCTATACTTCTCCATGCATGAGCAAAATGAAGGTTGCGTTAATGATAAAAATTTCTGGGGAAACCACTGAAAAAAGATTGAACTTGTGGGAGGATCCTAACGAGTAACAAAGTATTTGACTAGTGTATTATCTCAAGAAAATGTTTTTAAGGTTAACTTTTAAAGCTTGGTAACTTTTCTACACCACTAGTAATATTTTTATGACATTTTTTCTTCCATCTTTAGGTCACTAGTGTGGGAATAAATACTGAATGGGGATTGTTGATGGCAAGCATATCGGAAGATACTGGTGAAGAAACCCCCTTGCAGGTTTACATATATATGGTCTCATTTTATCCCGTCGCTATGTGTCTTATAGTCTATCAATGAAGTCAGATATGGATTGTGGTTGATAGGTACGCTTGAATGGCGTTGCAACATTTATAGGTATAGTTGGGCTTGTAGTAGCATTACTTGTGCTGGCTGTCCTTTTGGCTAGGTAAAATCTCTTTTGTTGCTCTAGTTATCTTGTGATTTTTGCTATTGATTTCTCTAATTATCGCAATTTGATGTGGAGTTCTTCAGATTCTTCACTGGTAACTCAAAAAACCGTGATGGAACTGTCCAATTTGTCCGTGGAAAGACCAGTGTTAGCGAAGCAGTTGATGGGGTCATAAAGATTTTTACTGCTGCCGTAAGTTTCTGATTGTATCTATCTCCATTTCCTCCATCCTTTTGTCTTTTTAACTAATGGCTGAACTATTTAGGTCACCATTGTAGTTGTTGCAGTTCCGGAAGGCCTTCCATTAGCTGTAACACTTACGTGAGTAGAATGCTGCAAGTCTGTCGTTTTTGCTGCATTACGTATATGTTGGTTTAGGCCTCCTCATTTTAAAGTTTTCTTAACTCTACAGGTTAGCATACTCAATGAAGAAGATGATGGCAGACAAGGCCCTGGTACATATTGTACTTGGATCTTAAAAGTATCTATATCCCGGTTGTTATGTTGAGAAGCCTTTTTACGGAACATATATGAAATTGTTAACACATTTCTACTGCAGGTCCGTAGACTCTCAGCTTGTGAAACTATGGGCTCTGCAACTACTATCTGCAGTGATAAAACTGGAACTTTAACCCTGAATCAGGTTGGTTTTTATTTTATATATGGTACTTTCAAAATATATGAATTTCTAGTGGTTTTCATTTTTTTTCCAACCCGAACTAGTTTGGGTGGAAGACTTGTTATTATCGTTGCCATGTCCAAGTGTATGCTGAACTGGGACTTTCTGCAGTTCTCTCCAATCCTGAAATTCTTATCAACCGTGTTCGCTAGATGCAAATTGTTTATGAGCTCTACGGATAACATTTAAATAGACGTGACTTGTGGCAGATGACTGTGGTTGAGGCTTATGTTGGGCAAAATAAAATTGACCCCCCTGAAGAGGGCTTGCAATATCATTCAACTGTTGCCTCTTTGTTATATGAGGGAATTGCACAGAACACATCTGGCAGTGTTTTCTCCTCCAAGGTACTCCCTCTGATCTGCCTCTGAATACTGTGATATGTAGAATGTTAGGTATTATTCCTAATTTATCTGTTCTCAGCAACTTGGCACAAATCTGTGCTATTTCTCATCTGTGTAGCTCTTTATAAACCATTAGAATATACCTATTATCATTTCTTTGTTGATAGGATGGTGCATGTATAGAGGTTTCTGGATCTCCAACAGAAAAGGCTGTTCTCCAATGGGGTGTCAAGGTCATCTATTCTATATGCACATTTTTCCTTCAGCTTCATGTGTTTTCCGAATTTATATTGATTGAAATCGCTGCCATCACAGATTGGGATGAACTTTGATGTTGTCAAATCGCAATCTACCCTCCTACATGTCTGTCCTTTTAACTCTTCAAAGAAGCGAGGCGGCGTTGCATTACGAGGGGTAATTTGCTAGTTACGTATATTTTTGCTAATGCATGTGCATGATTCACACAACTTAGCCATAAATCATGTCTTTGTATCTTGCATGGTAACTAGATTTTATGGCAAGACTTTCTTCAATCTCCACGCTTCCCAGTTCCCACTACCCCGACCCTAAAGCAGTCAAGAGATATGGTTACTCTATGACCTATACTATCCTACATTATCCTCAAATTTTGATGTTTGCATCTGATTTTCTTTAATTAGCTTTTATAAGGCTTCCAAAAGAAATTTACTTTTTTTTATGAATGGCAGGCTGACTCTCAAGTCCGTATACATTGGAAGGGAGCAGCTGAAATAGTGTTAGCTTCATGTAAAGAATATCTCGACACAAATGGTTCCTTGCAGCCCACTGATAAGGATATGGTCAGTAAGTAGTTGTGGTTGATTAGCTGAACAAAGCAATAACTACAAGAATATATCTATTCCCTAACCCTTTTGTCACCAAAAGGCCTCCATGAAACTGAACGAAGATAAAAATATTTATGCTTCAAATGATGTCAACAGATCATTTAATTATTCATCCCATCATATGTGTGTACGTATGTATGCTACATATAGTAGGTTTTGTTTGTGAATATATACTTACAGGATCCTTTTGGTGCATTTTTTTGAAGTATATAATTTATATACGGCAAAGTAAAGTCAAACACACTTCTCACCTTTGGTACTTGAACCCCTGACCTCCAGGAAGGTGGGATTGGTGCATTTGCTAATGAATCATCAAGGGTATTGGTTCTTTAGAAGTGGACATTTTTATGACACCCTAAAAGATTAGAGGCCCAATTTAGTGGGACAAAGAGACTATATATCATAGTGGCAAAGAATTTTGTATAATATTTCCAAATCTCTTTTAAACAGGAATATCTAAAGAAGGCTATTGAGGAGATGGCTGCAAGGAGTTTGCGGTGTGTTGCAATTGCGTACAGAAACTTCGAAATAGATGATATTCCTGTGGATGAAGAGCAGCTGGCACAATGGAATTTACCGGAAGATGATCTTATTCTGCTTGCCATTGTGGGTATAAAGGTACTCATGTCTACTACTTTAAATAATCCAATCTTAAACTGACCAAATTTTACACCACTATTTCTTGTATCTGATTACTGATATTACATGTGTATACTTAAAAGAGAACCTCCTGTTACTGTAAATTTTACGTCTCCTCTAACAACCACATCTTCAGTTTTTCATTCGATTCCTCTCCCTTATAATTTCTCCCTCAATGCGCACACACTATGTGTGCAGAAACACTAGTTGACATAATTATATGTTCCACTGTTATCCCATTCAACGTGAATAAATAGCCTTAATTTTATGTCCAAATATATCTTGTAAAGTTGTAGTTTCTTATTATTATTTTTTTGGTAGAAGTCTTCACATAATTTTGATTACTTGATTGTAACACAAATAGACTTGATTAATGCCATTTTTCACAGTTGCTCCAGATTAGGATGATGAATAATTGAATGTTCCTTTCTGTAATTAGCACTTCCAGTTTCTTGATTTTCTGCTAAGCTAATACTTTTTGTATTATTGGGAATAACGAAATGGTATAATATGTATGTTTCTCTTTTATTGGGATGTGATGGCCGCCACAAATCCCAAATGACATGAAATAATGGAAAATATACCTTCAGATCGTGGAGGGGTATACTTGACTTTGGTTTCTATGCATTTATTTTTATTGTGTGAGCAGATATGGAAAGTATTAGTGACAACTATTGTTCCTCTAAAGGTAATGTGTTATGACCAATTAATTTTCCTGCAATTACCTTGTGCAGGATCCTTGTCGTCCAGGTGTTAAAAATGCAGTAAAAATATGTACAGATGCCGGTGTGAAGGTTTTTTTATTTCTCCTTCCTGTTCTTGCACATATGTGTTCTAAATTTGTACAAATGGGATTTGGTGTTGGGTTGGAGTCTTGGAGATGCCCTAAGTCATGATAGTAGTCCAAATGTAAGCTTAAACTAGAAGACAAAAACTTAGTAGGTAATTGGCTTGTATAACAGTTGCTTTGAAATCCTCAAACAATTCAATATGAGGAAGGATGAGTCATGTGATTACTTTCTACCTTTCTCACTCATGCTTTAGATATATGGTTGGGAAGCAAGAGGAATCTAAACATTTATTTTTTGATGTTTCCTGGTTACTATGTATAAATACTTTTGCTTTTCATGATGATAAAACACACATATAGTTTATTTTTCTTAATGAGAAAATAGAATAGATAAAGGACAATTGATCCTGTACAAATGTTAATAAATAGGTTAGGATGGTCACTGGGGATAATATTCAAACAGCGAAAGCAATTGCCATCGAGTGCGGAATTCTTGCTTCAGGAGAAGATGCAACAGAGCCAAATGTTATCGAGGGAAAGACATTCCGTGAGTATTCTGAGAAAGAAAGAGAACATACTTCCAAGCAAATATCGGTGCGAATCCGTTGATACTTTTATAAGCTCTTCCTGATCAAGTTAAACAACGGAGCTTAATTATGATATATGTGGATGTATAGGTGATGGGAAGGTCTTCCCCAAGTGATAAGCTATTGCTCGTGCAAACGCTTCGTAAGCTTGGGGAAGTTGTTGCTGTTACTGGAGATGGTACAAATGATGCTCCTGCACTTCATGAGGTCTGAATTCATCTTTTACTTTTCAAGTACTTGTATTTTTACCTTCCTTTTGATACTAGTATTTCCCGGCTGTAACTGCTTTTATGCCTCTATGTATTTCAGGCTGATATAGGTCTTGCCATGGGCATTCAAGGAACTGAAGTTGCAAAAGAAAGCTCTGACATCATCATTTTGGATGATAATTTTGCTTCAGTTGTAAAGGTCTGTGCAAAACATTTGTGAGTTTAAATGCTTCTGACATCATCATCGAGGCTGTTCCCTACTGAAATTAATGAAAAAAATACGTATTTCAGAAAAGTGGAGTCATCACTCGAACCAATTGCTCCAACTGGCAAACAACTCTAATTTATTATTTTTGTAATCTTCTGTTTTATCATCGTCACATCATTTTATTTTCATATAGGTTGTCCGCTGGGGTCGCTCTGTTTATGCAAATATTCAGAAGTTTATCCAGTTCCAGCTTACAGTTAACGTTGCAGCCCTAGTGATAAATGTTGTGGCAGCTATTTCCTCTGGAGATGTACCTCTAAACACTGTGCAGGTTTTATATCCCCCTCCCTCCCTCTCTATATACAACGGCTACGAGCCAACAACCTTCCATCTCAAATTAGTTACGGTAGGCTAAATATAAAACCAGATAGAGATAAAGAAGAGAAACCTAGAAGCTATAAAGTGGTGAAACCCAATAGAACATGTGTGTACTCGTGAATGGAGTGCATTAAGGGATGCTTTCATCTCCTTTTCTCATTCTCTGTGACAGTGTGTACGTGTGTTATTGTGCATGTGAAGTTGATTTAGAATCAAACCAAACAATATGAATGGAAGGAGAATAATCTTTTGAATTGCTAAGTTCATTATAATATGAATGGATCATTATATTCCAGCTTCATTCCTTTCAACCCAATCAAGTGGAACATTAATGCAGTTCTCTTATTGAATGCTGAGCACTTCCAAATCAAATTGAAAGAGAAAATTAATGCCAAGTTCTGTTGGGTTAGCTCTTCAATTGTTTTTTTTCTGATGCAGCTTCTTTGGGTTAATCTCATCATGGACACCCTCGGGGCACTGGCATTGGCGACTGAACCTCCAACAGATCATCTCATGCACAGATCTCCTGTTGGCCGAAGGTTAAGACTGTAATCTGCATTACATGTTAGTCTAACCTTTGGTTCTCTTAATATGTCAGTATGATGGCATACTACACATTGCAACAAAATCATGAGCCAACCACCAATGAATATGTTATGCACAGATTTCCATTGATCAAGCTTATATTTTGGGTTGCCAGTGCTTGTATATCCTAGGAGGTCATATTCTGCTTCAGAAAGGGGAAAAACCTTTCATATAAGATGCTCAACTTATCTCAATATCATCACTTGCATGTAAAACACTTTGGTATTTATTTATCAATGTAAATTCCATGAGAAAGTGAGCAACTTATTAGCAGTTTCCAGAATAACTAATACTTTATTGGCAAAAAGACCATTTGGACCAATGGCATTCAATATAGACTAAACCTCCCAACTGTGAGTGTGAGGTTATGGTTCAAGTCTCTGTGCTTGTAATATTTGGATGTGTGATCTTGAGCGAATGTTGACTCCCTTTTCCTAATTTAATTCTTCAGGGAACCTCTTGTAACAAATATCATGTGGAGGAACTTGATTATCCAGGTACCTTATCATGTTTTTCAGTTTTTGCTACTAGCATCTTGATCATCTTTCTACATTACAATAACCAAAATGTTATGAATTTGGCAGGCTCTATATCAAGTTGCAGTTCTCCTGGTCTTGAACTTCCGTGGTACAGCTATTCTCAACTTAAACAATGATGAAAGGGGAAATGCTGTGAAGAATACCTTGATATTCAATGGATTTGTCCTGTGTCAAGTAAGTCTCATCCAACTTTACGATAAAGAAGCAATATAGGTCATGGGTTATCTTGTGCTCTTTACCTCACTTTGGCTTATGATAAAAACAAGAAGACGGCATGTAATAGTAAAGTTTTCTTAGAAGCACTTGGGACAATGCTGTCAATGCACTAGCTTCCTTTGGTGTTCATGTTAAAATGACAAAATTGGACTGCTCTGATGCTCAATTCATTAATTTTTCTTGTGTTCCTTTTAATTAGTTGTGAAGGTCTAAATTTGGTTTGTTAATTACAGATATTCAATGAGTTCAATGCTCGAAAACCAGATCAAATGAATGTATTTTCTGGAGTGACTAAAAACTATCTTTTTATGGGGATAGTAGGAACAACCTTAATTCTTCAGGTAAGACACGCCACCATGTGTGTAAGTTTTGTGAATTACCTTTTTGAGAGGGTACAAGTGTTGCTTTTATAACTTCGGAATTTTGATGATGGTAATCCTTGTTGCGAAACAGATCATCATTATTCAATTCCTTGGGAAATTCACATCAACAGTTAGACTTGATTGGAGTCTATGGGTTGTATCAATTGTTATTGGCATTTTCAGGTTGGTTCTTTGATGTACATTACTCTGTTTAATTCAAGAACTGAAATAGAATGTATATATATATATATAGATAGATTTTAACTAAAGAACCATCCTATTTAAAGTTGTGATTAACACCAATAATTATCTTTATGATCTTACAGTTGGCCTCTTGCCATTGTTGGAAAGCTCGTCCCAGTTCCACAGACTCCCTTGGCCAGGGTCTTCAGCAAACCATATCAACGCTGCATTGCTTCTCGTAATCGTTGAATTCAGTTATATTGTAGTCATTTTCATGGAGCAAGTAGCCTTGTTCTTTTAGTTGCGAGATCAGGTGTTTATTATATTTAATACTCGTGCCACCAGCACTGGGGTTCATAATCGACTCCCTGTTTCGCTTTCTGTAAGTTATCCAACATTCATATTTTTGGATATCACATAGTTTGATGTTTTTATGTTACACCATATGTACTCTGGTGTGTGTGTGTGTGTGTGTGTATTCCTGTCTTTTAAACACCTACACCATTACACAGCACATACTGCTTTCGTTTCTTCATCTAGAGACCATTACATTGAAAGGGACAGTAGGCAATAAATTTCAATATCAAGGAACAGAAATACAAACACTTGCACACAAAGGTTTTTCAATGTAAAAAGGTAGTTACATAAATTAAAGACAACACGTTTGAACACTATATTTTAGAGAAGCTTGCTACTCTCTCAAGAGCCTTGATAAAAAAAATCAATCAAAGAAAACAAAAATGACATCTGATCAAACTTCCTGTCTTCTTGGAAGGGATTGATTATGCGGTTGATTTCTAAAGGGAAAGATGTCTTAAAAAGTGCTTGGTAGGAAAATATTCCCAGCTAGCAGAAACATGAATAGGCCATGTGATTCTTCTTTGAAACATAATGGGAGACATAATTGGCGACAGAAGCAGAAGAAGCTGGAGGAATGTTTGCAGGAACCAGTATTTGAGTCTTGCCTGAAGCTATTCTTTTACCAGCAACATTAGCATAAAACAAGCCTGAGATTGCTGGCACAAATACATCACTCTGAGAAGAGATGTAGAAGTCGATAACCTTCTCATACTCGGACTCAAGGAATTTTGACTTCTTGTCCATAGGCATTATGCCCTCCTGAAATAAATCAATCATTCAGTTATGAATTAAGACAACTACAGCATTCAAGTGTAGAAAATTCAAATGTTGTTTTTTGGTTTCTCTTTTACCTTTGTATAAGATTTGGGGAAGAGGTCCTTCAAAGCATCAAGGCTGCTATCCCATCGCGATTGCGTCAAATATATGGCAGTATCCTTGTCAAAACCAAGCTTTCTGAGAAATAGTGCAATCTCTTGCGGACTGTAACATTTCTTTGATCCAGCATCACTTCCTTGGCAACCCTTTTTATCTAACATATCAAGCCTCAAGTCCACTGCTACGAACTGCCCATCTGACTTACGACTTAAAGTTTTAAGGCGGTCAACCATTGAATCGACCACTTCTTGAACGTCTGGTTGTAGCTCAAGAGCTCCATACATGGCCAAGCATCCAATTGAATTTCTGTTGGCATCATCTTGTTCAGTCTTAATCTTTTTCATATTGACAGAAGGGAAATATGTTGCCAGCCTTATATTTCCCTTGCTTCGAAAAACTGGTTCAATGTTTTCGGCAATGTAGTCTTGAGTGACTCGATTAGGAACCCTGAGAACGGCAAGATTTTTTGATGATAACTCTGAAGGTTGGCTTTTAACTACTTTCACCACTCCATCCAGGCTATTTACAAATTTCTCAATGTCATAAATATCTCCAAAGTTCCTGAAAGATGCATCAAGTTAGCGACTTCTCATTATATATAGTAAGATTTTTGTATCATTATCAGGCTGAATACATGATATCAAAGACAAACATCTAGAGATGTAACAAAATGCATGTTGAAGCAGCAAACGACATAAACCAGAATGAAATAAAAAACGATAAAACAGAGTGTGGTGCTACTTGAAAAGGTTCAGCTGCATCAGAATCTGGTGAATATTTGAGCGTGAAATGAGGGTTTTTTACTCTAGAATCAATAGCAAGTGTTTTTGGTGATATGATAAACAACAGGTAGCTAAAATTATAAAAACATCTAGTTAATTGAACACTGAATTGAGTAGGAAATAGTGAGTAAAAGACAAGACAGAAGTACCTCCAATCACCGGGATGGGTTCCTCTAATGTCTGGAATTACGAGACTTGCCCTTAGGTATCTGGCCACTACTACTGCATCAGCAATCTGAGGATGACACAATACACAAGATCTTGAAACAAATCCATTTTATTCCTTTCCAATCTTAAAAGGACATTACATATATGTGTGTGTGTATATACATATCTATGTTTGAAACAATATGATGATGAAACAAGAAGCACACATAAGATTATGAGCAGCATACCTGGGAAACATGGTATTCAGGTCCATTAGTTAATGAGAAAGTGACAAAGCCTTTGGATTCTTCTGCCTCTTCTGCATCATCATGAATTCAAAACAAATCAGAAACAGATACATACATATATAATATTATATTATATTGAGGGAGAAGGAGAAGGAGAAGGAGAAGGGGGTTGACTGACTGACCCATGAGTGGCTTAGACCAACAAGGCTTAAGACCCACAGTTTCCTCCTTCCAAGGAGCATCACCAGCAGCAGCATTAGCATTAGCATTAGCATTAGCAAGAGCCTGGTCCGAATCATCAAAAGGCTGGGTTGATCCAGCAACGTGGTTCACCTGATATTAGTTTATTAATAAGTGAGATCGAATCCCAGATGAGATTTAAAAGATTTGAATCTGAAAGAAGAGAAGAGAAGAGAAGAGAAGTATTATACGTGATGAGAAATGGGAGCATCGAAGTGGTCACGCTTAATCATGTTAGCAAGCATTAGAAACATGGTGAGTGTAAGCACCCCTGCCACTATCTGCCTCGGATCTATCGCCATTTTCTTCAGATCCTCCTGCTGCTTCCTGCTATCTCTCTCTATCTCTATTTCTTAATCTATTGCTAATCTACCACCATCAAATTTCAAAAAGAAGTTTGCTTTTGCTTTCTGCTTGCTCTCTGCACACCAAAGAATAGATCTTTATAATACAGTGAGACCACAACCCAACCCCCAAAAAGAGAGAGAGAGAGAGAGAGAGAGAGATGCAGTTGTTTCTTGATTATATATTAGATATAGATTTGGGTTTAGGTTCAGGTTCAGGTATCTCTTTCTTGTTTTATGATGTGGGCATATTCCTTGTCTGTTTTTGTAGCACCGACAGTCATATTGATATCATATCCCCCCCACCCCCCATGTTAGTGATGCCCCACCATATGGCAGGCATATATTACATACTTCTCTGCTTCTCTTTCATTTTCATTTTCATTTTCATTTTCAGTTTATACAAAGAAAGAAAGCTTGCTTTGTCTTGTCTTCATGTAATCATCATTAAATGCATTATTATTAATTATTACTTTTTTTCTTGTCTTCATAAAAACAACAACTAATAACTGGAATTTGCATTCCTATTTTCTGCCAATATCCTTTACACACATTCTTATTTTCCTTTTAAAACAATTAAACTGATATATTCTGAACCAAATTCACCATATCTTGCTGCTTTGTGTTTTTATTTGTGAGTCTTCAACAGCAACAAACTATAAAGTGTATGATGTATCAATAATGCTTCTTTTCATAGGTATATTATATATAATATATTGACCATGACTCATGGTCATGGTCATGACTTTCAAACAGTAAAAATAGGTTAAAATTTTGTATTATATGTAATCAAATATCGTAATATACTACATCTAAATTTAAATATTTTTTTAATTTAACTAGATTTAATATCGTAATATATATAATAACCCCATATTATGATATAATTAACTAAAAAATGAACAAAGATTATATAAATATTATTTGTAGACTGTAATATGAAAACTATTGATATTTATATACCGTTAGTTTGTTACAATTAATGATTTAGATTTTTTTCGAAACAAAATTTGCAAGTCAATGGTCTTTGTGTATTCTTTTTATCATAGGAGGGAGGAATGATTAGAATTTTGAATGAGATATATTGTGAGGTCAATACTCAATAGTGGTTTGATTTTAATTAATATAGTAATTTAGAGTTGTTTTTGTATTGACTAATGGTTGTGACTGTTTCACATAGCTTAGAGTTGAAATTATGTAATATATATATATATATATAATGTATTTTGATAAATTAGAAAAAAAGGCAAGTAGGTTTGGACATAAATAGACATTTTGGTTGGTTGGAATCTCAATCCAAATGAAGGATGGATGGATGGATGGATGGATGGATGGATGGATGAGGTCAAATCTTCCTCACCTTCTTCAAAGACTAAATATCTGTTATAAACAATTTTAGTAACACTTATTCTATTTTCTTGTTTGTTATTATTAATTATTATGAGAGAGAAATTAAAGCAATAGAAACAAACACAGCTTCCTCTAAATAATACTGTGATGATGTTTTATTCGATGTGTCTTTATACGTTAAAAATGATTAAAAGAAAGTCATTATGATAACAATAGGGATCAGGGATGTTGATAATGAGACCTCAACACTATTCATTCCACCAAACCCTTTCCCCTTTTCTTCACCTCCCCCTTTCATATGATTTTTTATTATTGTTGTTGTTATTATTATCATCATAAGTTCGGTCTCATATATATATATATATATATATATATATATATATATATATATATATGTATATGGGTTGAGTTGGGTTGAGTTGGTGATGAAGTCAAGCAAGAGTATGAGTAAAGGCATGGCAATTTGGCAGTGAAGTTTGGTTTGAATAACTTCCAAACTTGATTCATTTGGTAGACAAACAATTCAAATTAAACACCCTTCCTTCCTTCCTTCCTTCCTTTTTAACAAACCCAAACATCTCAATCATTTCCAATTATTTCACAAACATGGAGGCCATTATACACACCAGAGACCTTCTCAACACTACCTTACACCAATCAACACAATTAGACTTTGCAATTAACAAAACCACTGCCAACGTCACTCGCACCTTTCCATCTCTCCAAGCCCGTATCAGAAACATGGCTTCCAAATGCGCCATTTTTGCCATCCTCGATCGTGCACTTCCACCGCTTTCTGCCGTTTTCCACGTCTACCAACTAGTAGATGAGCTCCGGAGCTTGCTACACTCCTCTTCTGACCTCAACCTCTATCTCTCTTACCTCAAACGCTTCCGACAGGCGCTTACCCTTCTCACCAACACTTGCAATTTAGCAATCCTGTGGGTGCAAGACGTCAACCAGTTTCTCGACAACGCGCCTAATGTATTTATGGCCGACGACCACCACCTTTACCGCTCCAATGTTTGCAAGACTCTGCATTTACTGGAAGAGTTGCAGGCAACCGAGGAACATTCTCTTCTCGATCAAGGAATTCTAGGTGTTGCCTTCCAACAACTGGAACATGAATTCACAAATCTTTTAATCCAAAACAGCTTGCCGTTTCAAGTTCCTTCCTCGCTTTTCTCTTCTGGTGAAGAGGAAGAGAAAAGCGATGCAGGCGATCCATCACCAGCAACTTTGCCTTCATATGTTGTCCACAACCTGAAAGCTATTGTTGCATGTTTTGCATGCGACCATCAGCTGGACCGCTGCATGTCCATTTACGTCAAGGTTCGGACCACCATTGTTCAAACAAGTTTACAAGGTCTTGATTTGGATTATCTCGGGATGTCGTTATCGGAATTTGATAGCGTGCAAGAGGTAGAAGGTTACATAGACGAATGGGGGAGGCATTTGGAGTTTGTAGTGAAGCATCTGCTGGAACTGGAGTACACGCTCTGCGACCAGGTGTTTGGCCACAACGTTCAACCAGATGTGTGGGCGGATTGTTTCTCCAAGATTGCACTTCAATCAGGAATACAGCGGTTTATCAAGTTCGGGAACACGATCACAAATGGTAAGAAAGAAGCAATCAAGCTGTTCAAGCTGCTGGACGTCTTTGCTGCCCTCAACAACCTGAGACAGGATTTCAATAGGATTTTTGGTGGAAAACCCTGTTCAGAAATTCAAACTCAGACCAGGGATCTCATCAAGAAGGTGGTGAATGGGGCTTGTGAAATTTTCCGGGAGCTCTCCAAACAAGTTGAGCTGCAAAGGCTGATGGATCCTCCTGCAGATGGCGCAGTCCCAAGACTGGTAACCTTCGTAACAGAATATTCCGATGAGCTGCTTGACGATGACTACAAACCTGTACTGGAACAAGTTCTCGAAATCCATTCCAGTTGGTACAATTCCAATACATTCACAAAGGGACTTGTTTCAGTTGAGGTTCACAACATGGTAAAATCACTGGAACTTAACTTAGAGACATGGGCAAAGAGATACCAAGACACCGCTCAGTCTTATATTTTCATGATGAACACTAGTTGCTACCTGAGCAAACATCTAAAGGGTACAAAGCTCGGGGATCTAATGGGGGAATCTTGGTTAAAAGGACATGAGGATCGCGTGGAATACTACGCAGCACTATACTTGAGAGCAAGCTGGGGAAAGATTCCAGCTCTGTTGTACAACAATGACAAAAAGATGGCATTGGATGAACGAGTGATAGCTCGGGACCTGGTCAAGAAGAGAATCAAAGTATTTAACGAGGCATTCGATGAATTATATAGAAAACAATCAGATTGGGTGTTGTGCGATAAAGGTTTGAGGTGGAAAACTTGCCAGCTAATAGTGGAAACCATAGTCCCTGTTTACAAGAGCTACATGCACAAGTACTTGGGCTTGGTGGAAGGTGGGGCTAGTCCTAGTCCAAACAACTATGTAAAATATAGTGCAGAAAGCTTAGAGAATATGCTGACTTCCATGTTTCAGCCGAAGCTGGGTAAATATGGCAGCACCAAGTATACAAACTTGATGGGTAAGATCAAGAGTGTCATTGCAGGTCGCCTCTCGCCACAACGACTGCTCTCCTAAGCTCACATCTCTCCCATAGAGGTCAAATCTTAGTTGCACATAGAAAAAAGGATTACGGTATAGCTCAACGGAAGTGCAGTACAATGACATTACCATGTACACGTAAATTGTTGCTGGCATGCATGTTCAGTAAACAAAACAACTTTAGTCATAAGACTAATCAATCCTACTAAAGTTTTACTGTCTAGGGAACCCAATAGACAAGGCAGGTGGCCATCCATGACCTTTAGTGCTTTAGTGGTTGAGTTATTTCAACCACCACAAGTATCACTGTATCAGTACAACTTAATAAGGAAACAGCTCTATTTATACCTATCTTTACTATAGTTTAATTAAAAAACAAGACCCTGATGCACATATATATATATATATATACAATACTACATTACTGTCTATGCTAACAGGTTTATCGTATAAAACATGAAGAAAAGACTTCCTGCACAAGTTTTGCACCTTCTTTGAAAATTAATAATGGGAGATTTGATTACACAAATTTTAAGCATGCCAATCTCAGAA
The DNA here is from genome assembly GCA_033807775.1 of Saussurea involucrata. NCBI lineage: Eukaryota > Viridiplantae > Streptophyta > Magnoliopsida > Asterales > Asteraceae > Saussurea > Saussurea involucrata. The sequence continues at coordinate 126,162,894 of CM066318.1, read as the reverse complement.
CAAGAACCACCATAAAGTATTTCAAACTACAAACTCCTGAAAAGGCAACTACAATTACATGAAAAAAGTGTATGACTAATGCACAACAAACGAGTCACATGCGTAGAAAGAATAGCATACATGTAAGATGGCAATATGTTCCTTATTTATCGATATAACTATCCAAAAGCTCAAAGGAGATAATCATCTTACAAAATGGTATACTCAAAAGCAGGATAGAATTATGAAATACAAGATAAGTCGTACTAATTTTGTCGACGCAACTGAATACAACAGGTCACCAGGCTTTATAAGTGCTCCTCCACTTAACTCTAGCTACATTAGCGGCCCATAAAGAATAGCTTGAGAATTGAGCTGTAGTGCAATTAGATTTATCACCACGACGGTCCAGCCATACAATTTACTTTTTAATTTTCAAAACTGCCTTCTAATCACTGTACTTTGGAGGCTATCTTCTTCAATTGTTTCACTTTCTCATATTCTAGGCCACAGTAATTTCTTTCGACTTCCCAAGCAAGCTGGGACATACCATTAAAAGATGATTTTGCACCCTTCTCATCTGTAACTTCTCTAGGGAAAGGGATCCGGACCTCAAAGACATCATTTTGGGGAGAATAGATATGTATGTCGAACCCTAAGCGATCCACCCACACCATCTTCGCATCTGACACCTGAAGTACCAACAGATATGCATTGAAAACATATCAACAAAAAACGCATTACTAGAAATGCAATGGAACAACAAGAGGAGCAAGAAGGAACCACTTAGAAAGCACACTAATGCATGACATCAACAGAAAGTTCATCAACACTAATCAAATCGTGTTTCATACATCATCTTAATACCCAAGAATCCATGAGAAACTCTTGAATAGAAAAAAAAAAGATTAACAAAAAATTTGAATCTCTGTAGAGTGTCGTAAAATCAAAATTTGGAAAATATAAATGGGTTTGAACACAATATCTTTAATCAAATTGCTAAAGGGCCCATCTTACATGTGATTTTCAAAGGTTCATATGCAGGGTTTTTTCCAAACAGAAACTGAGCAAATAGTGAAGATGTACAAATGTTGTTCTGACACAGTAGTGCGAACCTGGACATCTGAGTCTACATAGATGTTGCAAAAACGGAGAACATCTTCCATGTTATTTGTGTTTATCTCACGAACTAGATGCTCAGCAACATCTCGGAGTGGATCAGCAGTTGCCAGTCTATAGTCTGAAGAAGTAACCCAGACACCATCCTGCATTCCCCAACCCAGGGTTAGTGCTAAGCAATAGAGTCCCAGAGGAAAGAGAGATAACATGTACCATGTGTAAATGGAATCTAATTTACTTATGAACCATATAAAATAGATCCAAAATAACAATTCCCCCTCGGCATGATGACGCAACCACTTTTTTCCATGCCATTAAATTTGTGAGAAGTTATTATTACCACTTGCGTTTATCATGGTGTAGGATTAAACCACAGTAATTATCGGTGGTAACAAGTCCAGCTGAAGTTTGGGCGAAGGAGGATCACGAAAGACATTTGCAGTGATGATGGTGGTTTGTATCAGGTGTTGAGCCACGACTGTTGGAGGAAAAATGTGCAGCAGGTATAATGTTCGTTTATGGGCTACAAGAAATTTTCTATGTTTTTCTATGAAATGCATCCTTTAAGCATTGGGCTTTTGGGGATACACTTTTGTCATCTTTGAATAACAGATTCTCATGAAAAATAACCAATCCACATGTACAAGTCACCTCCATGAAATTGTCCATTTGCAGAACTCGTTCCACTTCAAGAATGTGAATAAAGTTGTTTTCTGCTTTTTCTCCAAACCTCGTTTCCCATAGTGACTCGAGCTTCTGTCAAAAAAGAAGCTTGAAATGTTGATCAGAATTATAATATTTCATCAACAGAGTTGCAAATATAAGTGTGATCTTTATAAAATCTAATATAAAATCAATAATGGTTCATTAAAATTGTAATCCCTCCATTTGTTAGCTAGTGACCACTTTGCAAAATGATTTTGTTCCAAAGCATGCGACAGGACCTCATCTTTAGGATTCAAAGCGTAACTCCTTCAAATTAAAATATCTTGGAAAGTAGAGCTGTGCAACCAATTAGGCTGCACTCAATGGCACCCAACATGTCGATGATCACTGGTATTATAAAGGAGCTTAGAGGTGCCTGGATATGTGTTTTGAAACTAATTAATGTTTAGATAAAGTATAAACAGATTCTGCTTCTGATTATCTAATTATTTAGGATAATCAGTTTCATACAACAAAATTGATTATCAAAGGGTAAAACAAAATTACCTGTTTACCCATTATTTTCAGCTAATTAGGGAACCTGTACTCCCATTTTACAAGAAGCATCTCATTTTTTTGGCAAGAACCTTTTTTTTGTTATTTTACCTTTTAGTTTCTTAAAGAATAAGAATTTGTCAAACATTCAAACAATGATTATGTGATTATTACAACTTCAATATACAAATCCAAAACCCTAATTTTTTATCTTCTATGACTCCTTAGTGGATGATTATCTACAAAATGCACATCCAAAGTCCAAAGATTGGTGTGAATTTTATTCTAGGTGGAAAGCATGAGGGTGGAGACATTAAGTGGTTCTACTATATCCATTAAGAGTGTTAATAACTGAAAAGCAGAAGTACCTTCAAGGCAATTAGATCGTCAGGTCTGTGAAGGCTACCTTGGATGGTGCACTGTGTTGTTCGCAGGCCACATTGCTCTAACTAGTTAAGAATCAGTACAATAAATAAAGATTCAGTTCAGCTCAGATAAAACATTCAAAATTAAAGATTTTTAGGAAAATACCTGAACATTAAGGCTAGAGGCTTTTTGGGAAGCGAAATGTTGGTAGGAGGCAGATAAGCAAACAATTGGTGTGCCTTGAGGGTCAACGGCGAAGCGAACCCCAACACCAAGAGGCCAAGTGTCTTGGGTGGCAGTGGAAAAACTGGCAACACAGGATAGCTCCATGATTGTTCTTGAAATCTCGGCTGGGGAGGTTTTAGTGTTGGTGGAATTGGATTGTAAATGGGTTGGTTGGGGAGCCAGAGAAACGGAACATCTCAAAGGGCGAAGGAGGAGGGATGATTTGGGAGGACGGAAAGCGAGGGGTTTGGAAGGATAAAGTGCAAGTTTGGGGGAGAAGATGGATGGTACGACTGAAGTCATGGATTGGGTATTTGAAAGCATTTTGAGTTCGGAAAGAATGAATTGGGGTTTTCAACGAACGACAGGAGCGACTGTAACACCAATCCTAATTCTAAATGATGATGATGATGATGATGATGTTGATAACGAGATGGGATTGGGAGGAAAAATCATTGAGGTTCGTCTAGGTGATCAGATCCGGTCGTTTTTATATCTCGGATGAATTTGTAATTTTTAAAGTGTAAAGACTAAAAATGCTATAAACAAAAAACCATAAGGACCAAAAATGTAGTTTACTCGATTATCTATTTAAGAGTAAACTACAATTTTCGTCCCTGAGGTTTACCATTTTCTACGAAATCGTCCCTAAACTTCAATAAGTCTAAAAATCATCCCTGACGTTATGGATTTCGCTTTGAAAGTGGTCCCTTGGCGTTAACTCCGTTAATATTACTCGTTAGAGTCAGGGGTATTTTCGTCAAACCATGTTTCTTTTCACTCCTTTTGTAATTTTCTTTGTTTTTTCGTATCCTTGTAAAAACCATAAAACATTAGGGGCCTAATTGTAATTTTCTTTAAATTATATTGATATTATATATATATATATATATATATATATATATATATATATATATATATATATATATATATATATATTTGTGTGTATATATATATTTGTGTGTATATCTCTGTGTCTATATATATATATATATATATCTTTGTGTATATATCGCAAACCCCCCAATCGTTAGGGGTGAGCAAAACCCGATCGACCCGAAGAACCCGACCGACCCGAAACCCGAACTAAACCAAAAACACTAAACCCGACAACCCGGCACCCGAATTACCCGAACCCGAAGTTATTTCTCGGTTTCCATGGATCGGGTTAGGTTGCTAAATCCAAACCCGAACCCGTCCGAAACCCGAAGTTGTTAAAAAAAATTATAAATACAAGTTGATTTAATCCCACTTTGACCTCAGTTTCAATTTCATTCTGTTCTCGTTGTCGATTTGACGAAGGGCCAAGGAGTTGGTTGGTGGCTGCAAGGAATGGGCTTAATGGGGTAAGCTGATGCGCTCTGTTTGCTGTTTGAAACAGCCTGTTTGTTTGCTGTTCATTAAGGCTTAAGCTGTGGTTGTGGACTTGTGGCTGTTAAGCTTTTCTTCAGAAGTACATCACTAATTAAGCTGTTTGTTTGCTTCAAACACTAATTGATCTTGCATTTCTTAACTTTGCCTTAACTTTTCCGTTGAAACTGAAATCCTCCCTACAGGCCCAACCCGACCCGAAAACCCGAGACCCGAAGTCACCCGAAACCCGAGCCTCGAACTCTACTTAGGACGGGTTTCGGGTTCCACAATTTCCACTCGATACCCGATCGGGTTTGGGGTTTTGGGGCCCGATCGACCCGACCGTTGCACACCCCTACCAATCGTGATTCCTAAACCCATACACCAAGACCATCGGAACACCCTAACTTGTTCCGGTCACCATCTCCGGTGACCTCATTTGCTCCGGTCACCATCTCCGGCGACCTCACTTGTATATCATCATCTTCTTCATATTATTTCTTTGGCTTTGATTTCTTCATTCATTTCTGTGTGATGTGTTTGGTTTAGAAAATTAGTATTTTTTAAGGCATCCACAAACTTTTATTCAAAACCCACCAAAACAAAACCATACAAAAGCAAAAAGTAGCTGCAACATCAGGAAAGAAAATGGCAGCAAACAACGAAAGCATCTCTTCTTGGTGTTAATGTTTAAATTAGGTGAACTGGGAAGTGGGTCTTGGATTTACGTGATTAAAGAATGATTTGGAACTAGGTAAATCCATGGAGGAAGAATGAGTTTTAGGAAAATGGGGAAAATGGGGAAAATGACGTAAATCAATGGAGGAAGAAATAGTTTGAAAATGGGGAAGAAGAAGGGTTTTAGGAAAATGGGGAAGAAAGAGTTTTAGGAGAGAGAGACAAGAAAAGGACAAAAATAAGAAAAGACAAAAAAAAAGTGTAAAAAGACGAAAATACCCCTCTCCTAACTGGGTTTTTTAAAGAATTTAACGCCAATTTCTTGAGCAGAAAGAGTTTGAATCTGTGTGTATATGAGCAGTCGTGTGATTGTTTTTCAAACTTCAATTTCTTAGTATAAATATGTGTTCTATTTGCTTTTTGTTGATTATCGTCTCATTATGCTGAATTAGCGCTCGAAATCAATGAAATTCCAGTCGGGAAGCAATGGGCGTATTTTGAGGAGGTATCCATCAAAACTTCGGCTTCTAAACCTCTGTTGAATCTGTGTTTATATGAGTTGTCGTATTATTGCCTTTCAAGTTTCAAATTTCTTAGTTCAAATCTCTGCATTGCTTTCTTGAGTCACATAATTGATAATTTTGTATGTTTCGCATTCTTTATTGAGAAGGGGGTGGGTTGGTGCTTATAATTTTCTATTGGGTTTGGTCCAAACGGGTTATGGGTTGATTGTAGCTTTTTTGCAGGCTTAGGTGGTTCTTGCTTCGGGATAATTTTACGCATATATGAGTTTATTTTTTTGTTTTTTTTGCTTAATATACATTTTTAATTTGTTATATGAGGTAAGTTTAATCACGAGGTTATATGGTTTTAACATTATCAATTTGTTGTTTTTAAATATAATCAGGTTCTTTTGATGGAAATTGTATACTCGAGCAAGAGGTTTTGTGGCCAAAGTTGGCATGTACATCTTCAAAGCTGGAATCTTTAGTCAATATGAGGTCATTTTTAAAACTGTCATATTTATTAGGTTTGTTAATAAATTGTAAAATCTCTTAGGTTTGGTTTAATAAGGTATCCAATTTTAGGAATCTTTTAGGTTTGGTTCAATATTGTATTCAGTTTTAGGAATATCTTAGATTTGGTTTCATGATGGTTTTGCTTAAGGGTTATATATAGCTTCAAATTGTATGAAGATATGATGGTTGATAGCCAGGAGTTATTTGAGAAGGCACACAATTGCTATGTGTAATTCCTAAGTTCTTGATGCCTTTAAAAGTTATATGTTGGTGTTGATATTCCTTCTCCTGGATTAAATCCTACATTCTTTGTCTGTAACTACAACTATTGAAGTTGAGTTTTAGGTTAACTTGCAGCTGCAGTACATCAATCTCAATGTTATGCTTATTAGTTCCATTGAGAGGCAACCTCTGAATCGTTAAGAGGTGAATAATGTTTGGCAAAAAAAAGCTCTACCTCCCAATGGTTCTCAAAACCTCTCAGCGATTTTGCATCTTGGGCCTCCCCAAACCATAAGATTCACCTCTTCTCTCATGTCGGTCTCCTTTACGATGATCTACCCAATCCTCTAGGAATCGAATCTGCCAAGTTCTTCAGGTACATCTGCTCGAATCTCTCAAGAATTTATTTTAAAACCCTGATGATCTGTTTCGAATCAGTTTTGAATGTTGCTTAAGTAATCGATCTTTTCAAAGTTTAAACCATCGAATTCTAACTGATTTGCATTTGTTTGATTCATAAATAGTAGACATCCATTTTCCTTTAATTTCCTTACAATTTGTTCATTAAGAAGAATTTGAGTTCTTTTGTGATGTCAAAAAGCGTACAATATGTATTTTATTTATCTGCAATGTTACTAGATGAATTACCACATGCTCTTAATCTCATAAGGTCTTAACAGTTATACGTGGACCTTCGAAGCTCGACAACTTACGTAAACTAAAAGAGGAATCTTCTCGCGCACAAGACCCTCACTTGGTCACAGAGTTTCTTCCTCAATTTCTTGATCTTCACATTGGCTGCTGCAGTCCTGTTCGCAGATTCGTTGCAGAGTGCGCATCGTAAACCTTAATAGATAATTTGTTTATATGTAATTTTGTATCTAATGTTGGCAAGTTATTGGTTAATTTTGAATAACCTTCTATGCAAAATGCTCACAGCCGCCTCATTTGTGGCTTGTTCATTAATAGAAATATTTTCTCTTGACTTATCTTGAATAAACCTGGTTGAAGCATTGCAATGAAATTAAATAATTAATTTGTTTTTTTTTTACATTTGCTTTGGTATGTTTTGCTGTTCGTGGAGGGAGCTATTAAGAAAATAATCAAAATTTAATTTCTTTAGATATTGGACCTTATATTTTCTATCTTATAAGATTTTATGTTTTATGGTTGTGTTGGATGAATTTTGCTGAGAAAATATTACTGGTCTACATTGGAGGCAAAGGATCGGGTGAAAAGTTGAGTTAACGGCGAGAAACGTGAGAAGTGGATATGAATCCTTGATCTGTTTTAATCTCATGCCCTCCCATGAATTGCGACTTAGAAGGGAATTGCATCTTATCTTGGTGCATCTCATCCTATTGTGTGTCCATTTCTCATCCAACGGTTGATAACCACTTCTCACGCTTCTCACCGTTAACTCAACTTCTCACTGGAACCCAACCCCTACATTGGATTGATTTATGGTATTTAATAGAGTTTGCTAACTGTTAGCGTTATGTTTACAGTTTATTACAGAATGATATTTGTAGTCATTTTACTTGACTTTGGCTTTAAGAAACCTTGGTAGTTGCATACATCCCCCAAACATAGACTTGGAGTACTTGAACATTTTTGCCAAAATGTCTACAACTTACAATGGTTTTGTGGAAGCTAAAACAAAGTACAATGGTTGAACTTGTTCAAGTAATCCAAGTCTAGCTCTCTTTGGGATTTTGCACTACAAAGGTTTTTATGCCAAATCCAAAAAAAAGTGGTACAAACGTTGATTACTCATCATGTTAACAAGTGTCTGGTCTTCAATCTGGTTGAAGACACATCGAGGATTGGTAACTGTGAGGACTATTTAAAGCCAGAGGTCCTATTTATTTGTATGATCAAGTCTTGCATCAACCTAGAAGTGATTATTAGATAACTTTGAAAAATTAACATTAGATGTATGAAGATCTAAGCTGCCAATTCTTTACAGCTAGAAGCTTGAAGTCTTGCTATGAACCTTGATATACATATATATATATATATATATATATATATATATATATATATATAGAGGGAGGTTAAGGGGAAAGCCTAAAAAATGAAAAAATGAGGAACACCCTGATAGCCATTCATCTGGACATACAATTAAGTAAAGTTGTTTTTTTGGTTTTTATGCACGTGTGCATGTTACATATTACTTGTATGCACAAGTGCATATCGTCCAAATGAAAGGCTACCAAGATGTTTCTCAGTTTTCCATTTTTTTTTTAAGTTTTCCCTTGAAATATATATATATATATATAGGGTCAGGTTCAAGGGAAAACCTCAAAAAACGGAAAACTGAATAACACCCTAGGGACCCTTCATCTGGACGATATGCAATTGTGCATACAGGTCATTTGTAACATGCACACATGCATATGCACAAATGCATAATGCACTTGTGCATAAAAACCAAAAAGTCAACTTAATTTAGCTGTATGCACAAATGCTTACCGTCCAGATGAAGGGTCCCTAGGGTGTTCTTCAGTTTTCCGTTTTTTTAGGTTTTTCCTTGAACCTCCCCCTCTATCTCTCTCTCTCTCTCACTATATATATATATATACTAGATAAGTACCTGCGCGCGATGTATCTCAAATCTAAAGCCGAGAATTCAAAAAAATAATTTTGTTTCATGTTCATATTTATACGCTTTTAAATCGCATATCAGATGTATAAAATTAAATGTCAATATGGTTAATTGGTCAAAAAAATTAGAGAAAATAATATAATTATGATTAAGAAAGTATAAATAATTAAATATACTATACTAAAATATTTGCATATTTATATTTTTTTTAAAGGTTCAAACAAATAATCCAAAAGTCAGTTGATAAGTGATATTTTTTTTCCAAGTAATTAAATCTCTTATGATAGTGATTATTTGTATCAAATCCCATACTAATTTCAACAAATCTCATACTAATCACGACACATTAATTCGTATATATTTATGATATTTAATAATATAATTAAATCCAAAAATATTCAATATTGGGCTCATTTCGAAGGTATTGACGAAGCGATTACAACGGTATAATTTGTAAAAAATAGAAATGTTTTTAATGCATTTTAGTTCATATACATTATTTATGTTTATATGATAAGAGTCTAAAATAAAAAATAAAAAAGTAACGGATTAAAAGTAACTACATACCTAATTATAAGGGTAGTAAATGTAACGTATAAACTAAAAATTTGAATTAAGGAGAGATTTAAGGAGGAGTGAATGTGAGTGTGCTAATTGAACTTATAATGTAAACTCCGTCCAGATACATGTTTAGGCGGGAAAATACTGAAGTCCTCTCACGGTCTCACCAGAAGACGACACGTGGCATGCTAGTTACTTATTTATTATATGTATAGATATATAGGGATGAGATCGGGAAAGAACCATGAAAAGGGAACCGAAGAACCCATCCAAACTTTTAAATTAAGATGATCCAATGGTTATGAATTAAAAGATAGTTATAACTTATTTTTTTAATTAAAAAAGCATTTACCCTCTATTTTTTTACATCCAAAATTGGCAAAATATAACAAAAATTGAAGCGAAACAAAATACACCAAAAAATTCATCATTTTATTATCTTTAATTTGACATTCATTTTGATATATTTTTTCATCCGTTTTTCATGGTTCTCTGGTTCTTTTTATTTTCAAGGTTCTCCCTTGATCTTTACCCTATATATATAATATATATATATATAGAGGGATAATAATTTGTAAACCTCTGAATGTGTGTAAACTTTGGATTTCATAGGTTTTCTTGATGAAATTGTTTCATGAAATTGTTTATTTTGATGAAAGTGTTTTATACCATTCAATTCTTAATGATGTTGTTTCATATATTTGTGTCCAGATGAATGGCTATCAGGGTGTTCCTCAGCTCAAGGACAAACAATTCCGGTGGTAGGTGTTTATCTACCAGAACCGGTATTCTCACACGAGCAACTTTATGTGGTATTATCCAGAGGTATATCACGTGGCACTACAAAGGTATTAGTGAAGCCTACCAAAAAGTTCAAACCGAAGGGAGTTTACACATCAAATGTGGTTTATCGAGAAGTTTTGAGTGATGATTGTATATGATTAAAGCATGATTGTAATTTCTATTTTGTTTAAACAAAAATTTAGACTTTTTGGATAAGAAATTGCATTAAGTTTCATTTTTTTAATCTACGATATATCCCATCGCATTGTGAAAAACTTTTAATACAATATATGAACCACAAAATATTTTGCAAATTTGATATTTAAAACTTAAATGTATCTTGATAGAACTTTAACATCCCGCCGCATTGCACGGGTACTCAACTAGTTTAATTTAAAAACCAGAATCCATCCTCCCCATTAAGTTTGGGCCGGGCATCCAAGCCATCATTAGCCCAATGGATATAATAATAAAAGCCCACAGTTATAATCTCTACTGATCCAAGAATAATTCACATGATCAGACAGACACCATCCACAAATCATAAACACACGATTTCTCACTTCTCAGGAAAAAGTGTCTCCGGCGAGAAGAACAGCGACAAGCATCGCCGGACAAAAACACAGGTAAGAAACTGTGAGTTAAGAGAATCCTCCCCTCCCGTCCATTGAAACCAAAATTTAATCTTTTGGAGCCACATATTATATATATATATATATATATACACACAAGTAACCAAAATCCATCAACTGGTGTGAGTGAAACCAAGGACTAGCAGCCTCCTGTGTGTAAACAAACCTCTAAAGACTTTAACCTCCTTATATCCCCCCCACTTACTTCATTTAAGAACTCTGAATAGAATTCAAGAACCCTCCATATTTTGACCAAATTGAACACCAAACTCAGAAACCAGAAAAAAAGCCAATACAGATTTTGAAATATAACACATTGAAACAATATGGTTAAGTGCTTTGGTGAGCAATTTTCCGGTTTTGCATTCACTGCTAATGGATGGGTGCAATCTTATGGTTCTCACTTTGTCAACCCACTAATCATCTATGGTGATGTTAGGCGTCAACCAAACGCTTATTGGGTAAGCGCTTACCGGCAAGAGTCACCACCTTCACTTACCTTAGCATGTGACATTCTCGGACATTCAAATGGATTATTGGTAAGAATCTTTTATCTGGTAAATGTTTACCGGGTAATATGCTCGATAGTGCTTACCCAGTAAGCGTTTGGTATGACTGTTACTGGTCCACCACGGATCAAGAAATGTCCAAACACACAATGAAAGGTATGCTCATTGGCAGGCCACCACCAAAGCTTCACAATTCTTTGAATCTCGCTGTATTGCAAAGGGTCCGTATCTAGTTTTATAATATTGTTGGAACAAATTAATTTTCAAATTTTTTTTATATGTAAAGTGTATGTTAGAAATTATGTACCCAACCAATTCATTGCTATGTTATGATGGATGACATCTTTTGCTACTCCTGTCAGTACCATGGACTTACCTTACATCATTTGGTTTCAAATTTCCTGCATCTGCATGTGCATTGTTCCTATTATTAGCAGCACTCCTAGTAGTTGCAATGTTACCAATTCTCACCTACTGTTATAACTTAACAATTCTCTACACCTACCATAGCATAGCAGCCAACAGCCTTCCTCTCTTTTATCTTTGCACCAGCCATTTGGTGGATAACTTGTACATAAGCATCAAAAAAGGTGCTCTCTTTTATAAAATGTATAGCTTATTTGCCATTCCATTGTGAGACAGCAATAATTTCTTAAGACATACAACACAAAAATGAAAAGGTCAACACAAACTTTTCACAAGGACAAACCTTGATACTTTTATGCAAATTTACATACATATATATATATATAGTCGTACATGTGGGAATTTCTCATCATGCCATAGATGCCTACTTATCATGATCCCTTAGATACAAAGATGGGCTGATGTGACGCTGGTCTAAGACATCAACCAAATCAATAATACTATCTGAAGAAAAAAAAATGAAAAACAAGGTAAACAGGAAACTGTGTGTGAATGAAAACTACAGAACATAAATGACTATGTGGATAATGATCCAATGATGAATAGGGGGAGGAGGTGCTATAAGCCAAACAATGATGAGAAAAAAACAGGAGAATAATTGTATTTGAGTCGGATAAGACAGGTTTGACACCTTACACCGGCAGCAACATGGTCTGATGCCACAATCACCATCTGTACTTGTTGTATTCTTCTTGCTATCATATCTTTTTGCGTTCAATCCACACATTCCTTTTCATTTGCTTCTTTAGCTCACTTGTTCGCCAATTAGGTCGAGACCCACAAGCAGGAAAGACACACCCTGAAACAGCAGGAAGTAAAAGTGCACTCCATGAGCTGATAACAAGCTCCTCAGTGCTGCCGTCAGCAACAAGAAAGCCAGTGCAAGCTCTTTCTTGTATATCTTGTTCATTTTCTTCACTGGAGATTTAGGAGCAGCTTCTTGATGTTCTTTGAGTTTGTTTAGCTCTGAGAGACCACTATCAGATGCTCCTCTATTTAACAATGCATGGTTCAGGCCAGGAGATAATTCCCTCTCTGCTGCAGCTAATAGATCCGGCTCAGAGGCTCGACCAGCCTTCTTGGTCACAACCCATTCATACGAGCTCCCCAACTGGAATAATCCAGATACCATGGCATTGAATTTGGTCACGGACATTGTGTTCTCAAACAGAAGGTAAGGGGCAATAAAGGGAAAAGATTTAGGAGCGGGAAGAATACTCAAAAATGACATGAATACGGGGACATAGCAAATAACCCAGGCTGGAAGCTCGGCTTCGGGAACAAACATGGTCAAAGGAAGAATAATACAAAATAATGTGAAAGAATAGAATGGAAGGATGAGCTTTCTGAGGAGAAAAAACAGCAATATCAGGTTCGCCTTCTTCCAAATCGATATCTGAAACATTATCCCATTCCCATCAAAGATCTTAACTAAAACACATAATATGAATTGAGAGTTATGAAAATGAAACCTACCTTGGAAGTAAGTATGGATGGAAGACACAAACGAAAGAGTTGCATGGGACCAGAGTGCCAACGGTGCTGCTGTTTCTTATAAGCTTCATAAGACTCCGGAACCTCACAGAGGACCTAATGTTTTATACCATGGATATGAAAAGTTAAAATATTCAATATACTCGGAGATTTCTTAGCAAGAAAATATTTATAGTGTGCAACCAGATTTTAATGCTCGAAGAGTGCAGGCTAATGCATAAAGTAAAACAAAACTATAATTTTACTCAATTAGTCTCTGCAAGAAAATGATCCAGAGATGGTGCCCAAACAATAATTTTAGTTTTGCTTTGTGTTTTCAGGAAAAAGAGATGTGTTTTGGAAACAAAAGTTGGGCTATTTCCAAGATATCATTAGTATAATGCAAGAAGTGTAAAAAAAATTGAATCACCTTGACATCATTAAGATAGATGAATTTCCAACCATGGAGGTGGGCACGAACAGCTATATCCATGTCTTCTACGGTTGTGCGCTCAAGCCAACCTCCCGATTCCTCGAGTGCTTTAATCCTCCAAACTCCAGCAGTTCCATTGAAACCAAAGAAATTCAGAAAGACTCCATTCACCTGTTGTTCCACCTCAAAATGGAAACACAAATTGATGTCTTGGAGGCGTGTCAGCAAATTCTCATCCTTGTTCACAAAACCCCATCTCGCCTGAACTAATCCTAGTTCAGGATTGTCCTGAAATAAGAGATAAGGACGCTATTTTTACCATACTTTAAGTAGCCACCAAAAAGTACTCCAATCCCAAAAGGAGACAGCCAATTCAAAAAGGCAATAAAGACTAAAAAGCTCTAGTACCTTGAAATGGGGAACGGTCAGCTTGAGATAATCTGGGTTTGGTTGGAAATCAGCATCGAATATTGCAACAAACTCATAATCCTTGACATAATCACAACTCATTGCAGATTTCAAATTCCCAGCCTTATAACCAGTTCTAATTAGTCGGTGCCGGTATACAATATTAACACCCTTCTGCATCCACTTGGAGACCTCTCCCTTAATCAACCACTGAATACTCTCATCATCAGAATCATCAAGAACTTGAATCAGCAATCGCTCTTTAGGCCAATCAAGTTGGCATACTGCTGAGATAGATTGTTCATATACCTGTAGGAAGAAGAGCTGGTGTCATTACCAATATTATAATAATCATCACCACAGTAATTAAGCACTTCTTTTCACAGCCTTTATATTATTCCCAGTAAGTAGTTATCCTTCTTGATTATGATTAGAATAACTGTTATGGAAAAAGGTTATTTATAGTTTAATTATGATATCAAACAATGATAACATCAAATTAACAAATAGAAAGAAAAAAAAAAGATTCAAATCTAAACAAGAAACCCAATTGGCTCAGATAATTACCTCTCTCTCATTACACATTGGGATCTGAACAAGAACCATAGGATAGGTGTATTTAGCACCTTCCAAATCGCCTGAATTAAATGGATCTCCGTTGATTCTTGGCTTTATATTCTTGTATTTGATCCAGAAGCAACCTAGACAAAGTACCATCCTGTCTAAAGACTGAATCAGGAAGAGAGCAACACAGAATTTAGAGAAAGCTAGAATGACAGGCGCAATGTAGTCTGCTCGAAAACCCAACCAAGAAACATAAATCAAATGCAAGCAGCCCCTTATCTCTAAAGTTTGTGGGATGTGCAAATTATGTTCCTGGAAATAAGGCCATCTCATATAATGGGCAATCACTTCAAAAGCCAAGAATCCCAGAGCAGTCATTAACAAACCCAAGATGACTCTAAACAGCAACTTGCCCTTGCTAGATTTCTCACTCTCCATAGCCACCCCTTTCCTAAAGAAAAGCCTTTTCTTGATAGCACCAAGTAATGCCCAGAAGATATGACCTATCCAAGCAAGGCAACCGACAGCTCGATTCGCCTTCAGAATCAAAACCCATGTAAACTGCTTAGCATTTTTCACTCTGTCTTTGTCTATCGGCCTAAATGCCGAATCAGGGCCATCAATTTCTACAACAGAATAATTAACATTTTCCATAGTTACTATCACTGGAGTTCCCTTCCTTGTATCCTTTGCCCACCAAGGGAAAAAATCCCCTTTTGGTGCCATATGTTGACAAACTCAAAGCAAGACTTAACACCAGAAAGAAAAGGGGGGGAAAAAAAGAAACTAACGCAAAAGCTCAAAATGACAAAGAAATCATCAGAATTCAAGAGATGAAATAACTCCAACAACCCATTTCAGAAAGACGAAGAAGAAAGCCAACTTGAGAAAGAAGTTGTTAAGCTTGTGACTAGAGCAAAAGAGATCCATTGTTGAAGAGACAAATGATCTCCATTTTCAAGACTTGCATTTGCACCAAAAATGGCAAAGTAAGAAGCTTTTGAAGGGGAGAAAGGTTTGAGGAAATTCTTCCTTGTTCACACAGCAAAAAGAGAAGGTTACAATCAAGTGAATGAATGCTGGCCTTCTAAAAGCCCTAACCAAATAGCATATTCCAAAAATAATCCACCCACCCACCTAAGAGTTAAAGAGGCTAAAACCCTCTTCTTTTAGCTTTCAAATGTGTTTGAAAGTTTCCATGGTGGTAAAGATTAAAGATGGGTGGATAATGTAGATTCTCAGAAAAAGCAAAAGAAAGAACTAAGAAGTAAATGAAAGTATTTGCAGAGGGATTAAAAAATGAAGTAAAAGCAATGGGGGGATAAACTAATCAGGGGGGTTTTGGAAGATGGTGCAGAGATGACCCAGCATGAGCTCACTCACATAATGCAAATGGATCCCAAACCAAAACATGGTCCAATGGCTTTCTTTTATTAATCTCTGCCCACAGGCACAGCAGTATATATTCCTTTCACTGAAATTTTGATCAAGATTATTTCTTGACAAATGCCTTTTTGCTTGGTAAAAGACAGTTAAAAAAAACAGTTAATAATATATGATGTAAAATAAAAGGTCAACAGATTGTATTCAGTATACATGGATTATTTGTAAGTAATGGAGAAATTAAAACGTGTTGATTTTGTTTCATTTATTAAAAAGGAAGAGGTGGTGTATAGTTACTTGGTTTGTTTGGCAACGACATTGATTGAATTTAGAGTAGTTGCTCTATTTATTATTAATTAATGTTTGATAGAAAAAAGCAGTTGAAAACCTATTAATATTAAATTAAATACATCTCTAGTTAACTTTTCAGTAAATATTCATACAGAAAAAAAAACGTGACTGAATTGTTATGTAATAATAATTGTAAAAAAGTAAAAATGGAAAGCATATTCCTTGATGTCGACTGCAAATGCCAATCCATAACCATGTAATGCATAATGCTTTGCTTTGGTTTTGGTCTTGTTTTTTTTGGTTTTGTTATGTGTATATTACTATATTTTACGAAATGATGTATAAAATAAATAAAAAGTAAGATGACGTTTGTTTTTTTAAGATGTCTAAAATCTTATTTCACTTCTAATTAATAAGAGGTGGTGTTTAAGAGGTTATAAGACATTAAGTTAGATCTTCTAATTTTAAACTTATTTCAGACTTAAGAGTGTCTGAAGTTTGAAAGGAAAAAAAACTTATCTGAACATAAAAGCGTCTAACCAGGTTTTTTTAAACAAACAGTCGCTAAGAGTAAATATAAAATCGTTGGAGTGTCGGTGTAAGGAATTTGGGCAAAGAGTCACGTTATGCATGAGGACCCATGGTTAAGTGGCAATTAACACCCCAACCCACAAATAGGTCCCCCACTTAATAACTGCCACTTGTCTCTGTTCCTCTACTAAGAGCATCCACAATCATGGACCTTTTAGACTATCAGCATTCATCCCTCACTAACCCACACTTTTTCATTGCCATATCAGTGTCACATCATTTTTCCCTTCTAACTCATTCTAACCCACAAACCCCCACATCCATCCCACACCACCATCCCATCTTTTATTTATTTTTATTTTTATTTTTGTTACAAGTATATTAATTTAAATAATTTAAATTTTATAAATAATTTATAATTTAATATAAGATAAAATATTTCATAAATTGAAACTACAATTTTAACCTTACATAACCAAATTAAAAACATAAAAAAATACATAATTTCAAATTAAAAAACTACAAATTTCACCAACCATATAGTTGTCGAAGCAACTCTTTGTGGGCTAAAACCGCATTTAACTCGCTACCCGTGAGATGATCATGTGGTTTGATGTAAAACTTGAGATCTTTCCGCATTTCTCTTTGTTTCAAAGCTTCCGCTTTTGTCTTTGCCGCCTCGGCTTTGTCCCTCGCGGTTTTCAACCTTTCCTCCTCCACGGTTAGTATTTTGTTATTTGCAACGTTGAACTTCTCGACATACTCCATAAGATCCTTCAACACCTCGTCCTTTTCCGCCGTCTTTGTGGAGGATGATGCGACACGTTTACCTTTATCTCTCCCCGTCGGTCGTGTCGGTTCTTGTACGAGGACATCCTCCTCCTCATGGCTTTCTTCGTTAAGGTTGAACCGAACACGTGCGTCAGAAGACGTCGTGTTTGGGTTTGAATCCGACGTTGACTTGCTCCGTTTTGAGGGCCTCGGGTTATCGTCCATGGAATGTACGATCTTCCACTTAGGGTGGTCTTTCACAATTCTCCAAGCCGCCTCGTGGGAGAAAGGCTTTTGTTTATTATCTGTCTGATACATCGTGTGTGCCCTCTCCATGAAGTCCGCGTCACCCCATCCGGATTTATATTGGGCCCTTAGATTATTGTAGATCACGTTAAACTTCATCATTTTTTTGTTCATGTCACCCCATTTGGAGTTTACTTGGTCTTTATTGCGATGATGTTGGCGACTTGAGTTGAAATAATCGAGTACTTTTCCCCAAAAATGTCCTACAAAAATAAATATATATATGAATATGTATATATAATAAAGATAAACACATTAATAAATTTATATGAATACGTATATATAATAAAGATAAACACATTAATAAATTTATATGAATACGTATATATAATAAAGATAAATACATTAATAAATATATATACCCAATTTTTGTGCGTTTCCAACGATGCTATCTTCGGAGACGTAAAGCCATGCATTTGCCAACAAAACCTCTTCTTCGAAAGTCCACGAAACCGCTTTCGTTCTATTTGCAAATTTCTTTTTCCCTTGTGTCGTGGTTCCCGCATCGAGTTGTGTTTCGGGAACCAAATCGGGTGGGGTTTCGGGAACCGTATCTTCGACCTCAACGTCCTCCGAATATGTTTCTTGTTGTAGTAGTTGTTGTAATTGCCCACCTTGATTATATTGTGGAAAGCCACCTTGCATAAATGGTTGAAAGTCGCCTTGATTAAATTGTTGGAATCCACCCGAATTAAATTGTTGGAACCCAACCGCGATGGTGTTGGGTGAATACATAGGGTATTGTTGTATGCTTCCATGGTAGGTTGATGGTGGTGTTGAAAGATTGAAAATATTTTCCGTCGGGGATGGTTGCGAGCTCGTGCCTCGCGATTTGGAACCTCGTCGTGGTGTTGTGAACTCTTGTGTTTCTTTATCCATTATGAATTTTTTGAAGAAAGAAATAATATTGAGAGAGTAGAATGAAGTGGGGAAGATGGGAGAGATTGAGAGTAAATTTGTTTGTGTGAAAAAATAAGTGGGTTAAGATTAGTATTTATAGGATAGAAATAATAAAAAAATAAAAAAAATTTGAATCCCTGTGGTTTGCAACGTCTATATTTCAAAAAAGAAAAAAAATAATTGCCAAACCCGAGCTGGTTGCCCAACCCGAGCTGGTTCCATCCAGCGCCAACCCACACGGGTGCGATGGTGTTCCATCCCATCCAGCGCCAACCAGCCCGAGCCCGAGGCCCCGATGCGCATAGTCTTAAGTGGTTCATGGTTGTGCCACATCAGCTTTCTCTCTCTGGCACACCAGTTTTCTCTTTCCTACACATTTCATAAATCTTTCACACCCAATCATGAACCGGTCCATGATTAATTTAATAAAAACATTAATAATATAAAATTATAATGATAAAAGACAATAATTAAAAATATATTATAATTAAAAGACAATAATAATTAATAAACATAATAAAAATCACAATAATTAAAAAGAAAAGTTTAAAAAAACCCAATGAACTATCTCTTTTTAAATAATTAAGTTCTTAAACCATTTTTTTGAATGATTAAAAATTACAATAATTGAAAGTTACAACAAGTTAAATATTAAAAACAGTTTTTTATTAAATTTGATAAGTATAAATTTGGTTTGATAATAAAAGAAATAAAAAAAAACCTAAAATCTAGTTTTTATTATTATTTAATAGTTGGGTCCCACTTTTTTTTAGAATGAATCGGTTCCTCTACAAGGACCGATTCATCTATGTGGCCAAAAACCACTTTCTTCTCAATGGGGGTTAAAATTATGAATCGGTCCATGGACTTCCAGTAAGGCACCGTTGTGGATGCTCTAACAACTTCCTTTCTATTTTACTAGGGTTTGGTACCGTGCGTTGCGCGGTAATGATAAATTGTTTAAAAAATATTGAAGTAAAATGGACCGATGATCATATATATATATATCGAAATAATAATAATCAATATTACACTTGATGTGAAGTTACTCATAATTCTTAGTTGTTTCTTTTAATATATATAATTAAATAATGGTAAAAAGTTGTACATCATCAAACTTTGTAATTGACTCAAAATGATAAAAGATGTGAGTGAGACTATTGATTATAGTAATAAGGTGTATAATTAGTATTGTTTTGTCATAACTCGTAATATATCGATTTATCTCTAACATATATTCCCATAAAATAATTATATTCACCATGCAACCATATATAATATTGTTACCTAGTTTGTTTAATTGTGGGATATTTTGGTAAATTGCTTACATTTGTTATAATGTACATGAATAAATTCATCCTCCACCCAATTTTTTTTTGAAAGGCAACTTTCGAAAGGCTATCTCAGCGCACTTTCAGGAGGTATCCCAGGCCTTCCGCCCAGACTAATCCCTCTTGCTCCACGGCCCAACCCTTAAGGGACATCCCAGGCAGGCCCACGAGCGGGTATCTCATAGTTGATCACCACGGGACTCGAACCCGGGTAGTAAGGCTTTCACCCCTTACCCCCCGAGATGTTACCGGCCACTGGGCTACAAGCTCTTTGATAATCCTCCACCCAATTAGTTATGTTTCACAAATATATATACATATATATATATATATATATATTTTATTTTATTTTTGTTTGAGATGTTTTATCGTAATGTTAAAAATAAAATATTTGAAACCATCTCAAAATAGAAAATGAATAAAAATATGATCCTTTTTCAATACATTATTATTATTTATATATCATACTACTTTGTTGATCATCAAAGGGGGTTAGCTCAGTTGGATAGGTAACATCTTGGTGGGGGGTGCTGGGGTGAAAGCCGCACTATCCAGGTTCGATTCCCACGGGCGACACTTTCCTGAGATATCCAGACTCTGGGTCGGGTCCTTCGGGACCGGGTCCGGGGCCGGTACGGGTGGGTCCAGTCTATGGGACCCTCTACCCTGCCGGTCGGGTTCAGCCAAAGGCTGGGCCGGGTCACAGCGGATTAGTGGGATTGCCCGTAATGGAGGCCCGATACCGCTGGAACGTGTGTGTGCGTTAACTTGTCGTTCAAAAAAAATACTACTTTGTTGATCATCGGTCCATCCTTGTTAAACTAACAGGTGTTGCTTTCACTTTATTATAGAGTAAATTACAATTTTGGTCCTTGTGGTTTTCATCCACTATCAACTTTGGTCCCTATTTAAAACTAATTACATTATTGGTCACTGTGGTTGCCACATTATTTCGCTGTTGGTCCCTTTGACTAACTCTGTTAAAGAAACCTAATTAACACAAGGGTACTATAGTCTTTCAACTCTTTTATTTAGTTTTACATTAAAAATATAGAATATACTATTATAATATAAAGTAGTGGTAACCCTCCCAAACCCTTCTTGGCTCTTGCGCCGATTCTGCCTTCACCGCCCCACCCTCACCATCACTTCCAACCCCTTTCTTTTTTCACTCTTCTTTTCATGTTTATATTCATCAAACCCTCATAAGCTCTCGATTTAGGTAATAAACCTAAACCCAATAAACAATTGGAGAACACCACCCCAAATCTGATGCAAGCTATTTAGGGTATTTCGGGTGGTTTTTCACTATCATCATACAACAAACAGAGGAGGTCAAGGTTGAAGGCTGAAGCATATTGTTTAAAAATGCAGCATTTGTAAAATGTTGTTCATATTTTTTTGTACAACAAATCTTCAAAAATGCAGACGCTTTGAGACAACAATGAGAGGGGGTGTCATTGAAGGATGGCTGTTTTTTTTAAATTCATCCTTCAACCTAAAAAATGGTATTGGTTAACCTTGAGTAACGATAGGATTTAAGAAAAAGATTTCATTGTGAGGTGATTTTGATTCTTTAACATGGAAATCATCTTTGTTGGGTAGATGTCTTTGGTTAAGCAATTCCTTTATGAAGCTACATTCAACAATCAACCCCACCATTTTTGTTGGTAGATGAGTAAAAAGTTTGGCTGGTTGGGTCACTGTAACTCGGAGGCTTGGGGTGGCCGGTGGTGGAGGATGGACAGATGGTGTTGGATGAATTTATTTTTTTGGTGTGTGATTTGTTTATCGTTAGAGAACGGGGGACGGTGTTGGTCGGGTTCAACGCCGGGTGTGAAGGATGGATTCGAGATGAAACAGACCATCGGGAGATGCGATGTGTGCAGATCAGCAGTGCAGGAGGGAGGGAGGGAAATCTAGCAGAGGTTTTAGCCGGAGGTGAGGGGTCGGAGTTCATGGGAAAGGGAGGAGTGAGGATTGGCCGGAGTTCACCGATGAGAATGACGATAACTTATTAGAATATTAATAATATATTTCACTAGTAAATAAAGATATATTTTTTGTTTTTAAATTAAAATAACACAAAACAAAGTAAAAGGACATTAATACCCCTTAGTTAACAGAACTTTTTTAGCTAAAGTTAGTCAAAGGGACCAAAATTAAAATCAAGTGGCAACCACAATGACCAAAAGTGTAACAAAGTGTCAACCATAATGACCAAAATTGTAATTAGTTTTAAATAGGGACTAGATTTGATACTAAGTGGCAACCACAGGGACCAAAAGTGTAATTTACTCCTTTATTATATGGATTACTTTTAGGAACATATAAGTACATTTTTATATATCACATTTGGAACTAGTACTTACCACCAAAACATCATGTCACTTTGCTCTTTAAAAGTCTAAGGCATTGTTTGGCAAAAAAAAAAAAAACTAGCTTATGAGCTAGCTTTTTTTTTGTACATGTTTGGATGACCATAAGTTAGCTTTTTGAAACGCTACTTGAAGTAGTTTTTCAGTAGTTTTTTGTGAATATTCCAATATTACCCTTATTAATATCAATTATTATTATAAATAAATATTAATTTATTATATTTAATTAATAAATATTAATTAATATTAACTGAAAATTATTATATTAAATTTTAATTATACATTAATATTATTTTTTATTTATTTAGAGTTATTATTAATCATTAAAATTATTTTTATTTATTTTTTAATAACACTAAATATATTTTAATTATCATTTACTATAAATCTTGTCAATTATTTTATGATTATTTTTTTCATATTATATGTAGCGGTTATTTAAAATCATAAATTATTATATATGTCTTCTAAAACATGTTTTAACAAATTCAAATTTTATAGTATATATTTTAAATTCTTTTAATTAACATGTTATGTTATTAATTTTTTTTTACTACATTGGTTGTATTAATTAACATATTATATTGTTATAAATTTTTTTAATTATATAATTAAATATTGTAATTGATAATTTATTGAAGATGTTCTTTTTGGTCATTTTACATGTTTATAAGCTAGTTTTGTCAAACGTGACTTTTTCATCAGCTAGCTTATCAGCTAGTTTGCCTTCAGCGATCATCAGCGAGAATAAACAGGCTCAGGTCTCACTGGTGTACATTTATCACTAAAGTATAATTTAAAGAACAATGGTTTCACATCAGCGATACTAAACAGACTTAGTATATTTTTCTTTGATGGTGAAACACTGATACATAATGTTTACTTACAAATTTCACTAAGTGATTCTAAGGGTCATTATCAAATCACTGAAGGGTTTGGATCAACAATCTCCCCCTATTTTGTGATGACTAAGCAACATAAGAGAATTGCTAAGTTAAAAACATAAGATTAAAGAGGACTCATAGATACGTGTCCCATTTACTGTTTTCAGGGATCTTTTCTAGTACTGACGGAGTAAAGTACTTCATTGAATTTTTTTCATTAAACTTCGTTATCATTTTACAAGAGAAGTTGAAAAAATACAAGTACAATGAAATAAAATACAAAGCCTAAGTATGGCAATTGCCAATTTTGAGTGTCCATTTTTTTATGTTGCATTTGGTATGCAGACAGGATAAAACAGAACAGAATGGGACAGAACATAACTGTAAAGCCCGTGTCCCGGTATGGATTTATTTATTAATTTAATTTTCTCCCAATGAATTTTTTTAACGGGATTTGACGGGGAAGACCAAAAATGAAGAATTATTGTGAAAAAGGACAAAATTGGTTAAACCTTAACTTATTTTGCAAGGATTTGGAAGGCAGGGACTGAAAGTGTATATTTTATATGTAAGTTTGCATGAGGGTTGGCTTTAAGAACCGACCCCTCTCGTTTCTGGCTTCGTCGCACGCAAGGAATACACCACCAAAACCCTAACGCCGCCCCTGCCACTTTGCCTTCTTGCTGTCACCGCCGAGCCGCCCAAACCGCCGGCCGCCGCCGCTGCTTTTCTGTCGGCGAGGACGAGGAGTAGCGAGAGAGAGAGAGCCGGCGATCGGGAAGAGGAAGGAGCCGGGATCTCGCTGTGTTTGCTGCTGCGTTGTCCTCGAGAGGTAAGGTCTCCCTTTTTCTTTCTTTTGTGCCGTTATCAAGTCACCACGAAACCACCACCATGGCTACCGCGGCAGCCATGGCTGCCGTCAGAGTGCTGCTGTCGTGCACCACCATTTCGGTGGCTGTAATGTGCGTGTTTGTTGCTGCTAGGTCGTGTGTGGGTGGTGTTTGTTTAGCTCAGCCTTAGATGCCTAAAACCCTAGCCCTAACTTGCAAACCCTAAACCTAAAAGCATGAAACTCTAATTGTTGAAAACCCTAGTTTTTACTATTTGGGCATTGTATTTTGTTAGGGTGGAAACCCTAACCAAACTTGTGCACCTAAACTTCATATGGATTGTTAAAGACTTAATTCCAGGCCTGAATGCATTAAGTCATAGCTTAATGGGTTGAGAAGTGAAGATTAAACCATGTTATGATTTTACGGGAAAATGCCCATTTTGTCCCTGTTTTGTAAAATCCATAGAAAAATCTAGGAAGCTCGGATTGAGGTGAAACCAGTGCACAAATCTCACAAATTGTGTCTACTGTGTTTCATATGTTTTACAGAAAAATTAATAAGGCCTCTAGATATGGACAAATTTGCAATTAGTATAGACCGGTCCGGAGTTTACTGTTCGGGTAGTCTGTCTTGGAAAATTCATATAAAATAGTAGGGACCTCGGATGAACGCGTACGATATGTCCCTGGAAAGCTAAGACATAGAACTTTCAGAATATGGAATTATATTTCTGGTTTGATGGGTTTAAGGGGGGCTAAACAGGTCACGAACAGACCTGCAGAATTGGACCAAAAGCTGTAAAATGCACAATTAGACTTGTAGTTGTAATTTCGGGTTGGGACTACACATTGACCCTTTATAACACTTCTTTAGGCGGAAATAAGTGAGTTGGAGTTGGCGGATGCTTGTTGCTGTTCGTGGAGTTCTGCATTGCTATTCGAGGTGAGTTCACTCACTACAAAGGATAGAGATTATATGTATACTGTTGTAGCACGTGTGTGTTAGCATTGATTTGGTTGGGTGTAGTACTAGGACGAGTTAGTGTCTAGTATAAGACCTTGGGTGTCGTATCAAACCCCGGGGAGACCGAGGGATACGTACACAGGTAGTATCCGGTGTGAGGACATGGGTGTCGTATCAAACTCGGGGAGACCGAGGAATACGTACACGGGTGTTGTATGAACTCGGGGAGACCGAGGGATACATACACAGGTGTTCATGCATGAGGGTGCTTGTTTAGGATATATTCTTAGACTAGCATGTGTTGGTTGTTTGTATCTATCTGCTGGTAGGGGTAGTGTCTATATGATAGCTATCTTATGTCTGTGTTTGAATTCACTAAGCTTCGTGCTTACCCTTTCCCTACAAACTACTGTTTCAGGTACGAGTGGCAGTAAGGCGTGACGGTACACACTGGCGCGTTGTGAAGACTTTCACCATTATTTATTTTAAGACACTATGTTTAGACTCATTACATTTTCCGCTGTTTTATTTGGGTTGGTTGTTTAACTTAACGAAATTTTTGTAAAACGTTTATTTGGATTTAAACACTTATGGTCTTATTTAATTAAAACGGTATTTTTAAAAGTTCAAATTTATTGTAATTTTCGGGACGTTACAAGTTGGTATCAGAGCACAGCTTGAGCGAATCAAACACATTTCGGTGTGTTTGAACTCAAGTTTGCGGCTTGGGATTTTTCTTTTAAACTTTTGAGAAATAAAAGAAAGGAAAAGTACGTTTTAGAAACGGTTATCGAAGGCGCAGTGTGTACAGTCAGCCGATGCCAAGGGAAAAGGTAGAGTACTTAGTGTAATTTATTGCTTTCTAGAACATAGGGGTATGTATGCTAGATTGCCTGGTGCTTATTACCCTGTACGGAATGGTTATTACTTGCTAGTAGGAATTTATGCTAGTCCTGATAGGTTGTTAAGTGAATGCCTTATAAGTTGTATGCAGTAGGAACCAAATAGTCTTAGAATGCTTGATTTAGTTCTATTGCGCATCTCTCGTTTGAGTCTAACCTTTGTGGGATAGGATCTCTTATTCGAATGTCTATCTGAATTCACATTGTATGCGATTGTGCATTCGCGAGGCGGCTCGTCATGACTAGGGGAGATTTCGTCATAGCAAGGGTAGTGGGATGGGGTGAAATTCCTAGTGAACTAGGAAGAGTGTGGACATATGCTGGTACGAGCATATGGGTTAAAACTGTCGGCAAGAAACTACTTGGGCACTTCGGGATGAGACTCGGAACGAGCAAGGATAGGTGTGGAAGATAGTAGTAGAGCTCCTACTATCTAAAGCACAGGATCCGTGCTCGAGTCGGGGAAAGTCACGGGGAATCCAAGGGGTTGAGCGTGAGCGTAGTTAACAGGAATTAATGTGCGCTAATAACTCGTTGTCATATCTATCCATTCAATTGCAGAATGGCCATAACAAGGAGGAACAACAATGTTGATCCAGATGCTGGTACTAGATTTACTGCCGAACAGATACGTGAGATGATTGCGGCCGAGGTGACGCATGCTATTGGGGAGGCGATCCCCGAAATTATTACTGCCATTCGTGATGAGGTAGTAGTGTTGATGGAGGAGCGCATCACGGCGATTCCACCCCCTGTGGTTGGGCAGCCCCGAGCGAGGGAGTTTCAGTATCGGGATCTCTCTACTTGTTCTCCTCCTGAGTTCAAGGGAGACTCGAACCCGATCGTCAGTATGCGCTGGATCTCGGATATGGAGTGCGCATTCCTTACCAGTGGTTGTCCTGAGAACCTGAAGGTTCGCTTCACGGTGAATATGTTACGAGACGGAGCGAAAGACTTGTGTGCTACTGCTTTGACGCTTGATGAGCGCACTGCTTTGACCTGGGAGGAGTTCGTCGTACGTTTTCGTGCAGAGTATGTGCCTCCAGTGGAGATGGAGAGGATTGCTAAGGAATTCTTGGAGCTCACGCAGACTACGGAGACTGTGAAGGAAATGAACCGAAAGTTCACGGAGATGGCACTATTCTGTCCGCAGTATGCTGCTTCTGAGGACATGAAGATGACGCGGTACAAGGATATGTTACGTACCGAGATCAGGGAGTTCGTGAGTACTGCGCAGTATGCTACACTTGTTGCGATGATGGAGGCTGCCCGGAGACGGGAACTTGAGTTGGAGACGCATGCTAAGAAGAGGAAGGCGGTGCAGACCGTGGCACCAGTATCGTCTGTTCCAAAGAAGACGAAGTTTTCGGACTCGCGCTCGGGTCAAAGGAGCGGTGGGTTTAAGCCCAAGAATAGTAGCGGAAAGAGAGATGACAAATGTTTCAAGTGTGGCCAGGTAGGACACTACGGCCGTGATTGCAGGGAGAAGAAGACTGTGGAGGATGTGCCAGTTGTACGAGAGTTTGCTGACGTATTTCCCGATGATTTACCGGGATACCTCCCGAGCGACAGGTAGAGTTCCGCATTGACTTGATCCCGGGCGCTGCTCCGGTGGCCAAGGCACCTTATCGTCTGGCTCCACCGGAAATGAAGGAATTGTACACTCAGTTACAAGAACTTCTCGACAAGGAGTTCATCAAGCCGAGTTGTTCACCGTGGGTAGCCCCGATACTGTTTGTGAAGAAGAAGGACGGGTCCCAACGAATGTGTATAGACTACCGTGAGTTGAATAAGCTTACGGTGAAGAATCCTTATCCTCTGCCAAGGATCGATGACTTGTTCGACCAGCTACAGGGAGCATCGTGGTTCTCCAAGATTGATTTGAGATCGGGGTACCATCATATGCGGGTGAGGGTGAGGATACGGAGAAGACGGTATTTCGTACACGTTATGGCCATTACGAGTTTGTGGGGATGCCTTTCGGGCTCACCAATGCACCAGCAGCGTTCATGGACCTCATGAACAGGGTGTGCAGCCCGATGTTGGATCGGTCGGTGATTGTGTTCATCGACGATATTCTCGTGTATTCGAAGTCGAAGGAAGAGCACGAGACGCATTTGCGAGAAGTTTTGGAGGTTTTGAGGCGGGAGAAACTTTATGCTAAGTTCTCCAAGTGTGAGTTCTGGTTATGAGAGGTCCAATTCCTAGGACATGTCGTGAACCAGAAGGGTATTATGGTCGATCCGGCCAAGATTACAGCAGTGATGCACTGGGAGGTGCCGAAGACTCCCACTGAGGTACGGAGTTTCCTTGGGTTAGCAGGGTACTACCGGAGATTTATTCAGGATTTCTCCAAGATTGCATTACCTATGACCCGATTGACGAAGAAATCTGCGGCTTTTAGTTGGGGTGAGGAGCAGCAGAGGGCTTTTGAGGAGCTACGCAGACGTTTATGCGAGGCTCCGGTGTTGACTTTGCCCGAGGGTATGGAGGATATGGTAGTGTATTGTGACGCTTCTCACCAGGGATTGGGTGTCGTGCTCATGCAGCGCGGTAAGGTTATAGCTTACGCTTCGAGGCAGTTGAAGCCTCGTGAGGCGAACTACCCGACACATGACCTAGAGTTGGGAGCAGTGGTGTTTGCTCTCAAGATCTGGAGGCATTACTTGTATGGCGTCAAGTGTACGATATACACTGACCATAAAAGCCTCAAATACTTGATGGACCAGCAAAACCTCAATATGCGACAGAGGAGGTGGCTTGACGTAGTCAAAGATTATGATTGTGAGATACTTTACCACCCGGGTAAAGCGAATGTTGTTGCGGACACACTTAGTCGACATCCGGTTGGTGAGCCACTTCGGGGTTTGTGTTAGCGGTTGACAGTGGTTGCACCTCTCCTTGAGTTGATAGGTAATGCTCAGGAAGTGGCGATTCTTGACGAGAATGCCAAACGCGAGAGAGTTTCGGGTGAAATTCCGATTTTTGCCCGTGATAGTCGGGGTTTATTGACACGGTATGGTCGAGTTTGGGTTCCCTTCACTGGTGGGAACAGACAGATATTGATGGACGAGGCGCATAAGTCCAAGTTTTCTATTCACCCTGGAGCTACGATGATGTACCGCGACCTGCGGGAGGATTATTGGTGGCCCTGCATGAAGCGGGACGTCGCCAAGTATGTAGAGAAATGCTTGACTTGTCGGAAAGTCAAGGCGGAGCACCAACGGCCGCATGGGAAGTTGCAGCCTTTAGAGATTCCGGTATGGAAATGGGAGCAAATCACGATGGATCTCATTACTAAACTCCCAAGGACTCCACGTGGGTATGATGCTATTTGGGTGATCGTCGATTGTCTGACCAAGAGTGCTCACTTTTTGGCCATCAGGGAGAGCTCCTCGGCGGAGAAGCTCGCAGAGATCTTGTAACACCCTCAAATTTGGAACGAGCAACTAACTTTAAAATTCAATAAAATAACCAAATTATATATAATCACTTCTACAATTCATTCCTTAAAATACCTCGGAATTTAAAACATTATAAGTCCACGATGAAATAACTTAATCGGGTGCTACATAACACAACACAAGTTGCTAGTCCAAACAATTGCGGAAGACTTCATTAATTAAGTCACCTCTCGTGCACTCTACTAGCACTCGCCACTTCACAATGTAGCTAGAGTTACCCCAACCTGAGCCTGTTGCACATGCCGACAAATAAAAAGGGTTAGGCTTACGCCTAGTGAGTTCAAGCATTTTATCATGACTAAATAAAATCATAAATCGGAAGTTAGTAGTTTTAGTCATGATTCAAATAAATCTTTAAATGAAAGTTTGCAACAAGATTATCATTTCCAAAAGGGTTTCCCAAGCAGGCATAAATGGCTCATTTTCCAACGCACTCAAATTCCATGGAAACCATTCCCGAAAAAGTGTAAAGCGTTTTCCAAAATGAGATACGAATCCCAACCCACTCAAATACGTGAATAAATCTAGTTTTAGGCAAAACCTTCAAAAACGGTTAACAATACATACTCAACCCGTAAAGCATGGAAACCATCCATTTAAATATGATCTTTCATTGGAAACATAATACGAAGCAAAACTCACGCAAACGTAAAATGTATTAAAATCCAAATACCATAAAATAAAACACCAGCAGTTAAAACATCCAATAAGAATGTAACATAATTCCGTCCATCAATCATGGAAAACAATCCATATGCATGTATTATAACCTCAACAATGTGAATAGATAAAATACCCGAAATCAACACCCTTCGGTGACGGGGGAGACCCGATCTCATCGAATGTGGCAAACACATAAATTAAACCACGATTAAATAAATGCAAGTAAGCTTCTTGGATGTGGAAAACAGATGACGTCAACCATACTAGGTCTTTAGTCAATCCTCGACATCAATCATACTAGATCTTTAGCCCATCTTAGACATCAACCATACTAGGTCTTTAGTCCATCTCAGACATCAACCATACTAGGTCTTTAGTCCGTCTTCGGCATCAACCATACTAGGTCTTTAGCCCCTCTTAGACATCAACCATACTAGGTCTTTAGTCCATTTAAAACCACCAAGTTCAACCATACTAGGTCTTTACCTTGGCAAAACCACCATCCAAAACAAGCTTACTTAACTTAAAAATGTATACATGACCTCAAAAGAATAACCAATGCATTCAAATCATGTAAACCTCAAATATGATGCAACTCATGCAATGCAAACCCCAAGCCCACGTCGAGCTTATTAAAACCGGGTGAATGCCCTCAAGACTCAATCGAGTCCAAAACCGAGCCCTCTGCTCAAAGATCTAATGATCATTTATCAACGTCAAATCATGCAAATGAGATGAAATTAAGCATATAACACATCCTAGACTCCACCCTGAGCATGTAAATATCAACAACGTGCAATAATATGCAACACGGTGCAATAAAAGCAACCCGTAAATAAGACTCCACATTGAGCCATTTAAACCGGACAAATGTCCCAAGACTATCTCAAAGCCAAAACCGAGCAAAGTGCTCCAAGCTTGCTAGACCCATAATGTCGGTCATTATCGCATAAAACGCGTTTAAACACTGTTTAAGAAAACACGTATCCCGAAATCATCATTAACCCCAAAACTCAACACGGGTTAAACAAAAGGGTTTTCCCAAATGACTCACACCCTTAATATTCTCAAAATGGCTCATAACACTAAAAGTGCATTTTCCCAAATGGTTTATTAAAATCATTTACACTAACATGATTAAACCATCAAACAAACCTCATTTTGATCAATTAATCTTTTAAAGACAATTTATGGTTTCTAACCATCCAAATATTCAAAAGCCCCAAATATGGTGTTTTACACATTTATGAAGATCAACACTTCAAGAGAGTTAAACTATCCAAATAACTCAACCATATACATTTTCAAGTAAAACACACAAATATTTGTAAAATACTCATTTTGGCATGTACAAGGTTTTCGCAAAGTAACTTGAACTCACATTTGCTAGATTTAGCTAAATCTAGATTTTTCCCCAAACGTATGCTCCTTTGATGCTGTAACACCCCAAAATCTGAGCCAATTTAAACCTCAAGTTATAACAGGTTATGACAATAAATACTTCAACTTATAAAAACAGGCAGTGGATTAACCATCAAGAGTATATTCACATTACAAGATCCTTCAAATAACCTATCAATCTAATTATGTCACTACAACCATATTAATCAAGTTATCTATCAATCCATCAGAATCTCTTCTTTGTTAAATTCATCCACCTCTGTTATATCAAAACGCTCGTCCCACAACCCTTTACCTCCCCGAGCTGGTACCTGGTAAGAAAACATCATTTGAAACGATTAGGCCAACGTCTAGTGAGAACATTCGTTTCCAAGATAACATTTGTAAAATCAATGTAAACAAGTTACAACAAACTTGATTATTCCTTTTCTTACCGTACAACAACTCTTTTCACTACTGGGAATCTACCCCACTCCCATACTTATGACTAATTCGTCTAGCCATAATAATACTACCAAGAGTTTACCATAAATCATCCCAAATTCAAAGTCAATACTCTTATCCAAGAAATTACAAGTCAAAACCTGCCTATTTCTTAATCCGGAAGTAGAGATTACAAATTACTTTATGCCTATCTCAAATCTTCCCTTCACAATGGGAAATCTCTGATCTTCCCTATAAAAATGGAAATCTCCGATCTTCCATTCGAAATGGGAATTACAAATCAAAATCTGCCTATTCCACATTTCACGTCCTCCCCACCTCAGAATCAATGGTCCCAATGGGATTAATATATCGCGATACACAACCGGGACCCCCGATGATTCAAGGTACACTCAATCACTAAAAATTACATCCCTTTGGTCAATGGCTAGTAATCGGTTCCCATTATACCATACTAAGGTGCCCCCGATGACCGGATGCCTATTTTTAGCAACCACAACATAATACATAGGTATTATAACTCTTACTATGGTATGTGCATAACATACAATATATTTATCTCAAAACATATTCTATATATACATCTATAAAGAATATTAATCTCTCGACATCTCGACTTCTCAACTATCCTCTCTTTGCAATTTAGCACGGGGATCAATCATGGCATAACTCATAGTCATCTATTTGGACTCATTACTGATGATGACAAGTCCTTACAACTATCGACAACTCATGTTAAAATCAGTTTCATAACAAAGTGATAATTGCTCAAGCACTATTCATCATCTTCTTCATTTAGCCAGTTCACAAAATCGAGTTATTGAGCCTACTATCTTTCAATTAACTCATACCCAAGCATTTAGACATAGTTTAAGACATACCTATATCAATTTCAATGGCAAATTTTAGAGTGAAGTGAATAAACTCACAACATATTCTCAAATATAAGAATACCTTATTCAGTCCTTATTCAAAACCATAGCTAAAAGCATCCGAACAAACGACGTCAATCACAAGACTTTGGGTTTG
Source organism: Saussurea involucrata (assembly GCA_033807775.1). Lineage (NCBI taxonomy): Eukaryota > Viridiplantae > Streptophyta > Magnoliopsida > Asterales > Asteraceae > Saussurea > Saussurea involucrata. The sequence continues at coordinate 126,129,862 of CM066318.1, read as the reverse complement.
TAATTGGCACATAAAAACATGTTCAAAGTGTTCAAATGCTATTTTACACTCAAAACGAGTACCCATACCCCTATATTTCGCTTTAAAATGACTCCAATACGTAACAGCAAAAAAATCAGAAACCAATACCGGGATTTCCAATACCGGGACTCCAAATAAAATAGCATACCGGGACTTATTATAGCATACCGGGACTCCAAATAAAATAGCATACCGGGACTCCAATTAAAATAGCATACCGGGACTTGATAATATAACATACCGGGACTTGCCACTACTGGGACTTCCAACTACCGGGACTTGCCACTACCGAGACTTCCAACTACCAGGACTTGCCACTACCGGGGCTTCTAACTACCGGGACTTGCCACTACCGGGACTTCCAACTACCGGGACTTGCCACTACCGGGACATTCAAGTACCGGGACTTTCAAGGTTTTGCGTACTGTCCGTTCAACAAGTCCTCAAATCGATTTAAAACATGAAATCAGTTCAATCTACTCATTCTAATCAATCCTCAGTCAGTTCATACAAATATACCAAGGTTACTATAACTTAAAAACACTGATTTGTACAAAGAATCGAATGAACTCACCTTATTTGCAAAAACCCACTTTTCTGCACGATTTCGATTCCAATCTGTTGTTACTGATTTCTGGAAACCTAATCAACAAACAGATTCGTTTACAACCCAACATCTATAACAAATTATATCAGAAACCAACACAAATCCTTACCAATTTGATGATCCAAGTTTCTTTCCTTTCTTTCTCTCTTTTCTCTCTATTTCCTTTCTCTCTGCTCTTCTTGCCGACTCAAAACAAGAAAATGAGATAATATCTCATTCCTTTTAACCTTTATCCATACATACTTCCAAAAGTGACCCAACACCCCCCTCAATTTCCAATATTCCCACAAGTAACATCCAACTTTAAATCCCTTGTATTTTAACCCTATTGAATTATAAAGCTTCCATATAATTCAAGGTTAGTCAAAATACAAATAAATCCCAATTCTCATTAAAATACTATTAACGAAAATTCAGGATGTTACAATACTCCCCAACTTGAAAATGATTTCGTCCCCGAAATCGAAATCAGGTAAACAAAGAAGGGTACCTATCTCACATACTCTCTTCCGACTCTAAAGTCACACTAACAACTCAAATATATAATACCATTATACCTATATTCACCCTCTTAGATTGTAATTTATCAAAAGGTTTTTCTAAAAACGATTCCCGCTCCTTCACATAACAACTTTTCTCATCAATTATGCTTCAAAAACTACGGCAATCCATCATTGCATCCATGACTTACACGTTTCTTCGACACAAAATGCTATCACCTTCTCACATCACTATCGCACCACACAAACACGTCTCAACCAAGCACTAAAGGGTTGTATATCAAAGGTGATAACTCCAATGAACGTGTAGTAAGACTACATTTTTAAGTCCAATCTTTCTATCATTGCTTCCCCACGTTAGCGTGGAATACTATCTTTCAAGTATTACTTGTCTCTTTCTCCCAACTTTCCACATATCGATAGTATTTTCTCATTACGAACCATAACCAAACAGTTTCACTAAGATTTCTAACTTAAAATATTTAACCAAGTTATCTTGAAACTACATTACCGTTCGAAGTTACTACCCATTCTTAGATCTTTAACTAATCTTTTCTCGTACAATTCTTTCACACATAAGGAGCAACTTATATTCCTTAACGATTTTGCCTTCACTATACCACACCAACTTACAAGCCACATGCTCCATCAACTTTATTGACAAATAGTACTTTCCATCCGGAATCCCCGAAAACTTCCATTCTGATACTCCCTCTTTCTGACTTCACATTACATGCTAGTTGACATATCTATCTTGGCAATTCATGCCACTACTCGTTCGTACAATCTCCACCCATAACATTAACCACATACCAGGTCTCTCATAGACTCATACACAAAACATTTATATTCTTGTTTTCTCGCCCAAAAAACCGAGTTTATTTCACTAAATATCTCCTCCCCAACTTTAGTTGAACTACCACTCACGATTTTCTAATTAACTTGAACTTAACATTCAAATATGACCCCAAAAGGATAACCAATGCATTCACGTCAAGTAAACTTCAATTACAATATCATTCATGCAATTTCAACCCCAAGCCTACGTCGAGCTTATCAAATCGGGTCAATGCTCTTAAGACTCAACTGAGTTCAAAACCGAGCCATCTACTCAAAGGATCTAATGATCATTATGCAACATACGCTCCGAGGCATGATAATCCTACGACCCCTTCATTGCTACTTTCCCAACGAAGTCAATTATACAGGTATATATATATGTACACGTATATGCAACTCTTTTATACTCCACAATGTATATATATTTCGCCAAGGTTCATTAGTTCCAAAGGTATTAAGAACACGAAATTTATCAAACAGTCTTTACACCTAAGACCGACACTTTTTCAAATAGAAAGCAGTTAAGCATATAACACATCCAAGACTCCATCTCGAGTCACTAAAACTGATAAACATTCAAAAGACTCATTTGAATATAAATCAAGCCTTTAAGGCCAAAATAAACGTTTGGTTAAACATGTGTCACTCACACGATTACGTAAACAAAATACATTGTTACCCAAAATCGTTACCCTTTTTAATCCCTTAATTGGCCATCGGCCCCAAACAAAGGTTTACCACTCTTAAAACTTTACATGGTCGGATTTACCAAAATCCTCCAACCCACATGTTCAGATTTTTTTTTGAACGTAATACATCATAAATATTGCACATCCACAATAAACATTAAAAGCGTGCTTTGACTACATATCTTTCGCTTGTGCAACAATAAATCAAAACTTCTTTCATTAGTGATTTATTCGTCAATCACTCAAAATCCTTAACTATGTCGCACACGATAAAATTTTGCTTTGCGCATACCCTCTGCATAACAGCATACCGGTACCGCTCACGGTTTTTGTTTCTGTCCGCACAGGCATACGCGGGACGCACCCAGACCGCACCCAATGACAAACGAAAGGTCTCATACACCTTACACAACTATCGACTTCAAAGTCAATATATGACATGTCAACACTTCCTTAACCTTAAGGTCCCTAACTGAACCTAATTCTTCCTCCGGACACAACCGTACCTCGGCAACTGTATTCCTAGTCAGCGAACAAGGGTACAGACTCTCATACAACCGATACTAAAGTCCACTTTCGACTCTCACACTGTTCATCTCTCATTTGAACACAATTACCAAATCTACAAACTTTCTCCCAAGGTTTATCCAACACCTCTCCACTATTGGAGTTCTTTCTTAGCTTATAACGTAATACTCTACGACCTAGAGAGTTCATAGCCTTTATGCATGACAAATCATTTTGCACATTTTCTCATTTTAAATAACCCTACTGGGAACAACTTGGGCACACATACCCCAAAGTACCGCACAACGATCTCGAGAATCGTTTGCATATTAAATTTCCGAAAATTCAATCCTTCTCAACCAAAACAGTGTTGTTACGACGGTAATATACTAAATGAAAATCTCTTTGTACGACAACAGTTCGAAAAAGTTTGACCGACATGAAATAAACTAGTCGGTTCTCTCACTTATTTATATGATGTTTAATAGGTCCATACTCCTGTTAGTTATTAAACGTTTTGTTGACCAACGCTTTCTTGCTACAATTCAACTTTTCATGTAAAGTAAGAAATACTTTGTAAAAACTTAAAAATTTCGCTGTGCGATGTAAATGGGATTGCCTTTTCTTTAAATACACTTTCGCACATGCTAATTCAACGTTGACTAAAACTGTTATTTATGCATTTGGTTTGAAATCATGAGAACTCATGTAACACATACTAAAACACAGGCATAAAACTTTCCTCGCAATTGAAGGCTACTTACTCAAACGAGGTCAATCGTCTTACTTACGTAACTTATCATTGACATTCTACTTCCGACCAGTGGTCGCCCTCTCGGCCTTATAACATTTGCTATACTGGCATTCCACGATCCACATACTCCACCATGTCATACCATTTCCATCTTGATCAATCATCTCATACTCTATCTCCACACATATCAATCCACCTACTAAAGGTTACCTTGGCGGACTTTCATGAGTCCCGCCAATTCCAGGTTATCCTTCCAACCTCCAATCAATACTGATCTGTCCTTCAAAGGACCTTGGTGGCGTATTCACCATCATTCTACTATAACATAAATGGATAACCATAAGAAATGGTTATGCACGTACACACATACAAAACGTACCTTATCGATCGTTAGTCACTCTAATAATTCAGAAATAAGCATGCTCGTGTAAATATATATTCATAATAACAGTAGCTAATTGGAATTGTGAACATATCATACAGGAGAATCCTCGTTACATTGTCACAATACTAATTTCACGTATTTCCGTTGACTCTAAGACTATCCCGTCTTAACACTTCTACCCATATCTCACATATCATAACCTACTCCATCTCAGCTTAAGTCTAAGTATCTTATCAGCATACTTAGTTCGCTTAAACTAGTGCTCTGATACCATATTGTAACACCCCAAAATCTGAGCCAATTTAAACCTCAAGTTATAACAGGTTATGACAATAAATACTTCAACTTATAAAAACAGGCAGTGGATTAACCATCAAGAGTATATTCACATTACAAGATCCTTCAAATAACCTATCAATCTAATTATGTCACTACAACCAGATTAATCAAGTTATCTATCAATCCATCCGAATCTCTTCTTTGTTAAATTCATCTACCTCTGCTATATCAAAACGCTCGTCCCACAACCCTTTACCTCCCCGAGCTGGTACCTGGTAAGAAAACATCATTTGAAACGATTAGGCCAACGCCTAGTGAGAACATTCGTTTCCAAGATAACATTTGTAAAATCAATGTAAACAAGTTACAACAAACTGGATTATTCCTTTTCTTACCATACAACATGTAACACCCCAAAATCTTCGCCAATTTAGACCTCAAATTATAACAGGTTATGACAATAAATACTTCGACTTATAAAATAGGCAGTGGATTAACCATCAAGAGTATATTCACATTACAAGACCCTTCAAATAACCTATCGATCTAATTATGTCACTACAACCAGATTAATCAAGTTATCTATCAATCCATCAAAATCTCTTCTTTGTTAAATTCATCCACATCTGCTATATCAAAACGCTCGTCCCACAACCCTTTTACTTCCCCGAGCTGATACCTGGTAAGAAAACATCAATTGAAACGATTAGGCCAACGCCTAGTGAGAACATTCGTTTCCAAGATAACATTTCTAAAATTCAATGTAATTTTATCCACTCCCATGACGATGACTGACAACAATTCCATCAGCATATCATACCCCAGAGCCACACTACGAATCTTCTCAGATTCTAGATCAATGCTCTCCACCAATAAATCGCGATTACACACGCCCATTTATCAACATTTCATACCCCAGAGCCACACTACGAATCTTCTCAGATTCTAGATCAATGTTCTCCACCAATAAATCGCGATTACACACGCCCATTTATCGGTAAGGAAGCAGAGATCACAAGCACTTATGTCAATCTCACTCTCTTCCTTAGAAATCAGGAATAACGATTAATACCACACGCCTATTCCATGATTTCCCACACACACTGGAATAACGATTAAACGAGTAATACCACACGCCTATTCCATGTGATTACCAAACTTCAGTGCCTATGGATCCATATCACCTAATTGTACTCATATAGGTATTTACTCAATATAAATTCCTCATAGCAACCGTATAAGCGAATTATATTTATACCTCGTAGATTCCTCATATCATTCAGTATGAGCAAATCATATATATCGTACAGATTCCTCATAACAACTGTATGAGCGAATCACCAATAAATCCTTTTCTTTTATATAGCATTATATTCCTGCCTAGTATCGACTAACGCAGTCTATAAACCTAACATACTACTTTTCAAGGGTATGTATGTTCAAGCTATATAATTCCCATCACAATTCCTAAATCGCATATTTCCACGATTTACATAAATGCACATTTCATTACATCCGGAAAGATACATAAAAATACAAGGCCTCTAGATACTTAACTTATCAGATCCTTGAGCCATATCAAATTGTGATACCATTTAGATAGGCTGGTTTCTTTACTCAACTCCCGATATGCTGTACCGGGACTCACCTGTACCGGGACTTACCTCTACCGGGACTTTCCTCTACCGGGACTTCCAACTACCGGGACTCCCAACTACCGGGACTTCCAACTATCGGGACTTTCAACTACCGGGACTTGCCTCTACCGGGACTTCCAACTACCGGGACTTTCAACTACTGGGACTTGCCTCTACCGGGACTTTCAAGGTTTTGCGTACTGTCCGTTCAACAAGTCCTCAAATCGATTTAAAACATGAAATCAGTTCAATCTACTCATTCTAATCTATCCTCAGTCAGTTCATACAAATATACCAAGGTTACTATAACTTAAAAACACTGATTTGTACAAAGATTCGAATGAACTCACTTCTTTAAAGAAAATCCACTTTAATCTCGATCTGTTGCTCCAATCCGTTTTGAACGATTTTGAAAACCAAATTGATGATCAAAGCTTGCTTTCTTCCTTTTTCCCTTTCTCTCCTTCTCTATGTCTTTCTTTCTTCTGCCGACTCAAACAAAACCAAAATGAGATATTATCTCATCTCTTCAGCCCCTTATCCATACATATTATCCATATTGACCAAACACACTGTAATAACCAGGTATTTTATATACGAATTATATATGAAATTTTAATTAGGTTTTTATTAAAGTGTCTTATGGAGTTAGAAGTTAAGGGGTAGGTTTTAATTTGTATCTGAAAGATTAGGGGTATTTATTGTCAAGTGATATAAGCTTAGGGTGGATTTAGTCTTTTTGCCAAACATTACTACCACCACCGCCTTTAACACTTCATTTGGAAGATGAAGTCTTCCATTAAGTAAAATATAGAAGTAACTTAATTGGTGTGTGTGTGTGTTTTATGCGAAAAAGAAAAGAGAGAGAAATAGAGCCGTGAGAAGGAAATTAAGAGAAGGAAGAAGGATTTCTGCTACTGAGATTTAAGGATTTATCTGAAGAAAACAAGGTAACAATTCATCTATTCTTGTATGCGTTTTTAAACTATTAAAAGTGTTCTTGAGGTTGCAAGATAAGTTTTAGGTGGGTTTTGGTTAAAAATGGATGTTTTGAGGAATATGAGCTTATGTTTAGGTTATGTTATTAGTCTTAAACATATCTGCAAATTAGCAGTAACATGCATAGTATAAAACTGCAAAAATCTGGGTTTTAGGATGAACAGTGGACTGCGACATTCATCGAAGTCGCAATGGACGACTGCGACATTCATCGAAGTCGCAATGGTTGGTTGCGACTTGGTTATGAAGTCGCAATGGTCGTTTGCGACTTGGCTTGGAATCGCAGTAGTTGATTGCGATTTGGGTTTGGAATCGCAGTAGTTGATTGCGATTTGGGTTTGGAATCACAGTAGTTGATTGCGACTTAGGATTGAAGTCGCAATAGTGGGTTGCGATTTCGGGGTGAAGTCGCAGTAGATGGTTGCGACTTGGTACTATTCATTGCGATTTTAATTTACTTTTTAGTGGGTTGCGACTTGAGTCGAGGATTTCGTAAGTTTAGTTTTAAAAAGAGATATTTGGTATTTTATATGATTTCAGATTTTGTGAAGGATCGACATTCGTGATATTAACTTGGGAAGACTTTTGTGATAAACATTCAGGTGAGTTTTTCTTTAAAGAGTATTTTACTGGAATGCATTATGTGAATAACGAATGTTTGATAAAGTATATGAATATGTCATACGTGGGTGATTATAATATATTGAGATATTATAATTACGTGAGTATTACATGAAAATATAATACGTGGCCGGGCTTTGGACCGGTGTGATAAATTGGCTCGCAACCAATTGATATTGGCCATTGGTGGAGGGATAGGGTGGAATGAGACAGGCATAATGTATAAATCTTAGTTGGTATTAATTTACGTGTGATGTATGTGTATTTATACGAAGAGTATTTTATGTAAATGAAATTTTTAATGATTTACAAATGTCAGGGATTTACTCACTAGACCCTTAGGTCTAACCCTCATTTTCTGTTTCAAAAATTATGTATTCCAGGTGATGGTTCCAGTAAGAACAAGTAAATAGAGTACTTGTTGACTAGCTTATGAGAAGATGATCATCATGATGCTATGGATGCTTTTGTATTTATAATTTTATTGTTATTACTATGTAACTTAAAGTGGATCGAGTTGTACTGAATCTTTATGTTCAGACTTTAGATGAGACCAAATGTGAAATATGAAGTACTTTGTTGTAAACATGTTATGGATTATATGTTATATGTATATTCAAATTGTGGGTTGTTACAGATGGTATCAGAGCCCTAGTTTAAGGGATTTAGGTATTAGTATCTGTACCTAGACTTAAACTGCATGCGAAGTAGGATGTCCCTATTATTTTAGAACCTGGGGATGCTAAGTATAAAAGGTAGAAGGAAAATCATGTAAGGTAATTTCAAATTACACCAGGCCAGTGTAATTACGATCTTACAGGTACATGTTTGAACTGGAATACCTTGTTATATGGGGTACGTGCTTATGTGTATATTAACTTTGTTTGAATCTTCAGAATGGCAAGTGGCACTAGACAAAGGAATCAAAGAGGAGGAAGAAATTCGGGTGGAGAGAATCCACCAATAGGAACAGGGGGAAGAGGAGGAGATCGTGGTAGAGGCAGAATCGGAAGGGGAACTGGGGGCCGAACTGGAGGTAGAACACAACAGCATGGTACAGAGTTTGTTACACGGAATGATTTGACCGCGGAAATGGGGAGGTTACAGGATAGCATACAAGCTATGTTCGAACATAATCGTCATAATGAAACTGAAAGACCAAGTCCGGAACACGAAGTCGAAATACCACTTACCTCTACGGTCTTACCGATGATGAAAAGGTGTGACTATAAAATGTTTCTTAGTTGCAAGCCCCCTACATATTCAGGAGATCGGGATCCGGTAAAAGCGATGAGATGGCTGAAAGAAATAGAGGCTATCTTCAAGACGTGTAAATGTGCTGAAGAAGATAAAGTACTTTATGGAGCTGCGATGCTGAAAGGTGATGCTTTGTATTGGTGGGAGGCTCATATAGAATCGAGAGGAACAAATGTATATACTACCTTTTCATGGGAGGAATTCATGTTAGCTTTCACAACACACTTCTGTCCACAAGCTGCTGTTAGACAATTGGAAGAAGAATTTATGAATCTACAACAAGGGAATCTGTCGGTTAGAGATTATACTGCACGATTTTTAGAAAAATCTCGTTTTGCAGGATATTATGTTGCTACAGAGAAGATGAAAATGGAGAGATTTATCTATGGGTTAAATTTAGAGGTCCGAAGATTGGTGACTGCCACAGTGCCAAATACTTTTACAGCTGCGGTGAATGCTGCAGAAAATGTAGAACGAGATAATAAAAGGGATGCCGGAGATAGGAGCTTGGGGAAAAGGAAATGGGAAGGACCACCACAGGATTCAAGGAAGCCTAGATTTCAGAGGTTTGATAACCGTCCGACGTTTCGACCAGTGGATAAACCATGTCCAAGATGTAATCGCTACCATCAGGGAAATTGTCAAGTGGAGTCGCGGGTTTGTTTTAAGTGTGGGAAAACCGGTCATGTTGTTAAAGATTGTCGATTAACGCGGTTTTGCTTTTTGTGTAATTCTCCGGATCACCTACAATCAGACTGTCCACGAGGTATAATACAACAAGGGGGTATATCAGGAAAACCAGTCATTACTAGACCAGTGGTTCCAAGAATAGAACCGCCGAGAACGAGGGGTCGTGCATTTCAAATGACAGCTAAAGAGGCGGAGGAAACTCCGGATGTGGTCACAGGTACATTTTTCATAAACTCCACGCGTGCTAAAGTGTTATTTGATTCCGGTGCAAACCGATCTTTTGTGTCTCCCTCCTTTGATGCTCACATGCACTTAGAGCCTAAAATGTTAAAACATGCTTTACTAGTAGACACGGCAAATGATAACCAAGTGGCAGTTAAGAAAGTTTTTGATTGTTGCATGATAAACATAGAGGGGTGTGGAGTACCGATACAACTATTTCCAATAGAATTGATCGAATTTGATGTGGTAGTAGGAATGGATTGGTTAGCTGAGAATCGGGCTAACATAGTTTATGATAAGAAAATAATCAACGTTGTTTTACCTGATAAGAGGGCAGTAGTGATTTATGGTGATCGTGAGAACCATCAGTCCAATCTTATATCTATGGTAAAAGCCCGTAAATGTGTTAGTAAGGGTTGCTCGAGTTATTTAGCCTATGTGATAGATAGTAGGTTCGAAAAGATTAAGCTGGAAGATATTTCCATTGTTAGAGAATACCCAGAAGTTTTTCCTGAAGACTTGAACAGTCTTCCTCCTGTTAGGCAAGTAGAATTTGGTATCGACTTAATCCCTGGAGCCGCTCCTATCGCTCGTGCGTCGTACAGACTAACACCTCCAGAAATGAAAGAAATGATGGCACAACTTCAAGATTTATCTGATAAGGGTTTCATCAGACCTAGCTCTTCGCCGTGGGGTGCACCAGTTTTGTTTGTAAAGAAGAAAGACGGTTCAATGAGAATGTGTATTGACTACGGGAGCTGAACAAGCGTACGATTAAGAACAAGTATCCACTTCCAAGAATTGACGACCTCTTCGATCAATTAGTTGGAGCTTGTTACTTCTCCAAGATTGATCTCAGATCTGGCTACCATCAGTTAAAGGTGAAGGAGGAGGATGTTTTAAAGACTGCTTTTCGCACAAGATACGGCCACTACGAATTTTTGGTAATGTCTTTCGGATTGACGAACGCTCCAGCCGCTTTTATGGATCTAATGAATCGGGTATGTAAACCTTATCTCGATAATTTTGTCATTGTGTTTATCGATGATATACTTATTTATTCCCGATCCAAAGAGGATCATGTGCAACATCTTCGTTTGATTTTGGAGTTATTGAAGAAAGAAAAGTTGTACGCTAAGTTCTCTAAATGTGAATTCTGGTTGCGGGAAGTTCAGTTTTTGGGTCATGTAGTTTCAAAGAAGGGTATACAAGTTGATCCAGCGAAAGTGGAAGCAATTGAAAGATGGGAACCGCCAAAGACGGCAACCGAAGTACGTAGTTTTCTGGGTCTAGCTGGATACTACCGGAAATTTATAAAAGACTTTTCTCGAATCGCGACGCCATTGACTAAGCTAACTCAGAAGAATCTAAAGTTCGAATGGAAAGCAGAACATGATGAGGCATTCAGAATATTAAAGGAGAAACTCTGCAGCGCGCCGATATTAGCATTACCCGAAGGTTCCGAAGATTTTGTGGTCTACAGTGATGCTTCTAAGTTGGGATTGGGATGTGTACTTATGCAACGTGGGAAGGTGATTGCCTATGCTTCTCGCCAATTAAAGGATCATGAAAGACAATATCCTACTCATGATATGGAGCTTGCAACAGTTGTCTTCGCATTAAAGATTTGGAGACATTATCTTTATGGTTCTAAATGACAAATTTTCACTGACCATAAAAGTCTCCAACATCTATTCGATCAGAAGGAACTGAATATGAGGCAAAGAAGATGGTTGGAATTGGTAAATGATTATGATTGTGAAATTCTATATCACCATGGGAAAGCGAACGTGGTAGCAGATGCACTAAGTCGCCAAGAAAGAAGTGGAACAATAAAAGCTATCTCGCTACGAGCTGAACTTCTTCCAAATATTTTTGACGAATTACTAAAGTGCCAAATAGATGCTTATCAAGAAGAAAGTTTGAAATCTGAACGGTTAGTGGGAATATCAGCATTGCTTGGGAAAGACGACCGTGGGTTATTGTGTATGGGAAACAGAATTTGGGTACCTCGTTTGGGTGGATTACGTGATCGTGTACTACAAGAAGCTCATCAATCTCGATTTTCTATTCACCCATGTACGAATAAGATGTATAGAGATTTGAAACAATTCTATTGGTGGCCGGGAATGAAAAGGAGTATTGCTAAGTATGTGGAAGATTGTGCTACCTGCAAGAAGGTAAAGATCGAAAATCAGAAGCCGTTTGGTCAGTTACAACGACTGGATATACCAATGTGGAAATGGGATCAGATCACTACTGATTTTATTACCAAGTTGCCTAGAACTTCAAAGGGATTCGATTCTATTTGGGTGATTGTGGATAGATTGGCGAAGTCTGCTCATTTCTTGCCGATAAAAGAAACTGATTCCTTGGAACGTTTAGCTAAATTGTACATTAATGAAATAGTAACTCGACATGGAGTTCTAATCTCGATTATTTCCGATCGAGATAGTCGTTTTACTTCTAGATTTTGGAGAAGCTTTCAAAAGGAGATGGGAACGCAGATAAAATTGAGTACATCATATCATCCTCAGACTGACGGGCAGAGTGAAAGAACAATCCAGACTTTAGAAGATATGCTCCGGGCTTGTATAGTTGATTTTGGGGGATCATGGGATAAACATCTGCCTTTGATAGAATTCGCCTATAACAACAGTTATCATTCTAGCATTCAGGCGGCACCGTTTGAAGTATTGTATGGTAGAAAATGCCGAACGCCTTTGTGTTGGAATGAAGTAGGGGAGAAACAATTAGCAGGGCCAGAAATAGTACAGTTAACAGCGGATAAGATTACTCAGATTCGGGATAGATTGAAAACAGCTCAAGACAGACAGAAAAACTATGCGGATCGACGCCGAAAACCGTTAGAATTTCAGGTTGGGGAATTTGTGATGTTGAAAGTTTCGCCCTGGAAAGGAGTCATACGTTTTGGGAAGCAAGGTAAACTCGGTCCGCGGTATATTGGGCCATTTGAAATTACGGAAAGAATCGGTGAAGTAGCGTATAGATTGGCTCTTCCGTCAGAATTAAGCAGGATTCACAACGCCTTTCATGTATCAAATTTTCGAAAGTGTTTGGTTACACCAGATCAGGCAATCTCTCTACCAGATATTCAAGTGGACGAAAAGTTAAACTATGTGGAGGAACCGGAGGCTATAGTTGATTATAGGATCAAAGTGTTGAGGAATAAAGAGATCAGGCAGGTAAAGGTTCAGTGGAAGCATCATAGGGGTCAAGATGCGACGTGGGAATCAGAATCAGATATGAAAGCCAAATACCCTCATCTGTTCGCTTAATCGAATTCCGGGACGGAATTCTTTTAAGGGGGAGATGTTGTAATAACCAGGTATTTTATATACGAATTATATATGAAATTTTAATTAGGTTTTTATTAAAGTGTCTTATGGAGTTAGAAGTTAAGGGGTACGTTTTAATTTGTATCTGAAAGATTAGGGGTATTTATTGTCAAGTGATATAAGCTTAGGGTGGATTTAGTCTTTTTGCCAAACATTACTACCACCACCGCCTTTAACACTTCATTTGGAAGATGAAGTCTTCCATTAAGTAAAATATAGAAGTAACTTAATTGGTGTGTGTGTGTGTTTTATGCGAAGAAGAAAAGAGAGAGAAATAGAGCCGTGAAAAGGAAATTAAGAGAAGGAAGAAGGATTTCTGCTACTGAGATTTAAGGATTTATCTGAAGAAAACAAGGTAACAATTCATCTATTATTGTATGTGTTTTTAAACTATTAAAAGTGTTCTTGAGGTTGCAAGATAAGTTTTAGGTGGGTTTTGGTTAAAAATGGATGTTTTGAGGAATCTGAGCTTATGTTTAGGTTATGTTATTAGTCTTAAACATATCTGCAAATTATCAGTAACATGCATAGTATAAAACTGCAAAAATCTGGGTTTTAGGATGAACAGTGGACTGAGACATTCATCGAAGTCGCAATGGACGACTGCGACATTCATCGAAGTCGCAATGGACAACTGCGACATTCATCGAAGTCGCAATGGTTGGTTGCGACTTGGTTATGAAGTCGCAATGGTCGTTTGCGACTTGGCTTGGAATCGCAGTAGTTGATTGCGATTTGGGTTTGGAATCGCAGTAGTTGATTGCGATTTGGGTTTGGAATCGCAGTAGTTGATTGCGACTTATGATTGAAGTCGCAATAGTGGGTTGCGATTTTGGGGTGAAGTCGCAGTAGATGGTTGCGACTTGGTACTATTCATTGCGATTTTAATTTACTTTTTAGTGGGTTGCGACTTGAGTCGAGGATTTCGTAAGTTTAGTTTTAAAAAGAGATATTTGGTATTTTATATGATTTCAGATTTTGTGAAGGATCGACATACGTGATATTAACTTGGGAAGACTTTTGTGATAAACATTCAGGTGAGTTTTTCTTTAAAGAGTATTTTACTGGAATGCATTATGTGAATAACGAATGTTTGATAAAGTATATGAATATGTCATACGTGGGTGATTATAATATATTGAGATATTATAATTACGTGAGTATTACATGAAAATATAATACGTGGCCGGGCTTTGGACCAGTGTGATAAATTGGCTCGCAACCAATTGATATTGGTCATTGGTGGAGGGATAAGGTGGAATGAGACAGGCATACTGTATAAATCTTAGTTGGTATTAATTTACGTGTGATGTATGTGTATTTATACGAAGAGTATTTTATGTAAATGAAATTTTTAATGATTTACAAATGTCAGGGATTTACTCACTAGACCCTTAGGTCTAACCCTCATTTTCTGTTTCAAAAATTATGTATTCCAGGTGATGGTTCCGGTAAGAACAAGTAAATAGAGTACTTGTTGACTAGCTTATGAGAAGATGATCATCATGATGCTATGGATGCTTTTGTATTTATAATTTTATTGTTATTACTATGTAACTTAAAGTGGATCGAGTTGTACTGAATCTTTATGTTCAGACTTTAGATGGGACCAAATGTGAAATATGAAGTACTTTGTTGTAAACATGTTATGGATTTTATGTTATATGTATATTCAAATTGTGGGTTGTTACACACACCTCCAAGTTTCGTTATTTCCGAAAGTAACATCCTACTTTAATCTCTTGTATTTTAACCCTATTGAATTGTAAAATTTCCATATAATTCAAGGTTTAACCCAAAATACAAAAGATCCCAATTCTCATTAAAATACTTATTATTGAAAATTCAGGATGTTACAATACTCCCCAACTTGAAAATGATTTCGTCCCCGAAATCACAATCAGATAAACAAAGAAGATTACTTATCTCACATACTTTCTTCCGACTCTAAAGTCATACTAACAACTCAAAGATATAATATTATTATACCTATAATCACCCTCTTAGATTGTAATTTATCAAAAGGTTTTTTTCTAAAAACGATTCCCGCTCCTTCACATAACAACTTTTCTCATCAATTATGCTTCAAAAACTACGGCAATCCATCATTGCATCCATAACTTACACGTTTCTTCGACCAAAAAATGCTATCACCTTCTCACATCACTATCGCACCACACAAACACGTCTCAACCAAGCACTAAAGGGTTGTATATCAAAGGTGATAACTCCATTGAACTCGTAGTATGACTACATTCTTAAGTCCAAAGCTTTCTATCATTGCTTCCCCACGTTAGCGTGGAATACTATCTTTCAAGTATCACTTGTCTCTTTCTTCCAACTTTCCACATATCGATAGTATTTTCTCATTACGAACCAAAACAAACAGTTTCACTAAGATTTTTAACTTAAAATATTTAACCAAGTTATCTTGAAACTACATTACCGTTCGAAGTTACTACCCATTCTTAGATCTTCAACTAATCTTTTCTCGTACAATTCTTTCACACATAAGGAGCAACTTATATTCCTTAACGATTTTGCCTTCACTATACCACACCAACTTACAAGCCACATGCTCCATCAACTTTATTGACAAATAGTACTTTCCATCCGGAATCCCCGAAAACTTCCATTCGGACACTCCCTCTTTCTGACTTCACATTACATACTAGTTGACATATCTATCTTGGCAATTCATGCCACTACTCGTTCGTACAATCTCCACCCATAACATTAACCACAGACCAGGTCTCTCATAGACTCATACACAAAAACATTTATATTCCTGTTTTCTCGTCCAAAAACGAGTTTATTTCACTAAATACCTCCTCCCCAACTTTAGTTGAACTACCACTCACGATTTTCTAATTAACTTGAACTTATACGTTCATACTAGCTCCTTGTGATTCCAAACCAATACAAAAACATGGTACAATCCCTCACAGATCAACATTTTCTATACACTTCCTTGGTTCGTCTCTAGTACTTCATCTTTTATAAATCTTCCACATCATAAGTAAAAACACTTATCTAAAACAACAGTCCTTCACTGTTCTTACCATCCCCATAAGGTGGTCCTTCAACTTTTAAACTTATGAGTCAAGACTTAACATTTATACATGACCCCAAAAGGATAACCAAAGCATTTACGTCAAGTAAACTTCGATTACAATATCATTCATGCAATTTCAACCCCAAGCCTACGTCGAGCTTATCAAATCGGGTCAATGCTCTTAAGACTCAACTGAGTTCAATACCGAGCCATCTACTCAAAGGATCTAATGATCATTATGCAACACACGTTCCGAAGCATGATAATCCTACGACCCCATCATTGCTACTTTCCCAACGAAGTCAACTTATATAGGCATATATATATATATATATATATATATATATATATATATATATATATATATATATATATGCGTATATGCAACTCTTTTATACTCCACAATGTATATACTTCGCCAAGGTTCATTAGTTTCAAAGGTATTAAGAACGCGCAATTTATCAAACAGTCTTTACACTTAAGACCGACACGTGTTCAAATAGAAACAGTTAAGCATATAACACATCCGAGACTCCATCTCGAGTCACTAAAACTAAAAAACATTTAAAAGACTCATTTGAATATAAATCAAGCCTTTAAGGCCAAAATAAACGTTTGGTTAAACATGTGTCACTCACACGATTACGTAAACCAAAATACATTGATACCCAAAATCTTTACCCTTTTTAATCCCTTAATTGGCCATCGGCCCCAAAACAAATGTTTACCACTCTTAAAACTTTACATGGTCGGATTTACCAAAATCCCCCAACCCACATGTTCACATTTTTAAAACGTAAAATATCATAAATATTGCACATCCACAATAAACATTAAAAGCGTGTTTTGACTACATATCTTTCGCTTGTGCAACAATAACTCGAAACTTCTTTCATTAGTGATTTATTCGTCAATTACTCAAAGTCTTTAACTATGTCGTACACGATAAAATTTGCTTTGCGCATACCCTCTGCATAACAGCATACCGGTACCGCTCACGGTTTTGTTCCTGTCCGCACAGGCATACGCGGGACGTACCCAGACCGCACTCAATGACAGACGAAAGGTCTCATACACCTTACACAACTATCGACTTCAAAGTCAATATTTGACATGTCGACACTTCCTTAACTTTAAGGTCCCTAACTGAACCTAATTCTTCCTCCGGACACAACCGTCCCTCGGCAACTGTATTCCTAGTCAGCGAACAAGGGTACAGACTCTCATGCAACCGACACTAAAGTCCACTTTCGACTCTCACACTGTTCATCTCTCATTTGAACACAATTACCAAAACTACAAAATTTCTCCCAAGATGTATCCAACACCTCTCCACTCTTGGAGTTCTTTCTTAGCTTATAACGTAATACTCTACGACCTAGCGAGTTCATAGCCTTTATGCATGACAAAATCATTTCGCACATTTTCTCATTTTAAATAACCCTACTGGGAAATAACTTGGGCACACATACCACAAAGTACTGCACAACGATCTCGAGAATCGTTTGCATATTAAATTTCCGAAAACTCAATCCTTCTCAACCAAAACAGTGTTGTTACGACGGTAATATACTAAATGAAAATCTCTTCGTACGACAACAGTTCGAAAAAGTTTGAACGACACGAAATAAACTAGTCGGTTCTCTCACCTATTTATATGATGTTTAGTAGGTCCATACACCTGTTAGTTATTAAACGTTTTGCTGACCAACGCTTTCTTGCTGTAATTCAACTTTTCATGTAAAGTAAGAAATACTTTGTAAAAACTTCAAAAATTTTGCTGTGCGACGTAAATGGGATTGCCTTTTTCTTTAAATACACTTTCGCACATGCTAATTCAACCTTGGCTAAAACTGTTATTTATGCATTTGGTTTGAAATCATGAAAACTCATGTAACACACATTAAAACACCAGGCATAAAACTTTCCTCGCAATTGAAGGCTACTTACTCAAACGAGGTCAATCGTCTTACTTACGTAACTTATCATTGACATTCTACTTCCGACCAGTGGTCACCCTCTCGGCCTTATAACATTTGCTATACTGGCATTCCACGATCCACATACTCCACCATGTCATACCATTTCCATCTTGATCAATCATGTCATACTCTATCTCCACACATATCAATCCACCTACTAAAGGTTACCTTGGTGGACTTTCATGAGTACCGCCAATTCCAGGTTATCCTTCCAACCTCCAATCAAAACTGATATGTCCTTCAAAGGACCTTGGTGGTGTATTCACCATCATTCTACTAAAACATAAAGGGATAACCATAAGAAATGGTTATGCACGTACACACATACAAAACGTACCTTATCGATCGTTAGTCACTGTAATAATTCAGAAATAAGCATGCTCGTGTAACAATATATTCATAATAAAGTAGCTAATTGGAATTGTGAACATATTATACAGGAGAATCCTCGTTACCATTGTCACAGTACTAATTTCACGTATTTCTGTTAATCTCTAAGACTATTCCGTCTTAACACTTCTACCCATATCTCACATATCATAACCTACTCCATCACAACTTAAGTCTAAGTATCTTATCAGCATACTTAGTTCGCTTAAACTAGTGCTCTGATACCATATTGTAACACCCCAAAATCTTCGCCAATTTAGACCTCAAATTATAACAGGTTATGACAATAAATACTTCGACTTATAAAACAGGCAGTGGATTAACCATCAAGAGTATATTCACATTACAAGACCCTTCAAATAACCTATCGATCTAATTATGTCACTACACCCAGATTAATCAAGTTATCTATCAATCCATCAAAATCTCTTCTTTGTTAAATTCATCCACCTCTGCTATATCAAAACGCTCGTCCCACAACCCTTTTACTCCCCCGAGCTGATACCTGGTAAGAAAACATCAATTGAAACGATTAGGCCAACGCCTAGTGAGAACATTCGTTTCCAAGATAACATTTGTAAAATTCAATGTAAACAAGTTATAACAAACATGATTCCCCTTTTCTTACCATACGTATAACTCTATTCCATTACACAATTTTATCCACTCCCATGACTATGACTGACAACAATTCCATCAGCATATCATACCCCAGAGCCACACTACGAATCTTCTCAGATTCTAGATCAATGCTCTCCACCAATAAATCGCGATTACACACGCCCATTTATCAGCATTTCATACCCCAGAGCCACACTACGAATCTTCTCAGATTCTAGATCAATGCTCTCCACCAATAAATCGCGATTAAACACGCCCATTTATCGGTAAGGAAGCAGAGATCACAAGCACTTATGTCAATCTCACTCTCTTCCTTAGAAATCAGGAATAACGATTAATACCACACGCATATTCCATGATTTCCCACACACACTGGAATAACGATTAAACGAGTAATACCACACGCCTATTCCATGTGATTACCAAACTTCAGTGCCTATGGATCCATATCACCTAATTGTACTCATATAGGTATTTACTCAATATAAATTCCTCATAGCAACCGTATAAGCGAATTATATTTATACCTCGTAGATTCCTCATATCATTCAGTATGAGCAAATCATATATATATCGTACAGATTCCTCATAGCAACTGTATGAGCGAATCACCAATAAATCCTTTTCTTTTATATAGCATTATATTCCTACCTAGTATCGACTAACGCAGTCTATAAACCTAACATACTACTTTTCAAGGGTATGTATGTTCAAGCTATATAATTCCCATCACAATTCCTAAATCGCATATTTCCACGATTTACATAAATGCACATTTCATTACATCCGGAAAGATACATAAAATACAAGGCCTCTAGATACTTAACTTATCAGATCCTTGAGCCATATCAAATTGTGATACCATTTAGATAGGCTGGTTTCTTTACTCAACTCCTGATATGCTGTACCGGGACTCACCTGTACCGGGACTTACCTCTACCGGGACTTGCCTCTACCGGGACTTCCAACTACCGGGACTTTCAACTACCGGGACTTGCCTCTACCGGGACTTCCAACTACCGGGACTTTCAACTACCGGGACTTGCCTCTACCGGGACTTTCAAGGTTTTGCGTACTGTCCGTTCAACAAGTCCTCAAATCGATTTAAAACATGAAATCAGTTCAATCTACTCATTCTAATCAATCCTCAGTCAGTTCATACAAATATACCAAGGTTACTATAACTTAAAAACACTGATTTGTACAAAGAATCGAATGAACTCACCTCTTTGAAGAAAATCCACTTTAATCTCGATCTGTTGCTCCAATCCGTTTTGAACGATTTTGAAAACCAAAATGATAATCAAAGCTTGCTTTCTTCCTTTTTCCCTTTCTCTCTTTCTCTCTGCCTTTCTTTCTTCTGTCGACTCAAACAAAACCAAAATGAGATATTATCTCATCTCTTCAGCCCCTTATCCATACATATTATCCATATTGACCAAACACACCTCCAAGTTTCGTTATTTCCGAAAGTAACATCCTACTTTAATCTCTTGTATTTTAACCCTATTCCACATTTCCGAAATGGGAATTACAAATCAAAATCTGCCTATTCCACATTTCACGTCCTCCCCACCTCAGAATCAATGGTCCCAATGGGATTAATATATCACGATACACAACCGGGACCCCCGATGATTCAAGGTACACTCAATCACTAAAAATTACATCCCTTTGGTCAATGGCTAGTAATCGGTTCCCATTATACCATACTAAGGTGCCCCCAATGACCGAATGCCTATTTTTAGCAACCACAACATAATACATTGGTATTATAACTCTTACTATGGTATGTGCATAACATACAATATATTTATCTAAAAACATATTCTATATATACATCTATAAAGAATATTAATCTCTCGACATCTCGACTTCTCAACTATCCCCTCTTTGCAATTTAGCACGAGGATCAATCATGGCATAACTCATAGTCATCTATTTGGACTCATTACTGATGATGACAAGTCCTTACAACTATCGACAACTCATGTTAAAATCAGTTTCATAACAAAGTGATAATTGCTCAAGAACTATTCATCATCTTCTTCATTTAGCCAGTTCACAAAATCGAGTTATTGAGCCTACTATATTTCAATTAACTTATACCCAAGCATTTAGACATAGTTTAAGACATACCTATATCAATTTCAATGGCTAATTTTAGAGTGAAGTGAATAAACTCACAACATATTCTCAAATCTAAGAATACCTTATTCAGTCCTTATTCAAAACCATAGCTAAAAGCATACGAACAATCGACGTCAATCACAAGACTTTGGGTTTGTAATTGGCACATAAAAACATGTTCAAAGTGTTCAAATGCTATTTTACACTCAAAACGAGTACCCATACTCCTATATTTCGCTTTAAAATGACTCCAATACGTAACAGCAAAAAAATCAGAAACCAATACCGGGATTTCCAATACCGGGACTCCAAATAAAATAGCATACCGGGACTTAATATAGCATACCGGGACTCCAATTAAAATAGCATACCGGGACTTGATAAACCACCGGGACTTGATAATATAACATACCGGGACTTGCCACTACCGGGACTTGCAACTACCGGGACTTGCCACTACCGGGACTTCCAACTACCGGGACTTGCCACTACCGGGACTTCCAACTATCGGGACTTGCCACTACCGGGACTTCCAACTACCGGGACTTGCCACTACCGGGACATTCAAGTACCGGGACTTTCAAGGTTTTGCGTACTGTCCGTTCAACAAGTCCTCAAATCGATTTAAAACATGAAATCAGTTCAATCTACTCATTCTAATCAATCCTCAGTCAGTTCATACAAATATACCAAGGTTACTATAACTTAAAAACACTGATTTATACAAAGAATCGAATGAACTCACCTTATTTGCAAAAACCCACTTTTCTGCACAATTTCGATTCCAATCTGTTGTTACTGATTTCTGGAAACCTAATCAACAAGCAGATTCGTTTACAACCCAACATCTATAACAAATTATATCAGAAACCAACACAAATCCTTACCAATTTGATGATCCAAGTTTCTTTCCTTTCTTTCTCTCTTTTCTCTCTATTTCCTTTCTCTCTGCTCTTCTTGCCGACTCAAAACAAGAAAATGAGATAATATCTCATTCCTTTTAACCTTTATCCATACATACTTCCAAAAGTGACCCAACACCCCCCTCAATTTCCAATATTCCCACAAGTAACATCCAACTTTAAATCCCTTGTATTTTAACCCTATTGAATTATAAAGCTTCCATATAATTCAAGGTTAGTCAAAATACAAATAAATCCCAATTCTCATTAAAATACTATTAACGAAAATTCAGGATGTTACAGATGCAACTCGGATCCTCAAGCCAAATTTTCCAAAAACCTAAATTCATAAATTCCAACCATGAATAACTACATTTAACCATTTAGAATTGTTCTCCAAACATCAACCATCAAAATCTCTATTTATACCCAAAACCTCAATTTGACCTAACTTCTCCAAAATCTTCCAAGTCGAAATTGGATAGGCAAAATATTAGAAGATCATCAATGGAACATTTCTAACTCATATGAAAGTATAGAAGCTAGTAGGATGAACTCACCACTTAGGTTTTGATGAAAACCTAGAAAACCCCAAAATCTCTAAGATGTCGTGGATGAAACTTGCTCTTGCATCTATAGATGAAATCAATAGCATAAAATGGGTAAGGAACGCATCAATATCCAAGAGAAACCCCAAAATCGGTTAGGGTTTTGTGAGGGAGAAAAGGGAAAACGAGTTGGGAGAGAAAGGGAGGAGATTCGAGACTTACCACCACCATACACACTTGAATCATCCAATGATCTTCCAAACTCTTTCTAGATCCTTGAAGAGTTCTCAAAATCGGAACCATAGCCACTTGAATCGCCAAAATCGGAGTTGAAATGAGAGAGATATGAAGAAATGATGTTTGGGGGGTGAAATTCGTGTTTTAAGCTGAACCAGTGCTCCGCGCCAGCGCCAAGATCGGCGCCGAACACTGTTCGTTCGGTTTCTTCTTATACACTGTTTTGGCCATAACTTATTCGTTATAGCTCCGTTTTCGCTCCGGAAAGAACCGCTGGACTCGTATTTGAATTCCTCATCCAACAAGACCATAAAATCTAGGATTTAATCCAAAATTCTATTTTTCATATTTTCTTAAGAGATCGATTTTCACACTGATTCGAAATTATGCTTATCCGAAAATTACGGGTGTTACAGATCTTCATGCGAGAGATTGTAGCCAGGCACGGAGTGCCAGTTTCGGTCGTCTCTGACAGGGACACCCGTTTTACCTCCCGGTTTTGGGAGAAGTTTCAGGTTGAGTTGGGTACGCGGTTGCATTTTAGTACGACTTTTCATCCACAGACCGACGGGCAGAGTGAGCGTACTATTCAGACACTCGAGGATATGCTTCGGGCATGTGTTATTGATTTTAGAGGTAGCTGGGATCAGTACCTTCCTTTGGCGGAGTTTTCCTACAACAACACCTTCCATTCCAGTATTGGCATGCCGTCGTACGAGATGTTGTATGGTAGGAAGTGCAGGACGCCCATTTGCTGGGGCGAGGTTGGTCAGCGAGTATTGAGGAGCACTGATATTGTGCTGAAGATGACTGAGATGATACAGATGGCGCGGGACCGTTTAGTTACTGCACAGAGTCGGCAGAAGAGTTACGCCGACAGGAGACGATCAGACTTGGAGTTTCAGGGGGGATTGTGTTTTACTAAAGGTTTCACCCTGGAAAGAGGTGATTCGGTTTCGTAAACGGGGAAAGTTGGGACCCCGTTACATTGGACCTTACAAGGTCATTGCGCGAGTGGGAAAGGTAGCATACCGCTTAGAGTTACCGGACGAGTTGGGTTTGATCCACAACACTTTCCACGTGTCTCAGTTGCGGAAGTGTGTGGTGGATGAGTCTGTGGTGATTCCTCTTGAGGATATTCAGATCGACGAGTGGCTTAATTACGTGGAGAAGCCGATTGCCATTATTGAGAGGAAGACGAAGACCTTGCGTAACAAGGTAATTGGCTTGGTGAAAGTCCAGTGGCAGCACCGAAAGGGTTCCGAGTGGACTTGGGAACCCGAGGTTGAGATGCGGGAGAACTATCCGGAGCTATTCGCTGACGTAGACTTCGAGGACGAAGTCTGATTCAAGCGGGGGAGAGTTGTAAAGCCCGTGTCCCGGTATGGATTTATTTATTAATTTAATTTTCTCCAAATGATTTTTTTTAACGGGATTTGACGGGGAAGACCAAAAATGAAGAATTATTGTGAAAAAGGACTAAATTGGTTAAACCTTAACTTATTTTGCAAGGATTTGGAAGGCAGGGACTGAAAGTGTACATTTTATATGTAAGTTTGCATGAGGGTTGGCTTTAAGAACCGACCCCCCCTCTCGTTTCTGGCTTCGTCGTACGCAAGGAATACACCACCAAAACCCTAACGCCGTCCCTGCCACTTTGCCTTCTTGCTGTCACCGCCGAGCCGCCCAAACCGCCGGACGCCGCCGCTGCTTTTCTGCCGGCGAGGACGAGGAGTAGCGAGAGAGAGATAGAGCCGGCGATCGGGAAGAGGAAGGAGCCGGGATCTCGCTGTGTTTGCTGTTGCGTTGTCCTCGAGAGGTAAGGTCTCCCTTTTTCTTTCTTTTGTGTCGTTATCAAGTCACCACGAAACCACCACCATGGCTTCCGCCGCAGCCATGGCTGCCGTCGGAGTGCTGCTGCCGTGCACCACCATTTCGGTGGCTGTAATGTGCGTGTTTGCTGCTGCTAGGTTGTGTGTGGGTGGTGTTTGTTTAGCTCAGCCTTAGATGCCTAAAACCCTAGCCCTAACTTGCAAAACCTAAACCTAAAAGCATGAAACTCTAATTGTTGAAAACCCTAGTTTTTACTATTTGGGCATTGTACTTTGTTAGGGTGGAAACCCTAACCAAACTTGTGCACCTAAACTTCATATGGACTGTTAAAGACTTAATTCCAGGTCTGAATGCATTAAGTCATAGCTTAATGGGTTGAGAAGTGAAGATTAAACCATGTTATGATTTTACGGGAAAATGCCCATTCTGTCCCTGTTTTGTAAAATCCATAGAAAAATCTAGGAAGCTCGGATTGAGGTGAAACCAGTGCACAAATCTCACAAATTGTGTCTACTGTGTTTCATATGTTTTACAGAAAAATTAATAAGGCCTCTAGCTATGGCCAATACCGGACAACTAAACTTTCCGGACACTTTCCTAATCCGGACGACATCCGGATACTAAAACCATCCGGTAACTATATTCATCCGGACTCTTACAATAAAAATATCTTACCCGGTTTCTATTGCGTCCGGAAACATTCATCATCAGAGGTATCCGAATACGACGATTTATCCGGAAAACTCGGTTCTGCAGCCTAAAATTCGATCCCTTTTCATGTCTGTTCGATTCAGCTCATTCCAAACCATCCCGTACAGTTCATAACCAAATTATACAGCTATTTCAAGGTTTAATTTAACATGAAAACACTGATTTAAGCAAGGAACAAATGAACTCACCTTTTTTTTGAAGAAAACCCACTTTGCACAATCTGATTTCAACCCAATCTGCTGCTAGAGATTCTGAAACTTAACCAATAAACAGGTTCGTTCACAATCATATATCTACAACCGATTATATCAAAACCATGCTTAATTTCTTACCAATTTGAAGGCAAACCCTTGTTTTCTTCTTTCTCTCTTTTCTCTCCAATTCTCTTTCTCTTGCTTTTCTCTAAACCGACCCCAACAAAAGGAAATCAGATATTTCCTCAAAGTTCAGCCTCTTATCCACATACTTTCAATAAAAGACCAAACACACCTCCAAGTTTCTAATTTTACATAAAAACATCAAACTTTGGTTACTTAACTTTTAACCCCAAAGACTCAAATACTTGCAAATATAGCACAAAGATACAACTCAATTACAAAATAACTTCATTTATATTATAACATAATATAACGAAATTTCGGGATGTTACATGAGGGATCTTCGTCACCAGGGGTAAATATCTGGCGAGATATTGACCTGTCGAGCAATTCGGGCGAAGAAAAAGAAAAAGAAGAAAATCCAAAAAGAGAAGAAAAAGAGATAGTTGTTAATATGGCCGACGAGCAGACATTGCGACAATGGGCGACACAAGATGTAACTCAAGTCCCTTTATATATTCATTTTCCACAAGGCGAGGTAAATTTCACGCTCAAAACTGGTCTAGTACATTTATTGCCTAGTTTCCATGGCCTAGAGAACGAGGACCCTAACAAACACCTTAAGGAGTTTCATGTGGTATGCTCTAGTATGATACCCCACGGGGTCACTGAGGATCAAATAAAGTCAAGGGCATTCCCCTTTTCTTTAAAAGATCGGGCCACAGATTGGTTGTTCTCCCTACCTCCCGGAACGGTAGGGACATGGAACCAAATGGCGAGGTTATTCCTCGATAAATTCTTTCCCGCCTCCCGGGCTGCTAGCCTACGAAGGGACATTTGTGGCATCAAACAACGCGATGTTGAGACTCTCCATGAATATTGGGAGAGATTCAAACATTTGTGTGTGAGTTGTCCACAACATGGGATTTCAGAACAACTACTCCTCCAGTATTTCTATGAGGGCCTCCTTCCTATGGAACGCAAAATGATAGACGCGGCGAGCGATGGTGCAGTTTTCAACAAGACGCCAACTCAGGTAAGAGCATTGATCTCCACAATGGCTGAAAATTCCCAGCACTTTAGCACTCGACCTGACATGCGAATAGAACCTCAAAGAGTGAACGAGGTAAATGTTTCAAACTTAGAAAGTAAACTTTATGATCTTACTAACCTCGTGAAACAGTTGGTTATCGGGAAAGAACAGGTAAAGGCTTGTGGAATTTGCAAGGCGGTAGGCCATCCGACAGATGCTTGTCCGAAGCTTCAAGAAGACGTGTTGGTGACGACCGAAGATGTGAACGCCATAGGAGGTTTTCATGGTCAGCCACAACAACAACAAAGGTATTTCAACTTTGGCAACCAAATACCTCCTCAATCTCAGAATTTCATGCCAAGGCCGCCACAACAGCAGTTTCAGCAAAGAGCACCCTTTAATCCAAATCAAGCTAACTCTAATAGCTCAGGTATGTCTCTTGAAGACATTGTCAAAAATTTAGCTACTAACACTCTTCAATTCCAACAGAAAACGGAAGCAAGTATTCAACATCTGGGAGCTCAAATGACACAACTTGCTACCTCCGTGAGCTGGGTGGAATCTCAAGGAAAACTACCATCACAGTCCGAAACACCCCCAAAGTTGAATGTAAGTATGGTGACTTTAAAGAGTGAGAAGAGCTTTGGTAGATCAAGGATGAGAAGTGAAGTTGAGAACAAGATGCCGGGATTTGTCATTCCACCACCATTTCCATCAATATTTGAGCAACTACCGAAGGAGAAAAAGTTGGAAGCAATCCCCGAAAAGATTGAAGGCATATCTCAAGTGAGTCAAGGAATGGTTCAAGAAGTGACTCAAAAGGTGAATAGCAAGGATGAGCAAGTACTCGTTATCGATGAAAAGAATGTTGTTCTCACCAAAGAAGATACTTTAGCAGTCATACCAACAAAGTTGCCATCAAAATGCGAGGATCCAGGTGAGTTTTCTATCCCTTGTCGTATAGGTAATGTTATGATTAAGAGGGCGATATTAGATTTAGGCTCCGCCACAAACGTCTTGCCATTGACCATTTTTAAATCTTTGAATGTCGGTCCTTTGGAAGAGACCAAATCGGTTATTCAATTGGCAAGTGGGAATGATGTTCCCCCTAAGGGGATGGTAAAGGATGTTTTGGTCCATATTAATGACTTAGTGTTTTCCATTGACTTTTATGTGCTAGACACAAGGGCGGGTGACCCCGCTACTATCGATGCAATTGTCTTAGGGAGACCCTTTATGAAAACATCCAAAACTTTCATTGATCTGGATAGAGATATCGTTTCTATGAAAGTTGATGATTTTGAGACTGTGTTTGTTGCTGATTTTACTTATGGGCACCCTAGTGGTGTATCTTATGAGCATTTTGCAGATTCGCCTAATCCTTATGTACCAAAATTGTTTGCTCCAACCAATCATGAAGGATAAAGTGATTTAGACATGAAGGCGTCTAGCCAAAGACGTTAAAGAAAGGCGCTACATGGGAGGCAACCCATGGATTTCCGTTTATTTATCTTTTATTGTCTTTCATTTTCGTCTTGGTTTTGTGAGATTCTTCCCTTTCACTCTTGTGCTTCCCGTGATTATTTTCAGGTTTCACCCCGGAGATTGGAGCTACATGGATGCATCCACCTTCACGGATCCGTACATTCGAGGACTATTCACCAAATCAGGGGAGTTTACTGTTTCCCCTCCTTCTTTAATTGTTTTGAATGTCCCTTGCTTTAATTGAAAACATTGAGGACAATGTATGATCTAAGTGTGGGGGTGGGGTGTATTTTGGTTTGCATGAATTGGGCTTGTTTGGGTTTGTGTTTGTTTTAGGGGTATTTTAGGGGTAAATTTTTGCAAATGTTTTGCGAAATTTTGTGCTTAAATGTGGATCTTTGTTCGTTTTGGGTGATGTGTTAGCATGTTTGTATGACCTTAATTGATGATAATGAGTGTGGATACATGTATAGCATGATTGAATTTGATTGATAGCGTTTAGCGTCGATTAATGGTAGTATACCGGTTAAAGTTAGGCTTTTGCTAATCTCTTGAACTAACTTTAACACCGTGAGACTTTGAGCCTACTAGACTAAACATTTAAATTAGTCTCAAATTCGTTTCTTGTGTGATTACGTCATTCCTAGATATGTACCTCTAGAACTTGAATTGTCTCTCCTTAAGATTACATGATATTTACATGCTAATAAATATGATAAAGGCTATCATTTGATAATTTTTATTTTAGCCAATTAGCCTTAAGCCTACCCTTTTATGTTATAATTACCCTTTTGCACACCAATTTGAGCCTTAGCCTATGTTCTTTTCCACCCACATCTTAAACCAAACCAAACACGACTCACCCGACCAATCACCAATGGAACGATTCTGATATCCCATATGCTCGAAAGTAGAATTATATGTTGGGAAAGAAAAGAAAGAGCGGAAAAGGAAAATCAAAAGAAATATGAAAAAGAAAAAGAAAAGAAAAGAAAAAAAAACATATGTCGTCAATAAAAGAAATGAAATAAGACGACGGAAAAAATTGATGATATGGTTGATTATAAGCGTTTAATTTTTATCCCCTATCATTCAAAGGGGGATGAGCTTCAAATATACATATGTAAAGCCCTTGTTGAGAGAAAATCTCATTGTTGAAGAACCGGTTGCTCCATTTGGCGTACGTTCATTAGCCACTTTTTCCCCAAATAAATCCCTACCTTATCCAAAGTCTTATTTTACATTACACCCGAAAAGCCCTTTTGATTTATATGCATGTAATTTATCCGAGTAGTGGAGAGTGAGAGATTATTCAAGCTTATGGTAAGTGCATGCTAGTGTAGTGACGTTTTGAGCGATACACTTTGAACCTAAGAGTGAATTGAGTGTTGTTTTAAATATCCCATTCGTGAGAGTTCTCGAGATTAGCCTAAGTCTATTTTAATTGGTATGTGCTATAATTGATGCTAAGTTGCAAATCTTGAGTTCATGATGTGCTATATGTGTTAACACTCTCGTTTGATTCGTTTCGATCACTACATGCTAACTTAATTCATTGCCGGGACGGACAATGGTCTAAGTGTGGGGGATTTTGATAAGTGCCGATTTCTTATATGTTTTTATGTCCAAATCCCTTATAATTTGTGCCAAATTATATGCTTAAAGTACCCCTATTGGTTTGTGGTTAGTATTTTAGTGTTGAGTAAATTACATAAATCGTCCCTGATGTTTGGTTGCTTTTTGGATTTGGTCCCTATTTCCAAAAAATTACACTGAGCGTCCCTAAGGTTTGACAAACCGCACGGAATTGGTCCCTCCCTCTAACGTCGTTTAAGAAACCCAGTTAAGTCTAAGGGTATTTTAGTCTTTTTACTCTCTTTTTGTCTTTTTCCTAATTAATAAATAAAAAGAATAAAAAATAATTAATAAACCCCCTACCCCCCTCCTCCTCCTCCTCCTCCTTCTTCTTCCTCAGGACCTCCGGCCACCACCACCACCACCATCATCATCTTCAACCCATCACCACCACCACCACCATCATCATCAACCCATCACCACCATCATCATCAACCCAACACCACCATCATCATCAACCCAACACCACCACCACCACCACCATCATCATCAACCCAACACCACCATCATCATCAACCCATCACCACCACCACCACCACCATCATCATCAACCCAACACCACCATCATCATCAACCCATCACCACCACCATCAACACCATCATCATCAACCCAACACCACCATCATCATCAACCCATCACCACCACCACCCTATAGACACAGATGCACTAATATATATATATATATATATATATATATATATATATATATATATATATATATATGTGTGTGTGTGTGTGTGTGTGTTTTAGGTGAAATAAAATCAAGAATTCTAAAACCCGTTTTCTAAAAGACCAAAAAAATGGGTTTTTATTTAAAGAAAAATCGTGTTACCTTCTTGTTGTGGGACAATGGATTCAGCAAATTTTAGCAAGATGACAAATGAGAGTGATAGAAAGATGATGAATTCAGGTTTCTTTGCTGCCATTGTTGCAGAACTCAAGAGTTTGAAGAAAAGTTGGAGATGGATGGGTGTGAAATTACTAGATATGGTTTGCTGCAATTCTTGAAGATGAAAGGAAGAAATAACTCAAATGTGTGTATAGTAAATTGTGATGGTCCAAAATGCCAAATTAAGCAGTCATACATGAAGGCCTTTTGTGGTAGAGTAAAAACGATTTGCAGACACTCATGAGGAAGAAGAAGGGGGGGGGGGAAGGGGTATAGGGGGATAACAACGGTGGTGGAGGTTGAGATGCAACCGGAGGTGGTGGTGGCCGGAGGTGGTGGCCGGAGAAAGGTGAGGAAGGGGGTTGTGGGTTCGTGAGGAAGAAGAAGAAGGAGGGGGGGGTAGTGGGTGTAGGGGGTGGGGTATTTTTTAATTTGTTTTTTAGTTTTCTTTTAGAATAAAGACAAAAACAAATGTAAAAAGACCAAAATACCCCTAGACTTAACTGGGTTAACTGGTTCCGTTAGAGGGAGGGACCAATTCCGTGCGGTTTGTCGAACCTCAGGGACGCACAGTGTAATTTTTTGGAAATAGGGACCAAATCCAAAAGGCAACCAAACATCAGGGACGATTTATGTAATTTACTCTTTAGTGTTTGTATTTATATTTAAAAGAAAATGAAAAAAATAAATAAATAATGTTAATGTTGGTCACGTGGGTGTGTAAAAGAAAGAAAAAGAGTTTCAATTTTTAGAAACTAATTTGTGTGTGTGTTTAGAGTTAGAGAAAGAAAAAGCATAAATAAACAAATCATTTGGTCCTTATTCATTTCGTGGTCCAGCAGAAAGAAAAAAATAAAAATAAAAGAGTCTTAATTATTTTGGTCCATGTTTCTTGTTAGGAGCCCACAACAGCAAAAAATTGAAGAAGAAAGAGGCCCACGGCCCAAACCCCTTTTCAATCGCAGCCCTCTCTCGCTCTCTCGTCGGCAGGAAGAACGATGAATAGCAACATCGATTTGAAACAGAGACCCGCGCGGCTTCTCTCGCGGCTTCAGGCCAAGCCACATCCCGCGTATGCCTCTGTTCGATTCGAGGCTCAGAGACATGTGCGGCCTGTCCCGCGTCTTCAAACCCGCGCACCAAACCGCGCGCCCTAAAATCGGTGTTTTTGTGCTCCTGGCGGTTTCTAATCGATTGGGGATAAATAGCTGGCGAGAAACTGTCATTTGGGGGAGAAAAACACTGGGAAGAACACAATTTTGAAGGAGAAAAAGCAAGGAGATCGATTGGGGAGCAATTTCTCAACCATTTCTTGTTAATTTCTTAGGTATTTCTTGAACTTTTCAATTTGGTAACCTAAATTAGCCATGTGTGGCTAATTTCTCAAAGAATTCGACTTTGGGTTGTTTAACATTTGCAATTTCCAATTTATAGGGTTGTTTGAGATGGTGTAATCCAACTTTACTTTGATTATTCATCCAATTTCTAAGATTATTGGTTTATAAAATTAGTTTTTATGCTTTCTGATCAATTGTGTGGAAATTGATTGTGGTTAATTTGTTTCCTAAATCCGTAATTGTTTAGTTAACAATTGTTAGTAACAAGCAACAATTTGGGTTTTGTCAAAGATTTCCATTTTTGTTGTGAAATTGGGTGAAACGGTATAAATGTATTAACCGAGCTTACGTGTTAGTATGTCCGGATTCGGGTTCCATAAACCTTCATGCTAGTATAAATTAAGCTTTCAAGAGCTTGTTTGAGGCTAATTATATACTAAGTTTTGTTAGGAGAGCTTATTCCTTTCAAATGATATTTATGATGGAATTGGTTGTTAGAACTTTTTAACAATTATAACCGAGTTAATCGAAGTAGTTGCGATAATCGTGTACATCGTCGATGATACAATCTTTGAATGAAATTGCATTTGTGTTCGTTACCCAAAGTTGAGTTCATTTCCGTTTATATAGTTTTTAAACTCATTTTTAGATTTCGTATGTTAATTTCTTGCGCAAACCAACCCCCCAATTTCGTAGTTACTTTTAAGTAAACAAATTCCGTACTTGTTGATTCGGTATAAAATAGGTTAGAATCGAGTCCCTGTGGATTCGACCCAACTTACCACTTTTGCAATTTTTGTTGTAAAAACGTGTTAATTTGGAATTTATTATTTGGTGGACTCGGCATCCGTCAGCAATTAGTACAATCTGGTCCGGAGTTTACTGTTCGGGTAGTGTGTCTTGGAAAATTCGTATAAAATAGTAGGGACCTCGGATGAACGCGTACGATATGTCCCTGGAAAGCTAAGACATAGAATTTTCAGAATATGGAATTATATTTCTGGTTTGATGGGTTTAAGGGGGGCTAAACAGGTCACGAACAGACCTGCAGAATTGGACCAAAAGCTGTAAAATGCACAATTAGACTTGTAGTTGTAATTTCGGGTTGGGACTACACATTGACCCTTTATAACACTTCTTTAGGCGGAAAGAAGTGAGTTGGAGTTGGCGGATGCTTGTTGCTGTTCGTGGATGCATTGCTATTCGAGGTGAGTTCACTCACTACGTAGGATAGAGATTATATGTATACTGCTGTAGCACGTGTGTGTTAGAATTGATTTGGTTGGGTGTAGTACTAGGCCGAGTTAGTGTCTAGTATAAGACCTTGGGTGTCGTATCAAACCCCGGGGAGACCGAGGGATACGTACACGGGTAGTATCCGGTGTGAGGACATGGGTGTCGTATCAAACTCGGGGAGACCGAGGAATACGTACACGGGTGTTGTATGAACTCGGGGAGACCGAGGGATACATACACAGGTGTTCATGCACGAGGGTGCTTGTTTAGGATATATTCTTAGACTAGCATGTGTTGGTTGTTTGTATCTATCTGCTGGTAGGGGTAGTGTCTATATGATAGCTATCTTATGTCTGTGTTTGAATTCACTAAGCTTCGTGCTCACCCTTTCCCTACAAACTACTGTTTCAGGTACGAGTGGCAGTAAGGCGTGACGGTACACACTGGCGCGTTGTGAAGACTTTCACCATTATTTATTTTGAGACACTATGTTTAGACTCGTTACATTTTCCGCTGTTTTATTTGGGTTGGTTGTTTAACTTAACGAATTTTTGATAAAACGTTTATTTGGATTTAAACATTTATGGTCTTATTTAATTAAAACGGTATTTTTAAAAGTTCAAATTTATTGTAATTTTCGGGACATTACAATAACATGTGTTCAGCGTTTGGTAGACATGACTGAAAAGAACAGAACGTATAACATTAGATAAAATAAATAAAATAAAATTTAAATAATGAATAAATATAAAAATAGAACGTGTATTTGATGTTTTAGAATAGAATTATATTTTATTTTAAGGTTATATTGATAAAACATAAGTTTGTTCCACTTTGTTCCATCTTGTTCCATGGGGTGGAGGTGAAACAAGCTTGTTCCACTTTGTTCCACCTTGTTTCTATTTGTTCCACATAAAGTTCTGCCAAACATGGGACAGTGATCTCTGTTATGTTATGTTCTGTCTAGTGTACCAACGCACCCTAAATGACGGAATTGTTGTCAATTGACAAAATATTTGAAATAGAACATAGAAGGAAATCATCACATTTTATGCCAAAATAGTTTGAAGCACGGATTTCTGAGCGTTTTGTCGCCAAAAGGCAAAAAAAATTATTTTTGACTCAACACAGACCCCTACAACTCGTTTAACGTTCAATAGGAGCTCCTTAACGGTTTGGGCCCTTTGTTTGTTTGATTGCATGCATCTTCTTGCTTAGTCTCAAAACTATAAAGAGAACATAAAACAAATTAGTACATTAACATAGTGAGAAACTAATCAAGGAAAAGGAAGGCAGAGAAATTCATTAGAGTATTCAAACGCTTTATGGACTCTTCAACATAAATTCATATGTTTAACTATTCTTTCAACAGTAATTTGTATCATGTAGTTTTTTATGACAAGAGCGAGTCAGAATAGAGGCCTTAAGGCCAATGTTTTAGCTTATAAATGCAATTAAGGATGGTATTTGTTGAACTGGAACATAAATCAAGAGTTAAACGTCTATACAATATAACAATATACATTTATTTGATCGAAGTTTGGTATGCAAAAATGGTAGAAAAACATATGTTATTTGTGAATTAATACAAAATGAACAAAGAGAGATGACCTTGAAATAGTGAATTTGGCCTGAATTTGGCTTAAGGTCATAGTGACCTAATATAGATACATTGCAAACAACTTGTGTGAAGCCGCGCCTCATGGTTGCCAAGATGATGATCGGATGGGATTTATCAGTAAGCGACTTGATAAAAGTTGCACGAAAAGCCGTTTATGAGCAACTTGATGAAGTCATAAAGTGTTGCAACCCATTTTATCGAGAATGTGTAATTTGTAAATAACTCATGATATTCATTGTTTTTAAATGTTTAAGGCATCAGAGCTTTAGAAAAACGACGATAAGGAGTCGAATGATTAAATAAGCATTGTATCCTTGAAAATAGAAAGAAAATCCAAACATCATAAAAAACAAAGCATACCAATCACCATTGTCACCGTTTATGACCATTATAAGGAAAGAAAATGTTCCAGAAAACGAGGACAAAGACACAGACACTGTAGAGCCCTACGGAGGGCAAATAGGCATTAGGAATGAGGAAGTTGCATATGAAGACGGGGTTTGTGTTTCATGGTTTCTTTTCATATATAAAACAATACTCATATTTCATGTTTGGATCTCTTTGTGTTTCATATATGTATTACGATGCAGCACAAGTGTTTCACCTTTGAACTATGACGAATTTACGAGACACACATGAAAAACATAACAATGGTATAAACCGGTGAGCCTCAAATTACCGAGCATACATGAAACAAAAACTTGTTTAAACTATCACTATCAATGTTTTGCCTATTAATTATCAGTGTTTAAAAAACCAAACCAAAAACATATTGTAGCATGAACCCAAATTGTATGAACATGTGAACTCTTACCGTCTCACCTATAAACTTCCAATATTTAAAAAACCCAACCAAAACAGATTGTACAAACCAATCCTCAGTGCTCCTTCATACATGCCTCATTACCTGGTGACACAAATAAGACACACTTACCGTGAATGATCTCATGCTCGCTCTGATTTTTCCCAAATCCGCCATGCACGTCAATTGTTCACCAAATATTATTTCGAATTGTTGAAGATTAAAACCCGTTTTGCATATGAAGCAAAATTACAACGATTGAGAATATTTTAGCGACATACTCGGTGAAGAACATGGATTTACATTCGCCTGAGGAGTTTATGAGAAAGTTCGTATTTTCCAATTTTGAATTTGTGAATGATTCCAAGATTATCATTCAATGGCCTTTTGTCAACTGAACTCACCATCTTTTTTTAATAAAAATCTTAATAATGTTATTGCATTGACACTCGACCTTGATCAAAATCATGAACGATTGATATAGGCTTGTACAATTTGTAAGATTGGGATAATTTGCAGATGAAATGATCTATATTTATACATATATATATATATATATATATATATATATATATATATATATATATATTGTTTTCAAATTAAAAAAAAAAAGAAAATGATAAAAAGATCAAAATGTATAAGTTAATCAGAAGAACAAGAATATAAAAAAATTGCAACCACAAATAATAAAAATGTAGCTATTTCAAAATAGAAACGATACTCAGTAGTGGTGACAACCATAGGAACCAAAAATGCAATTTACTCAATTTTTCATGTCTTTAAAGTGAGGACATTTTGGTCTTAGCGGACTTTTTTTAACTGACTTTTATTGGATGAACCAAATCTGCAATAAAATGCAAATTATTGAGACCAAAACTCTAACTAACGTGTTTTATGGACGATAACCTAAATTTCAGTATAAGACTGTAAACGAACCGAACGTTCAACGAACCGTTCGTTAACTGTTCGGCGGGAAGTTCGTTTATGTTCGTTTAGTTAATAAATGAACGAACATGAACACGTTTTTTTGTTCGTTTAG
This sequence comes from Saussurea involucrata, assembly GCA_033807775.1. NCBI lineage: Eukaryota > Viridiplantae > Streptophyta > Magnoliopsida > Asterales > Asteraceae > Saussurea > Saussurea involucrata. Next base: position 126,092,691 of record CM066318.1, on the reverse strand, counting down.
TTAAAGAACGAACATGAACAATGGTCTCGTTCGTTCATTTATGTTCGTGAACGTTCGTTCATTTATGTTCGTTCATTTACGTTCGTTTATGTTCGTTTATGCTTGTTTATACATAAACATATTTATATAATATGAAATTAATGTGTAAAATCATCAAATAAATTGATCTTTTAGAATTTATTTTTCATACCTCATAAGTTAACCCGGTTTTTCATTTTGTTAAGGTCTTTTTAAGAACGAAATGATGAGTATGGTGGTTTTTTTTTTCATTTGGTTCGTTCGTTTATGTTCATTTAAGTTCGTTCGTTTATGTTCGCTCGTTTACGTTCGTTTAACTCTTAATGAACGAACATAAACGAACACGAACAAACAAAATTCTTAACGAACGAACATGAACACAAAAAATCTCGTTCGTTTACCGTTCGTGTTCGTTCTTTGTTCGGTTAAGTTAAACGAACGAACATGAACAAGCCTCCGTTCGTGTTCGTTCAGTTCGTTTACAGCCCTATACAACAGGGACCAATCCGTAATTTACCGTATAGGTATTGGGTAATACAATTGAGCCGTTGAGCCTTGAGCGTAGGGACGTGGGCTAACTACCAATTTTGGGCTTTTTTTTCATGGGCCACCAATATACATTGGCCCCAAATGACCTTCTTCAATAACAAACCGCCTCTCTCATAGGGTTTTAAGTTTCTATTCATAAACTCTTTCCGCCGGGAACCGACGGCGACTCCATCAATCCGCTTCATCGACGCCAATCATGGTTAGTCTTGTTACAATTCTCTATCCAAATATCGAACTTTGCTTTGTAACATCTCATATGATTCGCCAATTACTACTCATGAATTTGCTTCATGCAAAACTCTTTGGTTTGAATCTAACTGGTATCGCCATGGGGAGTACATCTCAGAGACTCATAGCAGTTGATTATTCTATGATTTTTAACCAAAGCTAATCAATTTTGTTTTGTTTTTAAAAGCCTCAAGGAGATTACATAGAGCTTCATAGGAAGAGAAATGGCTATCGCCATGATCACTTTGAGAGGAAGCGGAAGAAGGAAGCTCGTGAGGTTCACAAGCGCTCTCAGATCGCCCAGAAGGTTGTGCATCCTTTTTTCGTAACTTTCACCAAATGGATTATTCTACTTCTAGCAAAAGTTTTTATCTTATTTGCTCAAAATCCAACTGTAGAGCACGAAACACTAAATCTGTTTTCTCTATTTTGGTGGTTGTTTCAGTCTTTGGGAATCAAGGGCAAGATGTTTGCTAAGAAACGATATGCAGAAAAGGCCCAAATGAAGAAGACGTTAGTATTTCTGGCTTTACTTTACCTTTTTGCAAATTTTTAATTTTTCTAGGCATAATAAGGTGAAGATATTGAAGTTGCCAGCATTCTTTGGCCACAATTTTTTCACTTACTATGCTGTTCTGCATAAAATACTCTGTTAAGGTGTTGGTTTTCTTTGGATACTATAGTCAGTGTTTATAAAGGCGCCGCCATGGCGGTATATGGCGCAAACGCGTCTCCGCCGTTACGAAATGACCCATAGCGTTTGTATAAGGCGTTTTTTTATGAGACAGTGATTTTTTTTTTCAAAAAAATATTTTATTTTATTTTGTGTTTTTATACTCTTAACTTCACATTTATATAGATTTATCTAATCACACTACTCACAGTTTCATAAATTCATAAACGTTACGGAATCACAGTTTCATAAATTCATAAACGTTACGGAATCACGATTAAAACGAAGTTGTAAAATTACATTTCTAAGTTCTATTTTAAATATTCGATCAAAACTATTTTTATAATAATAATCTCTATAACTTGAAAAACGCCGCTTCTTCGCCATGGCGTGTAAGGCTTGAGGCTTGACCTTGCCGCCACGCCACACCTCACACCATTTTGAACCTTGACTATTGTTGATGAAGGCTCACACATTTATCTTGAGGCACACTTAATTGACTGTTTGCTTTTGTATGTGTGAAATGGAGGTTTTGGGCATAGCCCTACTCGCAAAACTCTCTTAACATGTCTAATCCTAACACCAAGCTACTTTACTCTGTTTTTGGATAGTAAGATTGCATTAACTAGGACACCATTTATTTAAAAAAATCAAATATTAAAATGTATTGGAATTACTAGTGGAGTAATTTCAGTTGGTAGGCTGGTAATGTAATGGGCATGAAGAATCATTTGTTCAGCTCGGTAGCTTTTTAATGCATCATTGAACTTCATATTGGTAGGTTGGTAGGCCGCCGCGCCACGCCTCTAGCCATTCTGAACCTTGACTATAGTTGATGAAGGCTCACACATTTATCTTGAGGCACACTTAATTGATTGTTTGCTATTGTATGTGTGAAATGGAGGTTTTGGGTATAGCCCTACCCGCAAAACTCTCTTAACAAGTCTAATCCTAACACCAAGCTACTTTACTCTGTTTCTGGATAGTAAGATTGCATTAACGAGGACCCCATTTATTTAAAAAAATCAAATATTAAAATGTATTAGAATTACTAGTGGGGTAATTTTCGGTTGGTAGGCTGGTAATGTAATGGGCATGAAGAATCATTTGCTCAGCTCGGTAGCTTTTTAATGCATTATGCATCATTGAACTTCATATTTTCATTTCATTGTCGTCAATACAGAGCTCATTATTTCGTTTATTGTTCTGATGTCAATATAATGCCACTAACTTCTTGCATGCATGTTAATAGATTGGCTATGCATGAAGAATCATCAAGCAGACGCAAGGTGGAAGATGATGTTCATGAAGGAGCTGTGCCTGCCTATCTCCTTGATCGTGAGACTACAACACGTGCAAAGGTTTGTTGCTTTCAGTGGTTGAGTTGTTAAGCTACAGGAGTTCTTGTTGCCATATGTATTTCTAACACTCATATTCTGTATGAAGGTTCTTAGCAACACAGTAAAACAAAAAAGGAAGGAGAAAGCTGGGAAGTGGGATGTGCCCTTACCTAAGGTAAGAAAACTAATTCATATTCATATATTTGGCAATTCGTGTACATCATTATTAGTAAATTAGCACTCATCTCTTAAATATCTGTCTCTTCCCTGATCGACTCATCGTTTACATCTGGTATCTGAGTGATTTTTGGTGTACAGATTTGGGCTTGATAGCCATATACTGATGTTGAGCATTGGCTCTGTTCACACCTTTTACTTGGCTTGTTTATTTTAATAATCTTGTATGACCTTTTGAGATAAGATGTTCTGTACATTTTTAAGGTTCTATAGCGTGTTTATGGGGTGCTTCTTAATTTTGATGTTCATGATGACACAACTTGGTTTTCACTGTTCAGGTGAGGCCGGTGGCTGAAGATGAGATGTTCAAAGTGATCAGAACTGGTAAAAGGAAAAGTGAGTATCCTGTTTTAGGCTATGTTAGCATGTTCTCTTCTGTGATCTCCAATCTCCTTTCTTCTATACAACCAAATAACCTGTGTGGTGCATATACATATCTATGCTGTTAATATCGGATATCGGTGCGATATCGGTGATATATTGGTCCAAGAATATCGGTTCATATAATATTTCTTACAATTATATATATAACACACTAATAAAACATAAATTAATAAGACTCTTGTTTTAATTACTCTCTGTTCCAGCTTACTCTCTTGTTTTAATTATATATATATATACACAATATGTATCGGAAGTAATTAACAGCATAGAAAACAAGTAATTAAAACTGGACAGAAAGTAATTATTCTAAAATAAGTAAGCTGGAAGAGATCGACTCTAAAATAAATAAAACTCTAAAACAAGATCGACCTGTGGGCTGTGGAAGACTGGAAGCTGGAACAGATGACTGGAGTGCTGTTCTTCTGTTTGATCGTGGGCTGGAATGGAAGAAAAACTGCTGGAGTGCTAGAAAGAAACGAAGAAGCTGCTGGCTTGCAAACGAAGAAGCTGCTGGCGTGAACAGAAGAACAGTAGCAACCTTTTTGTTTCTTGAAAAAGTGAACTGGGAAGTGGGAAGAAGAAGAAGAAAGCATCGATGTATTAAAAAAAACCTAACTTACTAAAAAGGTAAAAACTAAAAAAAAGCCTTCATTAAAAAGCCCAATACTTATTTAAAACAAAAAAGGCCATAACTCCATCCGCCTTCATTAATAAAGGCCAAAAAAAATCTCTACAAGCGATATATCGGCCGATTTTTGGACCAAAATATCGCCGATATATCGCCCAGCGATATACTTCCCGATATTTGGTACCGATATTGCACCTTAGGGCCGATATCCGATATCTCGCCGAGATATCGCGATTTTAACAGCATAGATACATATATATTTATATGTAGCTTCCAGTTGTGCTTCATCTTATTCCCTGGACCCTACCTTTGGATGGTGGAATATACTGCGTTTATTTGGTTTGGTTCATGAGTTTCTGATAGATAATTTTGCTTCTTTGCAGCCAAGCAGTGGAAGAGAATGATTACAAAGGTGACTTTTGTTGGACAAGGTTTCACGAGGAAACCTCCAAAGTATGAGCGGTTTATTCGTCCAACTGGGTTAAGGTTTAACAAAGCCCACGTGACACACCCTGAACTTAAGTGCACTTTCAATCTTGAGATGATTGGCGTGAAGAAAAATCCTAACGGTCCGATGTATACCTCTCTTGGCGTTGTGACCAAGGGAACCATCATTGAGGTATATATGTGGCAACTTTGTTGAATATTTTGAGACCAAGTTTCTGAAAGTTTTTGTTTTATTTTGTGGAATTTAGGTGAATGTTAGTGAACTAGGTCTGGTGACACCGGCTGGGAAAGTAGTATGGGGTAAGATTATGATTATGATTATGATTATTATGGTTTAAATTGAATTCCATAATAAAATGTTTGATATCCTGAATTGTTATGGCGTGCAGGGAAATATGCTCAAGTGACGAATAATCCTGAGAATGATGGCTGCATCAATGCAGTTCTGCTTGTGTAGATGCTGAATGAGGTAGAGGAAATCCAGTACACTACAAGTGGAGTCTTTTGGTTGTATTTGTTTGTTGGAATTTGCCTTTGAAAATAAGGCAGGCATCCAAACTAAACTAACAAAGAAAAAGAATGGTGAAATGTGGCATTCATCCAATCCTCAAAGCCTATCATCATCTATAAAAAAAACCTAGTTTATGTTATTACATTTGTCATTTTAGTTGATACAATTTTGTTCTAATGTCAGAAGTCAATTTCTAACTCTGGTGTAAAGTTCTTTTTCTTTTTGGTATTTCATAGTAAACCATTTCAACTCTGGTGTTTTTTTTTAAAGATTAAAACGCCCAAAACTTACTAGGAATTTTGACAGGCAGAAAAGAAACCACTTCAAACTAAAACAAAAGGAGCGATTTTCAACTCTTTTATCATTCCAGAAAATGTGAGGCTCAAGTATTTTGATTAGAAAATGAATAACTTCGCGGTGGTATCCGGTGGGGCAATCGTCACAAATGTGGTATAATGAATGGTTCGTTGAATGATGTTGGATTAAAGAAAAACCACAAATATATAAACTGAGGGGCCGTTGTTCTCAAGATTAAGAATATTATTCGTTAAGTGAAGGGGTGATGCTTATTAGGTAAGAAACGTTGAACAATATTATTATGACCGGAAATTTTACATAACAAAACAAGTATCAACTTCTCCAATTATCAATGGTAAACAACCCCTTAATATGATTATCGTATTTTACAATGCACTTTTATGAAAATACAAATGAACATTGAGGAGGGTTGGATTCATTAGGATGTGATGTGATGTGATGTACCAAATCAATTCTCTTTTAAGCCATGAGAAAATATTTAATTAAAAATGATCAACGACATTTAATCCAATAAAAAAAAGCCTATTGTAATTGACGTTAAATGAAATATTACATATATGGAAGAAGTAGCATATGGGAAAAAAGTCGAGGGTTATGGATGCGATGAAACAAAATCCAGGGGTCCAAACTAAACATGTAGGTTGGGTCTGTTCTGTTGTGGCGTTTGCTCGCTATATATAACTCACGTTGTCGTTGAGATTGGTGAAATCCAGCCGACGAACGATTAACATAGGAAGGAGAAGAGGAAGAAGAAGAAGAAGAGGTAAAGAACAGTTTTCTTTGATGGCTTCCAACGCTGCCGTGCCGTTTTGGAGATCTGCTGGGATGACCTACATATCATACTCCAACATTTGTGCCAACCTAGTCAGGAACTGTCTCAAAGAGCCCCACAAGACCGAAGCTATCAGTCGGGAGAAGGTTCATTTCTCCGTCTCCAAGTGGGTCGACGGAAAACAACAGAAGCCTAGTAATCACTCTCATCCCTTAAATTATTACTAATTTTGTTTGATTTGCAATTACTTAGATCTAGGGTTTCTTTTTAGACCACGATTATTGTGGATTTTCCTCTTGATTTGTCCGCATTCGGATTGCGTTTCCCATGTTCAAGCGACGTATAATTATAATTGCAAAATCTAGGGTTTCTTTCTAGACTACGATTATTGTGGATTGTCCCCTTGATTTCTACGGATTCGTGCCATTTTTTGATTGGATTTCTTATGTTTAACCGATTTAGGATTGTAAACTTAAAATCGGACGCAGAACGTATATAAGTATTCGATTTGACATTTCAATCGTCCTGGTTTTTTGATATCCTTATTGTTTCCAGACTAGAAGATCATTCATGAAATCTTGTTTTGAAGCAATTTTTGAATCTTGTTCGAATACTTTTAACCTTATAATATGTTTAAGGTTTTCATTTGCGATGACTTTCCATCTCTTTTCATTCTAATTTTCCTGTAAAAATTAGGAAAGCCAAGGAATTTTATTTATTTACATCTCTTTTCATTCTAACTTTCCATCTCTTTTCATTCTTGTTTTGAAGCATATTTATCTTGCATGCATATGACATACTTATGTGGTTGTCTTGATGTGATGTAACTTTGTTATATGTAATATGATTCTTAAGAGAATCACAACGAAGTCTCCGTATTGTTTTCTGGATATATAATCTCCTTAAAGAGAATCATGATGCAATATCTGATTTGTTTGTAGCAGGATCATAATTCATAGGGCCCTAACTTTTTCGTTTATGACTCATATTGTAGCATGCTCATGGAATACAATTTGCACACATGAATCACCTTGTTTACTGGCTAGCTCAGTGTATTGAAGTTGGCATTTCTCAATTTGGGAATGCAGATATTTAATACTGTTCTCTGACTTGTGCACCACCTAGCAGGCTACTATCCCTAAAGAATTTACCACTTTACTTCTTCTGGCCTGTAGCTCAGTTGGCAAAGGGGTGGGGAGACTTTGCCCAAATACATAACAGGTTATGGGTTCGACCCCAGGCCCCCCAACTAGCCACAACCGCTGAGTGAGCCAAAAAAATCCCCCCACAAATTGGTCTCCTTGGAGGTAGGTTCCATGTGGGGCCGGTAATCAACCTTGGTTATCAATTGCTGGGTTGTTTTCCCAGAAACCACTCATGGTTGTTATTGATGAGCATTCTCTATGACTGCCTTTCTGTTATCAACGGCATCCATGGCCTAAAGTCTTCCACACAACTGCTTCCTTGCCATTAACCATAGATTACAACAAATGATAGCAACCGTTAGACACAGACACACATTTTAAAGAACACTTCAGTTTTCTCTTTATGTTCTGAGAAAGATTGTTGGTATATCTTTGGGCATCACAGAAAAAGGCAGATGGTGTCAAACATGTAAATTTGAATATGTTTTAGCGGTCATAATATTGTAGATGGTAAGGTTGGCTTGTGATACTTGAGGGAATCTAGTTATATTGATCATAGAAGCATGTGACTGCCCTTTTGCAGATGATGGTTCAACAGACTGTTATTTATATAATTAGTTTATCATTTTCCTTGCATGCTGTTTCGTTCTTTCTGCTTTCTATCTGTTATTACGGAGCAATGCATACCATTGTTAGATCTGAATTCCTAGATATTATCATGTGTAATCAATTGTCAGTAGTCGTTAAAAGCGGTATGCTTGTTGCATCTCAATTGAATCTCACTTGCAGTTGCAAAATTGGATGATTTTTTTCTGACATTTTTTTCTTATACTTGTCTTGTTTTGCAGCCATCCGCTCCGATTCTGCTGAAGCATGATGCAGGATGTTTTCTACATGTTTTAGTTTTCATCTTTACTAAGCTGATAATGAATTTGATATCTGATTGGTTTTAAAGACCTTGGAACTATGCGATTCGGATACAGTTGTTGCCTGCAATAAAATATGTACCTTTTTGTTGGACGTGGAAGTTGGGTCCTTGTTCTGGTGATGTTTTTGTTTATTTTTATAATAATTTTTGTTTGATTTGTGATTGTTGGGTTGGAGGCTTGTTGTGGGGATTCGTAATCATCAATTTCAATAATTCAAATTTAAGATGTATTTTTCATAAAATTTGAACTAGTTATGTTTTAATAGACTGGGAAGCACAAGGTTGCAAATGTATTAGTTTTCTCTCACTCAAGAGTTCTTTCACATTCCAACCTACAGCAGCCAACCAAAAATCATATTCAGTACAGATTTGTTGCACCAACAACAACATTTAAGATGTCTAACTTTGAGTTTGAAGATTTAAAATTGTATAAAACAGAACCCTAAAAAGCAACATTAGGGAAAAAAGTTGAAGAAATCACATATTTTTATACCTAATGCTAGTCTAGACATGTTGGATTTAGAAAAGAAAAAGGAAACTTAGTATGTAGATATAATTCTTGAATACATTATACATACATGGAGTGAAGTTGGATGTGATCAAACTTGGTAGTTTCAAGTATTCATCTTATCTCTCTATTGTATTGTTTGTTTCCACAATGTCAGGAGCTGGAATCCCAGCTTCATCATGAGACAGAACCCCTGGTTGATGGTTGATGAAAATTTCTGGACTTGGGGCATTGCTGGTGATATCATCTTCAATTACCGACAAATCATCATCGTCTGTTGCAGCTGTTGTGCCTGATCCTTCCAGTGAGTCACTTGTCTTGTTTGATTCCTTGTATGACTTTTGATCTTTTTCTTCATAAAAAGTTCTTGCAATTGCGTAGATTTTTTGGCGAATTGAACCCTCAGATACTAACATACCTCTATTCTCATACAAGAATTGCAAGATAGAAATCATAAGCGCAGAAGTTGATGATAGGCCAGCAATCAGAAAAAGACCCTTAAAACTATCCAGTGAGAGTCTACCAGAGGTCACAACAGTCCCATTTTGCGCTGGGCAATTTGCTTTGTTCAGCCATTTATCCGAAATAGTACTTAGTGTCTTCTCCCTGACTTTTAAGATTGCTTTTGAAACAAGTGGTACTAGGGGAGACCCTAATGGAAATGCCTGCGCAGGACATTAGATAACAACGATTTCAGTTAATTCTGTGTAGCTGTGGCACTTCCTAGGATAGAACTTAAGAGATGAAAATAAGAGACTTACAAAGCCAAAGCCTGCAGTTTTGTAGGTTGGACCGACCTTGATGTACTTGGTACAATATTTAGCTACGAATAGATTCACATAAGGAAGCTCATCAAAAATGGCAGAAACACCTCCATTGTTACTACCTTTCGAAAGGGCTTCATCATACTCTTCCAAGCTTCTATAAGGTTTTAAGTTGCCATCTTTAAAACCCATATCCTTCAACATCTGTGCAACGAAAGAACCATCCTTGTACCCTACACAGTCTCCTTGTTTCAGGAGGTCATGGATATCAGTGAAGTCTGGTTGAAGCTGCTTTACTGTCAACATAGATGTTAAGCTTGCTATGTAGCTTGATTGTAATACCAGAACCACAAATATCCATACAATCACCACAAATCTAGATAAGTTGCTTATCATCTTCTCCTCTGCAATATTCATTTATAGTTTGTTACTTTCCATTAATATTTCAACCAAAGCTTTTCATTTTGTGTTATTATTTCACTTACTGTGGGCAAAAACAAGGGTTGAAAAAGAAAACCAGAAGATCATTCCGACTTGTTTATATGGCCGGCCACGGAATTCTTTGTTTACACGATGCTCAAGAATCCAAACCACAACTCCAGTATAGATAAAGAAAGCACATGCTGTTAACCATAGGCCCTTTTCTAGTGGTTCCATAAATATCCATGCATTCTTCCTATCACCAACTTTGATCGGAACAATCATCGAGACTCCAGACTCTGTATATGGTAATGTGAAGTCAACATAGTTTGACCTGTTTGCCCGGATAGTCACGTCCCCAATCACCATATCATATTCCTGGTTTTGTTAAAATAAGAAAAGGAAACATTAGATTTAGCCAAAAGGAAAAAAAAGGAACTTTAGCAGACAATGTATGGTAAACAACCTTGAGGAAGATCTGGTAAACAAGATCATTGTAGTTTCTTGAATTGTCACCGTCTTTGATATCAAAGGGGATGTATTCGTAGGGTGGAGTTGGTGGTGGTAATGCTTTCATTACCGCCTCGAAAACATCCACACAAAAGCCGGTTGGTTTGGTCTCATTTGTGTTGGCGTTTGTCTCGTTATTTATAAACTGAGTAAACCCACCTTTTGCTGGAAATCCAACTCTTAACGTGTTCTTGCTTGTAGCTGGGATCTCCCAACCTTGAGGTCTGATGTTACTGTTACCAGGCCATTTGATATTCCCAAGATCCTTTGAAATTCCATGATGCCAAGTCCAGAAGCCGACGGGTTTCACCCCCTTCGAAATTACATTCACTATTTGGTAATCCAATGGTTGTAATTGTCCATCAACAACAGAGAAATTACCACTCAACCCGTTTAGTCTTGTCTTGCCGAGCTCTGATAGTAGTTTTGGTCCTAGTTTGGAGGTTCCAATGGTGTCGAGGTCTGTTATAGGATTGTTTTTTCGTTGGAAAGTCGGAGCAACATCACTGCCAACTCTCTCCAATGCCATTGCGAGTGCATAAGTGGCATCATATGACCATATCCCAAACATATCAAGTTCGATTCTTTCCGTCCCTGGGTTGGGGTTCTCACTGTGATATCTCCTTCTCCATCTCTTTTCAAACTTGTTTATCTCGATTGATTTCTGAATATAGGGCTTTACGCCCACTACTCCTTGCATCGAACTTATATCCGAAGTATGCAAAAGACTGGTGAGAACATCGGTTATGATCCAGACATATCCCTTTTGCATCATTCCTATTTCATTTGCTTTCTTGAAAAAGAGAGAAGCAGACTTTGGTAACAAATGGACCACAAAAACCCGTGTTCGGTTTGCTTTTAACTTGTAGAGCTCTTGAGAAATCTCGGCATCAGAAGGAGAAGGAGATATAACAGTCCGATATGTGATACGAGCACCAATATTCCACAAGGCCTGGGACAAATACGGAATCAAACCCCTCCCAAAATCAGTTTGTTCGTACACAAACACCACTTCCCGCCAATGAAAATGGTTGATGAGTGCTGCTATGGGGTGGGCTTGAGCGGAGGAGTTGTGCGACACACGGATGAAGTAGGGATTTTGGTTTGGGGAGAGAGAAGTGGATGTAGCCAGAGATAGTATTGGAACCTTGGATTTGTTGCCAATATCCACTACGAAATCTGCTTGTGAGGACCTGTGGGGTCCTATGATCGCCATTACTTGAACATCTTTTAGAAGATGTATAGCTGCAAAAACAATATATATATATATATATATATATATATATATTTAACATTAATGGTAATGATGATGGATGATATGCATGTAGTAGGAGATTAATTAATTAACCTGCAGAAGCAGCTTGGAGTGTATCAGATCCGGAATGATGGATGTGAGGGATGATTTTGGTGGTGTAGTTGTGGTGGGTTTGATAGAAATCGTTGATGGCCATTTTGATGCAGAGTCTGCTGGTCTTTCCAACGCTTGAATCCATATCAAGAATCACTCCTACTCCTATGTTTAGTGTCCCTGCTCTGACTATGAAGATGAAGATGAAGATGAATTTGATGATGAAGAGCACCACATGATGACGATGATGATGAATGTGTTGCATATTTCTTCTTCTTCCTCGTTTCTTTTGGTTGGCAAGTCATTAGCTACATGTATATATATATATATATATATATTCCTTTTTGGACTTATGAAAGTGAGAGTTTTCAAGAAATAAATGAAGTTGGAGTCTGGAGACGACTATTGGAGTGTAAATTTCCTGGAAAATGGGAGTGTTGACTTGGTTAGCAGATTTTTTCAAACCAAAACATTTATTATATCAGGACAATGCAATATGTCTCCATCCTTCCCGCACATACCACCATCAATGTGGTGTTCAGGATAGTTTGTGCACACTTCAACTAATTCTACAAGACCTTGAAGTTAACAGTCAGACAAACTTTCCAGACACCTGTAGTAGTTCTCACATATGAGAATATCAATATGTTGTCCTCTTGAGCTAAAGACACTTTATGGTTCTTGTTTGAGAACTACATGCCTCAACACAAAAAGAAACTAAAAGCATTGGGGCATTGTCACTCCTAGTTTGAGATAATATTAATGCTTTGGAAAATAGAAACCCATATCAATAGAATTTGTGATTTTTAACGATACAAATACAAATCACACTCTTATGTTGGTATTTTAATATCAACATTCTAGTGCCTTGTCTTAAGATATAAACATATCACTTACCGAGATATACACGAAGCTTAAGCGATCATCATCGTCATACACAAACACCACGAGTGTAAATTGTCAAAACCCGTTTTATAAAAACAATGGTGTTTTCCCATATCACTAACATATTTATGATAAATATGTTTAAAGAGCGGGTGAATTTTGTAGATAACATTGTGAAACCCGATTTTAGAACAATGGTAAAGTCAAATAAATATAAAATTCATGCACTTTATCAAATATTTTTCAAAGTATCTATGCTATATTATAAGGCTTTCGAAAAAAACTCTTCAAAAGCAATTTTTCATGCATCAAGTACAATTTATTTATGCATATTACTTAAAATTCAAGATTACAAGTAAACGATGCATGGGTACAACTTTTAAAGCTGAATGTTTGAATTCATAACTAACTGATAAACATAATCAAATACCAGATAAACATCTTATTTTAATTAAATATAATTAAGATAATGATTGAATTCTAACCGAAAACTTAATTTATTATCTATACTATATTATAAAGCATTTGAGAAAAACTCTTTAAAAGAAAAAATTTATGCATCATGTACTGTTTATTTATGCATATTACTTAAAATTCAGGATTATAAGTAAATGATACATAACTTCTTAAAGCTACATATTTGAATTCATAACTAACTAATGGATAAACATAATCAAATACAAGATAAACATTTCATTTTAAATATAAGTAATCTAAAATATAATTAAAATAATTATTGAATTCTATCCGAATACCTAACTATTTTTTTTTATAAAAAAAATTATATTAAACCTAAAATCAATTACATCAGTTAAACCTAAAATAAATTTAAATTAAAAATTTATAAGAAAAACATTATCGTTTTCTTAATACCACGGAAAATTATATAATAAAATTGACAAAAACAAAATATAAAACGAAACATTAATATCGAGATGTATCGCTTTGCATTACGCGAGTAGATTTCTAGTTATTTTATAAAAACCATTACATTATTAAACCTAAAATAAATTACATCATTATTACACTTAAATCAAATTATAATAAAATGTAATTAAACGAAATTATAAAATCAAACAAAGACAAAAAAACATTAAAATAAAGATCTATCGCGCTGCATTGCGCGAGTACATTTCTAGTTATTAGAAAAAAAACTCTTGTCGTATAATATTAATTATTAAAGCATTTGAATTTGAAATTTCATATCTTTCAATATTTCTTTTGATTTAAAATATCATTTAATAAAAACTGATCATTTGTATTTTGATTTTCTAGAGAAGTTTTTAACCAACTTGTTGACATATTCCAAAACCATAAATAGGTTTTTACTCATTATGTATAATATTATTGGATTTTTAATTGAAGTTAATGCACACCTTATAAAGTGTGGCATTACACATTTCAAACCCCACTAATGAAATGATGATGATTTGCAACAACAGCATTAAAGTAAAGATCAAACCAATACCCCCATAACATATTTCCTTGTTATCATAATTACAGAGGAAGTGGCCACAAATCTTGAATGGTTTATATGATTCAAAAACAGATTTTCAGCAATCAAAACAAGCACTTTTGATATTGGTGTTTCTTCACTGTTGAAGATTGCATTCATTTTCAGTCAATCAAGAAAGATTACCATTATGCTTTGATGTTGAAGATCTTGATGGTTTGGTCTTAGACAGCAAAGATGGCATTTCTTTGGGGATTTGCCATCAAGTAATGGCCTTGGTTCGGACCCACTTTACGATAGGCCGGTCTCATCACTCAAGACCCACCCACAAACCAAAGTTCAAATTATAATCATTCCATCTTTTCGGAATGTCGATTTTGTTTTATCAAAATGTCATTCCAATTCCTGAAAGTGAAAGCGCAAGAAAACAAAAATCACCTCATATATTTCTCTATATATAACAAGAGATTATCAACAGTGATGAACCCTGGAACTATACATCTAAGGTAAGGAGACATTACAACAAGAATGCAAAACATAATTCATCTGTTGCAAACAAACCTATTACTACTTTACTTAAGCTTGCTGCTAATAGCTGCATACACATCTTCCAGTTCTTTCACTACCTCCCTCATTGATGGTCTTCTGCTTGCTTCTGTTTCTGTACACCTCAAAGCCAGTTGAAGCACTTCCATCACTTGTTCCCTTACACAAGAATCATACAAATCATCGTAAAGACCTGCATCCACTACCACCTCAACTTCCACCTTTTCACTCCAAACGGACCGCACCCACCTCACAATGTCTAATCCATCATCTGCAAATGAAGGATCAACTGCCTTCTTTCTGGTTACCAGTTCCAGCAAAACAATCCCATAGCTGTACACATCAGACTCCATGCTTCTCGTGGATGTAAACGCATTTTCTGCAAAAAAAAACACAAATATTTTCATCATCACCATATACATCTCAATCAACAAAAGCTAAAACAAAACAAAACAAGTTTTAACGCACCTGGAGCAATGTATCCAACTGTGCCACGGAGTGTGCCGCTCAGTAGTGCAGGGGATGATTGATCCAGAAGCTTGGCAATGCCAAAATCTGAGATATGAGGCTCCAAATCAGCATCCAAAAGAATATTCATGGGCTTGATATCGCAATGAACTATAGCAGGATCACAGTCGAAATGGAGATATGCTAAACCATGTGCAGTTCCAAGAGCTATGTTACAACGAATGCTCCAATCTAACAAGGGAGGCGGATATACTTCGTGTAGAATGTCGTGAAGACTACCATTGTGCATATACCTATACAAGATCAAACCGTAATCCTTTCTCATCCAAAAGTCCTCCAACCTAACAAGATTCCTGTGTCTGACCTTCCCAACTGTCTCAATCTCTCTAACCATGCTTGTGCTTCCTTCTTTGCTGGCTCCAAACATAAGTTTCTTTACTGCATACACTCCATCAGTCGGACCTAAGGAAGCCTTGTACACGGTTCCATGGGCTCCTCTCCCGATTATGTACTTGTCATTTAAGCCCTCGGTTGCTTCCATTACTTTGTGAAACAAAGAACCATCCTCTTTATCATCATAGATCTCTTCAATATCATGTTTTTCTCTTCGTCGACATTGAAGCATGAAACCAAGTCCAATAACAACTGCAAACAAAACTGCTGATGTTCCCAGGGCTACCATTGCAGTTTGGAACTTGGTAAGACCCTTCTCTTTGTCCGAAGAATGGCTACAACGTGTGATGTTAAAGTTTCTGCCAGCGTCACAATTCAAGCCACAATCGATACAAAGACCTGGATTCCCCAAGAATGAATAAAAAGACGAGTTGAGAAATTTCATTAAGTTTGCTGGTATCTGACCCGTGAAGAGATTGTACGAGATGTCAAGGCCAGTTAACACACGAAGCTCAGCAAGTGATGTTAAAGTGCCGGTTAGATGGTTGTGAGAAACGTCTAGCTGCTGTAACATCACCAGTTTACTGAAACCCGAGGGAATGTCACCTGTCAGACCATTGCTGCTGATATTCAATGTGCCAAGTGTCTTGAGCCCTGCTATTGATGAAGGTATAGTTCCGCCTAATGAATTCCCACCAAGTAGAAGAAATATCAGAGCTTGGAATTCAGTTACAAATGTTGGGATGTTCCCTGAAAAATGATTTTCGCTTAGATCCAGAGTCAATAACCCTGACATGCTCTGCAAAACAGTTGGAATTGAGCCATTAAACAAGTTATAACTTGCATCAAATTTCAACAACCTGCTGCAATTTCCTAGTTGAGATGGTAAAGGACCCTCGAATGCATTGCGAGAAAGGTTCAGAACCTGAAGCTGCAGGAGGTTTCCAAGCTCCTGCGGTAAAAGACCAGAAAGCCTATTCATGGAGAGGTTAATTTCAGTGATATTTGTAAGTTTACCAAAGCTAGCCGGAATTTCTCCACTGAACCGGTTGTTCTCAAGGTTCATGAATAACAGGTTCCGATTATCTACAAATTCTGGGAGCACCCCACTGAGATTACTATTATCTAAAATCAATCTTTCAAGACTTGGGCAGTTACCAATATCAGAAGGAATACTCCCTTCAAGAGGATTGAACCCCAAAACCAGCCTCTCCAGTTGCTTTCCAAAGCAAAGATTTGGTGGGATTCGTCCAGTGAACGAGTTATTGTAGAAATCAATCTTTGTAAGACTGCTGTTGATTCCTAAGCTCTGAGGTATGATGCCGGAGAAATGATTATCAAACAGAGTAAATTCTCTCAAATGCTTCATTTCGGCCACCTCAACGAGTAGTTCACCAAAAAGACTGTTTCCATAAATAAGAAGGTTCTCAAGCGTTTCGATCTTCCAAATACTCATTGGAACCTCACCCGTTAAACGGTTATCAAACAAAAAAAGGGATGTAAGCTTCAGCATACCAAGTTCACTTGGAATACTGCCCTCAAGTTGATTTTGGTCTAGTTGGAGATCAGTCAAGGAGGTGCAGTTGTGAAGCTCAGGTGGTATCTTACCTGACAACTGATTAATAGAAAGGTAAAGAAGAGTCATCTTAGTGAGCTGACCAAAAGAAGAGGGGATTGGACCAGTTAACCTACACTTGACAACAGCAAATTGTTGCAGGTTGCTACAGTTTCCTAACTCAGGTGGAAGACCGAAAAAGTGGTTGAAAGACAAATCTAAATAGATCAGAGCTTTACAATCACCATGACCCAAAGGAATTCTACCCTCTAGACCAGCACTATGAACATCTAAGTAAACAAGGTTAGAAAGATTATTTACGCTATCCGGCAATGATCCAGTAAACTGATTATTGTCGATATACAATTCTTGGAGCATGCTCGCGTTTCCCAAGTTTGACAGAATCAAACCAGTCAGCTGGTTGAAGCTGAGGTGAAGACTCTCCAAACTGGGAATGTGAAAGATGGATTCTGGTATGGAACCGTTGAGCGAATTATTAGAGAGACTCAAGCTTTTCAAACTTAACAAGTTACCAAGGCTGTCTGGTATCTTACCAGCAAGAAAGTTGAAGGACAAGTCCAAGTGTTGAAGAAGACTGCAATTGCCTATATGTGAAGGAATTGGACCAAAGATGTGGTTAGAACTTAAATTCAATGACTTTAGATGGGTTAACCTGGAAATTTCTGGTCCTATTTCACCCGAAATTTGGAAACTTGATAACTCAAGAGAGACTAGCAGGTTTTTGTGGTTACAAAGAACACCAACCCATGAGCAAGGATTGGCGTCAGAAGCATTCCAAGATGAAACCAGAGATGAGGGTATAGAAATCCAGTGCCTGGAGAGTGACAATAATGTTTGACCATCGGAGGTCAAACCAGAAACAGAATAGAATGGAGAAGGAAGGAAACAAGCTACCATTGACAAATAAATTAAATCAACCCTCATCCTCATTGATTAGAAAAGAAGTAGAAAAAATAGTGTTCTTGGAGTAGTGAGTTGTAGAGAGATGAAGATGGCAAAACGTGTTTGGAATCAAGTGATTAATTCGATAATCTAATCAGCCGCCATAGATAAAAACCATACACAGAGAGATAGAGAGAAGATGAAAGTGTTTATATAGGCTTGAATACTAGTGGTAGTGGAGGGGGCTGCATAATGAGATCTAGGGGGTCGCTGTCAATGCCAATTCAAGAAAGGTTATGATTCTGGGCTGTTGAGTGTTTAGCTGTTTCACCGAATCACTGTCAAATGACCCCAGAATCATCATTTTCTGTTTCCCCCACCATTTTCTCTTTTAGAAACATGGGAAATGAAATGGGTTTTTAACGTTAACCAAAACCAGAAGAGATTGGGAAATATCTGATTCTGTTCACAGTGGCATGCTCTGTTTTCTTGAAAATTAGCGACCCACGAGGGTTTATGGTCTTTAGATCTGTCTGTCTTTTGTTTATAACCAAAAGTGAGCATAGAGTTTAAATTTCCCAAAGAGATGGCCACCTTCCTGTTATGAACATGTGTGTGTTTAGGTGGATGTAGGGTTCATGGAACTCCATTCTTGAATCTTTATCCCAACAAAAATAATAATAAAAATATGACACGCTCTATTTCCTTCAAAATACAATATTCAAATGTGAAATCGACTACCTTTACGCCTTCAAGAAGGAAGAATGAGTTAATTTATAATCCATGAAAGATTGATTATTCCTCGAATTCTATTATTTTTTTTATATATAATCACGCGAATTCATACGGTCGTTTTATATACTCCATGTTACTGTCATTGCCATGGTCAGATCACCTGCTCGCAATTTTTGTGATCCAACCAAACAGATATGTATGCATTTGAATATAGATATAAATGAGTTGAATTGAGTGAATAATTAACCAAAAGTGGACCCATTCATTCATAAACAATACATCAACTTAAACAACAAAAAGAAAAACAGGTAGACAGACAAGACATAAAGAATACACAAACTATCTAAAAGACAAACCGGCTATTTATCTATGTATAACACCTGGAGCATAATAAAAACATGCACTAACGGACAAGGATTCGTCGTTAAGATCTAGGTTCGTGTGCGTTTCAACCAACTGTTTGCATCTTCAAGACGTTTTACTACCTCTCTCATCGATGGTCTTCTGGTTGGTTCCCATTCGGTACATCTCAACGCCACCAGTAACACATCTTTCACTTGTTCCCTTACCCCATTATCAACAACTTCATCTAAAAGCTCTTCGTCCACGATCATCTCCACGTCCTCACTCTCGCTCCATATCGATCTAACCCATGACACAATGTTTCTTTCCATGAACAAAGGATCTACAACTTTCTGTCTAGTTATCACCTCCAGCAACACAACCCCATAACTATACACATCAGACTCCATGCTTTTTGAGCTTGTAAATGCATTTTCTGTAACATAAAACAAAAAACAATAAGACAAAGAAGATGAACAATTGAACATCAATCATTTTTCAAGAAATATTACACAAGTCTTTACCTGGAGCAATGTATCCAATTGTGCCCAGAAGTGTGCTGGTTGGTAGTGAAGCAGTAGAATGATCCAGAAGCTTCGCAATGCCAAAATCTGAGATATGAGGCTCCATATCACCATCCAAAAGAATGTTCATGGGTTTAATATCTCGGTGCACGATAACTGGTTCACAGTCAAAATGGAGATACGCCAACGCATGGGCTGTTCCTAAAGCGATCTTGAATCGAGTGCTCCAATCTAAGGTTAATGGCGGATTTCTCTCGTAAAGAACATCATGGAGGCTACCATTTGTCATATAATTGTATAAGATCAAACCGTAATCCTCTTTTATCAAGAAATCTTTAATCGTCACTAGATTTCTATGCCTGATCTTCCCAACTGTTTCAACTTCTCTTTTCATACTTGTTTGCCCTCCTTTTATTCCTCCAAAAACAAGTTTTTTGACAGCATACACCCTATCATGACCAAGGGAAGCCTTGTACACGATGCCGTGGGCTCCTCTCCCGATAATATATTTATCATTCAAGTTCTCGGTCGCTTCAACTACTTTGATGAGCAAAGACGAACCACCCACTTCAGCAAGCATGTCGTTCTCCTGTTCTTGTTTTCTGCAACAGATAACCACCAGATAAAGTACTAGGAAGGCAACAATCACAAATAGACTCGTTCCAACGGCTATCATGACACCTTGCTGTTTGCGATTGCTCGATCCAACTACACAAGGTTTGACATTACTGTTTGCAACACAACTCGAGCCACAATTGGCACAAAGATCTGAATTTCCTAAGAACGATGAGTTAAATATGCTTGGAGATGTTAACAGTATCGCTGGTATTGGACCTGTAAAATGATTGTACGAGATGTTCAAAGTGACAAGTCCACGGGTGTCGCTTAATGATGCCAAATTTCCGGTCAGATTGTTGTGTGAAAGATCCAAATGTTCTAGCATTACCATCTTCCCAAAATGTGAAGGAATGTCCCCATTCAGCCCGTTGCTGCTGAGATTCAACCTATTCAGACTACGTAGCTCTACTATCGATGAAGGGATATTTCCACCCAATGAAGGGATATTCCCACCTAGTTGAAGATTTATTAGAGCTTGGAGTTCAGATATGAAATGTGGAACTCCCCCGGAAAAACGATTCTCACTTAGACTTAAAGTTGACAACCTAATCAACCTCGCAAATGTGGCTGGGATTGAGCCACTTAGCAAATTATGATCTGCATCAAATTCCGACAACTTGCTACAATTTGACAGCTGAGATGGCAAAGAACCTTCCAATTCATTGTAGGAAAGATTCAGAGCTTGAAGCTCCACAAGATTTCCGAGCTCTGGGGGTATTTCACCACGGAATTTATTCATTGAAAGGTCGATTTCTGTGACATTGGCAAGCTTTCCAAAGCTAGACGGAATTTCGCCACTGAAGCCATTGCTCCTGAGGCTCATGTATCGGATGTTATGGTTCTCCACAAACCTTGGAAGGACTCCTGTGAGCTTATTTTCTTGCAAAATTAATCTTGAAAGACTAGAACAGCTTCCAACATCAGAAGGAACATTTCCTTCAAGACTATTAAACCCCAAAAGTAGCCTTTGCAGCTGCTTCCGAAAGCAAAGATTTGGTGGAATCTTTCCAATGAATGAATTATTCGTGAAATCGATGACGGTCAAACTACTATTGACTCCCAAGCCCTGAGGTATAACTCCAGAGAAGCGATTGTTAAACAACGTAATCTCTCTCAACTGTGTCATTTCAGCAAGCTCGCTTGGTAGTTCCCCAGAAAAACTATTGTCATATATGTTAAGCTTCTTGAGGTCTTTAATCCTCCAAATTCCCATAGGGACCTCTCCTGTCAGATGGTTATCGAATACTTGGAATATTTGCAACTTGGTTAACATCCCAAGTTCATTTGGGATATTGCCCTCAAGTAGGTTAGCATGGAGTTCAAGACCAACTAATGATTTACAATTGCCAAGTTCAGGTGGTATCTTTCCTGAGAAATGATTAGTAGAAAGATGAAGGGTGGTCAATGAAGTGAGTTCTCCAAGAGAAGAAGGGAGGGAACCACTTAAGCCACAGTTGACAGCAGCAAGCTGGTTTAAGCTACTACAGTTTCCCAATTGATGAAGAAGTACACCATGGAAATGGTTGAAAGACAGATCTAAATACACCAAATCCTTACAATTACCAGAACCAAACAGAATGCTACCCTCTAGACTGTTGTTATGGACATCAAAAGTAGTAAGCTTGGAAAGATGATATAGGCTAGTGGGGATTATACCGGTCAACTGATTGTTAGCAAGTGAGAGTGTCTGCAGCATACTGTGATTCCCCAAGGATGTGGGAATCGAACCCGAAAGTCCATTGTTGTCCAACTGCAGATCTACAAGCTTGCTGAGGTTACTTATGCTCGATGGGATCGGTCCACTAAGCTGGTTAGAACTGAGATAAAGAGCTTCCAAATAGGGACTGTGAAAGGAGGATTTGGGTATGAAACCATAAAGAGAATTATCATAAAGACTTAAAACTCTTAGATTTTGCAAATTCCATATGCTTTCTGGGATTGTTCCTGTAAGATAGTTGAAGGAGAAATCCAGTTCTTGGAGATGACTACAATTCCCAATTTGCCAAGGGATAGAACCAGTGAGTTTATTGCAATAAAGACTTATGTATCTTAAATGGATCAAGTTCCCTAGACTTTCTGGTATTCTTCCAGAAAGAAGGTTGTAGGAAAGATCCAAATAACCAAGAAGGGTACAGTTACCCAATTGTGAAGGAAGTGAACCAGATAGATTATTATAGCTCAGGTCAATTGATCTAAGATGCTTCAAAAAAGCAAGCTCTGGGCCTATAGCACCAGAAATGAGGTAACTTGACAAGTTGAGAGCATGGACATGATTAGCAGGGTTACAATGAACTCCAACCCATGAACAAGGTGTTGGCTGTGAAGCATTCCAGGTAGAAGAAATGGTGGGTGGTATTTTTGTCCAGTGCCTCATGAGTAAAGATAAGTTTAAACCGTCAGAGGATAACCCATAGACAAGATAGAATAAGGGGGCAAACAAAAACAAGAAATACAAAACCAAACTCATTCTCTCTTTTTTTTTTTTTTCGTCTTCTTGGTATTTCAAGAAATGGGCATTGCAGATTTGGTTAAAAAGATTGAAACTTGAAAAATATGAAGTGGTTGGAGGAACTGACCTATTTGAAGGAAGTGAAGTGGCAAGAAACTCCAATTCGAGTTGCAGGTTAAAAAAACTTAAAGCAGGAGCAGAACAGAGAAGACGGTGGAGTTACCCATTAGGAAACAGAGAAAGAAAAAATAATACTACTAATAAGAGAAAGAGATGTGAGGACTGAGGAGGTGGATGGCCGACAGTGACAGACGTCAAAGGATGGTGGAGGCAATGAATGGTGAAATATTTTTAATTCAACGCGGTTTCTTTCTTTCTTTCTTTCGTTTCATCTGAAAGTTTGACGCTTCAATGGTCGGTCGGTCTGTCTGTCTGTCTTCTTACATATCATGTGGTACCAATTGATTGTTATCTACTGTGAATTACAAACAAAAGCCCTTCCAGTTCCAGTTCTAGTTCTAGTTCTGTATCTCTCTATCTTCATTCTATTTCTTCCTACCAAATGAAAGAAAAATCTAAATAATATTCCAAATCTTTGTTCGGTTTTTTACAAGAATTTTTCCAATTTAGATTTAGGAGGAAGCATACTTATAGAAAAATGATTCTGAATAATTGATGATGAAAAGGTTGAGATGGAAGAAAACAGTGCGACTTTACACCTAAAAAGGCTATAAAAATAAAGTAAATAGTGGTTTAAAACACGAAACAATGACCCATTCCTCACACAATAGCTACTCCTAAGTCCTAACAATCCCGGTTACCTATCCTCGGATTTTGATACGTACATGTCGAATTTCTAACTCTAGCTCCCCAAACCATAATAATCACATGTCGTTACAAAAAAACCAGTTATATAAGGTGATCTTTCAAAAAATACCTAAAATCATCATGTTTAATTTCAATTGTTCATCATACATTCTCCTCATCCAACTTAATTTATGTTATTCTCAACTTGTACTCGAAAGAACAACACCTTTTCTACAGAAGAAGAAGAAGACTAGTTGTTTATGCGAGTGAGAATGTAACTTTGACTTGAGTGGATTGAAATCCAGAATTTTCTTACCAAATAAAGAGTATAGTATTATATCCGGAGCAATGATTCACATTTGACTTTGGGGTATGGTATCATTCATTAATAAACCCAACCACCTCCATCACCATCCGCCCACAGCCACAATACAAACAATTTTCACATATGTACCTTTTCCTTTTCATTAATTTATTTGTACTGCAAACACACACAATGCTCTTCCAGTTTCAACTTTAATCACAGATTCTTTCACCAACCAAAAATACATCCAAACCATTCTTACAAACATCACCTCACAATTACACATTTACGAACCCAAACATTCATACAAAATAAATAGATACACAAATGACCAAGAGACCACACAGAAAAACAGGATATATCATATTCAAGCTTTATCTCCACACTTCCCTTTCTAGAGTTTTGACAGCATCACTTGTAATGGCAAGACAATCTGCATCATTTAATCAAATTACAAACAAGTAGCAGGCTCAGAAAGAATTTCATACCATCCAGCTCCCTCCGTGACCATCAAATCAAATCAGCAACTTTTAAAAGGTCAGCTTTCCAGGTTCAATCAGACCATCAATCCCAAAATTACTCGACAAAACATCACTGCGGAGAAGCAAACTCCAGGATCAGGTAAAACTGAGATGAGTTCTTCATTGTTCCCACTACTTCTGGCTGGTTCTATCTTAGCTCATTCTACTAAAACGCCGTCTTACTGATACCACAAGTTAAGCCCAAGGGATAACCAACTAACTCATACAGACTATTGAAACCTGTGAGAAGGATCTTTACATCTCAGAAGAGATCTTGCAGCAACTTGAACTCCCACTCTCCAAGAGCACGGGTGACTGAAAACAGCACCACAAGCCAGTTGTGTTGTGATCCCCAAACATAATGTCCCAACCAGCTGCTCAAGAAGACTGTTTTACACACAATATCAAATGCCTTTTTTTCTTCTACTCAAAGACAATTCAAGTTTCCACAAAATACTAAGAGAATATAACCCACAGGCATATGATTATGCCAAAGGTGTCTCTAAATGAGACTTGAAATGATTCACTGTCTTTATTAACAGTGCACTACATGCTGCCAGCAAAGACAAGTGACAGTTCTACTAGAAAAGGCAAGTCAAAGTACTACCAAAAATATGAATTTGATTAAAACTTGGTTTTATCAACAGAAGTGAAGTATGACTCGAAGTTATTTGAGTTGGAATACTTCCGCACTTACGATCCAAAACATCAATAAAGAATACACATTAAGAATACATAGAACCTTCTCATTGCTATTTTTTAGGACCTTGCACCAATTAAAGGGAACTCAAACGTCCTTAACTCATGACAGTGACAAATACCATCGGACATGGATGCATAAAAACAACGAAAAACATCAAAATTGTACTCGTATGTAGCCAATGTCAACCTGCCCACCTAACATCTATTGCAGATGTCTGATTTATGACGTTTAAATAATTTACCTGAAATCGAAAGAGGTTAAGCCCTTGATCCTGCCCAAAGAAGGTTGAAAATTTACCCCGCACAACGTTAGCAGAATAGATTTTGAAGAACCTCCATGGTACATGCTTGGATCCCTGAATGTTAGATTGTCACTGTCAGCTCCATAATCAGCTTAGCAAGAGACCAAAGTATGGCCTTGATGATGGTAACTACTATTTACAATTGGATCTTTTAACATTTCATGTAGTATAAACTCATGTCATGAAATGATGCTTATTTTCCAATGATATGAAATTATTCCCTCCATCACACTTCATATCTTTCCATGCCATCTCTTTCTTTCTTTGCATATAGACTACAAAAACAAAATGATATGGATAGAAATTTGAAAATGGAAATGAACCTAGCCGATATAATGAGATAATTAAGTGGATAGATCCAGATAAATCATAAGCATAATCATGAAGATAGGATGGTATAGCACAAAATCAAATAAAGCTACAAACTGATGCAGCAACAAATCTATAACATATCCACCCTGAATAAGTCCACAAAGCATTCTGAGATGATGCTTAAAATGCATGTCTTGGATACACTATGACATGGTTGGATTATATGCTCACTAGAACCCTCTGCAATTGCATGCAAGTGATGCTAATGCATTGCTCATGACTTGATGATAAAATGGATGCATGTCCAGCAGCAATATGCATCCTATGAGTAGTATGTTCTTTTTTTTTGTCAGAGCATAGAGAACAGAGTACATCCCCTTCCAGCTACTGGTAAGTAATAGCTGCCAGTGATCCATTTGAGCCAGGGGCAACGTAGCCAGTGTCCTTCCTTTTCCCAAATGGGTTCTTCGAATATGTTTTCTAAGGTTAAGGAAAATGCAGTAGAAAGAAGGCAAAGCTCAATGACAGGTATACATGCAAATAAGCAAACTTTCAATACAAAAGTATCAGAAACCCCTAAGGATGTTAAAACTTATGACAACACACTGAGGCATGATGCTTCCAAACTATTTGAAAACAAAAGCTCATAATCTCATCTCCATGCTTGCAAACATGGACAGAAGCGGCAAGCAAAGGCACTAACAAAAAAAATGTCATGGTTAAGATAAAATATAAGCTGAATGTAACCAAGGGTCATTTTGGAAAATAACCTTTTACTAAGTTTTTAATTAAATCTATAACCTCATGAGCACGGAGCCATCTTTTCTTAGTAGGTCAGGAGGTCATGGACTTAAAAAACAAATCATCAAAGGTCAAGTACCTAACTATCCAATGTAAACAAGTAGCACAACAGAACTTGCTGAAATATACAGAGGGCAGTAAATCAATAATATGCCAAATCAGCAGTCATACCAAATAAAAGGGATATTACACTTTACAGAGTATAATGCTTTCCCTACAATAGATAAGGGGTGGTGTAGATTCTCATACCTTTTTCTATGTTACATTGTAGTCTTCCTTCTTTTCAAACTTTACGAATTTTGCAAACTTTTTGGCAAGCATTTTGACTAAGGTCAAACTTTTTCACACACAACCTTTTCACAAGCCAGGGGTCTTAAACGGGAACAGTCACTCTACTATTTGGGGTAAAGAACATGTCTGACCTCCCCACCCTACCTCCGAGTGGAATATGTCAGGTTCGTTTGGTTTGCTTTCAAAGCATGATGCTTTCCTTTCTTCTTCTTAAATAGCTCAAGAAATCTCCTTAGATTGAAAACTACCGTCATAACACGATCATTGCCTTAACTTTTACAAAAACAATCATGTCCTCAAGTGGGACTTTTAGCACTTCCTCTGCCAAACATACAGTGCATCGCCTTCCATTTGAGACACTTACAAGGAATAAAAACAATAGCTTCCTTCTATTTTACTAGCTAAGACAATAAACATATCACTAATATTTTGGTCACCTGGAAATGTTGCCACCACTTATTGACAAGACAGCATCTCCTGCCCTCTTCAAGTCAAAATCTAGCCACTCAACAAGCAAAAAACTAGAGGACTGGTCACCAACCAAAGAAAAGTGAAAGTTGGTAGATTCCAGTTACATCAAGAGACATAACCTTCGACCAACCTCCCATACATATATGTGAAGCCACCGAGGCACATGACTTCTGCCATTCTGGTTTCCCATTATGTAGTGGTAGAGAAGTACTAAACCATATTTTCAGTTGCTTAACTACTCAAGATATGGATATGGGAGCATCAACTCCATTCCTGTGGGATTTTGATTAACAAATACAACAAGAAATTAAAGCCTACATACAGAATAAGAAGAATAAGCAAACAGATAAGCAAAACAAAAGGACCAAAATGTATCAGGATATTGTATTCGCATGCCAACAGACCCAGAGCTAGGAATAACAGCGCCTTGCAAGCTATGGTGCACATTTGTTGCACTGTTCACATCCTGTGGAAATTAAGATAATAAAGAATAACTAGAAACATATATTTGCAAAAAAAAAAATGAATAATCACAGCATGTATGAAGATAGATCTATAAACTATAACAAAGAGCATAATCTTACCTCAAACTCAATAAAGCAAACAGTGTGCCTTTCCTGTCGCAAAACCTTCATTTGCCTAAAACCAGGTTGCCTGCACAAGTGAAAATGTTCGAAGAAGTAGAACCAGTCACCAATAGCATCAACCAGACTAAACAAAATAATGTATGACCTTTTTACAACTGGTAGAGGGAAACTTCTTACACACTGAAAAGTCCTCTTAGCTCTTCTTCGTTTATGTTCTCCCCAAGATTTCCAATAAACAATGTATTGCAAGGAGGATTATCTTTTGTGTTCTAAAAGTTAAAATAATATAGAAAATGAGCACCCAAGTTCTGAAGGAGCAATGAGTGAGAAATAGTGCAAATTTAGGAGCGCATGAAAACTAAACACAAACACGATAAGCAAAGAAAAGAGGCCAACAGCAAGAAATGACTAGTAAAATACTGGGGTGTATTCCATCCCACACAACAGTGATACAATAGAATCTTAGAATGGAAACATAATTCTGAACAATAGGTAACTCCTTGCAAATACAGGGAACAATGTAGCTTCAGTTCTAATTTCCAATATACCTGGTCATTGTAACACCATAGAATACCTTCACATTGGAAAAGGTAAATGATATAACATAATACAAATGGAAATGGAAATGGAAATGGAAATGGAAATGGAAATGGAAATGGAAATGGAAATGGAAATGGAAATGGAAAGTTGCATGAATAACCATGTGATCACAAAAGAAAAGAAAACTAATAGTGATCTCAATAGCCCACCAAATTGAACATCCGCTTCAGACACATGATCATCAGACAACTCAAAATAAGGCAAGGAAAACACAAGTCTTGCACACACCCCAGAAAAAGGATGAAGAAACGAAACAACTTGTTATTGTGTCCCATAATTAGTTATATGATTTGCAAAACATGATATGTTATTGTGTCCCATATTCAGGCTATGATTTGCAAAACATGATATGTGACAAATAAAAACAGATCAAGAATAACAGATTATTGTGTCCCATATTTAGTTATATATTCTCATTTATCAATATCAAGAATGCACAGAACCAATAATTAGATAAAACTATTACAACTATATTCGATGATTTAATCATGGCAAATCAACAGACATCCAACAGCACCTGAACAGGCATATAACTGCTAGGAGCGGGCACAGGAACAGAAGGAAGGGAAGGAGAAGCAGCCATCGGTACTTGAGAAACAGGATAGCCGCCGTAAGGGTCATATGGTGGTGGTGGCGGAGCCATATACCTAAGCAAGTGAACGGGTAAGAGCATAACCAGAATACCAGCTCCAAAAGCATCCAACTTCTCAAAAGTGTGCCATTTGCCTATGCAAACTCTGTATGCAAACAGAACAAATACAACTTTGACCCAAAAAATACTTACCCGTGTGGACCCCACACAGGTGCAGGTGGAGGATGGAAAGGGGATGGACTTGAGAAACCAGTGTGTGTGTAGTCACCCCCTGTTCGCATGCGTTTACTTTGATCAAACGAATTTGGATCAGCTACTATTCCTGCAGAACAACAAAAGTTTAGTAAATGCCAGCACAACCTAAAAGATAGTTTAAGGTAGAAAGGTACATCTCGAACAGAAGTTTAACACAGCATGAAGCTGAATCATGGGTAGATAATGATGTTCATCAAGTCCACTTAATAGCTTTTATAGATGCTTGAGTCTTGACAGACTAGCTGGTAAATGAAAACAACCTTATTCTGGTCAAAACAGACCCATATCCAACGTAACTTGAACGTCCAGACTACAAATCCCCATTTGACAATTGAGAGGGTCACGATCTCACATTATGTCATGGAATGAGTTGAATCAGACAAGCAGTTTGCACCATATGTTACTAAAAAAGAGAGAAATTGAATATCTTAAGGTCCTCTCCATGTGAACCTCTAATTTCACACCTCATATCATGATGAAAAGTAGAACTGTAAATCATGATATAGCCATTCAATATTATAGTGATGCAAACAAATGATTTCAATCTTGACCGAGTTATATGAGAATACATTACCGATAGATTTCTGAAAATGGCAAAAAGAAAAACTTTGGCATGAAGGTAGTCAAGACATCCATTTCAAGGAAATTTGGATTGTGTTTATACAAATAAAAGGAGCAAATTGTTTATTGTGTGAAGAAAAGGAATGCCCTTCAGCCACAATAAATAAAATACTTTGTATGCCCCGACATCAAATGAGCTAGCTACTTTGCTTCCCCAGCCATCCCAGATAAAATATCAGCTTTCTATATTTCACTGACATGCTTTTATCACTTCTCCAGTACCAACTGATTTTTGCAACAAAAAATTTATACAGCAAACAGCAATGCCTTTGGGAAAATGAAAATATCATTAGTAACTGTGCAATAAAAAGAATAATTTCCCCTGAGGTTTTCCTTTGGGAGTGTGGGGTGAAAGTATCCCAACTAGCTCGCTATTGAAGGGTCATTGTGTAGAATTAAACTCACACTATCTAGAACAAAGGTATTAGGGAGACCTAGATGTTAAGTCTGTACAATAGAATGCATACAGCATATGACCAATACGAATAAGTGGTTGATCATTTCTAATATTTACCAAGTTCCAATTCAATATACTTTGGAAGATCATGTTCCATTCTGAGAAAACAAATATAGGTTATATATGTATAGCTTATCCCAAGCATGTAAAACTGTAAAATAGACATAAGCCACGTTTGGTTTCACTTTAGGCTGAGAATGATTTTCAGGAATGACGGATGGCGCTATTTAGACAAGCTTTTCAATGAAAACAAAAAGAGACCCCAGAATAATTTGATGACTCTTTTTTATGACAATAATAGCATGACAATATATGAGTACCTCACAGTTTAGGGTTTCAATGTATGTGTATATATGGGACAACCTAAACTGAACACAAACCTGTGAGGCTATAGATACAGGGCGCTGAGGTTTTGTTCGCACACAAATCAATGCATCTAAATTTAAGGAAAAAAAACTCACCCCGTTTCACAAACAGATTTTTCTTTGCCATTTCTGTGTGCAAGACCGACTTCGATTCCGCATCAAAAACCATATCCTAGGCAAGAAACCATAATCAGTAAACGTACTCGTCTTTCATCGTTAATATATTATGCATATAGATTACCTGAAGGGCGTCTCTGGCGGCAATAGCAAAATGCGGTGCGGAAAAAAGAGCAAAACCCATAGGGACCTCGCCTTTAAAGTTAACCTGCGAAGCTTCGTACCCGGGTAACCATCTGAGCAGGTTCTGTAATTCTCTCTCCTTCACGTCCTCCGGTAGACCAGATATGAAGATCGTCCTGACCTCGTCACCGGCGAGGCGATTGTCCATTGACATGGGAGAATGGTGCGAGTGTGGAGGTGGAGCCGGAATAACGACGGGGGCAGAAGGAGCTGGGGCGGGTGGCCACTGTGGATGGTATTGGTGCATTCCGTTACCGGCCATCTATTGTCGTGATCGGTGGATTTTCTGGTTCCGTCTCCGATTATGATTATGAAACCCTAGAGCGCAAAAAAAACTCGGGCTATAGAACGGATTGGCTGTATTACCAGAATTGCACTGACACACTATACTACGCCACAGTACATGTTTTCAGCAAAGTACAAAAATAGTCCCTGAATTGTCGTTATGTGTTCATTTATGACCATTTTGGTTTAATTTTCTCTTTGGGTTATACTATGTTTGGAGGTTGCTGACTGATTAGGTACTGATTAGGTACAGGATAATTAAATTGTCAGAATGATTAAAGATTTTTATAATATAATATAAAGTGAAATATAGTAGTTTGGTGATTGTTTAATATGAAATGACAGTATTGAATGGTTAAAGGCAGGGGCGGAACACAAGCTTTTCGTCCGCAGGGGCCGGACCTAGAGATGGCCAAAAATCGGTCTCAGTCCCAAATAGTGATTTCGGAACCGATGGTCGGACCTAGAGATCGTCCAATGTGTTTTTCGAGGGATTTTTAAGGTTTTTTGCTTGATTTCAAAGGATTTTTAAGTTTTTTATCGATTTCAAGAGACTGTTTTGGTATTTTTGGTTGATTTTAGAAGATTTTCCGGATTTTTGATTGATTTCAAAATATTTTTTTCGGTTTTTTTTTTGGTTGATATCAAGAGTTTTTTGGTTGCATTTGAATATTCTATTCATTTATTCTATTCCAAAAGAAATCCACAAATCCACAGACCACAATCCAAATATGAAATATCCTTATATCCAATCACAAATTGACAAATGACAATCAAAAATTCACAATTACTTATGACTCATCATCGATTCACAGCTATAAAAATCAAAATTAAAAATCACAATTAGTGAATTTAAACCTAGACCTAGAGTGATAGATGCTAACATGACTTAGTCCGACTATAGAATTCGATGCTCTCCTCTCATCTATGATTTCAAATCCAAATTGAATACATGAAAAAAAAACACAGAGAGAACATGGATTCAGGTGTACCTTGCCATTAAGCCACATGCGATCTTCAACGAAGCTAGGGCTCACAGAGACTGTGGTGGTTGTACACAGGTGATTCGGATCTAGAGTAACACTGATATTATCATTAATCGGCAAAATGATAGGGAGAGGGCGAGCCGGCGAGAGGGAAAGGGAGAGGGCGAGAGGCTGATGTAGTGATGTGTTGCTGAGTTGTTGCCTTCCTTCACACCAAAATGAATAACACCGACTACTCGACTAGGTGTTGTTTTGAATTAGACTTTGAGTGGGGGGGCCCAACTAAAATTTTCTTATGTTTTACATTACACCAAAAAGTAGATGCTACTTGGACCAGAAAAAAGCCCAGGGCCAGGGCCCCTAGTAGCCCTCACTTAGGTCCGCCCCGGGTTAAAGGAGACCAAATATACAAAATCATTTAGAAAATTTTAGAGACAAATTTGTTTTGTCAAATAAGATTCACCTCTTATTAACACCTTTTAGTGGAACTATTAAGGGGTAAACAAAGAGCCCCTTAATTTTAGAGTAAACTTCATTTTTAGTCCCTTGGGTTTGTTAAAATTTGCTCTTTTTGTTCATTTGATTTAGAAATTATAGTTTTTGTCCGTGTGCATTATAATTTATTGTTGTTTTAGTTATTGTGGTATACAATTCATTGTTGTTTTAGTCATGTATACTTAAAGGTAATAATTAGTCATGGAACAAACATAATGATAAACTGCATACCATATGGACAAAAATCACAATTTGTAGATCATGTGATGAAAAACCAAAATTGTTAACAAACCAACGGAATGAAAATCATAATTTGCTCTTAATTTTATGATATTGTTTCATACATAAAATAGTTGTGTTTTCGCATACATTTGATAAACACATGAGAAATGGATTTTTAAGTATCTATGAGAAAAGGAAATTATCATATTTACAAGTAAATGGGCATGAAACCATGAATTTCCTCGAGAGAAGAAGAAGAAGAAGAAGAAGAAGAAGAAGAAGAAGAAGAAGAAGAAGAAGAAGAAGAAAGAATGGGAAATTGACCAAAATAATCATTTCACCATCCCATCTTCAACTTTTAACCACCCAACTTAACTTTTTACAAAAATAACCAAGATCCCGCAAGGCTTGCGGTGTCAGCTTTTTTTGACAAAACGGAAAAAAAAAATATTATTTATGACAAAACGCAAGGCTTGCGGTGGCTTGCGGGATCGTCATTTTTTAAAAAAATAATATTTTTTTAGTTGTGTCAGATAAAGTCTGACAACGCAAGCAAAAGTTGTCTTGCGGTGTCAGGCTTGCGGGATCTCGGTTATTTTTGTAAAAAATTTATTTGCATGGTTAAAAGTTGAAGACACATATGTAAAATGGTTATTTAGGGTAATAACCCACAAAAGAATGATAGCAAGTTCACATATACAAGTATGATTGATGCCCTTCCGACTAGTGGTGGCCAAAATCCGGTTTCGGGTCGGGTCAGGCCGAGGAAAAAAACGGGTCCAAACAGTAAAGGCTAAAACCGGTTCTGAGAAAACCCGAGTTGGGTCGGGCCGAGTTTAACCCGAAAATCCCTGACCCGTTTACTGGTAGGGAAAACCGGTTTGTATAAAACCGGGCCGAGCCGGGCCCAAAACCGGTTCTTGATCGGGCCGGCGTATTTTCTTATTTTTTTTAAAAAAAAATAATTTCTTTGTATAATAATTAATTACTAAACTTTAAAAAGTAAAAAATTGGATTGGATCACTAAAATACACTTTAAAAATACGTTTTATTTATAATATATATCACTAAAATACACTTTTACGTTTTATAATTTATATATAATTTTAAGTTACAAACTTACAAGTTACAATACATAAATTCTAAACACCCGAAGGTCCCGCTCCCGAACTCCCACCCCCATCCCCATGGATTGTAATTGTATGGATTGTATGGAGCGTAGTATGGATTCTGATCTGGATTGTAGTCTTCAAGAGTATTGTACTTCTGCAGTCGTGTAATAGCCGTCCGATCGTCAAGGCGGTCGGTGTCTGGTTCTTCTTCGTCATCGTCGTATCGGGAGACGTCACCGACACTACTAACATCAGAATTGTCGGTTACGGTTCCCGGCGTACTTAGTTGTTCATCCGCTTCGTTTTCGGCTAAGTTTTCTTCCACGCCGTCTAGATCATTCTCCAGGTTTGTTTGATGTTGAATGCGGTCTTCTCCATCCAAGTAATCCTTCAGACATATGCAGCACTCTACCGATTGCGGGGTTAATCTTGTCCGACGCTCCGATATGATCCTGCCACTAAGAGAAAAGGCCGACTCCGAAGCTACGGTACTAGCTTGGATTGTTAGTATATCAAGGGCAATAGTCGCCATAATCGGGAAACTCGGTTGTTTATTTTTCCACCATTCTAATAAATCTAGTGATTCAACATCTACGACGTTTGTGGAGGATGCCGTTATAAAATTAGTACGTATGTATTGATTGAATTCACTCAAATTATCCCCATCATATCTAGCTTTTTAGTAGATTCCATGGCAACCGATTGCATTAAAGTCGACATTAAGTCTTGTCGGTTTCGGCCACGGCTACTACTAAAACCCGGTGAAAACATTTGAGTTGTAGGGGTTTGTTGGCTTCCTCCCCCATAATTAACTCTATAAATCTCAAATAATTGATGAAAATCATTATTAAACTGGTGTATGCGTTTTCTTGAAAAAGAATTATTTGTAGACGAATCCAAACCAAACGAGAAACATATTGATTGTATTAAAACTTCGACACCCGTAACATTTAAATACGGGTTTAATGTTGCGGCACAAAGAAAAGTGAAGGGGATCTCTTTAAAATATTTTACCAATTTTGCTTTCATTGGTTTGACCACGTCGTGAAAGTTGCCATCCGTTTCGTATTGAGCAATTTTACTTGCCAAAATATATATTTGATTTAAAAGTAAAGGGCTCGTTGGATAATAAATACCGGATAAGATAGTTGTTGCAGTTTTGAAATCGTCCAAAATATCGTGAAAGCCATAAATCATTTGCCAATCATCATCAGTTATCGTGTTTTCCGGGTAATAAACGTTATAAAATGCTTGAATATATTGTTTTTGTCTTATTAAATTATCCATCATTTTCCAAGTCGAATTCCATCGAACCGACATATCGTGTGCCGGTCCCAAAGCTTTAAAACCGACTTCTTTGCAATATTCTCTATATGCGTTTTGCATTTTTTTTACCTTTTGTGAAAATCCGACGTAACATAAGCCTAAACTTAGTTAAAGGCTCATTAAGGCAACTTAAGCCGTCTTGAACGGCCAAGTTTATTATGTGTGCGCAACAACGTGTATGAAATAATTTTTCCTCTAAAATAGGGGATAAAGCCAAACCTAATTTTTGTACGCATGCCGTATTATTACTAGCATTATCAAACGAAATACTAATAACTTTATTTTTTAAATTATAATAATGAAGACATCTCATAATTATAGAAAACTGACGGCCACCCGAATGTGGCGAACCAAAGTGCTCAAACGTGATTACACGTTTGCATAATTGCCACGATCCCGGCACAATCCAATGTGCCGTTATGCATATATAAGATTGTGGCAATCCGAATGGTGCGCTCCATACATCACAAGTTAAAGAAACTTTGTTGGGTAAGTTTAAAAACATTTCTCGCGTATTTTTTTTAGCCGTATTCCAAAGTTTTAAAGCATCACGCCGAAGAGTTTGACGACTTATTGAACCCTTGTAGCGTGGTTGGAACCCTTGTTTGATCATGTTCGTAATGTGACGATTGTCGAAATGTCCGAACGGCAACCCCACTTGAATGACACATTTCATTTGCAATTGTCGGCCGATATCCTCATTATACAACCATACTTGTCCGGAATTGTCAAGTATGGGTTGACTTGGATCGTCACCCGATTTCAACCTCTTGCATCTCTCCTCGAAGTGGCGTTTTAACGTGCTATTTGAGGCGGCTTGAAGGAAATCTCCACACCGTTTGCATTGCGCTTTTTTTGTACCGTCGGAAAACATCACCAAGTTGAAATGCTCCCAAACCGGAGCTTTTCGTCCATGCTCGGCAACAACGTTGTAATTTTGTTCGGCCATTTTTTTGATAGTAGAGACTAGAGAACTAGAGATTGTATAGTAGAATTTGCGAGAAACGAATATAGCGAGAGCCGAGAGATGAGAATTGTATGCGTTTTTTGCGTTTTGTAAGGTGGTGATATGAACCATCGGGCTGGAAACCGTTTTTTGACCGGGTCGGGCTGGGCCCGGTTTTTGATCGGGTTATGTTCGGGTCGGGTCGATTTGGCCATCACTACTTCCGACATTCGTGCATATTAGTGAATTACTGGTTCCTCCATCTAAATTAGGGTCAGGAGACCATTTCATTTTCATCATACAACAAACACATTTTCACAATCTATATTATAGCCTTTCAAAGAATGAATCGACACTACAACAACATATTTACGTACAAATTCAATATATGAATTAGCGGAGGAAATCAAGTGCGCATTGCATCTCTCAAAATCTTCAACCCCATGTACCTGCATATGATCAAACAAATCTCAGCTACAAAATCCCTAATGGCCTTCCTAAATTAAGCATATTTTGAATCAGATTGTACCTGCCAAACATCAAAAGAGTAGCCTGTGGATTGGTCCCCGGCGAGACGGTAAAAGTGGAACCATCGACTACACGAAGAGAATGAACTCCGACCACCTTCAAATTATGATCCACCACTCTCCCCACCACGCATCCCCCGTGATAATGCCATATTGTGCTCACCGTCCGCCGGCAGAACTCACCCATCACCACGTTATTCGACTGGTCAATCGGCAACGCCGGACCCACGAATCTGAAATCCGTACCAGACCATTCCCAGAACTTGAAATCATCCATCGCCCGGCTTCTAAGCAACTCCCCGATCTTCCGAGTCCCATTCACACACCTTTCCAGATCCACAGGGTTACTAAAGTAGTTAAATCGCACAATCGGATTGGTTCTCACATCTGTCGACGCCAACCGAAGCGTCCCAGAAGAATGTGGCCCGATAATCTTCTCCATGATGCTGGCAACAGTAAGATACAACGGCGAAGACGACGGCCGGAGGAAAACAGAGTAAGCAGGAGAAGAAAAAGGGAGAACATTGGAGGCTGCTTCAAGATAAGCACCCGAATCGGTAATGCCCACCACCTGTATCAGAGAATGCTCCAGTGGAACCGGCGACACAATCGATATTCCATTCCGAGGGTTATCATACATGTAATTTCCGACATATGGAGAATGGCGTACCACCGGTATTCCCCAAGAAGAAAGATACGGGCGTGGCCCAATACCGCTAAGGAGAAGCAGCTGCGGACTACCAATGGCGCCGGCACAGAGGATCACCTCTCCTTTATCTCTAAGCATTGCATGATGATGGGCACCCATGAGGTCATGAAAAACAACCCCGATAGCGTTTTGTCTGGAGGCCAAAGAATATGAAGGAGCGAATAAAACTCTATCAACGGTGGCATAGAGAGCCACCTGAATATTGGATCCGTTAGCCAAGTTTAAAAGATCGGCCGCACTGTGTCTACGACCGGAGCTGTCAAAGGTGGAGCCACCAATCTTGGTACCCAGAGTGTGATTTAAAGTATAACCATTATAAGGTGCGACGCCGGCTTCCAATAATCCGTCACGGATCGCAGATTGCCACGTCTGTAACTCGGGTTGAAAGACGATAGCTCTCTCAACCCATTCATAAGAACGCTGCACGACACGCGAATCCCAATTGATCCCGGATCTTTTGTAGAAATCTTCATCGGCTCTGCTATAGAAACCGGCATTAATGGCGCTGCTGCCACCAAGAACGCGGCCGCGGGCGTTGGGGACGCCGTCCTCGGAAGTGAATGCTTGGGCGGGGGACTCAAATTGGTCGAAGTGGGTGAGTATCGGGAGGAAGCCTTCCCGCGTCATGACGTTAGGGTTTGCGAAAGGAAGGCCGCCTCTTTCAAGAAGCAATACACGGTGGTTTTTGGATAATGTGGCTGCCAGTGGGCAACCGGCGGTGCCGCCGCCAACTATTACGTAGTCGAATGTGTCTTCCACCGGAAGTTGGGTTGCGTTAACCACGAACGCCATGTAAGCCGGACCTGATAATTGATTGATATACCAAAAAGTATATTAAAAAAATGATTAGTTTGATGCATGATTCAAGAAAACAACTGCACACGAATTGAATTAATCTTTTGAAGTATAATTGATTACTTTGTTGATCGGATTGGGCTAGCGTAGAGAATTTGAGACCGAAGAGAAGGATCAACGGGAGGAGGAGGCAAGTGATCGACGCCATTCCAATGATTGGTGGTTAGGTTTTCATGGAGGAGTGAGTTCTTGATAGAAAATGAAAACTCATGACATGAATCAAATCAACCTCCGTGAATGGTGTCAGTTAAATTGATGAAAATGTCTGTGACCTTCTTCTTCTTCTTCTTCTTCTTCAAGATGAATTTGCAGAGGAGGATGACGAGGTTGAATCAAAGAAACGAAGGCAAGAATCGAGTGTTGTGTGTATTTACCGCTTAACGAGACTTGTTCGTTCGGGGATATAGTTACGCTTCTGCTTAATCAATATTGGGTTTGTTAATTTTTAAGTGATTTTAACATCTTTACTAATTTTGCCTATTTATCCAACAATTTTTACTCTGATTTGACTTCAAAAATTTCTTCTTCAGATGTATCATATTATTATTAAAAAGAAAAAGATGTAATACAAAGATAGAAAAAATATTGCATGGGAAGAAAAAAGGTAAGTTAAAGTGTTGAATCTAAAAAAAACCGATCCAATCGTTCACTTTTAATATCATATTCATTCATGAATTACGGTTGCATGACCTAATCTGATACATCTTATTATCTTTGATTTTCAATTAGAATGGATCCAAGAGTGCAAATCTCTTCTAATGCTTATCATCATAACTTTGCTTGTTACAGAACCAGGGTCGGCCCTGGCCCATGGCAATTGTGGCTTGGGCCATGGGCCCCAAGTCAAGCAGGGCCTCAAAATCATAAAGATAGGGTTTTTAATGTAATCACTAATCAATATGTTGTATTTCAGTAATCAGTATTTCATTGACACTTTGACAGCGAGAGACAAGAACGAGAAGGCGAGACGAGAGATAGCTGTGTGTCGAGAGTCTGCGGCCCTGTGCCCCTGTAGACAGCGAGATTGCGAGAACGACTGATTTACTGAACGAGAAGTCGAGCTGTTGAGAGACGAGAGTCTGCCATCTGCGGCCTGCGTGCGATTGGCCGATTGCTTGCTGGATTGCTGATTTGCTGAGTATGGCGATCCTCATGTCGAAGGTCACCCTTTTTACCCTCTTAAATTTTGGTGCCAATTGTTTGATTTACGATCGTTTTAGTTTATGAAGATTTTCAATTTTTCATTGATAATCAATGCTACCTAACCTTCACCATTGTCCATTGACTATGAGTTTACTGAAATTTGGAGAAACTGATTGATAAATGCATTGGAAATAAAACAAATATTGTTGATGAAAACGTTAATTAATGCTTATGACTACCAATTTTGGACTTGGATAGTAATATGTTTGAATCACAAAAGTCAAATGTGAAACCTTCCTCTATAGTGCAGATTGGCTGGATAGTAATATGTTTGGACTTGCTGGATTCCTAAATCCGATTTCCGAACAGAAATGTTGCTGTGTTGGCTGTTGGATTGCTTGATTTGCTTTTGCCCTAAATGGCTAAATCAGGTGTTTTCTATCCTTTTTTGAACCGTGGTTTGTTTGCATTTTGATTTTGCCTGCTAGTTTTGTTTCTTTTAATAAAGACCCGGCGTGGGGATGAGCCGCCTAGCTTGACTAGGTTCCAAACCCCGTTAAATTGTTTTTCGTTCTTGTAATATAGGGGCCTTTTTTTTGTCTTTCGCCATGGGCATCCGAAATCTCAGGACCGGCCCTGTACAGAACCTGACGTTAAAAAGAAATAACTTGTGAATTACGACGACATGAAATAAATAGGAGCAAATTATAGAGGTCAAACAAAAAGAAAAAGCATGCAAAAACCTAAATGATCGAGCTAGAGGGCAGAACTTTGAGAACACCCGACGAAAGGTAACCTGATGCCTTAGGGTTTGCTCATCCGCTGAGGGAGAGGCAAGATGGATTCTCGATTCACGATTACAATGAAATGTTTCATTTACTGACTCGTCTCAACACGCATTCGAAAAATACGAATTTGCATCTCATGATTTGTTTCTAATGATTATGTTGTTACAATGGCTTCAAAGTGAACAGGGGGTAGCGCAAATGGAAGCACATAAAACTGATTTTAAGTTACCAAAATTATAATGTTTATTTTCATAAACTTTTTATTTGAATCTGTTAGAGTTATATTTGTATATATGAATAGTACAAGGGCTAGTCTGTAATTACTGTAACTTAGGCTGTATAAATAGATCTCTTATCTTTCATAATTAGGTTAATCAGTCTTTTGTAATCGCTCTCAATATATGAAAAGTTGCTGCACAGTTCAGCCATCTCTCTCTCGATTGCTCATAGATTGATTCCTACTTGAATCCTAATATGGTATCAGAGCATTAGGTATGTCTCACTAACCCTTCTGATTACTTGTCTTGTTTTCAACCTTATTGTTTTCGATTTCGACCCGTTATCTCGTTCATATTTTTTGTCGAATCGCCACACTCCGGAACTCGCCACCTTCCGGAACAGTCTCTACTTCCGGAACAGCCTCTTCCGGTACTGCTTGTCTTCTGGTACTGCTTATCTTCCAGAATTGCTTCTTCCGGAACTGCTTCTTCCGGACATGCTCTCTCTCACTCCGAAACTGCAACTGTTTAGAATTCCGGAACCCTAAAACTTCCGGAACTGTAAAACTTCCGGAACTGCTTATCCTCTACTTCCGGTACTGCTCAATTCTGCTTCCGGAACTGCGACTGCTTTCTTTCGGAACTGTACCATTCCCGGAACTGTACCATTTCCTGAATTGAATTGTGTTACTTCCGGAACTCCCCTGCTTATAATTTAAAATTCTGGAACATCAAAAGTCCGGAACTGTCTGTCTTGCCTTGAACTTCCGGTACTGTCTTAGTTTTTACTCCTTAATACCATAACCTGTTTTATCTACATCCCTGAATCTGTTCACATGGCTCTCAATTTCGGTCACTCCAATCCCATCTCCGTTGTTCTCAATGGGAACAACTACGTTTTGTGGCATCATCACATGTCCATTATTCTCAAGTCTCATGGCCTTTATACATATGTCACTGGTACGTCCACAATTCCTATTCAAGAGGAAAATGAGAGCGCAGTCGACTTTGCAAAACGTATGAATGATTGGGATATCGCGAATGCTCGCATCCTTGGATTCATAAATGCTTCTACAACTACTGAGATCAATCAGCAATTCCTCGGCTATACAACAGCCAAAGGACTGTGGGATTTTCTTGCAAACAGGTACACTTCTACAGGCTTATCACATCAATATCAGTTGTGGACGACCTTTCAGAACAAAAGACAACTCCCAGATCAGTCTATCAACTCCTACATCTCTGAGATGCAAGCTTTTAGAGATAATCTGAACTTGGGTGCACCTCAAATCTTTGATGAAATAGCTCGAAAGTCTACTGCA
This sequence comes from Saussurea involucrata, assembly GCA_033807775.1. Classification (NCBI taxonomy): domain Eukaryota; kingdom Viridiplantae; phylum Streptophyta; class Magnoliopsida; order Asterales; family Asteraceae; genus Saussurea; species Saussurea involucrata. The sequence goes on along the minus strand of CM066318.1, from coordinate 126,050,870 downwards.
TACTTTAGCCAATTGCATTTGGTTACTATTCTAATGGGCCTCACTAATCGCTTTGAGAACGTTCGAGCCTCGCTTCTACATAGGCATCCATTACCTACTCTTGAAGAAGCTATCACTGAACTGCTGAGTGAAGAAACTCGTCTTCAACAGCGTTTTCCACCACCATCAGATATTGTGCTCTATACTTCCACCTTAGAAAAGGCAAAAGGAAAATGGGGTACCAATGACCAGTCTAAATATGCGGGCAAGGGGAACAACAGTGAATGCACATTCTGTCATTCTACTTCTCATCTTCTTCTCAACTGCCCAGTTCGAAAATGTCGCTGGTGTGGGATCACACAGCCACGTCACTATGGGTCTGATTGCCCAAAACATCCAAGGAACTCGGGTAACCAAAGGCATCAGTCTTGAACTCAATCAGTTGATGGCTCAATCACTTAAGATTCCCCATCGCCAGCAGCTTCGGCACAGCATAGCAACAACTCAACGCCTGACCTTATGGAACTCATGCGCCAAAATCAAGAGCTCATGGAGCAACTCATGACAGGATCTATGGGTATGAATTCTCAATGCAATACCTTTGCATCAAGTAATCCTTGGCTATTTGACTCTGGATGTTGTAACCACATGACACCTAAGGCTGACGGGTTTGTCTCTAAACAAACTTCCAGCATGTTTTCATCAGTCCGTACTGCTGATGATACTCGTTTACCTGTATCCTTCAGTGAGACTGTTTCTACCCCCAACATTCAATTACCTTATGTGCTGCATATACCTAACTTATCTCTGAGCCTGATTTCAATCACTCAGCTTATGGAAGCCGGTCTAATCGTTTTATTTCACCCTTTTGGTTATGTTGTGCAGGATCCAAAGACCAAGCAGATCCTTGGAGTAGGCCGTAAAGTTGGTTGGATGATTGAAGTGGTCTACCTCCGTCCTCCCTTACCTTCATCAAATTTTGTTGCTCCAGTTTCCAGTACTCCTTCATTTGAACTATGGCATGCGCGCTTAGGCCATTTATCATTAGCTAGAATAAAAGTGTTAGCTAGTTCAGGATTGTTAGGAAACGCTTCCTCTGAAAATGTTTCTTGTTTATCTTGTCAACTTGGCAAGCATCATGCTTTACCTTTCCAAATTAATGAATTTAAATCTGATTCTCCATTTGATCTTACTCATTCTGATGTATGGGGACCAGCACCACACCCATCTATGGGAGGCGCTCGATATTTTGTCATTTTTATTGATGATCACACACGTTTTACATGGATTTATCTCATGAAAAACCGCTCAGAGCTACCTAAAATTTATATTACCTTCGCCCGTATGATTCTAACCCAGTTTTCCAAGCCTATAAAGGTTATTCGAGCAGATAATGCTATGGAATACAAAGAATCGTCTCTCCTCTCTTTCCTTCAATCTCAGGGTACTCTTTCTCAGTACTCCTGTCCCGGCACCTCTCCACAAAATGGTCGTGCAGAACGCAAACACCGTCACATCCTTGACACTGTCCGTACTCTGTTAATCTCAGCCAAGTGTCCAGAACGCTTTTGGGGTGAGGCAGCCTTCACGGCTGTCTACACCATCAACCGACACCCGACTCCCATTCTCAATCAAAAGTCTCCGTAAGAAGTACTCTATGGAGTCTCCTCTGCATATGCACTTCTCAAAGTGTGGGGTTGTGCTTGTTTTGTTCAGCTGCAATCTCATGAACACACCAAACTCGAACCTCGTTCTCGATTATGCTGTTTCCTTGGCTATGGAATTGAATAAGGTTATCGTTGTTGGGATCCAGTCTCTAAGAGACTTCGTATATCCCGTCATGTCACATTCTGGGAACATCTTCCCTTCTCTACGGTGTCTAAATTTCAGGACACATCCACTCCTTCTACTTCTTTCGTCACAGACATGTCTATCTCATTGGACTCACTCCAATTAGATCTCATACTCTCCTCACCATCTGTTCCACCTCCTTCCGTCTCTTCTCAGCCTGAGCCTTCACTTGTCCCATCTGAGCCTTCACCTGTCCCATCTGTGCCATCTGATCATGATCAATCATCTGCATCACCTCCAATGACTACTTCTGAGCCATCTGCTGAGTCTATGGATCCTAGCTCCTCTCAACCACAAGATGAAGTACGACGCTCCGATCGGGTAAGACAAGTTCCTTCTCACCTTCGTGATTATCTTTGTTATGCCACTTTGCTGTCCAACCATGAACCCACTTTCTACAAGGAAGCCGCTTCTAACCTTGTTTGGCAGCAAGCTATGACTGAGGAACTTCAGGCTCTTGACAAAGCCAATACATGGGAGTTTGTACCTCTCCCACCGGGAAAGTCACCCATTGGTTGCAAATGGGTCTTCAAAATCAAAACGAAGTCTGATGGATCTATTGATCGTTACAAAGCACGTCTTGTGGCAAAAGGCTTCAATCAAGAATATGGCATTGACTACGAGGAAATGTTTGCTCCTGTGGCTCGGGTCACCTCGGTTCGTAGTCTTTTAGCCATAGCTGCCACCAAGAGATGGCCACTCTATCAGATGGATGTCAATAATGCTTTTCTCAATGGCGATCTCGAAGAGGAAGTCTACATGAGACTCCCTCCAGGTGTGACATCTCGTCAGGGTCATGTATGTCGACTTCGAAAAGCCCTCTATGGCCTCAAACAAGCTCCTCGTGCTTGGTTTGAAAAATTTAGCAATACTGTCATCTCCTTGGGGTTTTCCCCGAGTAATTATGATTCTGGCTTGTTTACTCGGACCACTGCTGCAGGTACTATCTTACTCTTATTGTATGTTGATGATATGATCATTATCGGCAGTGACTCTACAGGTATCATCCATCTCAAACAGTCTCTCAACTCATGCTTTGAGATGAAAGATATTGGTAAGCTACACTACTTCCTTGGCCTTGAAGTTCTGTCAGACTCTTCTGGCATATATCTCTGTCAAGCCAATTACATTTCAGATTTGTTGTTCAAAGCTGGGATCACGGACAACAAAGTTGCATCTACACCCATTGAGCAAAATCTGCACCTTGCTCCAAATGCCGGAACCCCGCTGCAGGACCCTACACGGTACCGTCAACTAGTTGGTTCTCTGGTCTACCTGACTGTTACTCGACCAGATATTGCCTATGCAGTTGTGTAACACCCTAAAAACAGAGCTAATTTAAACCTTAAAAATTCCACAAGTTATGATCAAATAACATCAAACTTATATAACAAGAGGATCAACGGTAAGGTTTCTATGTACATAAAACATCTACTCAAATAACTTATTAATCTAATCATAACATCACAATCAGATTAACTAAGTTATCTAAACATCTGTCCCAAAAATACCAAAAGAATAACTAGATCCTCTGTCATCTCCAAGTTTGAATCTTTTCAAAAGTCCTCATCACACATCCCCGCTTACTTCCCGGAGCCTGTACCTGGTAAGAAAATTCAACTTGAACAATTAGGCTTTCGCCTAGTGAGGATATTCAAATCAATTTAAAATCTAACAATTAAAATATCCACAGATAAATCAAACCTGTGTTCACCTATCTTACCGTACACGTGCTCAATCTCTACAGCGGAAACCTACCCGATCTCATAACTATGATTAACCTTCAGTAAGTAATAATATCACAAACCAGAGCCTACTACGAATCAATCCCAGATTCTAGATCAATGCTCTCATCTAATAAATCGCAATTACATATGCCTATTTATTAGAAAGGATGTAGAGATTACAATTACTCATGTCAATCTCTATTCATCCTAAGAAATCAGGAATTACGATTACTCACATCAATCCCATGATTTCTTAATAATGCAAATAGGAATTACGATTACTCACATCAATTCCTTATTTCATATAAATGGGAATTACGATTACTCGCATCAATTCCACATTTACAATACACACTGGAATTACGATTACTCGCATCAATTCCATGTTTTTATATCAAGCTAGTGCCTATGGTTCCATTACACTCTATCATATGTATATACAATACCATATACTACATCTCATAACATATTCTATAAAAAGAATATAAATATTTCCTCTTCTCAACTTCTTAACTAACCCCTTTTTGCCATTTAGCACGAAGATCCCAACATAGTATCACTCTTAATCATCTTTTTAGATTCATTACTGATTAAGATAAATCCTTCCATCTATCAACAACTTATGGTAAAAATCAGTTTCATAACAGAGTGATAATTGCTCAAGCACTATTCATCATCTTCTTCATTTAGCCAATTCACACAATCAAGTTATTGAGCCTACTATCTTTCAATTGATTCATAACCAAGCATTTATACATAGTTTAAGACATACCTATATCAATTTTAATGGCTAATTTTAGAGTGAAGTGAATAAACTCACCTGATAAGTTTCTGCACAATGAGTTCTTCACCAACAGCTTTACTTAAGCTTCCCAAAACAGTTCTAAACAGAAGATTAGGTTTAGATACTAAACAATAGAAGGAATCATCATTCAAATCATAAAATCCTTACCAAAATTCTCCAAAACCAGTCTTTTATTTCTTTCTCCTGCTTCTTTCTCCTTCACGACTCTCTCTCTCTCGCTTTCTCTCTGTCTAATTAAAAATGACCGACTTCCAAATTTGAGATTATAAAGTGTGAAAATATCTCTGACACCGGCGATACATGTCGCGCCACTTAACTGGCGCCAAAAGGCGCGCCACCTTCTGCCCAGAGCTCGGCGCCACTTCTGGCGCTACTTAAGTAGCGCGGGTACTAGCCCCAACGCCGAGCTCTAAAAACCACTTTGTAACACGCCAATTTTATCCGTCCAACAATCCCGGATTCTAGTTAGCTTACACGAGTGTGCACTCCACACCCCTAACTCAAGTTATAGCTTAGCTAACAACCCCATTATTACCTTTGTGAATCCGATTACACAAAATGACCGATGATTTCACCAAAATCATCAACAGTTTATAATTATAATTCACAAAATTAATACAACGGAAATTCGAGATGTTACAAGTTGATATAGTCAGCTAGTTCATGGTTGCTCCATGCTCAGATCACTATGTCGCGGTTTTTCGTATACTTCGGTACCTTAAAGGGACAATGTTTCATGGACTTCATTTCTCATCCACATCGTCCTTAACTCTTCGTGCATTCTCCGATGCTGACTGGGATGGAGACATAATTGACCGGCGCTCTACCACCGGATATTGTTTCTTCCTTGGAGACTCTCTTATTTCCTGGCACAGCAAGAAACAATCTCTGACAACTCGATCTAGTACTGAAGCTGAGTATCGAGCTTTAGCTGACACTACGCAAGAACTTGTATGGCTACGCTGGTTACTATCTGATATGGGTGCTCATCAGATCTTTCCAACACCTTTGTGGTGTGATAACAATAGTGCTATTCAGATTGCTCACAATGATGTCTTCCATGAACGTACAAAGCACATCGAGATTGACTGTCATTTCACCCGTCAACATGTTCTTCGCAAGACCGTTCGACTTCTTCCAATTTCAACCATTGATCAGACAACATATATCTTCACCAAAGCTCATCTTTCGGGGCGTTTTCGGGCTCTTGTTTCCAAACTCAACTTGGCTCATTCTTCCCCCACTTGAGTTTGAGGGGGGTGTTAGAGTTATATTTGTATATATGAATAGTACAAGGGTTGGTCTGTAATTACTGTAACTTAGGCTGTATAAATAGATCTCTTATCTTTCATAATTAGGTTAATCAATCTTTTGTAATCGCTCTCAATATATGAAAAGCTGTTGCACAGTTCAACCATCTCTCTCTCTCGATTGCTCATAGATTGATTCCTACTTGAATCCTAACAGAATCTATATTTTTAATGAGTAGTTAGGGAAATTTCATTTTTTATATTTATTTTACCATCAAAAATATGTTTTATTATCACGCATTTATTATATTTATTTACATTTATCTTACCTTATGACAAAGTGTAGTGAGATATAACAAAGTTTTTATTAATTCTTATTTAATATAACATAGTTAATATAGCGAAGTTTAAAAAAATGGGACCAAAATAACATCTTATATGTATTAAACTAGTTGTTAGAAGTGTAGGCAAAATAAAGTGTTGATATAACCTTGAGGATTAGCTAAACCCACACTAATGTTTTGGTCTCTGGGGCTCCTCCACATAGATCACCACCTCGAGTCCCTCAAAAGTCGTTAGGGATTTTTCTAACTATTCTCCAGTGTCCAACAGAATTAGTCGATGTGCATGCAAGACGCCCATAAATGCCAATACTTTTGTTGATATGGCATATTTTGTAGTAGAAATTGTGATTTTGGTATTTTCTAATGCGATTGTTAATGTCACGTCAACACTTTTTGATACTATGTAAAATTTTTGGGTATAGTTTCTAAAAATATTGGCCATCTCTTCGTTACAGTTATAAGGTTCATTTCATGATTACGATTATACATATATTTACGCTCTGCATGTTTGGTACACATGTAAGACAAAGTGGAACTGAACTCGACGTCGAGAGTGAGGTGGACGGGGTGAACTAATTGGTGCACAAGGTCTAAAATTTTAATTTGACATGTGTAGTTTAGTTTTTACCAATCTTATCCCATATACTTGTTTTTTGTTCAGTCTATTTTGGTAGGACAAAAAACTACATTGCATATATATGATCACCGATGGTGGAAAGGTGGGTGGGTTGTGTTGCATTAGTGGCAGTGGTAGGCGAGTTCGTCGGTTATCTTCACTATTAAGTTAAGGGTTGCAATTGGAGTTCATCAATGACCGAGTATTCGAGTTGTTTTTTATTTGATTAAGGCTTAGTTCATTGATGCTCGAGTTATAACGTTTGGCTGAGATCTTTGAATTCATGAGTGGTAGATGGGGTGAAGGTGGATGAAGAAGATAGCCATGAGGTCCTGAGGATGCCATTGAGCTATCATGGGGTAATAGAAACGAAAAGGCTAGGCAGCGATATGGGTGCTCACGGGTTGGGTTGACCGGGTTGAAGGCATTTCGACACATCAACCCAATGTTGGCGGTTTGAAAAAATTTCAACCCAACTCAACCCAAACAAAGATACAACCCAACCCGTTCGGGTTGATCGAGTTAGTCGGGTTGTGTTTAAACAAGGTAAAATCAAAATTAAAAACATAAAAATAAAGAAAACATGTCTTTAAAATACAACCGATAATTCAGACAATATTTAGATACTACATATAAAAATGTCTAAACAAAATATGATCAAATAATTTGACGTCTCCAATTTGCATATTTCTTAAATTTTAAACATATCGTCATCAAATGTTTTTCTCAATTTGCATATATATGTTAACATCTACCATATATATATATATAGAGAGAGAGAGGTGGGTTCAAACAAGAACGCTAACTATTTACGAGAAGCACGAGAACGGCCGCCCATGTACAAAATCACATGTGATTCACAGTACAAAATCACATGTGATCCGCGCGGCTTGCCACGCGACTTGCAAGCCGCAGCCCAAACCGCGCGGGTCCAGAATTCTAATCACATGTGATTTTGTATGTGAATCACATGTGATTTTGTACATGGGCGGCCGTTCTCGTGCTTCTCGTAAATAGTTAGCGTTCTCATTTGAACCTTTTTTTTCTCTCTCTCTCTCTATCTATCTATCTATCTATATATATATATATATATATGTGTGTGTGTGTGTGTGAAGGAGTTATATATAGATGGATAAGAGATTGAATATATATATATATATATATATATATATATATATATATATATAGCCTTAGGTTCAATAGAGAAGTGCAAATATTTAGAGAAGTAGAGAAGTAAAAAAACACGGGTCCGTTCATATATGAACGTTCATATATAAACAGTCATATATGAACGTTCATATATGACTGTTTATATATGAACGTTCATATATGAACGGACCCGTGTTTTTTTACTTCTCTACTTCTCTAAATATTTGCACTTCTCTATTGAACATTTCCCTATATATATATATATATATAGAGAGAGAGAGAGAGAGGTGGTTTCATGTGCAAACCACAATTAAGATGCAAACTATGAAACCCATGTTAACACCATAGATTAAGCTAATCAATGGCTTAGATTAGTTTAATATAAATATGGTAATAATAAATCTTAAAAACTGATTTTTAATAACAAAAAAAATTAAAAAGGGTAAATGGGTAATTGACACAACCAGGATAATAAGGGAAACTCATTAATCATAATCAAGATACGATATATCTCAATTTTCAGCAGCAAATCGATGAAACAAAGCAACATTATCGGCCGATTTTTATGGAGAAGAAGATCACGATTTAAGAATACGAAAATATTGTTGTCGATTCCTTCAAGATTTATACACCGATTTCAAACCATTAAGAACATGATGCGACTTGCAGGAGGTATGAAACTAGGGTTTTACTTCACCTTTTCAGCATCTAAATCATTGACGCCCTTAATGATGTTCGTTTTCTTTATATCACACTGAAACAGGGAGAAAGTCCAGTGAACGAATTCGAAAGAAGTACTCATTTAGTCGATTTAAGAATACCCCAGATAACCCACTTGACGAAGAAGGGAACGAGATATTTGGGAAGGTCGGTGACGCTGGTTCGATGGACAAAGGGGTTTCCAAAATGAAATAAAAAAAGATGAAACATGCAACTGGAGAAGGGATGATTATGATTTGAAACTGAAAACTATGATATTTGGCTAATGTTCTAATTGTGTGCCAAGATTAACAAGGGTTTTAATGGTTTTATTTGACATAAAAAGGGGTTTGTTGATTTTCTTACAAAGGGTTTTATAGTTTTGGTTTCCCTGTTGTTGTAGATGAAACGAGACATTGTTTTGTTTTGAAGCATATGTAGTTGCATGTGGTGAAACAATTTTGTTGTGATGAAATTTTGTTTAATAGTACAAACATTTAGCAATTTGATGAAAGTTTGGGGGCTGAAATTTTGTTTGACGAGAGTTTTAGCAATCTGATGTTACCGGTTTGATGAAACTTTCGTATATCATGTTAGTGAAGTCACATGTTTGATAAAATTATCATATATCATGGTGATGAAATTTTGTTTGGTAGTACTATTATTTAGCATCCTGATGAGATTTTGTTTGATAAAATTTTGTTGAAAGTGAAACAACAGTCATGAAATTGTTGAAATTGTTTGTAATCGTTCTTTTTTGATGAAATTGTTTCATGTAGTTGTATGATGAAGTCGTTTTTTTATGAAATTGTTTCATGTAGTTGTATGATGAAATTGTTTCATGGTTTTAATTAGTGAAATTGACATGAATATGTTGTACTTTTCCAGTTATATTCTATGGGGAAACAAATGCAGGTGAGACGTCTAAAGATATTGAATCGAAACCATTTATTAGTAGTGCAACATCAAAAGATGAAAAGGCTGAAACGAATGACGGTAGTATTTAGACATCCAGTGTACGAATAATAAAATTAACTTGGTAGGTATGTTTGCTAACGAACGTTCATTCTTTTAACAGATACGGATTTTGTGGGTCATCCACAATTATGTGTTTCTAGTGCGTCGACTATTTCCAAAGCGGACGAACTGAAGGCAATAAATATAACAAATAAGGTTGCAAAGGAAGTGAGGAAAATGAGTTTGAACGACGGTATCGTAGTGAAAGCGTGTTTATATTATTTATAATTACATGGGAAGTAAACTAAAAATACTACTAACGTTTATGCTTTTTATTTGTTATTCGTTGATGAAGCGGTGAAGATTCGGATTGAGACAGCGCAAAAGGGCGTTAGACCCAAGGACACAAAAGTCGATGAAAAACGTGAAGAAGACGGATTAGGTAACGGTAACACAAAAAAATATTGTACCTTCCAATATATAATTTAGAATAATCGTTTCGCAATAATAACAGCATTAATAACATACATGTTATTGTATAACTGTGCTAGGTGTTAAAAGTAGAATGCATCCAACAAAAAGTAGAAATCATACGACAGATTTCGTATGATTGTCCAAAGCCACAAAAGGCACAAAAATCATCGCATGCCTGTGTAAATAATATAAAAACGTAAGACAACTACTAAATAGTTGAAACAAAAAAAAAGAACGAATATAATGAAACTCTTACAAATTTGTGCGATACGTAGCGTCAAATGAAATTGTATCGCCAAACTCCTTGTAGTTCAATTTCGCCGTCTTATCCGCCCAGAATATCGCAATCAACTCCTTACCCTCAGTCTTGTACTCGATGAAATAATCAGGACAATGTTCGCGCCTTTTTTGCAACCTATTAATTAACATCTGTGCGTCTTTGTTGCCAACAAAATGAATAACGTCTCTTTTAAAATTGATGTGATCCCTAGCAGTGCCACCTGACGTGTCTATACCACCCTTAATAGCCAATTGCATCCTATGATTCTGAGTTATACCTACTTTGGAATTGGACGCGTGATACACATTCCTACGATCAGTGAAAGTAAGTTGTCTATTGGATCGTGAAAAAATCCTATCCTCGGGCAAAAAAAGCATATGATTATGAGCCTCAATAAACTTGTATACCTCATAACATCCACGCTCCCTAACAAAATGGATCTTCAGACACGCGTTACATCCCGTCCTCTTTACACTAGACCTCCTCCTTTTTTTCTCACCACAACCGACATATATAGAATCAAAGTCCCTTTTAGCTGGTATTCCTTGTTTGCTACACAAGAAATATCGTGTTTGTACACGTCCACTCTTGTTAGTTTTTTTATTTGACAAACGTACATCGAAACCGGCAATATCCGCATACTTACGGTACATTGCTTCGGCACTTTCGATAGACTCAAAAGTATCACCTATCCTAGGGGACGAATTGCTACCCATGATTGGAACCCAAAATTTAGTACCACCTGGAGATTCCAGCATCTCTTGCGTTTGAGTATCTATAAAAATAATATGCTTTACATGAATATAAATAAAAAATGTTTAAAAATTGCTAATAACAAAATTTGTAAGATGAAACACACATTACATAAACTGTATTTTATCATTGTTGAAAAATAGCATTGTGTGAAAATTATAAAACATAAGTTATTAACATTAAGAACAAAAAAAAAGCCTAATACACATGTCATCTTTTTGTCACATAAAACCAAATAAAATTCTCGATATAACGTAAGAATTGTCATAAAATATATACGAAACATTTGTAGTGAAATAATATACAAACTGAAAAATAATTATTCTTAGATGGTAATGAAATGCTAGTGTAATACAATGACAATGAAACATGTCGTCGACGAAACTACCTGGGAAACAACTAATGAAACAGGATGTCAATAAAACTTCAAATGAATTACGATGTTAGTGAAACACTCCAATTAGACTAGATAGCAATGAAAAAACTAAAGAAGCTTTATGTTGATGAAAAACACTCCAATCCAGGTTACACTACAAGTTTCAATATACATGGTTGCTCCACTAAACAAGTTTCACCCTACTGGTTTGACCATACATGCCACACAACAAGATTCAAAATACAGGTTCATTTTCACCACTAGTTAGCTACCCACATAGTACCAGCTAGATAACTGTTGAGGGTACCACATTATGAATGCTTAGTTAGTGAACAATTGAGTTTAAGCATACAGTTTAGCAGGTGACAGGTTTCATTGAGATTCTATCAAATTAGTGGCAATAAAACAGTGATAAAGCATACATATTATTTTTAGATAAAACCATGATTGGAGTGTTTTTCAACTGAAGTTTCAATAAAAAAAGCCTAATACACATGTCATCTTTTTGTCACATAAAGATGATATGTATGCTAGCTAATCTTTGTTGGTTTGCCATTAGATAAAACATTTGCAATAAAACAGGTTTCACATTAGAAATAATATGCGAAACTACCTGGGAAACTACCTGATATGTACTAATGGGATTTTTACTTCAGCATCCTTGTCAATGGCAAACAAGGACTGTTCATTCAAAATTTCAAGGAACTGGTCATCAATGGGATTTTTACTCGATGAGAAACACTTTAATAGCTCATTAGTGAAATTTACAACCACATTCAAGAGCATTCACAAATACACAAAGACACCACATTTGACTAAGAATCCCATTGAAATTTACTTAAACTTCTAGAAAGTTATATGCTTTATGAAATTCAAAGAAGATTGGTCTATGGATTTCTATTTTGATAAACCCGTATGAATTGTCATGAAATATATATGAAACATTTGCAGTGAAATAATATACAAACTGAAAAACAATTATTCTAAGATTAAACATACCTTCAGATGTCGTTTTTTTCTGCAACTCGGCATCATCGTCAATCAACTGATCATTGCAATGATATTCTTCTGAATTGTTTTCAGTTGGGAATTCCATGTGTATGGGTTTACCAAATGCAGCCAAGAAATCGTCGTTGTTATTGTAAACGTCGTTTACGTAAATTTCAGCATGAGATGCGGTTTCTATTTCGTTAGAATCCATATACCAGTCTTCTTTGAAACACTCTTTGAAATCACGAAATAGAAATCCTAGTTTAGTGAAGCAGATGAAGAGTGCAATGGAGATAGAGATATGATCGATCATATGAAACGATAACTGTAGATGGATGGGGATAGGGTCAATCCTTTCTTAATTCAAAAAGATGGTGTGGATCATTCCAAATGTTAATAACCCTGCACGTATGAAACAATCCTAGTTGTTTGATAACCGATTTTTTTACCATAAAAGTAGGGATTTGATTTTATTAAGAATCTTAAATAACTTAATTAATTGTAATTAATTCAGTTTCTATAATTAAACGGGTTAAATGAAAAAGACTGAATTACCCTTTATCATAAAAATAAAATTAAAAGGCTAGAAAAAATTTGATTGGTTAGTTGAGGTTTGTAAAGTTTTCAAATTAGTAATGGTTTTCTCATGATCCCTCCCCTATATATATATATCGGGTTCATCGGGTTGGGTTGGGTTCAAATTATCGTAAACCGATATCAACCCAATACATACGGTTTGAAGATTTTACAACTCGATTGGACATCGGGTTGCTTCGGGTTGGGTTATTCCACGTCGGGTTGGGTTGGGTTGATCGGGGTTTTGAGCACCCCTAGGCAGCGACATGTCACACAATTTCATTGGCTATTCTAAAAAGATTAATTGATAAATGGGTTAAAAGATTGTTTTTTGCTCTACACCAACGTTCTTTTCATTGGATATCCAAGTGGGCAAAAGGTTTCAAGCTGTCATGGACGGAGTGATGTGGGGGTCATGGGTTTGACGGTTAACTCGTTTTGTTGCTCGAGCTTCGTTGGGTTGCGGTCGACTTGGTTTCTCGAGTGTTAGGGGTTGTGTTTTGTAGGTGTTTTTTTTAGGTTTGATTTATAATATGGTTAATATGTATACTAAATCATTGTCAACAAAAAGATAAGATTTATAATATGATCAAATATGTATACTAAATCGTTGTTAACATAAAAATACTCTTGTTTCCTTTATCTTAGGTTTGACCTTTATCTTCGGTTGATTTTATAATGCAAAAAATAAAAATAAATGTTTATAGTTAAATATCGGTAGCGGAAATATGAGTATATGACCTTAAGGACTCTAGTCATAGTTTTGCAGGGTTCTAGATTTTCTTTGTAAATTTACATGAAATGAAACCACAATAATGTAATTCATTATATCAAAAAATATTTAATAAATTTAATGTAAAAAAATCAATTATCATATATACATCTTATCTAAAATCATTTCATTTTATCGATTTTTGCATAACCAAAACCACATGTTCGAGGTGACGGTTGAAATAGAAAGTTTGTTCTACATTGTGTATTCTACGCTTTAAATGCATGTTAGTAATTTGTGAATTACTTTTACATGCCAGAGTGAAAATTAGAGTTTCCCTGATTCATGAAATGCAACTAAGCATTCTGTTTCTTCACGTTATTGCTTATATACATTGCATAGTAAAAGTTTTTGATGTTTAATAGAGATGACATTGTTTAAATGACTCAACTGTTATTTTATTTCATATGAAATCGGGGGTTTTGTCGGGGAATCGGTGTCGTGGTGGTGCTACGAGATGGCGATTTATCGTATAGAATAATGGATCCGCGGACCTCTTGATTGACCATAGATGCGAACCGATCGACCGCTGCCTAAGAGAAGATAAGTAGTTCTTCTATCGTTCAAGGGCAAGGGGAGAACATGTAGCGGCTTGCCTAGATCTCGTATTTCCCACGTAGTCCGTCGGTCAAACCAATGATTCTCCTCTCAAAGTAATAGAGAGATCCTTTTCTTTTTCCGGTATGTAGCTCCGCTAGCAAGGAGCTCTTCTCCACGGCATATTTTGACTCTGATCTTCGCTTCCTTCATTCGGTTTCTGTTTTCTTGGCTGAACCGTTTCCAACCTTCAAAGCAATATGCTGCTTTTACGCTCAAATACAAATGAAATTCGTGCTCGGTTCAAGTCAGTAGGATCAATCTCTTATGCAAGGTTTATTGATGAAGGTTACCTATTATTGTAAATCTATATTTTTATATAAAGTAAAAAAGGCGCTCTCGTGCAATCTAAACAAGACAAACTTACAAAATCAAAGAACCTAACAAATATAGGCGGAATACACTCATGATCTGCGGATCCCCTCTTGTCAAATACTGAGAGAGTGAAGCATTTGTTTCGTTTACATTCTAACTATTTCCCCATAGTTAAGAGAGTCAAGACGATCTTCCTTTACTTTTGCCCTAAGCCCCCGTCATCCGTGGAGCCTTTTCATAGCTAGGCCTCCTCTTTTTCGATGACTTAGGAGGGAAATTCTCTTCTCGCAATTAGGAGTCAGTGGATGACATCCCATTCTACGAGTTTACTTACGGCATGTTCCATGGCGCGAAGTCTCTTCTCATCTAATAGCTCTTTGGGGATATATAAAAAATATGCTCTCTATCATCCACATCCAAATCTTTTTCAAGCTGGCCATGATGTTTCAGGGAATGGCGGAATCCGTCTCTAGCAAGTACGCAACTGGCCTTAAATTGTATCGAGCTACAGGCCCTTCTCATAAGATGTTGTAAGCTACGGGCCTTATTCGACGAAGCTTAAAGCAGACATCAAGAGCTAAGAAGGGGGCCAACAAGCCCCTTTAAAGCTAATGCCTTAGAAGCTACAGGACATAGAAGTAGGCCAACAAGTTGATTGAATCTTTTCCAGTCTAGAGACTGGCGGATTACCTTCGAAACAAAAATAGTTAGATTTATATATTGGTTGTTTAATGTTTAATTTATAGTATACAAAATTTATTGATTTATAACCATTGTTAACTTAATAAAAATAATAATAAAACAAAGTATACAAAATTTATTGATTTATATTGATGTTAACTTAAACAAAAAATAATAATACAAAAGAGAATGAAAGGTTGTTAGTCAATTAATGCAACATTTTATTTTTAAAGAAAACCAAAACTCTCACAAAAATCTAAAGTCTCAATGGAGACTTCTCCTTAATCCTTTCTTCTTCCATTCTCTTTTATATATATATATATATTGATTGATTGTGATGTTCATACAACTTTCTCGCCACCGCACGAGCGCGGTGCCGAACACTAGTTTTAATTAAAACATGGGCGTTTAACAATCTCCAACACTCAAATCTTGTTGGTTAATACAAAATCTTATAAACGCTATTAACATGTTAATTAATTAAGAAATTAAATCAATTCACATTAGTCAAGCGAGGGATGCCCGTTTCAAAAAAAAAAAAAAGAGAAACGGCCAAATACGGAGGCGGCGCGTCATCGCTGACGAGAGTTTCTTGAGGACGAAGATAATTACAGCTCCACTAATTCCAACCCCATACCACTCAGATCATCCACCAATTCCATCATCATCATCATCATCATCATCATCATCTCCTATAGGTATGTTCCCACACCATGTCCTTCTTTCTTTGCAATTGTATATTTGGGAGTTTTTGGAATTTCGTAATTGAGGGTTTACGTTTGATCAGATAATTGCTATATTTCTTGTGCATTAGCATTATACCGATACATAAAAACTGTTGAAGATTGCTATTAGCCTATTATGCTTGCTATTCCAGTATATGCTTATAGATATTGCATTGAATTTTTATGAAGCATCGTCCCTGTGTTAGTCTTCTTTGTTAGAAGATGAAACAGCAAAACCTTACAAGCGAGTTGTTTAACTCTACTTGAACACAGATCCCCCATTTTCGCCCAACTTTTAAATATGACAATTTAACTTCATGTACAATTATTAGACAAATCAGCCAAGGATTAGTACTTTTACTGTTGGAATCAAACACATTATCAGCACACAACAGGGATCTTGTACAACAATCTAGTCTATAGATGTATCACTTGAAGGCATATGGGGTCTTGGGGTGCTGAATCCAATACAAAGATAATGTAAGTTGACAATCATGTTAAATATGCAAAATTTCCATCTAAGCAATTTTAGTTCGTAATTTATGGGTCATCATGTCTCTGGAAATTGAACCAAGATGCTCTGCCACTGGGATGTTAATTTGCTACTATGACATGGTTACATAATGGAGAATTATGTGGAAGAATTACGTATTGTGGTGATTTCTTAAAGATATTATAAACCCAATCAATGTCTTTGGATATGGGACTATGCAAGTCCCCCTTGTCCACCGTCAAAAGCGTTGTCCTTCTCCAAGTTTTGTTGATTCTTGTTGTAGCTCCTAGAATTACTACATGTTTCCCTTTTGAAGTTCCATTAGGTGTGAAATATATGGCAAGGACACCTTGCTGCTCCTTGTTCGCCAGTTATATGGTCTGATATTGCTGTGTCTAAAATACTTTTAGCGTGTAACCTAACATAATTTGAATCTAACCCTCTTGGTGATCACATGGCATGCCTTATAATCACATATTAATCCCATAATGGCCTTGCTAGATGTGATTTCATCTTGTTGGCTTCTAAAAGTAGTTGAACATTTGCAGTGGTGCTAACTACAATATTCACACCCCCCTTTGTTTTATAAAGAAATATTGGAAGCATTGATCCAATTTACAAAATTTTGTTTCGGAAATTCAAAATCAAGTTTTCAATTTTTAATTGACCTTTGGACTGGCAATGACTAATGGCATCTGATGAAGACATCGTTAGCTAATTTCGATCTATGTAAACAATAAAGTTGCAGTAATCAGGTTACAAGATATCGTAGATTCCTTATTCAAAGCGGGTGAAGGAGTTTTGCCATTTTGCAAAGTTTGTTTTAGTTTCATCCCAATCCACCATGGATCTCAATGATCTTAACAAAGTGTGGGAAGTCAAGCCTCTGAAGAAGCCTCGAGAAGATGAGGCAAGAGAAATTCTTGAAAAAGTAGCAAGGCAGGTTCAACCCATCATGCG
Source organism: Saussurea involucrata (assembly GCA_033807775.1). NCBI lineage: Eukaryota > Viridiplantae > Streptophyta > Magnoliopsida > Asterales > Asteraceae > Saussurea > Saussurea involucrata. The sequence goes on along the minus strand of CM066318.1, from coordinate 126,033,501 downwards.
AAAACGTAAATGGAAAGTCAAGATCCTTTCTGAATTTTGGTATTTACAGTTACAGTCTCTTATCATTTTTATTGTTGGTTTCTTTATATGCAATTACTATCAGGTTTTCCATCGTCGTTATAAAATGTGTTTATATGCAGCCCTTCCAATCCAGCCCTTCTTGGGCTAAACATAGATGGAGGTGCAGAGGTAAAAGTGAGACTGCGGAGGCAAAATAATGAGTGGGACTTCTTCCCTTATGAGCAAATTCTTGACACCATGCTCCATGAGCTCTGCCACAATGAATTTGGCCCACATAATTCTGATTTTTACAATCTACTGGAAGAAATTAGAAAGGTAAAAGCTTCTGTCATTTTTAAGCATTCGAGTGTACCCTTGGCTGAGACTGAAATTTGTCGATTTAAGAGAACTGAAAGAAGAAACATATTCATGAAACACAATAAGGCGAGGAGGGTGCGTGGGATTATTTGTTTCATTTGCCGTATATAAATATTATATACTTCAAAAAGAAATACAAGTGCCCCATTCTGCTCATAGATTTGGAGGCACATTACCTTGCTATATCAACACAAACTAATAATATATCAAATACTTGTCTTTCTGATTCCAGTGATGCTTCTTAATGAGGTTGACGCTCTTGATCATTGTGTCCATGGGAGATGGGCCAATATTGATGAAGAGACCTTAACCGTTTTGTTGTTCCTAAATATATTATTTTGTCTAACTTGGGTGTGTTTGGTATTTGCAATATTATATATGTATACCTGAATCGACGTCATTTTTTATGTCACAGGAATGTGAGGAATTGATGGCTAAAGGAATAACGGGGAGTGGGGGAGGATTTGATCTTCCAGGGAGAAGATTGGGTGGATTTTCACGTCAACCCCCTCTATCAGCACTGCGCCAGAAAGCTCTGTCTGCTGCAGAAAATCGAGTTCAGCGGGGAACTCTGCTTCCTTCTGGTCCAAAACGTGTTGGCGGTGATAGCAGCATGAGAGCTGCCCTTAGCCCAATGCAAGCTGCTGCGATGGCTGCAGAGAGAAGACTGCATGATGATTTGTGGTGTGCTTCTCAGGTTGAGGAAGCTGGTCAGACATGTAAAGTATCTGCCTCACAAGATGTGAGTTGTGGTGAAGCTCAACCATCTAGATTGGTAAGCAACAGTAGTCATGGAGAAGCAGAAGCAGAAGCAGAAGCAAAAGCATCATGGCAATGTGGTAGTTGTACACTATTAAACCAGGTAAATAAAGCTAATTCATATATAGGGTTGGTTGGGTTCCAGTGAGAAGTGGAGGTTAACATGAGAGACGTGGTTATCAACCTTTGGATGAGAAATGGACGCACATTAGAATGAGATGCACCGAGATGCATTGGATCAATTCTCTCCTAAGCCGCAATTCATGGGAGGGCATGAGATAAAAATGTGAGAAGTTGAGTTAACGGTGAGAAGCGTGAGAAGTGGATCGGAACCGTTGATCATTTTTAATCAAATACCCTCGCATGAATTGCGCCTTAGAAGAGAATTGATCCGGTGCATCTTATCTCGGTGCATTTCATCCTAATGTGCATCTATTTCTCATCCAACAGTTGATAATCGCCTCTCATGTTAACCTCAACTTCTCACACGATCTTTTGCCTATATATAATACACTTTCGGTTGCAAATATAATGGGTAAACAATGTTTATTAATTTAGATACAGGCGTTGGCAGTGACATGTGAAGCTTGTGGAAGTGAAAGAATCGAGGAGAAGAAGGCAAATAATACGAAGAGGATATGGTCATGCAAATTCTGTACTTTACAAAACTCGGTGGCGATGGATAGATGTGAGGCCTGTGGAGAATGGAGATACTCGTACGGTCCCCCAACAACTAGTCGTATGTTGGGTACGTAATTGAAGTTTATAGAAAACGTTGTAATATTTAAAATGGTATTTACTAATTATTAAAAGATCTGGGGATATATTAAAGTGGAACATGATATACAAAAGTATTATAAAAAATGAAACTGCAATAAAAAAAGGGAATTTAATTAAAATACCCAAAGTTTGACTTTGACTTATCAAAATACCCATTTTCTCGCTGATGTTACCAAAATACCTATTTTTTCCGCGGTGGGTCCTGCGATCGCGGGCTTGTGCCCACGTGGCACCCAAGTTTGGCCAAAATGTCCCGCGGAGCCCCCCAACTATGGCCGCGGTGACAAGTTTGGTCCCTGTCCGCGGAGGTTGCCCGCGATAGGCCAAAAAATTTACATTTTTGGATGAAAATGATTATGAATCCGAAATCGGCACCCCCTGCGCGCGGGTAGGAGTTAGAGTAAAACCATTCAAGGAGCTTGTCAACTCCTCACACTTCTTTGGTTATAAACCAAAGAAAGCTTACTCTCTCTTCCTATGTGGGACACCTTCCCACACCCAACTTGGTTTTTGCTAATTTCATCCAATTACTCAACTTTGAGTATCGATATCTTATTCACACATACTCCGTTTTGGACGCATTATATATCGTTTCGAAGCTCTCATATAGGAGAACATAAACCCACTAAGAGTTAATTATATATATATATATATATATATTTAAATGTGTCCAAAGTTTAGTAAAAGTATGGTTTTTACAAAGTTTTTTGTTTTTAAAAGTTTTTCATAAATTATTTAGAGTGAATTGCATTTTTGGTCCCTGTGGTTATCTGATTTCTTTGAAAGAGGGACCTAAACTTCAATATCTCAAGAAGTGGTCCCTCAGTTTTGGTATTTGCTCCAAAATCAGGACCCCAACACTAACTCCGTCTAAATGCTCCGTTAGTGCCAGGGATAGTTTCGTCCATACCCCTTTCACGTGACCTACACCACCGCCGGCGACCACCTGCACTCTCGTTCCTTTTGCTGTTCACGATTTCAGACCTGAAATCACTCCATTTGTCCCTATCGATTCTTCCCACAGCGCCCTCTATCTAGTTCTCTCCCATTCTCGTATCTAGTTCGCTGTGAAATGGTGAAATCGAGAAGGCTTCTTCAAAAGATCACTAGATCTGCAGTCACCATTTGTGTGGGTGAACACAAACCCATATATGTTCATCAGAAAATCACTAGATCTGCAGTCACCAGTGCTTAAGATTTGCCCTAAATTGAAGCCAAAAAATCACTTTCTTCCTCTCTTATACCTTCTCTACATTCTACTCACCTTTCTTGAAACAAAAAGGCATCACAACTGTTATTTACTGGATTACCAGTTGTACAAACCCTCCGATGACCGGAAACTCTCCACTGAATTATGTGGTGAAGTCATCAAGAGAAATAAAAACCTCGGTTTAAACGAGTACAAGTTTCTCCTCAAAGCCTACTCATCAAGACGCCATCACTGAGATGGAAGAGCTTTTTCACTGCACCATCGGAAAACTTTTCCGGCGAACCGGGATTTCCCCTTCAGATATTGACGTTTTGGTTGTCAACATCTCCATGTTAGCTTGCATGCCATCGTTATCAAGTCGCATCGTGAATATGTACAAGATGAGAGAAGATATAAAAACCTACAATTTGTGTGGGATGGGGTGTAGTGCGAGTTTGGTTTCTTTAAATATTGTTCAAAGTGTTTTTAAATCCAAGAAACATCAATTGGCGATGGTGGTGACATCTGAATCTTTGACTCCAAATTGGTATATTGGTAACGACAAATCCATGATTCTTTCGAATTGTTTGTTTAGATCAGGTGGGTGTGCGATGATTCTAACAAACAACCCAAGTTTAGCTCAGAAATGTAAGTTGAAGTTGAATTGTTTAGTTCGAACACACCATGGATCTAAAGTCGTGAGAGAGAGGGAAGGAACGAGAATGGGAGAGAACTAGATAGAGGGCGCTGTGCAAGCGGACGAAGGTGGTCGCTGACGGTGGTCGCCGGCGGTGGTGTAGGTCACGTGAAAGGGGATGGACGAAACTACCCCTGGCACTAACGGAGCATTTAGACGGAGTTAGTGTTGGGGTTCTAATTTTGGAGCAAAATTGGAAACTGAAGGACCACTTCTTTCAAAGAAATACTATAACTACAGGGACCAAAAATGCAATTCACTCCATTATTTATATAGATGTGTCGATGGCGGCGGTCACCACAATCCTTTAAAATGGAATTCCAATACTTTTTAAATAAAATTTTAATCTGAATCATCCACGTCCTCTTCTTCTTCCTCCTTTTGCAAGGGAAGGATACGAGAAAACACAGATAGTTTGGGGATAATAATCAATCATGAAGTCCATTGAGCCACCATCTACACGCGCCGCCGCTACCAACGGCAATAGTAATCGCCCACGCCGTCGTCCTGACCTAACCCTACCTTTGCCTCAACGTCAACCCCAAATAGTTGTTCCTCTCCCTCTCCCACCTTCCTCCGCCACCTCCCAACCACTCCCGCCGGCTCAAAAACAACCCATCAACTTCTCCCAACTCGACCGTATGAATAGAATCGGAAGCGGCAGCGGTGGAACCGTTTACAAAGTCCTCCATCGCCCCACCGGCCGCCACTTCGCTCTCAAAGTAATCTACGGAAACCACGAAGACGAAGTTCGTCGTCAGATCTGTCGAGAAATCGAGATTCTTCGTGACGTCGATAACCTCAACGTCGTCAAGTGTCACGACATGTTCGATCACGCCGGCGAGATTCAGGTCCTCCTCGAGTATATGGACGGTGGATCCCTTGAAGGCACACACATCTCTCACGAACCATCCTTGGCCGATCTCACTCGCCAGATCCTCTCCGGTCTCTATTACCTCCACCGCCGCAAGATAGTTCACCGTGATATTAAACCCTCCAATCTTCTAATAAATTCCAAAAAACAAGTCAAGATTGCCGATTTCGGGGTATCAAGAATCCTAGCACAAACCATGGATGCTTGCAATTCGTCGGTGGGCACGATTGCTTACATGAGTCCGGAGAGAATAAACACGGATTTGAATCACGGACGATACGATGGGTACGCCGGAGATATTTGGAGCTTAGGCGTGAGCATTTTGGAATTCTATTTAGGCCGTTTTCCGTTTCCGGTAGGGAGACAGGGCGATTGGGCCAGCCTGATGTGTGCTATTTGCATGTCAAAGCCACCGGAAGCTCCGATGACGGCGTCTCGTGAGTTCCGGGAATTCGTGGCGTGCTGTTTGCAGATAGATCCAGCGAGGAGGTGGAGGGCGGCGCAGCTGTTGCGTCACCCGTTTGTTACAGGGTGTAACCGTAACCATAGCATGGTGCATCCTACCCATCAACTACTTCCTCCTCCACCACCGGTTCCACGTCCACATTTTTCACCATCGCCTTGAGATCGATTTCTGATGGTTTTAGTTGTTTGATCAACTTGTGTGTAATCAATATGAGATTAAATCAATGTTTTATGTTTCCTTTTCATTCATCATCTTTCTTTACATTATACCATCCGTAGCGGAGGCGGGCTTGGGAGCGGGTTTGGGAAGGGCTTGGGCGGGTACCGCTACGGGGGACGGGCTTGGGCAGCGGGTTTGGGAACCCGTTGATCCCGAGTCGCGTGTGTGTGAGAGGAGGGTGAGGGTGGGGGGTGGTTGGGGGTAGCGGGTAGTATCGGGTATGGGTACTCCACTTTAGGGTAAGGAGGGGATAAGGAGAAAAGCTGATGTGGTGCTGAGGTGGCTCAGGGCTTGAGGGTATGGGTACGGAAGGCCTAACAATTACAATCAATCACAATTATCGTTGTCATCAAATCAAATCTTTTCAACCACAAACACAATTATGTTTCCTCCTTCCTTTTCCCAAAAAAGTAAGAAATTCAAATGAGAAGTGACAAATATTATAAAACCGATTATCTAGGATTTCACCGTCGAAGCCGCATATCTTGATCATTATTTTTAAAGGAAGGGTAATATAGTAAAGCGGCGGTGATAATCAAGATCAATCCGTTAACAATTGATTACTTCATCGTCGACGACAACAACGGAAGCATGGTCGGCGATATACGATCTTGATCCCGTTAACGATTCTATCATCGATTTCTCTCGATCATATCACAGTTCTAGGTTATCAAAATTATCAAATTTCTTAATATGTGAATCAATTAAATAGTTTATATGTGAATGACTTAAAAATAATTCATACGTAAATCATTCAAGTTCATATATAAATCATTCAAATTCATATACATGTATGAATCAATTAAATAGTTCATATGTGAATCAAATAAATAGTTCGTATATGATGTACACGAGTTTACATATGAACATATAATTCATATATGATATACATGGGTTCACATATGAACCATACTGGTTCACAACTTCACATAATCACATGTAGTTCATGTGTGAATCATAGAGGTTCACATATGCACATATAGTTCATGTGTTAATTACATATGTTTACATATGTACTTGTTTGCTGCCTATTTGTAAAAAGTTACGAAACTTTCCCTCTATTTTCCGCATGGATGTTCCCATACGATTGAATTATCCGATGCTTCAATCAAAGCCGCAAATCTTGACCATTCTTTTTAGATGAAGGGCCATCATCAATTCTCAACTTCTCATACATTTAGCACTTCTCAAATGAACTAATGACTATATATACTTAGTTTCCGGGAAAACTACAGAGAATATAGAATACTAAGGAACACCTTTAATGAATATTCATTTGTATAGTATGCATATGTGCATAAAGGTAATTGCAAATATTTCATGGTTTCTATGCACGTTTGCATTTTATGCATATGTGCATGCTAGACCAATTTCTTTTATATACATATGCATATGTGCATACCAGATCAATTGTTTTTATAGACATATGTATATGTGCATACCAAATCAATTGCTTATATATATATATATATATATATATATATGTATATATAGAGTGCCCTTCTTTTGTTAACCAGTCATTTAGTGTTAACTGTATTAACTAATCTGGACCATTAATCATCAAAATCAATGACTAAGATTAAAATCATTTTTTAATTCATAATTAAAATAAACACACGGCTGATTTCATTTGCAGCATATACGCATAGGGTTATTATTGTCATTTAACAAATCTGGATAACTATCAGATAAGGAAACAATTAACCCAATCCCTACATTTAAGGACCTGATAACTCATATCTAATTGATTTAGAAACAAAAATACCAAACATAATATTCTCTCTCTCCACTCTCGATTCAAAATATAATCAACCAAACAAATCAGTGGGCAAAAATCAACCGGTTGCTCTCGAGAGGTTGTTGCAGGTCGTCTTTTTTGTTTGCATCTCACAAATTACTCAATTGAAATCAATGGAGAGATATGATGATGAAGAAGAACAGTAGCCATCCAATTACTTCCCACATTTTCTCTCTCTCTCTCTCTCTCGCTTTTGAAGGAAAACGAGATGGATTTTTCTTCAACAATGAAAAACCGATGAACAGAAACCGGGAAGGATTCCCGGAAAATTTCCGAAACATACGAAAGTTTAATGGTTTGGAAGCCGGAGAAAGAAGGACGATTCTCCGGTGGGTGAATGATTTAGGAACATTATGATCCTCCGGCCGGCGATCATTCGACGTAAATGATTGAGAAGATGCAACAAGAAAGAGAGTTTGGATTCGATTTTCAGTAACGAAACCACCAAGATGACGTTCTCAAAAGTATGAAAGTGAAATCGTTTTCCTTTTGTTGTGATTTCTAGTGAAAATGAAAGTGGTTTTTTTGTTGAATTTGTTTGTTCATTGTTTAGTAGATTTGATTATGGATAATAATCGAGAGTGAGGTTGGAGGAGGAGGAAGAAGGGGTGAAGGAGGAGAGTATTTAGGTTGAGCCGTTGGATGGTTCTTGAAGTGCATATATGCAATTCTAAGAAGTGCAAATATGCAATTCTATGATGTGCATATATGCAGTTTTAAATGCATATATGCACTTTTTTGATCTTCATATAAGCAATTGATGTGCATATATGCACATACACTGTGCATATGATTATTTGTCATGTTGGTTTGATTATTGTTATGGATACACGCTATTTTGTTTATGTGCATATATGCAGGTTTACACAAATGTATGGTTGTGCATATATGCAAGTTTACATAGATTTATGGTTGTGCATATATGCAATTTTACATATATTTATGGTTTACACAGATTTGTGGTTGTGCATGTATGCAATTTTACATAGATTATGGTTTACACATAGTTATGGTTGTGCATATATGCAATTTTACATAGATTTATGTTTGTGCATATATGCAATTCTATGATGTGTATATATGCAGTTCTAAGGTATGCATATATGCAATATTAATATGTGCATATATGCAATTCTATGATGTGCATATATTGTAACATCCCAAATTTTCAGTTATATTATTTTGTGAATTACAAATTAACTTGAGGGTTAAGTTGTAATTGTTTACAAGTGTTGATTGAAGAAGATTTCCAATTTGAGGGTTGTATTGTTATTTCTTTAAAGTTGGAGGTTTGTTTGGTAATATGGTTAATGACTCATGTGTTTTTAGTGAGGTGTCATTAAGTTAGCATGTTAGCTAAAAGGTGTGTGTGTTATGTGCATTGTGTGTGTATGTTCGGTTTTGAGAAGAGAAACCGAGAGGGAGATAGAGAAATCGAGAAAGAGAAGGAAGAAAAGAAAGATTTGCTGGGAATTTATCTAATCTGCTGTTGGTTTGAAGAATCATAAGGTAAACATCTCATTGTAAATTCTTCATCTTAGTAATAAAAGTGTTCTTAGAAGATTTTGATGGGTTTTGGGTAAATTATGATGATAATGAGAATCTGAGTTTTAGGATGTGTTAAGATAAGTGTATTAAACATATCTGCAAATTGGCATAAACAAACATAGATTAAAAGTACAAAAATCTGGGTTTAGAATGAACTTAGTGGACTGAGACTTGGATGAACATCATCGAAGTCGCAACCTTGAGTTGCGACATTCATGATTGTCGCAATGGGTAATTGCGACTTGGAGTTGGAGTCGCAGTAGACCATTGCGACTTGGCTTTGGAATCGCAACAGTTGGTTGCGACTTGGGTCGAAATCGCAATGGGTAGTTGCGACTTGGTACTGTAGTCGCAACAGTTCACTGCGATTTGGATTTGGGATCGCAATAGAGGACTGCGACTTCAGTTGGTTGCGATTTGGAAGTGAAATCGCAATAGGTGATTGCGATTTCAGTTCATTGCGACTTGAGATGTGATTTTAAGAGATTAAGGATTTTCAGTTGTAGAGGGTTCTGTTTTGATGATTAATATCAGTATATGTAAACTGAATAATACAGTAAGCTGTGGTAGTGAAGAAAGGAGCCTTACGAGTTAAAAAGGACTAAAAGGAGTGATAACGCATCAGGTGAGTTTATTCAACTCTCTTTAAAATTCAGTAATTAATCTTGAATTAGATGCTTTATATATATGCATGAATATGTTTTATGTGGATTAGACTAAATTAGAGATAAGCCAAGAGGGCGATTAAAAGTTGTGTTATGTGGATTTCCATGCTAAAACTTCTAAGATGAGTTATCTATGAAGTTGATGAACTAGTAATTATTATTAATCTTGCATGCTAAGTTTGATTATTTACTACATGAAATTACTATGTGGTTATGAACTATAAATATGATTTGAAGCTTTATTGAGATAAACTATAAAGATCCATCCATGAGTTCAAAGATATAGATTAACAACTTATATATATTAACTCTCGTGTTAAATTACTATGAGGGGATAGTTAAGAAGTTGATGAACAGGAATTATTCATATTCCTTATAATGAGCAGGATTATCTGTTATATGCAATATGTTAGATGATTATGAATTCTAAATGTGATTGAGAAGCCAAATTGAGATATATTATAAAGGCCTATCTATGAGTTCGAAAATATAAATAACTATTGAGATGGTGATCATCATATCAGATTTCAGAGAAGGGGTAATAAAGAGATTGAGATGTGGGTAATAATATTCTTTATTTTATATATAGAATATGTTCAGAGAAATAATACATTCTATGCTGGACGCATATAGTAGTATCGATTGTATTATATTATGTGATTATGTGCTTTTACTAAAATAGGCATCCGGTCACCGAGGGCACTTGGGTACGGTATAATGGGAACCGATTACTCGCCATAGACCAAAGGGGTGTAATTTTATTAATTGGGTGAACCTCGAACCATCGTGAGTCCCGATTGAGTATCGCGATATTATAATCTCATTGGGACCATTGATGCAGAGGTGGAATGTGGAATAGGCAGATTTTGATTTGTAATTCCCATTTCGATTTATGGAAGATCAGAGATTTCCATTATTATCGGGAAGATCGGAGATTTCCCAGTGATGAGAGGAAGATTAGAGATAGGCATAAAGTAATTTGTAATCTCTCCTTCCTGATTAAGAAATAGGCAAGTTTTGACTTGTAATTTCTTGTGTGTAAATTTTGATTGTGAATCTGGAGTGATTCAGAGTTAACTCTTATTTTGTTGTTACAATTAAATGAGTTAGTCGTAGGAATGGGAGTGGGGTAGATTCCCCGATTTGGAAAGGAGTTGTCGTACGGTAAGATGGGTGAGAACAGGTTTGAGTTATCTATTCATGTTTTAATTATTAAATTTTATTTTGATTTGAGTATTCTCACTAGGCGAAAGCCTAATGTTTCAAGTTGAATCTTCTTACCAGGTACAAGCTCCGGGAAGTAGCGGGAACGAGAGAAGAGAACTTTTGGAGAGATTCAGACTTAGAGATAACAAAGGATCTAGCTATTCTTTAAAGTCCTTGGGACAGTTGTTTAGATAATTCGATTAATCTGTTTGTTATGAGGTGATTAGATTAATAAGTTATTTAAGTAATGTCAGTTGTATATAAAAACCTTACATTTGATCCTCAGGTTATATAAGTTTGAAAGTTTTGATCATAACTGGTGGAAATTTCAAGGTTTAAATTGACTCCGTTTTTAGGGTGTTTCAGTATGGTATCAGAGCACTAGTTTAAGTGAACTAAGTATGCTGATGAGATACTTAGACTTAAGCTGAGACGTAGTAGGTTATGATATGTGAGATATGGGTAGAAGTGTTAAGACGGGATAGTCTTAGGGTTAACAGAAATACGTGAAATTAGTGCTATGACAATGATAATGGGGATTCTCCTGTATGATAATGTTCACAATTACAATTAGCTACTGTTATTATGAATACATTGTTACACGAGCATGTCTATTTCTGAATTGTTACAGTGACTAACGATCGGTAAAGTACGTTGTTGTATGTATGTAAGTGCATAATCATTTCGCATGGTTATCTCTATAAGTTATAGTAAAGTGATGGTGAATTTATCACCCAGGTCCTTTAAAGGACGGAGCAGTATATGATTGGGGTTTTGAAGGACAACCTGGAAATTGGTGGGACTCATGAAAGTCTGCCAAAGCAATCTTTAATAGGTGATTTGATAGGTGCAGAGATAGAGTATGAGATGATTGGTTAATACAGAATTAGTATGACATGGTTGAGTATGGGAGCCATGGAATGCAGATGTAGCAATTATTATAAGGCCGAGAGGGCGATTTCGGGTCGAAAGTAAAGTGTCAATGATAAGTTATGTAAGTAAAACGATTGACCTTGTTTGAGTAAATAGCCTTCATTTCGAGTAAAAATTTGTGCATGATGTTTTAGTGTGTGTTACATGAGTTTTCTTGTTTTCAAATCAAATGCATAAATAACAGTTTTATTCAAGGATGAATTAGTATGTGCAAGTATTTATTTAAAGAAAAAGGGTAATTTCAATTTCGCTACCTAACGAAATTTTGGGGCTTAGCAACTTGCAAAATACTTCATACTTTACATAAAAAGTTGTATGATAGCAAATAGGTCAAGAAAGTGTTGATCAGTAAACTTTTTATAAACAACAAAGGTATTGATTTGATGATATTATATAAAAGAGTGTGAGAAACGACTAGTTTACTCTATGTCGGTAAATTTTAAACTTTTGTCGTATGAAAAGATTTTCATTTAAGGTATTACTGTTGTAACAACATTTTTGATTAAGAAAGATTGAGTTTTACGTAAATTTATAGACAAACGGTTTTGAGATTGTTGTGTAGTACATGGGAGTTATGAAAATGATTGGAGCGTGTGTGCTCACGTTGTTTTGAATGTTATTTATTTAAATGAGAAAAGTATGGATTGAGTTATTTATGTTATTGTCATGCATGAAGGCTATGAACTCGCTAGATCGTAGAGTATTACGCTTTAAACTAAGAAAGAACTCCAAGAGAGGAGAGGTGTTGGATAAACCTTGGGAGAAAGTTTGTGGTTTTGGTAATCGTATTCAAATGAGAGATGAACGGTGATAAAGTCGAAAGTAAACTTTAGTAACATCAATACGAGGGTCTGTATCTTTGTTCAGTGATTAGTAATACAATTGCCGAGTGTCGGGCATGTCTGGAGGAAGAATTAGGTTCAGGGTTAAGGAAGTATTGAGATGTCAAGTTTTGACTTTGAAGGCGAGAGTTGTAAGGTGTATGAGGCCTTTTGTGTGTCACAGGGTGCGGTCTGGATGCGTTCCGCGTATGCCCGTGCGAGTAGTAGCAAAACCGTGAGCGATACCGGTATGTTGTTATGCAGAAGGTATGCGCAAAGTGAGTATTAGTGTGTGGGACAATTGGGGGAATTTTGAGTTTGATTAATTATAACTTAAGTGAAAGTTATGTGGTCGAAGCATGTTTTTTTGGTATTCTGTGGTTGTATAATAATTTTTGTCGTATTACATTTTGAAAATGTGAAGGTTTTGAGAGTGATAAACTGTTCTTTTGAAGTCAATGGCCAATTAAAGGATTAATAAGGTTAAGATCTTGAGTAAAGAGGAAATTTTGATTTACGTAATCGTGTGAGTGACACGTGTTTGACCAAACGTTTGTTTTGACCTTAAAGGCCTAATTAATATACAAATGAGTCTTTTGAATAGCTGTCAGTTTAATGATTCGAGATGGAGTATTAAATGTGTTGTATGCTTAACTGCATTGTATTTGAACCAGTGACAGTTTAAGTGTTGGCCTTAGGTGTAAAGACTGTTTGATATTTTACTTAGTATCTTTGAAACTAATGAACCTGGGCAGATTATATACATTGTGGAGTATGAAAAGAGTTGTGTGTACTTGCAAATGATTTGATTTCATTGGGAAAGTAGCAATGAAGGGCTCGTAAGATTATCACATCTCGGAGCGTATGTTGCATAATATGAGTTAGATGTATTTATTTGCATGAGTTGATATTGATAAATAATCTTTAAATCATTTGAGTAGATGACTCGGTTTTGGATTCAGTAAAGTCTTAAGAACTTTGAACCGATTTGATAAGCTTGGCGTAGGCTTGGGGTTGAACTTGCATAATCAGTATTGAAAATTTAAGTTATATAACGTGAATGCATTGTTTATCCTTTTGGAATTTTGTGTGAATGTTAAGTTAAATCAGAAGCTTAAAAGTTGAAAGATCACTTTGTGGGATTGTTGGAACAGTGAAGGACTGTTGCTTTTAGATAAGTGTTTACTTACGATGTGGAAGATTTATAAAAGATGAAATACTAGAGATGAACAAAGGGGGTGTATAGATTGTGTTGATCTGTGAGGAGTTGTACCCTGTCTATGCAACATATTGGAATCACAAAGAGCTAGTAAGAACGATTAAGTTCAAGATTTATTAGAAAATTGTGAGTGGTAGTTCAACTAAAGTTGGGGAGGAGATATTTAGTGGTATAGACCCGTGTATTTAGACGAGAAAATGGGATTGTAAAATTAAATATGTACGAATGACTATGAGAGACATGGTCTGTGGTAAATGTTATGGGTGGAGAATGTATGAAATAGTAGTGGCATAAATTGCCAAGATACATGTGTCATCTAGTATGAGACGTGATATTAGAAAGAGGAAGTATCCGAATGGAAGTTTTGGGAATTCCGGTTGGAAAGTATTAATTATTAATAAAAGTTGATAAAACATGTGGTTTGTTGAGATAACTGGGTAATATGGCTTATATTGAAATAGAATGTCGGAGCAGTGGTGAGTGTTTATCCAAAGAAGTTTGATGGTATGAGTTGCCAGTTAAGTTGTAATTTGAATCACTGGAAGTTTAATAAAGATGATGAGTATGTAGGTCAATATGGTGTAGCGAAGGCAAGATTGTTAAGGAATATAAATTGCTCTTTATGTGTGAAAGAATTGTACGAGAATTTTTTTTTTAGTTAAAGATCTAAGAATGGTAATAACTTCGATCGGTAATGTCATTTCAAAATAACTTGGTTGAATATTTGAAGTTAGAGATCTTGGTGAAACTGTTTAATTATGTTTTGTAAGGAGAGAATACTTTGGTGTGTGGTTGTATTAGGGTTGTACGATGAGATAAGTGACGTAAGGAAGTAATAGCATTCTATATTGAAGAAATGTGTAAGTCATGGAAGTAATAATGGACTGCCGTGGTTGTTGAAGTATTTAATAGTAACATGTATGCTTAATTTATAGTGTACGTATTTAGGTAGTACATGTTAATGTTATTTTGAGGCCTGGAGAATGAGTTGTAATGATGATGCGGTGTGGAAGAACCAGAGGTAAATTTTTGGAAAGATCAGTTAGAAAGCTACGTAGTGGTAATAAGACAGCTATGTTGAAAGTACAGTGGAAACACCATAGAGGTACTAATGTAACTTTAGAGTCAGAGGAGAGCATGAGGAATAGGTATCCTCATTTGTTTACCTAGCTTTGATTTCGAGGACGAAATCATTTTCAAGTTGGGGAATATTGTAACATCCCAAATTTTCAGTTATATTATTTTGTGAATTACAAATTAACTTGAGGGTTAAGTTGTAATTGTTTACAAGTGTTGATTGAAGAAGATTTCCAATTTGAGGGTTGTATTGTTATTTCTTTAAAGTTGGAGGTTCGTTTGGTAATATGGTTAATGACTCATGTGTTTTTAGTGAGGTGTCATTAAGTTAGCATGTTAGCTAAAAGGTGTGTGTGTTATGTGCATTGTGTGTGTATGTTCGGTTTTGAGAAGAGAAACCGAGAGGGAGATAGAGAAATCGAGAAAGAGAAGGAAGAAAAAAAAGATTTGCTGGGAATTTATCTAATCTGCTGTTGGTTTGAAGAATCATAAGGTAAACATCTCATTATAAATTCTTCATCTTAGTAATAAAAGTGTTCTTAGAAGATTTTGATGGGTTTTGGGTAAATTATGATGATAATGAGAATCTGAGTTTTAGGATGTGTTAAGATAAGTGTATTAAACATATCTGCAAATTGGCATAAACAAACATAGATTAAAAGTACAAAAATCTGGGTTTAGAATGAACTTAGTGGACTGAGACTTGGATGAACATCATCGAAGTCGCAACCTTGAGTTGCGACATTCATGATTGTCGCAATGGGTAATTGCGACTTGGAGTTGGAGTCGCAGTAGACCATTGCGACTTGGCTTTGGAATCGCAACAGTTGGTTGCGACTTGGGTCGAAATCGCAATGGGTAGTTGCGACTTGGTACTGTAGTCGCAACAGTTCACTGCGATTTGGATTTGGGATCGCAATAGAGGACTGCGACTTCAGTTGGTTGCGATTTGGAAGTGAAATCGCAATAGGTGATTGCGATTTCAGTTCATTGCGACTTGAGATGTGATTTTAAGAGATTAAGGATTTTCAGTTGTAGAGGGTTCTGTTTTGATGATTAATATCAGTATATGTAAACTGAATAATACAGTAAGCTGTGGTAGTGAAGAAAGGAGCCTTACGAGTTAAAAAGGACTAAAAGGAGTGATAACGCATCAGGTGAGTTTATTCAACTCTCTTTAAAATTCAGTAATTAATCTTGAATTAGATGCTTTATATATATGCATGAATATGTTTTATGTGGATTGGACTAAATTAGAGATAAGCCAAGAGGGCGATTAAAAGTTGTGTTATGTGGATTTCCATGCTAAAACTTCTAAGATGAGTTATCTATGAAGTTGATGAACTAGTAATTATTATTAATCTTGCATGCTAAGTTTGATTATTTACTACATGAAATTACTATGTGGTTATGAACTCTAAATATGATTTGAAGCTTTATTGAGATAAACTATAAAGATCCATCCATGAGTTCAAAGATATAGATTAACAACTGATATATATTAACTCTCGTGTTAAATTACTATGAGGGGATAGTTAAGAAGTTGATGAACAGGAATTATTCATATTCCTTATAATGAGCAGGATTATCTGTTATATGCAATATGTTAGATGATTATGAATTCTAAATGTGATTGAGAAGCCAAATTGAGATATATTATAAAGGCCTATCTATGAGTTCGAAAATATAAATAACTATTGAGATGGTGATCATCATATCAGATTTCAGAGAAGGGGTAATAAAGAGATTGAGATGTGGGTAATAATATTCTTTATTTTATATATAGAATATGTTCAGAGAAATAATACATTATATGCTGGACGCATATAGTAGTATCGATTGTATTATATTATGTGATTATGTGCTTTTACTAAAATAGGCATCCGGTCACCGAGGGCACTTGGGTACGATATAATGGGAACCGATTACTCGCCATAGACCAAAGGGGTGTAATTTTAGTAATTGGGTGAACCTCGAACCATCGTGAGTCCCGATTGAGTATCGCGATATTATAATCCCATTGGGACCATTGATGCAGAGGTGGAATGTGGAATAGGCAGATTTTGATTTATAATTCCCATTTCGATTTATGGAAGATCAGAGATTTCCATTATTATCGGGAAGATCGGAGATTTCCCAGTGATGAGAGGAAGATTAGAGATAGGCATAAAGTAATTTGTAATCTCTCCTTCCTGATTAAGAAATAGGCAAGTTTTGACTTGTAGTTTCTTGTGTGTAAATTTTGATTGTGAATCTGGAGTGATTCAGAGTTAACTCTTATTTTGTTGTTACAATTAAATGAGTTAGTCGTAGGAATGGGAGTGGGGTAGATTCCCCGATTTGGAAAGGAGTTGTCGTACGGTAAGATGGGTGAGAACAGGTTTGAGTTATCTATTCATGTTTTAATTATTAAATTTTATTTTGATTTGAGTATTCTCACTAGACGAAAGCCTAATGTTTCAAGTTGAATCTTCTTACCAGGTACAAGCTCCGGGAAGTAGCGGGAACGAGAGAAGAGAACTTTTGGAGAGATTCAGACTTAGAGATAACAAAGGATCTAGCTATTCTTTAAAGTCCTTGGGACAGTTGTTTAGATAATTCGATTAATCTGTTTGTTATGAGGTGATTAGATTAATAAGTTATTTAAGTAATGTCAGTTGTATATAAAAACCTTACATTTGATCCTCAGGTTATATAAGTTTGAAAGTTTTGATCATAACTTGTGGAAATTTCAAGGTTTAAATTGACTCCGTTTTTAGGGTGTTTCATATATGTAGTTTGAAATCGTGCATCTATGCAAAAAAAAACGTGAAAAAATCTCTGGAACATGAAGATGAAGATTATGTTTGAAAATGAGTTTTAGATGATTAAAATTATCATTAATAATTACCAAAAATGAAAATTGGTTTTAAAAGATTAAGATTATCATTAATAACTACCAAAAATATCTTGTGCATGAAATTAGGAAAGTAAATAACCCATAAATAATTAAAATTCTGAAATTCCTAAACTACCCCTATCAAACCAGTAACCTATCTTGATTCCTATTGGTCCAAAAAAGTTAACATGGTTAACACTAATTAAACGCTTAACAAAAGAAGGGGACCCTATATATATATATATATATATATATATATATATATATATATAGGACGATAATCAAATGAGAACCACAAAAAGATTGTAAACCGTGAGAACCTATCTAAGCCGTAATTTGATTTTGATCCAATGGTTTTTACTTGAAAATTGTTTCACCACATGAAAAGGGCATAATTGTCATTTTGGTAACAAAGATTCACCATATGAAACACATACTCACCAATTGAATCATTAAAAAAAATTATTTTTTATAAGGTTAATAATGACAGTGTTTCATCTATTTGTTGTTTCACCATATGAAACACACATATTCACCATATGAAACAAACATATTCACCACATGAAATACATAGATTCACTAGATTAAACACACAAATTCATCTTGTGTTTCATAAGGTGAATCAATTGTCATGTACCACCATGTTCCATCAAGCACCACTATACACATATCCAGACCCAAACACAATCAGTGTTTCATAAGGTGAATCGAGTACGATGCATTATTTATATGTATTTTATAAGGTGAATCGAGTAGGATGCATTATTTATATGTGTTTCATAAGGTGAATCGCGTAGGATGCATTATTTATATGTGTTTCATAAGGTGAATCACTCACCATATACCACCATGTTCCGTTAAGCACTATTACACACAAATCTAGACCCAAACACAACTGAATCCTAAGATAAGACATCAATACAAACAAATTATACAAAAATACAAACTAAACCAACTACAATTTTCATAAAAAATAAATGAAAGTTAAGAAGAACCAAAATCCTAACTCAAAATCGAAAAGCAATCTAAGAAAATTTCAATTCAAACTCAAGAACGATAAAAAAAACCTAACTCACTATGTTCGATTTCTTGGGTTGATTCTGGGTCTGAAGAACTCCTTCTTCCCAGATCCCATCTGTAGGTTCGATTCTTGGTTTGATTCTGAATTTGAAGAACAACTTCATCCAAGATCCGATTTTGGGATTCGATTTATCGCTTCAAATTTTGGCTTCGAAGAACAACTCCATCCCAGATCTTGTTTCCTGGGTTCGAAGTCGGCACTTTTTCAAGGGGGGTGTGCGATTGAGATGATGCAGGTGAGACGAGTGGTGTTGGGCGCCGAATTTGGAGGTTTGGGTTGCCGACGAGAGGTGGCCACTGGGTATAGTCGTTTCATCCAGTGATCCATATCCATGTTCTAATCTTACTTGGATGAGGAGTGTGACTAACCCATTATACCCTTTCAATCTACTTTTAATTTGACCAAAATACCCTTATTTCACCATTTAATTACAAATATGTTTCTTTCTTTAATGACCCTTGATTTAAACTAATCTATGGATTAAATTAGTCCTCAAGGTTTTCAAATTTTTTTTGGTCTTCACATGATTTAATCCCTATATATATATATATATATATATATATATATATATATATATATATACCATATAAATAAATGATTATTGAGATGCTGCTCAAATTTTTATTATATATGTAGAGATAGAGAGATTTGTAATCTAAGTAAGAAAGCTATTGGTCAAAAGAGATGTTTTTCAAACAAAATATTTCCTAATTTTAAGTAGAATCTAATCTACTTGTCAATATTCTTATTTTAATTCTAATCTAATCCCATAATATATGCATTCCTACTGCTAAAACTAATGCAAATTTCATATTATATATAACTCCATTCATCTCTATGATTAATAAATCATCAACTCCTTACCAACCAAATCTTTTTTTTCCATCAACAGTACATACATAAATCAAATTCACTCCAAACTTTTACATTTTCTTAATATCTTCTAGAGGACGTTATGAAAACTGATTTTCACAATTACATCCGTTAATCAACTAGTGCTATACCCGTCCGGTGGCCGGGTATACAACATGACTAATTTAGATTCGGTTATTTGATTGGTTACTTTTTTTTATCATTGTCGATTACTGTTTTTCAATCGACCAAGAAGCTTAGTCAAACTATAACCGGCTTTCCCGCGTCTTTGACTCTCGGCTAGCAGGCTAGGTACCCTTTGGCTTGAAGGGTCATTTCGTATCTTTCATAATAGATCATAGGCAAAGAAACGATCGAAATCTGATTACCCCTTCTCGATTTCAAAATTTTCGATTTCAAAATTTTCGTTCGAGTTAAAATCCAATATCGATGGTGCATGGAAGAACTTACATTTATTGTCATGTTCACAATGCCCTTTACTGAAATAATGGTAAATCTTCAATGCAATTCCATCTCCAATGGAGGTTTTTACAAAAAACTCATTTTTGCACTTTTTGATGCCACTTCATTTCCAACTCATTAAATTGAAACTTTATATAAAAATCCACAATAGTAGTTCTTATAAGAACCTCATTTTTGTGGGTCCCATATATTTATCAATATAAAAAACTATTATATATTTATAAATAAATATCAAGTATTTAAATTGAATACCAATATAAATGAAGAATATGTCACTTCACACCAAGAACCAAGGTTCTTGTTTAAAAACCTAGAGGAGGTTGGGTTCTAATAAGAACTCTCCACAATGGTAGTTCTTACAACCACTACACTTTTTGCTTGTAAGAACCTTGCATTGAAGATGCTCTAATGCATCACACGTCCACATCCATGACCTTTTACGAAGAATGGAATCCCCTATGTGCTTGGGCTAATCATTGGGTACCCGTATAGTAAAGGAAGCAACCCAAAAAAAAATATTGTATTTTAAAATAAAATATGCAATGAATCATATCACTAAACTACTTAACAATATTGAAAAACAAATATATTTTTTATCGCTTTATAAAGATATATAAATATATACACATATATTTAAGAAAAGGGAAATTAATTAAAATACCCTAAGTTTGACCATGTTTTACTGAAATACCCAAAATCTCTCCCACTTTGCAAAAATACCCTAAAAATCCGCGATGGGAGCCCGCGATCGCGGGCCAGGGACCTTTCTGACACTTTTTTAAACTTGCAGGGACCATTTTTGAAAAATGGAATTCCGCGATCGTGGGCTCATCCCGCGATGGGGTTATTTTTGTGACTTTTCAATTGCAAGGGACCATTTTTGAAAAATTTCAGGGACCATTTATGAAAATTTTGATATTTTGGCACTGTTCACCCCATTTCGTCCATTTTTACGAATTTAAAATGAAATGTTACACTTTCAACCCCTATACTTATTTACTAAATTTACTTTATACCTTTTACTTTCATTATTTTAATTTTACATTTAACACATATAATCGTTTATTAACTAAAATACGTTAAAAAAATACGTTTTAATTTTAACAAATTACACCATTATAATCGTCTCTTCGATATGTTCGAAATGAGCCCAATCTTGAATTTTTTTGGATTTATATATTTTAATATATATCATATACAGTTATACACTACATAAAAAAAATATTTTTTATATTTAAAATTCATACTCTTATAGTTAATTATTTAATTTATGGTACATCTCTTATTTTTTTTTCAATTTTGTTTTACACTCCTATCGCATTAACATAATAATCATATATTAACTAATTCATTAAATCGTTTTAAATTATTATTATTTGAATGTGTTTATAGATTTCGTCTGAAAAAGTTGCCTGCATGATTCCACTGAAAAAGTAACTGCAATATTCGTCTGCTCTTGAATAAAGGTCTTTCATTAGGCAGAAAATTAGTCTTTAAGTAGTCAAACATAGCTAATTAATGAGAATTTAGATCAGATTTATATGGTACTATCAAATGCAAGTTTCTATAATATAGATATTGTTCTACATTACATGATACCAATTTTTGCATCATATGAATCACTTCCAGACAACAAGAACCAATACCCCAATAATCAAGAAATAAATGCTTGTTCATCCAATAATCTATGTATTAGGATTATCGCAAGTTTCATAAACCTACTTACTAGGTGTTGGAAATATGGGTTTTACTAAACTTTGGACGCATTTAAATTTATATATATGTGTTATATATAACTAACTTTTAGTAGGTTTATGTTCTTCTATATGAGATCTTCGAAATGATATATAATGCGTCCAAAATAGAGTATGTGTGAAAGAGGTATCGATACTCAAAGTTGAGTAAATTGATGAAATTAGCAAAAATCAAATGAAGTAAACAGTAAGTCAATCACAATACTTTAACAAAATAAGTTAATACTAAAAATAACAATTATTTAATGTTACATAAAAAACCTAATGTGGCCCTATTTGACAATGTTCATAAATGGACTCCGCCATATGTATGCGGAAATCTTTGGCAACAACCTCGGCCTCGTCAGGGTGTACCCATACCTCATTTTTATTTATCAACATTTGGACATTACGGCATACCCAGACACCGCAATCTGCAGTTATCCCGGCCTGCTGGGGTGCATTCTTGGTGAACTTATAGCGAAAGGCACCTGTCATTTCGCGACGTCTAACATCCTTGACCCGACAAAAGAAGTCATTCAGCACAGCTTTAAACTTTGTCATTTGCTCTTCCAATTGCTGTCTGAAGAGACTGGCACTGTCGCTATCATATATGGTCATGGTCATAGCGTCAAGTTCAAACACTCCAAGCAGCCAATGTTGGGGATTAAGGCATATAGGGATGTACACCTGAAATATTACAATATTAGACAACTTAGTTAGCAACAAAACAAGTTAAATAAAATCAGAGTAAAACGATTTACATACCACATCGAGGAGAGCCCAAGAGGTCCCTTCCACGCCATTGCATGAATTAACCACGGAGGTGGGACCTAGATGCTCAATCAACAAGTAATGAAAGAACATACTGAACATCATGGTCCACCTCGTGTCTGTTCCACGATGTCTTTGCAACAACGAGACCCAACAATCGATGTGCTATACATAAAAAATAGATGGTTAGACATGTAAAATAAATATATTTGATTATATGACTATAATTAAACTTCATACTAACCACATCCAGTAAGTCAGATTCCAAAGGGTCAACGGCCAGCAATACATTGAAAAACGAGGGGGTGATTTCCAAGTTCAAGTGAGGGATGAAGATCAAGGGGGGGAGGCGACCAGTCCGGCACATCCTCAATATTTCCGATGCCGGTTGAGGCTCCGGTGAAGGCACCTTTCCCTTTTTCTTTCCTCCCTTCTTTCCCCCCGCTTTCTTTGCTTGTTTTTTAGCGGCCGGTGGTGTCGTAGATCCTTGTTGGCCAAACGGGTGACGAAACCATTGTGAAATTGATCGCGGCCGCTTTTGAGGCAGCGGGGTCACCTGTGGTGGTGGATCTACAACATCCATCGAGTCATCGTCAGGCTCCAAGAAGTGCTCCGAGAAGTGATCCTGGATAATAGGAGACCCCGTCTGAAAATTACGTTACTCAATGTTTTAAGTACAATTTAGGAAATGTTCACAATTAAACCAAAACTACCAAAATAACTTACAGTATGCATTTCCGGCCTGTAATAGTCATCGGCCGAACCGCCAAAGATGTTTGTGATTGTTGTGGTGGCGAACGACGGCATGTGCTGTGCCCCCGACATCTCGGCCTGCGTGACATTGATCATTAAAATAGTTACAAAATTAGGATTATCGATATATAACTATAATGGTTACTCAGTGTCACTAACACTCTCCGGGATAGTCGAATATGATGTGCTGGCGAACGGCGGCGGCATCTGCGAGGTGTATGCCCCCGACATCCCGGCCTGCGTGACATTGATCATTAAAATAGTTACAAAATTAGGAACAAACATATAACTATAATGGTTACTCAGTGTCACTTACACTCTCCGGGATAGTAGAATAGGATGTTGTGGCGAACGGCGTTTGGGACATCCCGGCCCCCGACATCCCGGCCTGCGTGACATTGATCATTATAAGAGTTACAAACTTAGGAACAAACATATAACTATAATGGTTACTCAATGTCACTTACATTTTCAGGGAATGACGGATGGGATGTGGTGGCAAACGTCGCATGTGCCCCTGTCCGAACGGAGCAGGGATCGGTGTCGTACTCGACAGCTAAAACAAATTTAGAACGTAATATTAATATACAAACTAAATAAACGTGGCCAACAAATTAAGTTAAACACTAACATTGACAGCGCTAAACTGTCTGTAGACTTCCTCCAGATAGTGTACACGTGTCTCTAGCGGCCCGTGGACGTAGTCCCACAGGACTTCATGTGAGCCACGCTGTGGCTCGTAGGAAGGGGCCGCCTGATATGGATTGTAGGAGGAGGAAGGGGGCGCCTGGTAGGAGGAGGAAGGGGGCGCCTGGTAGGAGGAGGAACGGGCCGGCTGGTAGGAGGAGGAAGGGGGCGCCTGGTATCCACCGGAAGGGGGCCTGTCGTCGTCTTCCTCATCTTCGGAAGTAGGGGGACGTCGAGCCCTTTCCGCCTCTGCGTCAATAAAGGCCACGCTGTCTCTGTACCAATCTGTGCCCATCTCGTCGACAGTAGGCACAAGGCGATCGGCGGGCAAGAGTGGCTGCTAAATATATGATAAAACATAAAAGAAATTAATAAGCGGGACTAACGTATGCAAATTGTAAACATAGTAAAAGAACTTACATTTCTAGACGCTTTGAAGAACTCAATCCAAAGCGACCTATTTAGGGTAACACGCTTGTCCCAACGGGTTCCCCTAAGTACTCGATCGTCGCGCTTGACGAAATATCGGATTGATGCGGGAAACACCTCCAAGATCCATATCTGGAATTAGACAAGAATAGCAAGTACGTAAAAAGAAAAGCCAAACAGTTTGTATGTATTATTAACAATTGTTATACTACGTATCTAACCTTGAAGGCGTATGTAAAACCACAAAGATTCATCTTTGCATGTCGATCGGCACGTCTGCCTATGGCTCGGTGCAGATTAGAGTAGCAATGTGTCCAGATATGGCTACCCCACGGGTAGCTGTTAAACAGCTCAAGGTCCTCGACGGCCCTAAGGACCGTCGATGAAGCATGCTGGCTATACTCACGGCCCAGGAAGCCCATATCCACGATCACCACCAAGCATACACGGACAGCATCGTCGTCGGTAGGGGTGTAAATGAGACGAGACAGCTCGCGAGCTACTCGAGATCGACTCGGTCAAAGCTCGGTCAACACTCGACTCGAATGTGCTCGACTCGAACTCGAGCTCGACTCGACATACTAACGAGTCGAGTCGAGTTACCTGATACTCGACTCGATAAGCTCGTGAGATACTCGAATTAATTTTATATATAATAAAGTCTATATTATTACTTATTATATTTATTAATTATAAATAATAGAAAAATTAAAATTAAATAAATTAACAAATATAAAAATTAACAACTTAATATTAAGGAAAGAAAATATATAGTGTCTTGGAGGTCTTAAAAGTTTCTTAGTCTAGCGATGTGGGAGGCTTGGAGCATCTCTTTCAGTTTTTTCTGTCCCACATCGATGGTTTATCAAAAACTCGGTCAAAGCTCGGTCAACACTCGACTCGAGATCGACTCGGTCAAAGCTCGGTCAACACTCGACTCGAATGTGCTCGACTCGAACTCGAGCTCGACTCGACATACTAACGAGTCGAGTCGAGTTACCTGATACTCGAGCTCGACTCGCATCATTTACACCCCTAGTCGTCGGTTAGGGCACTAAGGCCCTCTTTCATCTTTTCCCGGGCTGCCTTCAGCTTCAAACGAGATGCTGAAATGCCGAAAACCCTAGGAACGAAGGAGCAGTCTTCTAAGGGAGGAAGGGGGGAGCCTCTCCAAAACGTAGTCCTGTAATTAGACAGAACTCCCGACGCCCAAAATGCAATTGAGAGCCGAAGAAATCAAAATGCATCTCCTCCGGCTCAGCGTTGGCGTCCTCGACCTCCAACTGTAGAAACATGTGTACTAGCGTAGGGTCGCCACCAGAGTAAGACACATCCATCCATGGCCCGAACGGTGTCCCTCTATAGATGGTCTCAAGGGTATCCGCGCGATCACCTAATCCCCTAAACAGCGCTCCTAATTCCTCGATGTATGAAACTTTGCACCTTACCGTCAAGTCGATGTTAAAGAAATCCTTCTACATAGTCATTCACAGATGTTATAGTTAGTGTTATATATAGATGCTGCAGTTTATTTTATTTTATATAGATGTTGCGGTTTATTTTATTTCAACGTATCATATTGTTATATATAGATAAAGTGCGGTGGTATTTTATTTCAACGTATAATAGTGTTATATTTAGATAAAGTGCGGTTGTATTTTATTTCAACGTATAATAGTGTTATATAAAGATAAAGTGCGGTTGTATTTTATTTCAACGTATTATAGTGTTATACATAGATAAAGTGCGGTTGTATTTTATTTCAACGTATAATAGTGTTATATATAGATAAAGTGCGGTTGTATTTTATTTCAACGTATAATAGTGTTATATAAAGATAAAGTGCGGTTGTATTTTATTTCAACGTATAATAGTGTTATACATAGATAAAGTGCGGTTGTATTTTATTTCAACGTATAATAGTGTTATATAAAGATAAAGTGCGGTTGTATTTTATTTCAACGTATAATAGTGTTATATATAGATAAAGTGCGGTTGTATTTTATTTCAACGTATAATAGTGTTATATAAAGATAAAGTGCGGTTGTATTTTATTTCAACGTATAATAGTGTTATACATAGATAAAGTGCGGTTGTATTTTATTTCAACGTATAATAGTGTTATATATAGATAAAGTGGGGTTGTATTTTATTTCAACGTATAATAGTGTTATATAAAGATAAAGTGCGGTTGTATTTTATTTCAACGTATAATAGTGTTATACATAGATAAAGTGCGGTTGTATTTTATTTCAACGTATAATAGTGTTATATATAGATAAAGTGCGGTTGTATTTTATTTCAACGTATAATAGTGTTATATAAAGATAAAGTGCGGTTGTATTTTATTTCAACGTATAATAGTGTTATACATAGATAAAGTGCGGTTGTATTTTATTTCAACGTATAATAGTGTTATATATAGATAAAGTGCGGTTGTATTTTATTTCAACGTATAATAGTGTTATATAAAGATAAAGTGCGATTGTATTTTATTTCAACGTATAATAGTGTTATACATAGATAAAGTGCAGTTTATTTTATTTCAACGTATAATAGTGTTATATATAGATAAAGTGCGGTTTATTTTATTTCAACGTATAATAGTGTTATATAAAGATAAAGTGTGGTTGTATTTTATTTCAACGTATAATAGTGTTATACATAGATAAAGTGCGGTTTATTTTATTTCAACGTATAATAGTGTTATATATAGATAAAGTGCGGTTTATTTTATTTCAACGTATAATAGTGTTATATATAGATAAAGTGCGGTTTATTTTATTTCAACGTATCATATTGTTATATATAGATAAAGTGCGGTTTATTTTATTTCAACGTATAATAGTGTTATATAAAGATAAAGTGCGGTTGTATTTTATTTCAACGTATAATAGTGTTATACATAGATAAAGTGCGGTTTATTTTATTTCAACGTATAATAGTGTTATATATAGATAAAGTGCGGTTTATTTTATTTCAACGTATAATAGTGTTATATATAGATAAAGTGCGGTTTATTTTATTTCAACGTATCATATTGTTATATATAGATAAAGTGCGGTTGTATTTTATTTCAACGTATAATAGTGTTATATAAAGATAAAGTGCGGTTGTATTTTATTTAACGTATAATAGTGTTATACATAGATAAAGTGCGGTTTATTTTATTTCAACGTATAATAGTGTTATACATAGATAAAGTGCGGTTTATTTTATTTCAACGTATAATAGTGTTATATATAGATAAAGTGCGGTTTATTTTATTTCAACGTATCATATTGTTATATAGAGATAAAGTGCGGTTTAGGGACCCTAGTTGTCATTCTTAAAGGTTTAGGACCTAATTGGCATTCTTAAAAGTTTAGGGACCTAAGTTGTCATTCTTAAAACCGTAGGGACCTAAGTTGTCATTCTTAACATTTTTTTATAACAAACACATATTTAATTTTTTTTTTATAAAATGTGTTTTTTTATAAAAAATTGTTAAGAGTGTGTTTTTATAAAAAATTGTTAAAATGTGTTTTTTTATAAAAAATTGTTAAGAGTGTTTTTATAAAAAAATTGTTATAGTTTTATGGTTTTATGTTTGAATGTGATATTTGTATGTTATAATGTGTATGTTGTTATAGTGTGTTTTTTCATATAAAAATTGTTAAAAATGTGTTTTTTTTATAAAAACACACCCTTAACATTTTTTTATAAAAACACACTCTTAACAATTTTTTTATAAAAAACCTGTTTTTATAAAAAATTGTTAAGGGTGTGTTTTTATAAAAAAATTGTTAAGAGTGTGTTTTTATAAAAAAAAACATTGTTAACAATTTTTTTTTATAAAAACACACTCTTAACAATTTTTTTATAAAAAAACACTCTTAACAATTTTTATATGAAAAAACACACTATAACAACATACACATTATAACATACAAATATCACATTCAAACATAAAACCATAAAACTATAACAATTTTTTTATAAAAACACACTCTTAACAATTTTTTATAAAAAAACACATTTTTAACATGTTTTTATAAAAATTGGTTTTATAAAAAAAAATTAACAATTTTTTTATAAAAAAACACATTATAAAAACCATAAAACTATAACAATTTTTTATAAAAACACACTATTAAACATTTTTTATAAAAAACTGTTTTTATAAAAAATTGTTAAGGGTGTGTTTTTATAAAATAATTGTTAAGAGTGTGTTTTTATAAAAAAAAACACATTGTTAACAATTTTTTTATAAAAAAACACTCTTAACAATTTTTATATGAAAAAACACACTATAACAACATACACATTATAACATACAAATATCACATTCAAACATAAAATCATACATATCATGTTAAACATAGAACATATTCAAACATAAGTTATAAACACTATAACAACCTACAAATCATATATCTTAACTTAAAATAACATACAAAAAATAACAAATAACATAAGGAAAACATACCAAAGAGGTAATACGAGACATCTTCACAAAACCCGAACGCGTATTCCACACGACAAAATTGAGAGAGTGGGAGAAAATTGAGAGAGTTTGATTAAAAATTGAGAGAGTGATTAAAAAAATTGAGAGTGGCCGTGTCTTGGTCCCCCCCCCCCTTATATAGTGCGGCCGAAGAAACAATTAGGGTTTAGGGTTCGTCAAAGGGATTTTAGGGTTAACCCTGTGCCGACACGTGGCACAGGAGCCCGCGATCGCGGGAGGTCAAAGAAAGTCAATCGCGGGCAGGGACCAAAAATGCACACGCGGGCATTCTTGAGGGGGGAAAGCTGTACCGCAGGTATTCTTAAGGGACCAACGCGGGCAAAGTGGGCAAACTTTGGTGACACGTGTAGCCCGCGATCGCGGGGGTCAATGAGTCAAACGCGGGCAGGGACCAAAACTGCACACGCGGGCATTCTTGAGGGGGGAAAGCTGGACCGCGGGCATTCTTGAGGGACCAACGCGGGCAAAGTGGGTAAACATTGGTGACACGTGGCCTGGAGCCCGCGATCGCGGGCTCCATCGCGGATTTTTAGGGCATTTTTGCAAAATGGGAGAGATTTTGGGTATTTCAGTAAAAGATGGTCAAACTTAGGGTATTTTAATTAATTTCCCTTAAGAAAATAAAGGTTTAATCAGGTTCAAATCAACGGCTGATAGTGCCATTCCCGACTCTGACCCCGACCTCGCTTCGGGTATGAAAATAAGTTAGTGTCCTCCGGCCCATTCGGGTTGGGTATCCGTACAGTTTGGGTCGGGTATCTGTACCGTTCTGGTTGGGTATCCGCAGGTACCTATCCCCACGAGTAAAATATCCAATCTCTAAGCATGATCTTGAGTTCTTGACACCTTTCTCTAGGATTCAGTTTCTATCAAGCCCCAAACACCTCATTGTATAAAAAAATCATCATTATCTTTCTTATCATCCTCCCTTGTAACCCTCGTTGAATTACAAATTTGGATTTGCATGCATCAAAACAAACCCATGGAAGGGATCTGTGAAGAAAACCACAACCGTTTCACAACTACCCAACCCTCACTCCTAGGCGCCTAGCTTGTATTGGGCTGGGCCTTAACAACAGATGAACATCATGAAAAATCCGAGTTCATAGGTAGATCTGGAAACAACCCATGCTCATTGCATAATACACTTTTAGGGGCCGTTTACCAAACACTTGCCCGGTAAGCGCTTACCGATAAAATTCAACACTATTGCTTACTTACCGGGTAAGATTTTAGACCACAAAAACGGCATCGTATGTAACAATTTACCCGGTAAGCGCTAACCGTGGATACTAACCTCTAAGATAAAAGTAAATAATACAAAATAATGGGATTGTTGGCAATTAATAATAGGATAATCTAGTAAGTTTTTTCAAATGAACAAACCTGCCAATTAGTTCAAGTAAAATAAGTAATCAAACTAAGTAACCAATTTTTCAGTATTTTAATGTAAACCGACAAGAATATCAGATAGGTTGCGTTTGTGGCATTTCATCGAACAACCGGAGGGCATCATCAATATCGGTAATTTTATGAACTTTTGGCAACAAATCAAGCCACAAACATAAAGAAAATAACAACGAAAAACCAAGATAGACACGTTAGTTGGAAAAGGCAGAAACCTTAAATCAAATATGAAAGATCAAAAAATATAGATCAAAAATCAAGACAGGTATGGATTTGGGAATACACAAATGGGATTTAACTGCTTGGGGATATACCATACATATGTTATATCACATATAAATATAGTGTGACAAGGATCATCGACGTCTAGAAATTGAAGTTCTTACCTTAAAAATATGATGCAAAAGCGAAGAAACATACCTTTGGTAATATTCTAATTATATTCTTCTTCAAAGTGTGCTTCCAATCTTCTGCCAGCTTCATCAATCACAAAGCACTGGAAAATCCAAAATTCGAAATTAAGGAAAAGCAATAGAACTGGTCCTTTAGTTTTAAATATAATAGATAGGATCAAAAATCTGCAAAAGTAACAAAAAAATAAGTGGAAATAGCCAAGTTGGGAATGGGTTTATAGAAATCGAGTTCAGCCGCTTAAATCACCCCTTTGTTCTCTTCAACACAGACCCAGATTGCTCCTCTTTTGCAATTTATTAAACATATGAGCACCCTATTGGAATCATATAACTACCATAAAGAAGTCAAAAACTTTCAAGTAATTATGGGGTTAAAGACCAACTTGTGATTACTCCAGAAGCCTTTGGTTCTTGCACCAGGCAATAGCGATAACATAGAGGAAGATGCTACCAGTGGTACCGCCACCAACAGTCCACAGAAATCTACACATACCGATTTCCTTCTGAGCAGGAGTGTCGCCATTGAAAAGATCAATGGTAATGTTCATTCCAAAGACTCTAGCCACAACCACAAAAGCACTCACTACTAGAGTCGCCGTTGACAACATGACCCCCATTTGCAGAAGATGGTTCTGCTTGTCGTCCAGCATGATGTTGATGTAGTCTTCTGTGTCTTCCACGTACTCCCGCAGCTACAAATTAGGATCAATGATCATTGAAGAAAATAAACATCAAACACGATATAACAAATCTCATATATTTTGAGTCTTAAAAGCCATCTTTATTCAACAGATCACATTCGAAAGCAGAAAGCTGAGTGGGGCATACCGTGGATAATTTATTCAGCGTACCATCGATTTGAACAAAGTAGGCCTCTAACAGCATTTCAAGTTCCTGAACATCAAGGCGTTTGTTGATACCACTTTGTGCCATACTCAATCGGGTCCCACAGCTGTCTTTTCCAAGTGCATTATGTCCAAAATAATGTTCCTGCTGGCTATTCATCCACTGATTATCACCTTCATGTATGTTTTCATTGCCTTCCATAGAACGGCTTTATACGGCGCCAAATATGTCTAAATGTTCTAATAGACTTCATAAACTTAAGGCATATAAAGCAATCTGATAGGAAATTTTAACATATTTAGGGTCCTATAAAAGCGATTTTGTTGTAGTAGGTGGGGAAAAGGGTGTGAACCTGTAATCCATTTCTGGCTGAAAAAGTTGTTAATCATCCATGGGATCTTGTTCATCAACAGAAGTTACAGAAGCATCGTCGAGTTTTTGCTCCAGTTTATCAGTCAAATACATTTCAACCATATCTCCATCATCATCAAGCAAGTGCTCTAATTAACCATTTGAAACTAATGCAATTTGGTAGTTACCTGAGTTGTACTCATGGGGCTGAAGTTGCTTTGATCGTGCTTTCTCCACAAGCTCCTTCCATTTCTAGGATAACAGATAAAGATCCAACTACAACAAAACACACACACAATGCATATCAAAATTCAAACCCAAAAAGTAAAAAAAAACAAACAAACAAAGAGAATCACTTAAAATCACTGCACACCTTGTCAGCAACTTCGAGAACATGGGTGATCAAACCGCCATTGATGGACACAGCCACAACAATGTTGATGCTGCTGTTATAAGTAAAACTCTTTCCATCTTTGCAACTTGCATTTACAACAGGGTGTTGAGCAAATAAAACTGAAATGGAAATATAATGTTATGTATACGATTTGACCATAATTCATTATATTTGTTCATTTTTTTTGTTGAAAAAGTGAATCACCGGGTAAAAACAACCCCATTTTGGTCTGTTGAATGTTTGATGAGCCAGATGGGTTGGATCAATTTTATCAGACCTTTATTTTGGGAATTTGGCAAACCCGAGGATAATCATCCTCATTCAGCTCCAGTGGCCTATGATCGTAAAGAATCTATAATACACCTGCAAGAAATGAAGAAGAATAATAAGAAATTAAGAAATTAACAAACCCTTAGTTCAAAATAGAAAATCTGACTTATAATTCCAAAACCCTGTGAAACTCCAAATCTGGAAGTTGAAGAAGAATAATATGAAATTAACAAACCCTTAGTAGATGAAGATAAGAAAACCGACCTTTAAGACGAAGGGCATGTTGGTTCAGTCACAAGCACGTCCGCCGGTGAGAAAAATAATAGATAACCAGTTTGGATCTTTTGTTTCGTCTTGTTGTTCTTCTTCTTCTTACTTGAGGTACAACTGAAATGGGGTTTTTCTTGTGAATTTGATCACCGATGTTCATCAGGTCTCTAGATTTCCGCATCCGAACAGATCCTTGTTCACTTTCTTTCATAGTTTGTTGAATACGTATAACCCAGACCCAAATGTAAAGTGATTTCAAATTCAAAATTTGAATAAATCGATTATGGAAGGAAAATTTGTGAAGGAGAGAACTGTAGATGAAGATGAGTATGCGCCTCTCATATTGTAGCATCAGAGCGAGGAAGATGAAGGAGGAAGAAGACGTGGGGGAGAGGGAGAGAATTTAGGGCGGTTTGCAGAAGGTGGAGACCGGAGAGGGAGGAGTAGTAGTAACTGTGGCGTATCTGTAAGGAGCAGTGACTTAATTAGTGGCTTAATGATTTTGAACGGTCAAGATTTAATTTAAAGATGAGTTCATACGGCCCAGATTGATTCAAAGGTGGTTGGACTTAACTGGGTCCATAGTATAGGTAATCTATACTAATTAATAACAATTTTACTTAAGTGTCAATGCACTTTCCATAAATATCTTTAAAATTATTGATACATTCCCACAAAGATCTCCTCATTTTTTTTACTTTTCTTTATGTACCTCCATTGTATCTATTCTCCTTTATAAAAAGAATAAGGGCTTAGGACACTTAATTTCAACATTTTAGAATTACTTCTATTTTAGCTTAATGTACAGACTTTTAAAGCATAATCTAAAATCAGTTCTCCTTGCTACTTCTCCCATACGTCTCCTTCTCCACGATTCCCTCATTTCTCTCTTTCCCCACCCCACGATTGCTGATTTCTCTGCAGTTTAAACTCAACCCACTCCCCCTTTCTTTCTCACGATTTCAATAACCCTCCATCTCTCTCTGCAAACCTTCGTCTTCGTCTTCCTCTCCTCTCCACACCCCCTGAATTCTACCCCCGCGTCCTAATCCTGTGATGATATTCAACCCCGATGATGGAACCA
Source organism: Saussurea involucrata (assembly GCA_033807775.1). Taxonomy (NCBI): domain Eukaryota; kingdom Viridiplantae; phylum Streptophyta; class Magnoliopsida; order Asterales; family Asteraceae; genus Saussurea; species Saussurea involucrata. The sequence continues at coordinate 125,999,660 of CM066318.1, read as the reverse complement.
GAAGGTGATTTATGCGTCCAAGATGGCGAACATGGCGAAGGTCAGTTCTCTTACGATTTTGTTAATTTCTGATGTTTTTTATTACGATTTTCGTGTGGATTTGTTCCTATTTGCAAAATTGCAATTCGCAGGAGTGTTCTGTTGTTTACAGAACGATCCACATCTTCTCTCGAGGATTCAGGTAGATTTTCTTGTTTTAGGTTTCTCTCGATTTCTAATCTCGATTTCCCTCTTTTAATTTGCGTTTGGTTATCTCTCTTCATCTCTCGACGGTTCTGAACACCCCCATATCTCAACTCAAATTTGGGTTAGATTTCGAAGTTGATTTTGTGTTTCATTTGGGTTTTCGATTCATGATTTTGTTTTTCGTTTGGGTTTCGATTCATGATTTTGTTTTTCGTTTGGGTTTCGATTCATGGTTAGATATTGTGGTTGATTTTCGTTGTTTTCTTGAAGAACAGAAGGCTGCAGAACCGATCTTTTTGCCATGGTGATGAGAATTTGATAATAAGGGGCGGTTTTCCAACAGGTGGTTTTCTAAACTCTCAGTTTTTCTAAACTACAGTTATTTTCAACATCTTCCATTGTTTCATCTATAAACAGAGCCACGGATTCCATCGTTTTCAGGTGAGAAATCCTAACTCAGCTGGTTCATCTTCCTGCGCATTATTTTAAGTTGAAAGTCTTGTGCATACAACATGTTTGATAAAATTCCTGTATAAACTTCTGGGGTTTTATTTTAATTAACTTCTGATCACAGGTTGCAAGTATTGTTTCACGACATAATCAGTATTTGATTTTGCTTTTGGGTTTTCTTCCATGTGTATTATTATAAAATAACTTCATTTATCAATGCCAAATCCCTTTGCACTGCTCTTGAATTAGAGACCCGATAACATAAATCACAAGTGGTGGCCTTCCTTTTCCCAAACATGACTCATAAGTACTTCAATGCCTACGTTAGCATCAGATTGGTTGATCTGATACTTTTACTTTTTCTTGCTTTCTTTTGTGTTGTAGAGTATCTGTTAACACTTGGAATGTTGGAGGGAAACATCCTCCAGAAGACGTGGATGTTGAAGACTGGCTTAATGTTGCCAAGCCTGCTGACATATATGTGATTGGGTAAGCACTTATTTTCAAATGTACAGATTCTAAAATATGTTTATAATTATGCTTTGAGGTATAAGACACCCTATGTTTCGTATCCAGTTTTCACGAGATCATTCCGTTAAAAGCTGGCAATATTTTCGTCATTTGATTTGATTTTCAATTTGTGTTCTTACAGAGCCCTAATCTGATTGGAGTTTCGTCGGCTTTGACATCTCGCATTCCTCGGTTCACATTTATTCATACTTCTGGTGAGTAACCCCAATTCATGATTTTTTTATTTTTTTAAATGCTCTTTATCCCTAAAAATATTCATCAGATTTTGTGTGTTTTGTTCATTGATCTTACAAAGGGTCAATTTAGGACATGAGGATAAGAGGAAGAAAAATTTGCAGAGAAAACGTTAATCATCTCAAATGTTATTTGTGTCTGTGTTACGTAATTTGATTAAAAAGGACGATAATGATGTAATTGATATGATTACAAGAGTATGAATATGTGATTCATAAATCTTTCTGTTTAAGCATGTGATAAAAAGACGTTGAAGTATAGTGACACTTTTTCTTATCTATTTTCCATATTTAATTGGTAATAGGGAGCAGAGTTTAGACTCCAAGCACCGGTAGCTGAGTTTTTTTTGTTTGCATGTTGGTTTTTGTTTGCAGTCACGCATAATTGTAGCCGAAAATTTGCCAGAGGACCATTGCCATCAGAATTTAATGAAGGTTTTCTAAGCTGTTGGGAGGTACCAGATTTATCCTGTGTCGTATCTTCTTGGAAGCTATGTTTTAGTCTAGAACATTCGTGTAGATCATTAGGCATTATGTAAGTTATCTAATTCTTTCAAGTGCTACTTGATCAGTGTAAAGACAATTCGTACTTGTCAGCCCCAAACTTCCAATGGTGGGACATCTTCAGCGTCAAGAGCAGCAAAAGCAGATGGTATGCTCTTCAGTAACAAGGTAGGCGTGCATAATTTATATGTTGATATTGCAGATTACATATTTTTTATTTTATAGCAATGTAGGCGTACAATTCAGTCTTAATATCTAACAAGTCTTAGGCCACTTGAGCTTTTTGAAGCATCTGTGAATTATGTCGTGTCTTAAAATTTCTTTGCTTTCTTATTGCCTTTATGAATATTTAACTTACCTTTTGTTTTGAAAATATTTTTTCACAGTTGCATGCTTTTGTGGAATATGAGTCTATTGAGCTTGTTGAGAAAGCAGTAAGTGTCATCTGTCTTTTAGATTATTATTTGCTCTATGGATTCTTTCTTCAGGAATTGAATCATTTTATCTTTTTTCATAGGTTGTGGAGCTGAACAAAGAGGGTAACTGGAGGAATGGTTTGAGAGTTCGTTTACTGAGACGCCCAGTATGTTCCTGAACAACGTTACTTGACAAATTGGCTTATTTCTAACTTATCATACTAACATGATTGTAAAAAGAGACGTGCACTTTCCGTGTGAAGCTTATCCATTATTTGGAGCAAAGAGTACATGTTAAACTAAATAAGATGATTCAGTATACATGTAAGAGGTCATGTGATAAAGCAGTGCGTAGTCATGTAATTTATCGTTTGATAACGATATGTTTTAAATCAGCAGATGCTTAAAGAGCTTAAAACCCCACCGTACTGGTTTAAGATTCTTTATTTTTAGGTTTGATTGATTATGTATGCGACTGAATTTTATTTTCTATTTCGTTTAAGCCTCAGGCAAAGCCTGCTCAAGGACGTGGAAAGAAAGCAGGGCAGGAAGATGAAGTTGTCCATAAGGAAGATGACACATCTACGTCTGAGCAACATCAACTGAATGAGAAACATTTAGATGACACTTACCAACAATCTGAAGTCCAGTCAAACGAGAATGTAGTAAGTTCCCTCTCTCTCTATATATATATATATGGGGTTCATTTAGAATCTTGGATATTTTAAGAACCCATAAACTACCTATTTTATGAAGTATTCATGATAAATAACCTTGAATAATAGTTAATATTATTCCTCATGACATTCATGATGAATATTTATCACGTTACTCATCATGAATACTGCATAAACTAAGTTGTTCCAAATTTAAGGTTTCTAAATGAATATATATATATATCTCACAAGTAGCAAGTTCAGCATGGAAACTAAATGCATATCTTTAATAGTTACATAAGTAGGTTGCGTTTCAATTCAAACAAGTAAATAAGTTTAATCTGCTATCAAATTGATATTCAATTACAACCAACAAAAAGGACAGTGTATCAACTCTAGGTGGTGTGATTGTGGTTGTGAATCCTGTGTTTCTTGGATGAACAATGATGGTGATCAAAATCTTCATGTTGTTGTTCAAGAGCCATCAAAAGGTAAAAAAATGATTTATTTCAATCTGTTTTCACTTGAGAACAAGCTCCAGTTTGACTTCTGGCTTTCAAACCTTAGCAGGTTCATAATTTTAATGGGTTTTATCTTTTATGTGTTTTAGAAGGACAACTTGCTAGCAAAATTCTAATATTTTATATAAGACACCAACATGTGGATGGCTGCAAATCTGCTCAAAAAGATCAATCTTGCTTTCATGGGAGGCAAATCCACGACTGAAGGAAGAACCGTCAAACAAGTCCTGGAGGTTGGTAATTAGTAAGTACAGATTTTAAATTCTCACAATCTATGCTCCTTCGGTACTATGAAAATTGCAACATTTGACTGGCATGTAGCTTTGTGAAATTATTCCTCCGATAAAAAAAATACGGGAATCTTGGGATCAAATCAAATGGATAGCAAGATGATGATAATAGGAAAAATAAAGAAAATGGTTGGCTTTTCATGGGACATCCGGAAACGGAGGGCATTCAATTTATATAGGATGTTGGGAACTATCGTTAGAGATAAAAACAATAATGAGAACTTTTGAAAATTACACATGAATGGGTGTCTGTACCTGTCGTTTTGGTAAATTTATAGAGATCAAGTTTGACAAGGTTGTCCACTCTTTTTATGAATGCTTCATTCCTATTTTCACAATTCCAGCAACTTTTATCATGTTTGATGATGATATTTCGATATTATAAATGTATAATTTTGATTCTTTCTCAAGGTGTGTATCACTATCACCTGACTATTTGTTTTTGAGTGATTTCTGTTCCAATTAAGTTGGTGTTTGAATAAATGATATTTCATATAATTGTCTACATGTTGCGAACGATGTTTGATAAATATGCAATTAGATAAACTTATGGAAACGGAAAATCTTGTAGATATCATATGGCAAGAGGAGCAGATTTCGAATAAGGAAAACAGACTGCTGGTTTTCTCAAAGAACAAGAGGAGCAGTTTCTTTATGAATAATAGACTCACATTAGGAGACTGATCAATAGAACATTTTTGGATATCTGCTTAGCTTGATTTTTTCATTTTAGTTTTTGATAGCAGTAATAACTCAATGTGCACAACATGGCTTGATTATGAAAATTGTGAGTTTGTGTTTGAGTTGACATTTGAAGAACACGAATAGTATATCTTATATCTTTCTATAATTGCTAGATGAATTTCAACCGAACTTGCAAGAAACATGTGAATGGATTGGGTTTTGTTAAACAAATGGTATACATATGTTTGAAATTGGATCTTGCTTTATATGTTTCTCCTCCTCCTCTAGCTGCTAATATTACTACAAACCATATGTAGAAAGCCAAGTTTTTTTTTTCAAATCCTGCCCCCTCCCAATTAAAAGACACGCTCCTTCCAGCTATGAAAAAACCCCTCAAACAAAATTCTTCCTAATCTATACAGACAGATTAATCCACACACTCAACTTTATCCATACAGGACTTAGGGGTTGTTTACTTTATATTACATTAAGCTTTGTCTGTCTGGATAAATTTGTCTGAGGGATGGAAGACCAATGGGTTTGAGTGAGGCAAAAAGAGATGGTTGGATTATCTATGGGATTTATGGCATTAATTTGTTTAGGGTGGCTTAATGGGGACAAGTGAGGGGTCCTGGCTTATTTCATATAGTCATATTAGCTTAATGGCTTAACAACTAAGCCGTAAAGAAACAATCATGCATGGTTGAGCGAATAAGCCACCCAGACCATTAAGCTTATTAAGTTGTAAGTAAACAACCACTTAATGGAAAACTAACCAAACAGCCCCTCAAAGTTTTAAAATCTACATCTTGCATTTTGCATTGACAATGTTATTTAATCTTTACCCGAAAATGTAATGATAGACTTGTTTGTGAAAATCGGGATTTACAAAAAGAAAATATCAAAATTATATACACCGCCTCGTTTTCATTTCCAAAAATATCGAAATATCAATAAATGGTTATCTATTCTCCTTTGTAAAAAGAATAGTAAAACTGTTTTTCTAACATTCAGTTTTTTTAACACCCGTCTTCTTCCCCACGATCTCCTTCAGTTTCTCTCCTACTTCTCCTCCTCCATCACAGGTTGATGGAGTTACAACTCCTGATTTCTTTCACACGATTGAGTTTCAAATCCCTCCTACAAGCCCTAATTTCTCTCTGATACTCCTCTCCTTCAACCTCCACGTTCCTGCGTCCTAACTCTCCACGATCCATGTGATGGCAGCTATAAATGGTGGGCAAAGGAGAACCCTAAATCTATTTGATGGTTCGGTTTTGCAAAACTCAAAGTTTAGGGGCTGTTTACTTGCCTCTTACTACCTCTTACCGGTAAGAAGCTCTTACCCAGGTAAGAGGTTGAGTGTTTACCAAAATAATATAAAGCTCTGATTACCAACAATGCCTCTGACCGTCTTCTGACCGGAGACAGAGATAGAAGAGTATCTGACCAAAGACAGAGGTGAAATTTCCCCATTTACCCCTTAAAATCATCAATGAAATACTTCAATCACGATACCCTATTCCACACACCTTCGTTTAAATAGAAAATTTTTGGGCGGTAAGTCGAGAAAGAGAGATGAGAAGTTGAGAACGATAACATAGTAACAAACATTAAGATCTGAAGGATTTTCTGGTGATCGGTAACAAAGTGTATAACGAAGGAGAAATGAAGAAGCTGAGGAGCCGTTCACCTCGTTTTCGAGTTGTTCACCGCCTTCAGATAAATCGTCGTCGTTGTCGTTCACGTCACCTTTGGTGGCCATAGGAGATGGCAACGATTAAAGATGGAAGGCTGGAAGCAAAGGCGAATAGGGTTTTTCTTGAAAGTGGTGGCTAAAGGATTTGAATTGATCTCATCTATAAATGTGTGTAGTACCTTTAATATAAAATATTTAGGGGGAGGCTAATGGCACCCCAAAAATGGCTAATGGCACCCCATGATTACCCAATGATTAATCTTCATGATTTTTTTGATTTTTTTGTTTTTTTGTTTTTTTGTTTTTTGTCTTTTTATTGTTTTTTTTTGTATTATATATTTTTATTTATTTGTATTATATATTTTTTGTTTTACTTTTTGATTTTATTTAAAAATAAATAAAGATTTAAAAATATTTATATTACTAGTTTTTAATAATTATATAATTATAAAAATAAAACATAAACATTGCGATTTAACATATAAATAGAACATAAAATAATCTATATTACATTCGATTATTCTAAAATAACATTATCCGTAGTACAATTAACACGTAAAAGTCGTTGGTACTTCTGTATTCTATCTGAATACGGGGTAGCCCATCCTGCAGCACATTGATAACTGTAGTGGAAAAAATGTTGAGTTATAGTAGGGAATGAGTATCCTTCTGTCATATCTAATTTCACATAATGGTTACCATTAACGTACCCAATTGTAAAAACAACATGTTGATACCACGCTGGCGGAGTGGACCTAAGCGGCAAGTACGTCACACAGCCTGCCATATTTATAACGTGTAATATCACATTATACTTTGAAGCAATCAAGACACCTATTTCAGGCATTGTCATCCAGTGTTCAACTGGTGCACCTCCATCATATTGAAAGAAGTTTAAAGTGTTGTAAACAATATTCCAATATTGACCTCCAAAAACGTTCCAGTATTCTGTCTTGTATGTATCTAACTCTTCCATCAAGTTAGGCCGAATTGTGGGCCATGCATCTTCATGAAGACCGAGACAGACAGCTATTGCTCGGAATCCACAATTTCCATCACCTCTCACATCATGTACATGCGTAATGTAAGGGTGAAACATCTTTGGAAATTGATTAATGTATGGATGTGCATTATAGTTTTTGCCCATGAAAGAACTGTGTCTCGGTGGTTCCTGGTAACTCATTTTTTCCAAGTCAACAAATGTTGACGCGTTCGAACTACTACGTCTAAGGGGTCTTTCACTTGTAAAAGACGGGTCAACATGAGTTGCAAATGAGGTATCAACATGAGTTTTTCTGGAAAGCTTATCCTTCAACGAGGGCCGTCCACGAGTAGTCTTGTTAACAACAGGTTCACGAACCCATGTTTTTTATGCACTGGCTATCTCTTTTATCTTCCTTAGAAAACTGAACTTACCAGATCTCGATTGCTTGTTAAATTCCTCAGTAAACTTTTGGACTTCAGCTTTACATATAATCGTTTAATTTTACTTTATACCTTTTACTTTATACTAAATTTACTTTATACCTTTTACTTTCATTATTTTAATTTTACATTTAACACATATAATCGTTTATTAACTAAAATACGTTAAAAAAATACGTTTTAATTTTAACAAATTACACCATTATAATCGTCTCTTCGATACGTTCGAAATGAGTCCAATCTTGAATTTTTTTGATTTATATATTTTAATATATATCATATACACTACATAAAAAATATTTTATATTTAAAATTCATACCCTTATAGTTAATTATTTAATTTATGGTACTCTTAGGTAGCGTTTGGTACGCATACTAGATGGGACGAGACGGAACTGGACGAGACTGAACTGGATGGGACGGGACGGGACTAAACTGAAGGAGATAATTTTAATCTAAGTTACGTTGGAAATACATCGATTCTTTTGTGCATACTCTGTAACTGCAAATACTTCAGCTCCAAACACACATGAATCATCATTCGTCAAATACCCATTTTCACAATTCTTAAATGAGTCCAGTGATACCAACTTGTCAAAAACCCCATTTCATATTCTTCTCGTGAAACCTTCTTCTATTGCCATTCATGATATCTATAAACACATTCAAATAATAATAATTTAAAACGATTTAATGAATTGGTTAATATATGATTATTATGTTAATGCGATAGGAGTGTAAAACAAAATTGAAAAAAAAAATAAGAGATGTACCATAAATTAAATAATTAACTATAAGGGTATGAATTTTAAATATAAAAAATATTTTTTTATGTAGTGTATAACTGTGTATGATATATATTAAAATATATAAATCCAAAAAAATTCAAGATTGGGCTCATTTCGAACGTATCGAATAGACGATTATAATGGTGTAATTTGTTAAAATTAAAACGTATTTTTTTAACGTATTTTAGTTAATAAACGATTATATGTGTTAAATGTAAAATTAAAATAATGAAAGTAAAAGGTATAAAGTAAATTTAGTAAATAAGTATAGGGGTTGAAAGTGTAACATTACAAATCAAATTCATCAAACACGGGTGCTACAGTGTCTACTAAATAATAACAATATATATATATATTTTTATATTTCTAATAATTATATATATATATATAAAACAAATAAATAATATATATTTTTATATGGTGCGAAAATTAATGCATTTAAAAAATGATTGGTGCGGAATTTGTTGCATTCAACACACCTTTTTGGGGTGCCATTAGCACCCCCAATATTAAATGTGTTCAGTACTTTTAAATTTAAAGTATATTAATAATTTTTTTTAAAAATATGATCATTTTCCATGAATGTTTATAAATTTATTTAAAACTCTTTTTTGAAAAGATAATCCATATAAAACTTATGCATTTATTTTATATTAAATATAAAAGCATTACAGTTACATAAATGTAAAAATTTATAATAAAATGAATATCAGCTTTATAACCGTCTGATAATTGCTTCAAAAGGGTATAATGGTCATTTTAAATTAATCAGCACTTAATATAAAATAGTTGATAAACAACATTTCTAATCTATCACTTATTCGAGTCAGACCTCTTTTTACAGTCAGCGCTTACCCAAAAGATTTGGTAAACAGCCCCTTAGTTTCGTTTTTTCGCAAAGAGGACCTGCAACTCACACCCGTAGGTGAAAGGAATTTTTGCAGGTTGTTTGTTCATCTCTTTTATCTTCTCTCCGCCATTTTATCAAACACATCATCTGCAACTACTTTCCCCACGTATCCATGGATCTTCTCTCAAACCGAGTTTCCAATCGATTCATGGATTCACTCTCCTTTGGTGGTACATAAACCCTATGTCTCCATCTTTGTAACTACTGTCATCTGTAACGTATCTGCTGTTCATCTCGGTGTCTACGGTCAGTCTCTTTCTAGGTTTGTCGTCGATTCTGCTTTCAATTGCTTCTGTTTGTTCTCGATCGCAATCGCTAACCATGTTTGTTCCCCAATCCAGGTTTCCAATTCAGGAGTTTTGATGAACAGGTTTGTGATCGATTTATCTGGGTGATTCGATTACATCCGATTTGTTTTCGATTAACAGATTTTTTTCCCAATCCAGGTTTCCAAGTCAAGGAACGTCGATTAAGCGGTTACCATTGCTTCTTTTTGTTTTCGGTTCCATCTTCACTTCATCTTCGATTCACAAGTCCCATTGCCTTTTATTTTATTAACAGGCTTCCATCTTCACTTCATCTTTGAGTTTGTCGTCGAGTTTGCTTTCCATAGACATAAATATGGGTCTGAATAATACCTCTTGAGAGGTATTTTTGCAACTTAAGTTTTGTGTTTTGTTGTTAATTTTTTCTTTAAGTTAGAAAGTTTTACGCTTTAATATGTAGGTGTGTTTCCCCTTGGTTTATCTTTTTTGCCTTTGGAAAGGTATCCCAATCCCGGATTTAATATTTTAAATTCTATTATTCCAATATGTTTATTTGCAAGGTCTAATTTCATATCCTAAAAAATGACCATCTCTTGATTCTTGTAATTTGTTTTTAAACATGAAATTTGTTGAATGACTGAAACGAGTTGGTTGTCGGTGATTATGAAATCTACTTGTGCAGGTACTTTTTTGGGAACTGGGGGATGAAAGAGGTGCAAGTATAAATAAGAGTAATATAAGGTGACTTTATGGTTCATTTAGCCAATATTTTCTTAATACATTTATTTGAATCTTAGATTGTAGTGATTTGGTACTTCTCAACCCTTATTTATGTTTGAAGAAATGCTAGGAAAGAAGCAAATTTTTGTTCACTTCAGGTACCTTCTGGGAGCAGCGGGCATAAAACACTCAGCAAATTTTGAGTCCTACCACCTATCGATTTTGCTCTCCAACTCTATTTTGGTCACACTTTGGGTCTTTTTACTTTTTTTTTCTTACGTTGATTATAACTTGTGTTTTATATGCAAGGCTAAAGCAAAGAAGAGGACCATTTGGTGGTAAGATTAGCCATAAGAGAAGTGGAGCTCAACTTTGCCACTGTAATCTCACCATCGACTGTTATGTTGATTTTCTGAATAAATTTGTTCTTAACTATAAAAAAAATGTATTTTGTCCATTTCATTTGCTTAGTGCACTAGCGTTCTTTGTCTGTTTGCAAGTGGAGTAAATGAAGGTTTTGGGGTTTTTAGGTTCTCAAAATATGTATCTAAATGATCCATGTAAATGGTAACAAAGTAATATATTCTTCTTCTTTCATATCTTAATTCCAAAGTACAGAGGATAAATATAGAAAGTTACGGTGCATTGAAACAACGAACATGCATTCATAGTTAGGCAAATAAAGATGGTGGAAAGAAATCCACACTACGATAGAGATAGAGGTAGATGAAATGAGGCGTGGATTACAACAGTTAATGGTACGTTGGAATTTTTGGACTATCTCTTTGTTGTTTGCTTTGATTTGGAGGATAAGTGGCTATTTTGGTGGATTTGGCTGCTGATCTATTTTTTTTTTGCGTTGCTTCTTTTGTTTTCTCTTCTAATTCCTACCTCTATGGATATGCTATATGTTTATGCCTTTATATGTGTTTCATAAATGGATGGTTTTTTTAGAATGGAAGTTTGCAATGGACCATTGGGAAAAAGATAATCTATATTGAAAGATTATTGCAAATATAAACGGCCAAAGGTAAAATTTCATCTGGCACTGCTCCGACGCCGTTCTTCTTCATAAGGTAAAATTTCTCACATATTGTTTACTTTTCTTCTGTATTTTTTTTTCTTAATAAAATTTTAAAAATAAAAAGTTATTTTGGGTGTTGTTATGGAGAAATCGGTCTATAAATTGTATCCTATGTATGCGGTGCAAATAACTTCCCCTACAGAAAAAGTTGATTTGATGAAATTTGGGACACATGACCTTTTAGTTTGATTTTTAGGGTTTTTAGTTTCATTTTTGCAAGATCAACAGTTTGTTTAAATTTGAGTGATACTTTTTAAATGAACTTGGCTTTTCACATTGTTTAACAAAGTTGGCGTATGGCACTAAGAGCATCTGGTTTGTGGTTCTGTGATTTACCAAGGACTGTTCTTGTGAATCTTTTATGATTGCATCTCACTCTTCTTTTGTCACATGTCTCAGGAATCAACACTAAGGAGTTGTTTGGGCTTGGCCTTCAGATGGCACAATATGATTAGAAAACATTTATATTAAAGTTAGGATAAACATTACAAGGCCAAAGGAATAGTTTAGGTGGGATTGCATGGAATTGTTGATAGTAGGCTTTAAACAAATATCTGATGCATAAATTGTTTGTTGCAGGTGAGTGAATGGGAGGACAAACTGCTTGCAGAACAGATGGCAAAACCTGAGGTTAGTGGTGATGAAGACAGTGTAGAAATATATGTTTAGTTTTTGCCTTTGTTATTCTTTTTTTTGTAAACCAATGGCGATTGGCATCATCTTTGTTTGAATGCTAAATTTTGATCTTATCCTTCATCCCAAAAAAAAACCTGGTTGGTATGTAGATGCTGTCAATTTCAATATGATACTTGCTCATCTATACGAGGTTGTAACCTTTTACTAGGCTGCAAAACAAACCACCCGTATGTGTGTGTGTATATATAAATTGTCATTATGAGTCTTGCCGAAATTGGACTAAGGGGTCGCTTACTAAACGCTTATCGGACAAGGAATCGAAATCTTACTCGGTACGAGCTTGGAGTTTTACCCGGTAAGCGAGAACGACGACTCTTACTCAGTAAGTTAAAGTGAAAGTGTAGAATCTTACCCGTAAGCTCTTACCGGGTAAGAGTTGGGTAAACGATCCCTGTATATAAACAAGATGCTCATTATTGGCTGCGATATACACCAATTTGAACATAATAAAATGATTTGAATGATGTATGAAGTGATTTACAAGCCTTTGCAAGAAGTCGGCCTTGAAAAGGCATACGACTTGATTTCCCCCCCTGTTTTAGCACTCGTGAGTCGTCCAAAGTCACTATGCATTCATGCAGCACTATCTCTCTCTCTCTCTCTCTCTCTCTCTCTATCTATATATATATATATATTATTGAATTTTGTATGGTTTTTGGTTTGCTGCATTCAAGCAATACTATTTGTATGGATTTTGGTTTAATCCAACAAAAGTCTTGATTTACGTAACAATGCAACAATGCAACTAAACTATTCAATGAGGTAAACTATTCACATGTTAATCAAATCCTATGGAATAGTTATAACTTTTTTATAGCTTTTAAAAGTTAATACCTTACATTAGAGACTTTAATTAACAGGTTCACGAGAGTAGTTGACAAACTCATAACAAGATAATTTGTGAAATCAATATGTCCTTGAAGCCTTAATAAAACGAAGATCCGATGATGGCCAATCCGACTCTCACTGTTCACAAAGCCGCTATAATTCATTGGATCTTTTGTTGTAAGAAAATAGTCGGTCATGGTAAAAGAAACCTTGGTTGGTTTATAGTATGTTGTTTGGTAATACTTAAACACGTTTTGAATCAAAGACTTGTACTTTTAAACCAATTAATTGTATTGACTTGATTTCTTCTATCTTTTGGTCTTACCGATGTTCTTAAGTTTAAAGTTCCTTAGCTTTAATAATGCATTTGAGATATACCCATCGAGACACATAGTGTCAGGCCTAAGACATGTGGTTTCCAATGAAAATTTATTTCCCGGTGCTTGATGTACAAAACTAGAGTTGTAAACTCTTAATGCATCAATCTTCGTATCATTTTTAACCATATTCAACATTAAATCATTTAAAATAAGTTTTTTTTTATACTTTAGTAGTAATTAAGATTGGATTGGTTTAAATAAATTTTGGATTTTAATTTGTCATACGATTTTCTTTCTATCAAGTCCAATTGTAACTATAATTTTATTTATTCATAATGTGTTAATTTATAATGACTAAGTGTAAATCGTTTAAATTTTCAACACCCGCCGCATCGCGCGGGTACAGTAACTAGTACATTTTCAAAACATCAAAACTATACAATTTTGTTAACATAGAGCTTAGTGTAATGGCCCGTAGCGCAACCTTACTAAGGGCCTGTTTACTAGCTGCTGACCGGGCTGACTCGGTCAGTAAATCTGACTCGGTCAACAGTCAGAGCGTTTACCAAATCTCGGATCTGACCGAGAATCTGACCGAATGCTGTCCGAACCAGCTTCAAAAAGATGCTGACCCGGGTCAGTTTCTTTTTTTCCATGTTTGCCCCCTTTTTCAGGGTGTTTTTTGGGTAAATATGGTGCACCCACTAAAGTTCAAGGGGTGCTCTAGAAAATTTGAAAACTTAAAGGGTTAAAGGAGCACAAAAAACAATTCTAGTGATGGAGCAATTCAATTAAAAAAGCAAAGGTGCTATGGATATATATAGTAGAGGTTAAAAGAAAATTTTCTAGTAACCCACCGATGTGGGATGGGATGAAGTTTGTCATCCTCACTTCTCATCTCCTATAGTTTATTAAATATTAAAAAAAAAAGTTTATTAAATATTATATAAAAATGAGTATATTTTTGTTAAAAAATTATTTAAAGTATGAAGTTTGTTTTTTTCTTCCATTAAATGATTTGTAATAGAAATAATTACATTTAATTTAGAATATAATTATAAAAGGGTTAAAATGGTTATTTTTTGTCGGTAAGCACTTACCAAAAAACACTCGGTAAACACTCTTACTCGGATAGCACTTACCGGGGACAGCACTTACCCTGGACAACACTCTTACCCGGACAGCACTTACCCGGAAATAGTTGGTAAACGGCCCCTAAGAGAACAAATGTCAGGCAAACTCATATAAAGTGCAGAGGGGTAAAGGGTAGACTACCCGACAAAAGTCAAGTCGGAATAAGCCGTTAGGCTTAGAGCCGGATATGGAGAACTACCTTACAAAGCTGCTACCTACCTTGGAAGGTCAGTGGAAAAAGCTAGAACAACGGGAAAAGAGTTGGGAGTTCGGCTAAGGGAAGTGGGGAAGGTAACCAGGAAGTGAAACGGTAGCTACTAAAGCATAAACTGCTCGTTTTCCCTTCCCTACGAGTATAGCATGATGAACCCAAGTTACGACAACTCCGGATGAAACGGGAATAAGAGTATTAAGATAAGAGATTTCCTGAGGATCTAAACCCACAATCCCCTTTGGGGGCCAAATACATCTGATCTCTTTACATAACCATATTGTGATTACGAAGCATTTCATAATAACAAAATATCAACATGGACAAACAATAAAGGGAAATTAATTAAAATACCCTAACTTTGACCCTGACTTACCAAAATGCCATAAATCTCTTTCGGTTTACCAAAATGCCACAAAAATTCGCGATTGGGCCCGCGATCGCGGGCTAGGCCTACGTGGCACCCCGTGTTTGGCCAAAGTGTCCTGCAGAGCCCCTCAACTATGGCCACGGTGACACTTTTGTGTTGGAATAAACATGATTTGTATTTGATGGATAATGAAAACATGATAATAATAAATCATACCTGATGATCCTGAGGATCCGGTGAAAGCGTTAAACATATTTGCCATGGATTGACGGGTTCCCAGAACGAGATGATTGTATAATGATGGGATGATGATCGAGCTTGAGAGAGCCGATCTTAGGGGAGGCACACGACTGGGATATAATCAGCAATATATCATTAGGGTTAAAAGAGTGATTAGGGTACTCTATTTATAATAAGAGTATCTTACACTTTCAACCCTTGGTGTTTATTATGTGCAGTATAATTCCCCATAGTTCCAATCACCTAATGGGAAACCCTATAGTATGTCAATAATAGTAAATACGCCCATCATATATTTACCAGACATAGGGATTTCAGTTATTGTCAATTATCACATCAGGAATGATAAACGATCAGTGACGGTCACTTTTAAGGTGGTTCCAACATTCTCCCACTTGACCAAGCGATCTTTTATCTATGAGTACCAATAAGTCCGGACGGGATAATACTCATTTTGTTTTAAACTGAAATCATAGCTAACAAGTACAGCCGTAGAGAAGAATATCAACTCAGGACCCCCACTAGTCAAACTATGACTCAAATTTAAAACTGAATAAGCAATGATCAATTGACTAAGACAAATTTCGTTATAATAATGTCCATACACCATTATGAGCTCAAAGCGTAACTAATGGACAAACAAAATCTGAATATAGAGGAAAATTTATTAAGATAATAATAATGACCAATAAGTACAACATGCTATTAAATTAAGTCTTTTGTAAGCCCCATCTTCGACACGTGTCCTACGAAGACATTAGGAGGAAGACCTTTGGTCATCGGATCCGCTAGCATATTCTTTGTACTTATGTACTCAATACAAAGGACATTTTCCTCAACCCGTTCGCGCACGAACAGATACTTTGTATCAAGATACAGCCCAGCGCCAGTTGAACTGTTACTGTTCGAGAAAGTTACGGCAGCTGAGTTATCACAGTAAAGCTTCAATGGTCTAGAAATGGAGTTGACGATTTTGAGTCCACTGACCAGGTTCCTTAACAACATCCCATGACAACTGGCATTATAAACGGCAACGTATTCAGCCATCATGGTGGACGTTGTAGTCAGCTTCTGTTTGTGACTCCGCCATGAGATAGGTCCACCAGCTAACATAAATATGTACCCAGAAGTAGATTTCTTATCTTCCTTGCATTTAGCAAAATCGGAATCAGAATATCCTACTACTTCTAAGTTGTCACTTCTTCTATAAGTTAATTTGTAGTCTTTGGTCCCTTGCAGATATCGTAGAACCTTTTTAGCCGCTTTCCAGTGTGCTATTCCGGGATTAGATAAGTAACGTCCCAGCATACCAGCGATATAAGCGATATCTGGACGAGTACAGACCTGAGCATACATAATGCTCCCTACTACAGACGAATAAGGTATCATCTTCATTTCTTCCTTTTCAATCTCAGTGCTCGGAGCTTGGAAAGAACCAAACACGTCCCCTTTAACTACTGGAGCTACAGTGGGTGTACAGTGCTGCATGTTATAGCGTTTTAAGATACGCTCAATATATGCGTTTTGAGAAAGTCCCAAAACACCATTATGCCTATCTCGATGTATTTCGATACCAATGACATAAGAGGCATCACCGAGATCTTTCATGTCGAAATTTTGCGAAAGCATCCGCTTCGACTCATGCAGCATATCCAAGTTGTTACTTGCTAGTAGGATGTCATCTACGTACAAGACAAGGATTATAAAGTTACTCCCACTGATCTTGAGATAGGTGCATTGATCCACTTGATTCTTTAGAAAATCTTGCCCTTTTACGATTTTATCGAACTTGAGGTACCATTGTCGTGATGCCTGCTTCAACCCATAAATGGATTTCTTCAACTTGCAGACCATATGCTCTTTACCTTCTGGAATGAATCCTTCAGGTTGTCGCATGTATACATCTTCTTGCAAGTCTCCATTCAGGAAAGCGGTCTTGACATCCATCTGATGTAACTCTAAATCATAATGAGCTACCAGTGCCATAACAATCCTTAAAGAATCTTTACGAGAGACAGGAGAGAAGGTCTCTTGATAATCAATTCCTTCCTTTTGAGTAAAGCCTTTTGCAACCGGTCTGGCCTTATAGCGTTCGATGTTTCCTTTCGGGTCTAATTTGGTTTTGAAGACCCATTTACAACCGATAGTTTTGGATCCTTCAGGAAGTTCAACCAAGTCCCAAACATCATTATGATGCATGGAATTAAGCTCTTCAATCATGGCTTCATTCCACTGAGTGGCCTGATCACTATTAATGGCTTCTCGATAAGAGGTAGGATCAGTAAGCTTTCCAATGTTCTCAACTTCAGATAAAAAGGTTACGAAATCATCAAAATTTGTGGCCCTGCGTGCCCTAGATGATCTCCTGAGTTGATTTTCCGGTTCAGTAGCGGGAGGAGTAGGATCAGTGATATTAGGCTCAGCGTTGGGTACAAGAGGCGATGATGATGTTCCCTCGGCGTTTTGGTTAGGAGGAGCTGGATCAGTGATATTAGGAGCAGCGGTGGGTACAAGAGGAATTATCGGAGGAATAAAAATAGCGGTAGGATGGTTTCCCCCCGCTTCTTGTACTTCTTGCAAATCTGAGTCATGATTTGTCGTGCTCCCACTGATCTTTGAGTTCTCAAGAAATGTGGCATGCTGCGTGTCAATGATGCTCGTAGTGTGGGAAGGACAGAAAAACCGATAACCTTTTGAGTTATCAGGATAACCGATAAAGAAACATGTAAGGGTTTTAGGATCCAGTTTCTTTAAGTTAGGGTTATAGACTTTTGCTTCGGCAGGACAGCCCCATACTTTCATATATTTTAGACTCGGTTTCCTACCTGTCCAGATTTCATAAGGAGTTTTAGGGACATATTTTGATGGAACCCTATTGAGTATATGAACGGCTGTTTTTAATGCCTCAGTCCAGAGGAAAGTAGGTAAATTAGTGTTAGCAAGCATACTTCTCACCATGTCCATTAAGGTTCTGTTTCTCCTTTCAGCAACACCATTTTGTTGAGGAGAACCAGGCATGGTGTATTGGTTAATTATGCCATGTTCCTTTCAAAAATTATAGAAAGGACCAGGAGCTTGACCAATGTCAGTATGTCTACCATAATACTCACCTCCTCTATCTGATCTCACAACTTTTATTTTATGATCAAGTTGGTTTTCAACCAAAGTTTTAAAATCAATAAAAGTTTGTAAGGATTCAGATTTTTCCTTAATCAGATATAGGTGCATATAACGCGAATAATCGTCAATGAATGTAATAAATGATGTATGTCCTGTGATTGATGCGGGATAAGGACCACTAATATCAGTGTGAATTATTTCCAACAAGTTGGAACTTCTAGTAGCTCCTTTCTTATTCCCTTTCGCCATTTTGCCTTTGAGGCACTTAATACATGTTTCAAAATCACTAAAATCAAGAGAATGTAAGATTCCATCCTTTACGAGTCGAGTCATTCGATCTCGTGAGATGTGGCCAAGACGTTTATGCCACAACATGGAGGAATTCTCTAATTGTTTAGGTGATTTTGTTGTTTTAGTTACGTCATCAATATTAAGAGACAACAAAGACTGTGAGAAATTATGATCCAGTTCTAATTTATACAGCAATCCATCCAAGAAACCTCGACCAAGTAATTCATTATTATGAGTAATAGCAATCTTGCCGCAACCATGAATTATTACATAACCTTCAAGGTCTAGTCTAGATATGGATACAAGGTTCCGAGTAATTCTCGGTACATATAAGGTATCCACTAGTCTAATACACTTTCCGGTACTCATATGTAAATTTAAAGTTCCCATGGCTTCGACATCTAAGAGATCACCACTTCCAACTCTAAGTTTTCTTTGGCCCTTTGGTAGCTTCTGGATTGTAAGGAATCCCTGCATTGAGTTTGTCACATGGACCATAGAACCAGAGTCACCCCACCATGTATTAATAGCGACATCAGTAGTAAAGGAATCAAATATTACATAAAGAATGTTACCTTTCTTAGCTAGCCATTCCTTGAACTTAGGGCAATCTTTCTGTCCGTGCCCTTTTGCGCGACAGAATTTGCAGTTAGGTTTGCTCGACAAGGGTTTAGAGCTAGAGGCAACAACACCACGATTATTATCCCTTTGGATTTTATTTCCAGTCTGATTACCGTGATTACCCTTCCTTTTCTTAGTACTACCAGTGGTTGTCAGGTGAACGGCTTCAGGTTGTACCAGCTTTAGGCGATCCTCCTCTTGCACACACATTGCAATCAGTTCACTTATCGACCATTTATCCTTCATAGCATTATAGTTAACTTTGAAGGTGTCGAACCGAGCAGGCAAAAAGGTTATTATGAAATGCACAAGAAAATTATCAGAGACTTCCATCTCAAGACTCTTAAGTTTATGAGCCATATCAATCATTTTCATAATGTGTTCACGGACACTGCTATTTCCTTCATATTTCACAGTGAGCATCTGTAGCATTAAGCTACTTGCATGTGCCTTAGACGATCCCTTGAAGTGATCCTCAACAGATTTGAGGTAAGTTTTGACTTTATCAGAGTCAGGGATAGCTCCTCGGATACTGGGGTTGATGGAGTTCTTGACCATCATTAGTGACAAGCGATTTGCCCTTTCCCACTTTTCAAAATCCGCTTTCTGAGCTGCAGTAGACTCAGCAGTAATAGCAGCGGGTTCATTATGGCGAATAGCATGGTCAAGGTCTAGCATCCCCAGAGTAAGAAGTAGTTGATCCTTCCATGAAGCAAAGTTCGCACCAGTAAGTGGCTCAATGCCAAAGTTAGGTACTGATGTGGAAATGAGAAGAATATTAGTTATAGAAGATTATCTTAGTGACTTAGTTAGCTATAAAAGGCGGATAAAGTAATGTTTCTTAAAGTAATGTTAAAGTAAGCAGGCGTGACAGTAATATTTCTTAGAATAATGAAACTATGACCATTTTAGTGATGAAGCTAGTGATAAGTAAACCTATTGTAAACACCAAAACAATAAGTCAAAGTAAGGCTCTACTTAGATGTTACATCACCTTTGGGCAGAAATAACTAATATCTAAGTAAACATGAGCGTTAGGGTCATGCAACGCAATGCTTATCTTTTGACCTTTGGGCACAAAATAGAGCATCGTGTGAATTGTGCATGTAGAGAGTCCTCTTAACACACAGGTATATTAAATCACCTTTGGGCAGAATTAGTATACTCAGTGTTCATTATGCAAAAGGAAAAGAATTCATTATGTGAATCATATTTGACCTTTGGGCACAAATAATGAGACCATATATATTAGTGCAAGAGTTTTCGGTATGGCAGTAATAGGAATGATCCATACCGAAAAAAAATTGAGGAATTCGGTATGTACAGTACCGAAAAGAAAAGTATTCGGTATCCAAAGTACCGAAAAGTTAGGTTTTCGGTATACAAGATGCCGAAAAGTAAGGTTTTCGGTATGAAAGATACCGAAAAGTAAGGTTTTCGGTATGCAAGATACCGAAAAGTAAGGTTTTCGGTATGCAAGATACCGAAAAGTAAGGTTTTCGGTATGCAAGATACCGAAAAGTAAGGTTTTCGGTATGTACAGAACCGAAAAGTAAGGTTTTCGGTATGTACAGTACCGAAAAGTAAGGTTTTCGGTATGTACAGTACCGAAAAGTAAGGTTTTCGTTATGTACAGTACCGAAAAGTAAGGTTTTCGGTATGCAAGATACCGAAAAGTAAGGTTTTCGGTATGTACAGAACCGAAAAGTAAGGTTCAACCGAAAAAAATTTCTATACATTGATCAAATCGGGATAAATAACATTGATCAATTAACATGGCATAATTAGGGTTTAATGCAATGAAAAAAATATATTATAATTGCTGGAAAGTTTGCGGCGCAATGCAATATTGAATTGAATTTAACAACTCAATCAAAATTCATTTGGAAAAAGAAAATTTGCGGCGGCGGCTGAAAAGAATTTACAACTCAATGCAATATTGAATTGAATTTAACAATTCAATTTCTGATGATCCAAATGTTACAGCGTAAAAAAAAACGAGGATAGAACCACAAAAAAAAACGAATACAAATCATGATTCAATTATGAACCCGAAGCTCTGATACCACATGTTGGAATAAACATGATTTGTATTTGATGGATAATGAAAACATGATAATAATAAATCATACCTGATGATCCTGAGGATCCGGTGAAAGCGTTAAACATATTTGCCATGGATTGACGGGTTCCCAGAACGAGATGATTGTATAATGATGGGATGATGATCGAGCTTGAGAGAGCCGATCTTAGGGGAGGCACACGGCTGGGATATAATCAGCAATATATCATTAGGGTTAAAAGAGTGATTAGGGTACTCTATTTATAACAAGAGTATCTTACACTTTCAACCCTTGGTGTTTATTATGTGCAGTATAATTCCCCATAGTTCCAATCACCTAATGGGAAACCCTATAGTATGTCAATAATAGTAAATACGCCCATCATATATTTACCAGACATAGGGATTTCAGTTATTGTCAATTATCACATCAGGAATGATAAACGATCAGTGACGGTCACTTTTAAGGTGGTTCCAACATTTTGGTCCCTCCCCGCGATGGGCCAATTTTTTTTACATTTTTGGTCCCTGTTTTTATGTGGAGTCTTTGTGTCTTTGCTCAGTAAATCGTCAATCGGCACCCCCCTGCGCGCGGGTAGGAGTTGGAGTAAAACCATGCAAGGAGCTTGTCAACTCCTCTCACTTCTTTGGTTATAAACCAAAGAAAGTTTACTCTCTCTTCCTATGTGGGACACCTTCCCACACCCAACTTGGTTTTTGCTAATTTCATCCAATTACTCAACTCTGAGCATCGATATCTCATTCACACATACTCCGTTTTGAACGCATTATATATCGTTTCGAAGCTCTCATATAGGAGAACATAAACCCACTAATAGTTAATTATATATATATATATATATATATTTAAATGTGTCCAAAGTTTCCTAAAAACCATATATATGGTATATATATGGTATATCGCGGGCCCACCGCGGGCTTCCACTGCGGGGAGGGACCAAAAATGTCACCGCAACCATAGTTGAGGGGCTCCGCAGGACACTTTGGCCAAACATGGGGTGCCACGTAGGCCTAGCCCGCGATCGCGGACCCATCGCGGATTTTTGTGGCATTTTAGTAAACCGAAAGAGATTTATGGCATTTTGGTAAGTCTGGGTCAAAGTTAGGGTATTTTAATTAATTTTCCAACAATAAATACCTTTTCTAGTCATAACTCTGAGGACACTACCCCTTGAAGATTTAAACATGTATATAACGCTTTGAGGGAAAAATATCATATTCAATAAGTGTGAGAAAGATTTATAATATGATTAATATGTATACTAAATCATTGTTAACATAAAAATACTCTTGTTTCCTTTATCTTAGGTTTGACCTTTATCTTCGGTTGATTTTATAATGCAAAAAATAAAAATAAATCATTTTAATTGTTTTATATTAAATAAAAAATATTGGATCCTTGGTTACGGTAATGAAATTTGAATTAATTGGGAATTTTTTTGTTTTATTAACCGCCAAAATTTGGAATTCCATTTACAGAAGTTATAATCGGTGTTTATTTTTTGTTTTAATTAAAAAAAAAAACAGGAAGCTTCCTGTCTTCTTTCATCCGCCCCCAATTTGATATCCATAATTTCACTAATAACATGTTGTGTGTAATCTGACCCTACATTTGCAATCAGTTTCTCGTGCACGACGATTTCACTTGGTATCGCCTCTATGCTTCGATCTATTCTGATGATCCGATCTGCTACAACGATTCTTCTTTGATTAAAGTGATTTGCTTAACTTTCAGTTAGCTCACACAATATCTGTGATCTGCCAATTAGTATTATTACTAACTTCAGTTCTAATCTCGCTGGGTTTCTTGTAGATTTGCCTAACTTTTGTCTACTTTGTAGTCATATCTTATTACCTCTTGCTATGATTTGGAACTGGTCTTACTTTATATTGTTGCAAGTATGATAAGATGTTGTCCCCTTTCCCCGAAAAGTCAGTGTTTTGATTCTTAGTGTGGAAGTAGTAAGTTGCGATTCTTGTTTGGATTCATTATCTTTTCCTTTTGAATCGTACTGTGTGTGCTCTTGCTGTTTCTTTAGATTCGTGGACTGTTCTATAAGAAAATACAACACTCTTCCTTCAATTATTACAATCTACTTTACCAACTCTGTTTGATCTAAAAACACGGTTACAAGTATATGTAATAGGCGGTACTCTGGTCTAAAGCTCACAGCAAACTTTTTACAACTTTTGGAGATGGACTCTAATTGTGGCGGAGGGACTATTACTCTATTAGCATCATATACGGTTGTTTTTAGGTAGGGAGGATTTGCCTGAAGCTGACGCCTGCCATATAACTTACTAAGATGTGATGCATTAGGGCACATATATTAGGCGAAAGTAACTGAATAAGTAACTAGGATTCAAGGATTCACAACCATTCTCCTGGAGTAGGGTTTTGGGATCAGGCAAAAAAGATTAATTTGTCCATGTATTTTGACACTTGTACATACTTGTCAATAAGATTTATTAATTTCATGCTTATACCATCATGGTCATATCAATTATACCATTTCTTTTTAATATTAATCAAATTACTCAATGGTTTAGACTTAAGATTCTACTCCGCAAATTGTCTTCTTGTCCTCTTGTTCAAATTTTGACCATTTCATTCCCCAGCCCTTTTTCCCCCCAAACCCTACTTTTGAGTGGGATTTACCGTGCCAGTTTGGTTTTATTTGATTGAATTTGGACAAGATGATAACTTATATGATTGTGAGACTATAAATATTGGATTGATGAATTGGTTTGTTCAAAGCATGCAACTGAAAAAATATTCTGAAAGTACACACACCTTACCAGTGAGGCTATTTCTGAGAATACCTTTGGATTATTTGATAAAATTTAAATTAAGATTTTACATTTTGCCATTGGACTAGCTTTATCTAATTTATAGATTGGGGGCCGCATAACATTCAGCATTTGCTGAGTGTGTAAGAATAGTGATGTTCAGATAGATGCCTGTAGAACATAGGACCGACAAAGTAATCACATATTTAAACTATAAATGTATTCCATTACAGGAGGAGGTACGTTGCATTATTTATTTGGTTCTGCAACTTACTTTGTACCAACTATATTATGGCTTTGGGTTAGAAGGGACATACAGGCATTGTTTCATCAAGACCTACACGGATTTTGTCAAGATACCCCCTCCCAAAAAGAAAGAATATAGGAAAAGGCTAGTTCTTCTTGGTGATAAGTTTTTTTTGCTTAAATTCTGGAATGATTCAAAATGGTTATAGAAAGACAAAGTCGTCCAAGAAACTTGCATTGCCAATGTTGTTCTTCTTTTAGTCAAAGTCTTATGTAATCTATCTTTCACCAATTCACAGTGCTTCTATCTTTATCAAGCTGTAGAAACATATGTTTGTGATATTATGTTCATGGGTTGATGAACCTGAAATGCTTGGATGAAGGCTTTGCCAATTCAGATACAAATGATGATTGTTGAACTTGTAGACGGGATCTGTCAGAATGGAAGCATTGGCGGAGAACATAGATCTTGATTCTGATGAAGAAAGTCCATTAAATTTATCGCATTCCACCAATGCAAAACAATCTTTTCAGTTTGAGACATCTCATACAAGTGGCCACAGATTAACAGTCTTCAGAGAGTTACAGCTCGCTGCATTCCATAGTACCTATATTGTCTTGTTTAAAGCGAAGATCAATCTTTTGCTTCCTTTTGGACCTTTGGCAATACTACTACACTACCTAACTGGGCAGCATGTAAGAATACACTCTTGCTGCCTTTTCACTCTGACCTCTAGAAATGCGTAAACGAGGAATATGTTTCTCAATGAATCTATCTCATATGATTAAGTTTTCTTGGTTGACTCTCTGCTTCAGGGTTGGGTCTTCTTTTTCAGCTTACTAGGAATTGTTCCCTTAGCTGAGCGGCTGGGTTATGCAACCGAGTAAGGATTTCTTCACTTTTGGAGCTATTATCCTAACTTTTGAAATATACAGTAATTTCAACCACTTGTCTTGATGCAGGCAACTTGCATTTTATACAGGGCAGACAGGTATATATTATTCCATTTTTGTGATTTTTTATGGTCATGAATGCTTACCAGTAACATTACTGCTGCTCCATGTTCTTTGACTTGTCTAAAGGAATTATTTTCTTTTCTAAAATTGCACACCACTTTTACAAACCCCTAGAACACAGTTGTGTACCAAAAAATTATATGAGTGAATCATAGACTATAAATGGCATACAAAAACCATCTTACTAAGGAGGTTGATGAAAGCATACTAAATCAAGGAGTGTCATGTAGCATGCTCTTTCTCATCAGAGAGAACGGCTGAGAGTAAGCCAGTAAGGTTAATAGATGTAAACCACAAGGGTGGTGGCGGGTTGGCAAGGGCTTGGGGGGATGTGGTGGAATATCCCATCCACCTCGGGTTCGAGTCCAGGCGTCAGCATTCTGTGGCCAGACTTAGTCTCAGACGGCCGCTTTGTTTGTTTGTTTCCAAATTGTCAAGGATGTAGTCTAGGCAAAGCCTAGATGAACCTTATCCAAAAAAAAGGTTAATAGATGTAACTATGGAATTTATTCCTGTCCATTTTTTGATGTATATTTTCTGATATTGAGGGTGTGTTAGGATTCTCTTGTAACTCATATAAACAGAGTGGTATCAAAGCCTTAAATTCTTTTTTCCTCTATCTTTTTTCACGTGCAAGCTACACGATGCCTCCCTCACCAAATAAACCCTTGTCTTCTACCACCTGCTTTCATGGGTGATGATAAAGCCACCCCACCTCCCCCCAAACACCATCTCCATTTTGCTCTTATTGCTTCAAACATCCGCCAACGTGCCCTACTTATACAAGTTATACTTAACTAGAACAAAGTCCTTTACTCTTTATGGGTCTATCTATACAAAATCCATTTTCAAGCATACAAGGTCACATAGACACATACCACATCAATGGACCTGGTTTCCCCACTTACGCCAAGTATTATACCTGGAACTTGGCCGTGCCAATATGACATCTTGTAACTCTGCTGCCACTCCGGTTGATACCAAAATCCAAACTTGAGGCGGTCCTGACCTGCTCAGATGCTTCTCTTAATCATAACTTGGTTGATGCCCTTGAGTAAATGACTTTCACGCGGCGTACATCACTTGCATTGTGCAATAAATATGTCTATTCATGCACGACCTTGTGAGCCTCATTTCTATGCCTTGAAGCAGGTTTTGCACTACTTTCGGGGTACTATTGATCATGGTTTCCATCTCTCAATATCTCATCTCACTGGCTTGACTGCTTATTCAGATGCTGACTAGGGTGGGTGTCTTGACTATCGTCACTCCACCTCTGGCAACTGTGCAACGTACATTGATAATATAATCTTGGTTTTCCGAGTGGAAACTTACTGTTTCTTGTTCTAGTGTTGAGGCTTAATGATGCAATCGGCCCAAATGACCCAGGTCCAGAAGCCGGCGCGCATGCCGACGCGCATGAAGCCGTGCCACAAGGCGCGCCCATCACTGTTTGCCAAACCGGCGCGCATGACAGCGCGGGTTGAGCCGCGCCAGGGGCTGTTTTGTTTTCCTTGTTCACGTGACCCCCACAATTCAGTTCCCGATTTTATCTAAATTCCCTATTTCCCTTTAATGAGTTTCCTTATTTAAGTATAGTTCTAATAGGATTAGGCTTTAGTGATTATCCATTTATTAAGTTAGTATTTATCTTTCTAGGGCTTTAGATTATAAATAGAGGATTAGGGATCCTTTGTTAGACAGTTTTTTTTTATTATTAAAGTATAATAAACGATTCTAGTATTCGTTTCGGGTTTTGTGGTTGATCCGGTTGTGTGGTTAAAGAAACTACATCAGGTGGTATCAGAGCGCTCAGCAAGATCCGTTATGGGCGACCGTGGAGCACGCATGAATAGACATCCCCGTAGAAACGCCGACCGAGGCAACGCGGATTATCGGCGGGATCCACGTGACATTGAGGAGATCACACGCCTGCAACAAAGGGTCCGGGACCTTGAACTGCAGCGAGAAGTCCACGCCGATGAAGACACCGAGACCGACTCCATCATCTGGGATGAAGGGGCCGGCCATTATGATCCGATTAACCAAGAGGACCGGTGGAACCCTTTTGCGCGAAGGGAACCACGGACCGATCCACTACGAGACCTGGGAGTCAAGATTGATGTCCCAAGACCTGGGAGTCAAGATTGATGTCCCAGAGTTTGATGGGAGAGCTGAACCTGATGTGTTTATCGACTGACTTCAAACAGTCGAACGCGTCTTTGATCTACGTGAGATTCCGGATAAGTATAAAGTAAAACTCGTGGCCATTAAACTCCGTAAATACGCATCTTTATGGTGGGAGCACGCGAAAAAAAAGAGGGCTCAAGAGGGAAGATCGAAGGTTAGAACATGGGACAAGATGAAAAAACTCCTTCGTGAGAAGTTTCTCCCTCCCAACTTTCGCCAAGAAGCATTCTTGGAATATCATAACCTCTCCCAACGGTCGACCACCGTTGAGGACTTAATTTGTGAATTTGACAGGTTACGAATGAGGTGCGGCGCGGAGGAGGAAGAAGAGCAAATTATTGCTCGTTTTTTCGGGGCTCTACGACCCGAGATTGCCGATATCGTCCAGTTACAACCATACTGGACGTTTAACGACGCATGTCAGTTAGCGTTAAAGGTGGAAAAACAACTCAAAGCTAAAGGAAGGGCCACGATACCCAGACCTAACCCGGCCAAAACCGAGAGCTCTAGGGGAACCTCGGGAGTACCTACGGGGAACCGATCCAGTGCAAGTAAAACAGAAGGATCGACATCGCCCAACACACCCGCTGTTCCCTCTCGTACACCCCCCCGTTGTTTCAAGTGTGGCGGATTGGGACACTACGCACGGGAATGTCCGAATACTCAGCTCGTTACTCTCACGGAAGATACACCACCAGTTTACGATACGGAGGGTGACCCACCCGAAACAATTGAAACCGAAATCGTTTTCCCGGATAAAGGTGAATCCTTGATCGCTCAGCGAGTCCTAAGCACCAACCCAACTCGTCCAACCGACGATAATCTTTGGCTTCGCAATAACATCTTTCGAACGTGTTGTACGGTAAAAGGGAAAGTGTGTACTATTATTATTGATGGGGGCAGTTGTGAGAATATGGTGGCCTCAGTTATGGTGGAAAAATTAGGGTTAAAAGCTGAACCCCACCTCGAACCCTATCAGTTAACTTGGCTAAAAAAGGGCAATGTAGTGAAAGTTACTCAAAGATGCCTTGTTCAGTTCAGCATAGGTACTCGTTACTCGGATGAGGTTTGGTGTGAAGTTATTCCTATGGATGCATGCCATATTTTGTTGGGGCGACCATGGCAATATGATAGGCGTACGAGACACGACGGGTTCCTCAACACTTATACTTTCAAGAAAGAGGGAGTTAACGTTCAGTTGGTTCCCCTCGACGCACGTGAGACAGGAACTGAGGCACTTGTGCTTAACAAATCAGCGTTCTTGGATTTTACTAAGGGGCTGTTTACCAAAATTTTCATTAAGTCCTGTATGGATAAATTTGTCTGTCTGGTTAAACTTTTCTGTCTGGATAAATTGTTGCTGTTGTTTACTTTTTTATCTGAATCAACCGTCTGAATAGCAGAATTGACCGATTTACCCCTGAGTATGAATTATAAGCTGTTTTATATATTCTGTTTCTTTTTTAAGACAAATTATATATCTGAAACACAAAATTCTTTAATCATCAAAATATAAATTCATTGATATAATCCAAAAATCAAAGCATAAATTCATAAATTCAAACATAAATTCATAAATCAAAACATAAATTCACAAAATTCTGTTGTGTCAATAATCAGATTGATTCATTTAGAGAATTTAATGGGGAAATCTATGAGATACTTTAGAGAATTTATCTTGCAGTGCAATGTAATGTCAATCACAAAATTCACATAAATCTGTTGTGGCAATGCAATGTCAATCACAAAATTCACATAAATTCAGTATGGGATAGAACCTCAATGGGGAAATCTATCAGATACTTTAGAAGTCTTCACAAAAATCAGTAGCAACAAAAGCGAGCCGCTGGAGAAGAAAGTCGTTGCCGGAGAACTGTTGCCGCCGCCAGAGAAGAGAGCTGATGCTGCCGCCAGAGAAGAAAGCCGCTGCCGGAAGAGAGCTGTTGCTGCCGCCGGAGAAGAGAGCTACCGCCGGAGAGAAAAGCTGTCGCCGGGAGAGAGAGAGAGCTGGAATGTAGAGAGAAGTAGAGAAATGAGAATGTAGGGTTTTGGTCCTTTTCTAAAGGGGGGTAATATGGTCCTTTTTTCGTCTGAATGGGGACAAGTGCCAAAAACTAACTGTGCGAATAAGCCGGCTTCTGCCCCATTAAGTCATAAGTAAACACCTAATTTTGTCTGCGCGAATAAGCCAGTTTCCCCATTAAGACCAATAAGTCACAAGTAAACAGCCCCTAAGTCCTCAAAACCACCAATCGTCTTTGCCATGATCATCACCGAAGTCAATCTAAACACCGACGCCCCTCCACCCGAAGTGCAACCGCTTCTAGCAGATTTTCAGGATGTTTTCCCCACCGAGATACCCGCCGGACTACCACTCGAAAGAGAAATTCAGCATTGTATCGACTTCATGCCAGGAGCAACCATCCCAAATAAACCAGCTTACCGCATGAACCCGAAAGAATTTGAAGAACTACACCGACAGGTCACCGAACTCCTCGACAAGGGCCTTATCCGAGAAAGTATGAGCCCGTGCGCGGTTCCGGCACTATTGGTCCCTAAAGCTAATGGAACCTATCGGATGTGTATCGACAGCCGGGCCGTTAACAAGATCACGATCAAGTATAGGTTTCCCATTCCCCGGTTCGATGACCTCCTAGATCAACTACACGGAGCAGCGTTTTTCTTTAAAATTGACTTACGAAGTGGGTATCATCAAATTCGAATGCGCCCCGGTGATGAGTGAAAAACGGCCTTCAAAACAAGAGACGGGTTGTATGAATGGATGGTCATGCCCTTCGGACTCTCAAATGCACCAAGTACCTTCATGCGGTTAATGAATCATATTGTTAAACCCCTAATTGGTCAATGTGTTGTCGTTTATTTCGACGACATTCTCGTCTTTAGCCGTGACCTCCAACAACACCTCCACCATCTTCAACAGGTATTCGCTATTTTGAGGGATCAAAAACTATATGCCAATCGCGACAAGTGCTGTTTTTTGTCATCAGAAGTTTTATTCTTGGGATACCTAATTTCGGGAAAAGGTATTCGCATGGACGAGTCCAAGATTGAAGCAATCACTACGTCACCCACACCGAATACAATCCATGACGCAAGCCAGATCGCTCGGTTATACTTTGCCGAGATCGTGCGATTACATGGGGTACCAAAAACCTTCACCTCGGACCGGGATGTTAAGTTTGTGGGGCATTTTTGGCGCACATTATGGAAACGGTTGGTCTCGTCTCAATTTTAGTAGCGCACACCACCCGCAAAGTGATGGTCAAACTGAGGTGACAAATCGGAGCTTGGGCAATTTGTTACGCAGCCTCGTCGGGTCCAACCCAAGGCAATGGGACTTAGTTCTTCCTCAGGCCGAATTTGCGTATAATAGGTCCACTCACCGCTCCACCGGGATGAGTCCCTTCCTCATTGTTTATGGGCGAAATCCGTTTACACCCTTAGATCTTGCGCCCTTACCGGCAACCGAGCATTTTAGCGCCGAAGGAGAGGACCGGGCAGCACAAATCAAGCTCATCCATCAACAAGTTCGTGACCAAATCATCAACAACAATGTCGTGTATCAACGACGGGCTAACATGAAACGAAAGAAAGTCATTTTCCAAGAGGGTGATCTCGTCTGGGTTCACCTAAGCAAAGAACGTTTCCCGGGTGGTCGTTCGAGTAAGTTACAACCTCGGGCAGATGGGCCGTTCAAAGTCCTGAAGCGCATCAATGACAACGCCTATAAGATAGATTTGCCTGGGCATTATAATGTCTCGGCCACCTTCAACGTCGCTGATCTTTCACCGTTTGTTCCCGAGCTTGATGATCCGTTTGACTCGAGGACGAGTCCTTTCGAAGAGGGGGAGAATGATGCAATCGGCCCAAATGACCCAGGTCCAGAAGCCGGCGCGCATGCCGGCGCGCATGAAGCCGCGCCACAAGGCGCGCCCATCACTGTTTGCCAAACCGGCGCGCATGACAGCGCGGGTTGAGCCGCGCCAGGGGCTGTTTTGTTTTCCTTGTTCACGTGACCCCCACAATTCAGTTCCCGATTTTATCTAAATTCCCTATTTCTCTTTAATGAGTTTCCTTATTTAAGTATAGTTCTAATAGGATTAGGCTTTAGTGATTATCCATTTATTAAGTTAGTATTTATCTTTCTAGGGCTTTAGATTATAAATAGAGGATTAGGGATCCTTTGTTAGACAATTTTTTATTATTATTAAAGTATAATAAACGATTCTAGTATTCGTTTCGGGTTTTGTGGTTGATCCGGTTGTGTGGTTAAAGAAACTACATCACTTAATATTGTGAGGGAGCTAATGCCGTAGCTGAAACATGTTGGCTCCACAATTTATTGCTTGAGCTACATCTCCTTCTGCCATGCGACTATTATTTCTTGTAATAATACCAGTGCAGTTTATTTCTCTGATAATTCGGTACAAAACCTGCACATAAATTCACTTTGAGGTCCAGGGTGGTCAGGTCCGTGTTCTGCGTGTTTCAGCTGAGTAGCAAGCAGTACACCGACATCTTCACTAAAGGCCTCCCCAACCCTTTGTTCACTCGTTTTAGATCAAATCTGAGCGCTCGTCTTTGTACCGCTCTGAATGCAGGGTGTAACCGTGTAACAGAATATTATTTGAAATTTATATCTGTCAACATTTTTTTATGTTATCTTTTAGATATTCTGATTGTATTAGGATTCCCTTGTAACTCCTATAAATAGAGGGCAAAGATAGAAATTCGGATCAAGAGACTCAAGTATTCTCCAATAAAAGGTTTTGGCTGAATGTTTGTTGTGTAGATAAATTACGATGTTTACTTATTGGACAGTGCGTCTGCCGTTGATTAACTTTTGTTGGATTTGCAGTTGGTGGTCTTTTGAATGCCACATTTGGCAATGCCACAGAAATGATTATCTCACTATATGCATTAAAGAATGGGATGATTAGGGTGGTTCAGCAATCATTATTGGGATCCATTTTATCAAACATGCTATTAGTGCTTGGTTGTGCCTTTTTTACCGGTGGCATTGTGCATTATCCAAAAGTCCAGGTTTTCAGTAAGGTAAGTCCATTGTTCTTCTGAGTTTATTTTTCTTCTTTATACTCGTATGTGTTGGAAATGAGGTTCAAATTTTTTACATTACAGTAAATATCTAGCCAAAAGAGGAAAACATAACCCTCATTTTTGTCTTTTTATATCTATAGACAACTGCCATAGTTAGTTCGGGACTGCTGTTGATGGCTGTGATGGGCATATTATTTCCAGCTGTGCTTCACTTTACGCACACAGAAGTCCATTTTGGGAAGTCAGAATTGGCACTTTCAAGATTTAGCAGCTGTATCATGTTGGTGGCATACGGAAGCTATCTGTTCTTTCAGCTTAAAAGCCACTCTAACCTTTATGATTCAATTGATGAGGTAGGTTGGTATCTAGTCACAACTGTCATTATGATTCTTAGATTATTTTGGTTTGGATACCCTCTATGTAAGATATATATATAGCCAAATCTATTTTATGTTTTCTGCCCTTGCAGTGGATGTTGTTTTTCTGTGATGAGTCCCTTGAATTTGTTTCTCTCTGTAGGGTTCATTTGTGTCTTATCTTGAGGGCTGATATTTGATGCAGGGAATGGAAAATAATGGGGAAGATTCTGATGATGAGGTCCCTGAGATTACTAAGTGGGAGGCAATTTCATGGCTTACTATTATAACGTTGTGGGTGTCTGTAGTATCTGCCTATCTCGTTGATGCCATACAGGTAACCTATGCCAAGAGGGTGTCTAAACTACCTGCATATCAACATATAGTCATTTGGCTTTAGCATAAAAATGAAATAAAGTTTTATCTTTGTTAAATAATCAACTGTCAGCTGTCTCTCACTAACTTCTTAGATCCCAGATCAACTTCAGGTTGTGATATGTTTTTGACAATGGTCGATGCTGATTGTCTTCCTCATATTTGTGCAGGGGGCATCAGACTCATGGAATATTCCCGTGTCTTTTATTAGCGTCATTCTGCTTCCTATTGTTGGGAATGCTGCTGAACATGCAAGTGCCATAATGTTTGCCATGAAAGACAAACTTGTAAGCATACACCTAGTTAGTATCTCTAGGGAAAATTGGTATGAGATTATTTAGCTATTGCCTAATCCTTATATATTTGTAGGACATCACACTAGGGGTGGCAATTGGATCATCAACTCAGATATCTATGTTTGTGGTAAGACCTTCAATCCTTGCTTGATTGTCTGTGCTCTACTAGCTCTCTTTATGGATGAGTTTTTGGCAACATCTACAATTTACAACTTAATATTAATGGCATCTGACTGTTCTGTTTTACAACTTCAGATCCCCTTTTGTGTGGTTGTGGGTTGGATCATGGGGCAGCCAATGGACTTGAACTTTCAGCTCTTTGAGACTGCTACACTCTTTATCACAGTGTTAGTTGTAGCATTCATGCTGCAGGTCTCTCTCTCTCTCTCTAACTCTCTCTCTCTCTCCCCCCCTCCCATTATGAGTGAAGTCAGCAACTTTGTAAGCATTAATTTGGTGGATGCAGGAAGGAACATCAAATTACTTTAAAGGTCTTATGCTAATTCTCTGCTACCTCATTGTTGCTGCAAGTTTCTTTGTACACGTTGACAATAAATCTGGTGAGCTCCCCTTTCTCCTTCTTAGCTTCTTAGGTGCATCAAGCACCCATGAATTAGTTGAATAAGTCATTCCATATGTGCGTCTTCTTGTTTGAAGATCACCTTAGTAGCAACTGATAACTTTGATAGATGAAGAAGAAATGCAAGAAAAAGGTTAGGGTTTCATAAGCTAGCTTTGTTCTTACAAGGATGCAAAGAGATGAATAATAAATACAGACAACCTAAACTATATATCGCAAAACCCTAATCTAACCTAACTATCTATATTATCTAACATATACAAGAGCCCATAAACTAAACTAAGGCCCGGCCCAAAGGTATATTAACATATTATCTAACAGCAACCTAGCCATAAAACTTGGCTGGATGCATTGTCGTCTTGTATACTCGTTAAAAGTATACTTCACATATGCCCCTTGACCCCGCTTTATGTCGATATCAGGTTTTAAGTTGGTTTATATGAGCGTGCACTCCGCACCTTCCTAACTCATTATAACTTGAATAAAACCACATCGATCTCTTGTAAATCACAGCTACACCAAAATGATTGATGACATGTAGTAGCTTATTATTTTTAGGTGGGGGATTCTTTTGCTTGTAGGCAATCTTTGCATATAACCAGCAGACACACTGTATGTAATACTAATGCACTCAGACATAAATTATGCAGATGATGATTAGAAGTGCAGGGATGAAATGGTAAACTTGATTTCCGGCATGAGTGCAAACAGATCAGCAGCTCCATTAATCTTTTTGCATATTGTAAGTTTGGATCCAGCATCATAAGAAAGCTGGAAGTTTTTTGGTCTATGACTAGATGAAATAGAAGGCACACATCCTGAAAAATGAAGAATTTGCAGGCAGGTATGTCGTCTATACCCGGGAAGACATTCTTACTAGTTTGTTAGAAAAGGTATATTTACGCCTCCATGGCATCGCTTTCTGTATATCAACAATCATGGTTTAAATATTCTTTTTCATGTAGAATGCATTTCTTTACCAACACCAACTAAAAGAAGTTGAAGGGACCAGTGTTTTTGTCATTTTAAGATTATTAACAGTCGAGTAGTAGTAGTACTACATTCTATGTCTTTTACATAAGCAGCTGAAAGAAATATTATGAATAGTGAGGCCTTTCTTGATTTACATGATGCAGTCGGTAGGTTCCGATGATCTCAACTGACGTATGTGTGAAATTGGTGGGAAAGGGGCCTGATATATATATATATATATGTGTGTGTGTGTGTGTTGGGGGGGGGGGGGGGGGGGTAGAGTATGAAGGTGAGGTTGTGGGTGTGAAGTAACTGCATATTTTAGATTTCCTAGTTCTGTTCACCAAACTACTTGTTGTTGAGCAGATGACTAGGTCAGCATTGGTTCATGCTGCTCATATTGACTTGTACATTTATGTGTTTTTCTTTCTTGCTGTGCTGATGAGCTTTAGGTAATATGCTAATTTACCATCTTACCCATAATATGACACGCACACCGATTTTGAATTTTATAATACCGGAGGGAGGGGTTCGACCACAAAAGATGAAGAAATGGTGGTTGTTCAAAAGTCAGATTGTATCCCATTTGGTGTTAAATATTGGGACAAGAACTTGGGGGATAAGATTTTGTATCCCGTTTCTTTCTTTGCCACAGGTGCAAAATCACATGTGATTTTATACTAACTGTTAACGCAAGGGTGTGCGGACGATGTCACCATCACATAGCAAGTTTACAATAACATTTGACTAGTATAGTTATAATGTGACAATTTGAGAAACTTGGTAAAACTATTTATCAAAGACTTTTAAGATAACATAAATCTCGGGAGGTGGTGTAAATGATCTACACCAATTTTATAGATTTATTCACATAGAGAGATACGATCATGTGAGAAGTTGATCTCAAGATAACACATGATTAAATATGATATGAATTTAATCATATATGATCAACACATTGTTGCGTTGACCGTCATATAGCAACCTTCCCATCAACCTTTGGTCGTCGCCTTTGGATGTACTTAATAATATAGGATTAAGTGTTTGTATCACATTTAATTATATATGTAATCTTCAAACTTGTCATTTTTTCACAAAGTGTTATTTATATATCAAGTGTTATAAAAAACATTTTCAAAGCTCCAAAATTGATAAAAAGAAAATAGTATAATAAAATATTGGCATTTGACTTTGTGCATATATTTTTTATAACCTGCAAGGGGCGATATGATGAATGCAGAAGCAACTTGGGTTTATATTATAAACCCAGCCAGCCCTGGTCAACAGTATTATTTATTATTTTTCCCTTTTCCTTAATAATATATTATTTAACCAACCCTTCAGCACCCTCGGATTTCATTTTGCACTATATCATAAAATTCTCTTAACCATTCAGCAACTGCCAAACAGCCCCTTATTATATATCTTAAAATAAAGATAAAAGAATTATTTTGAAAATAAAGGAATATCCTCTCTATCTATCTCCACTTGGGTTATTGTTTTAGTGTGATTGGGTAATACCAATAAATAAACGCCATCCCTTGATTTTATTTATATCTTTTTTGTAGTGGGTTTTGAAAAAGAAAAGAAAAAGAAAAAGTAAACGCTTTCATCATCATAAACATTTCTCAAACAAAACTCTTTTCTATTTTTTAATTATAATGATGCTCCGCGTCAACATCCACTTGTCTCCATGACCATCCAATTCCATTTCTCCACCTTCAATGGATTACTCCTTCTTCCTCTGTCTTCTTCTTCTTCTTCTTCTTCTTCATCATCCCTCCATTTTTCTAACCTTTCTTCACCTGCAGCAGCACTCATCATGCTGCCAACACCCAACACCCTCTTCTTCTTTCTGAGATTCTTCATCACCCTCCTCTTGTTTCCTCCCCTTACACTTACAGATGCCGCCTGTAACCCCCTTGATTACCACTCTCTCTTGTCCTTCGCCACCACCTTTCCCACCCTCAATTGGTCTGCTTCCGCCGCCCTCGATTGCTGCTCATGGGACGGAATCACTTGTGATGACGCCGGAGATCGGGTCCGCCACTTGTCTCTTCCGGCTACAGGTCTTCGTGGTGCCATCCCTTCTTCTCTTTTAAATCTCACCTCTCTCTCTTTCCTCAATCTCTCTTGTAATTTCCTATCTGGTCCCCTCCCAAATGGACTTTTCTCCTCTTTGAATGCTCTTCACACCATTGACTTGAGCTACAATAGGCTTTCTGGACACTTGCCTCACACTTTCCCTCCTACCCTCCAATCTCTCAATCTCTCCAGCAATCATTTCGATGGCACAATCCAAACTCTCTTCCTCAACTCGCCTACAACCTTGACCACTTT
The DNA here is from genome assembly GCA_033807775.1 of Saussurea involucrata. Taxonomy (NCBI): domain Eukaryota; kingdom Viridiplantae; phylum Streptophyta; class Magnoliopsida; order Asterales; family Asteraceae; genus Saussurea; species Saussurea involucrata. Next base: position 125,962,142 of record CM066318.1, on the reverse strand, counting down.
CAATATCAGCAACAACAGCTTCACCGGCGCCATTCCTCCCTCTATATGCATCACCTCACCGGCTTTACGAATTCTTGATTTCTCCCTCAACGACTTCACCGGAACTATCCCTTCAGGGTTCGGCGGCTGTTCTAAACTCCAGGTTTTGCGTTTGGGGTTTAACAATCTCACCGGAGGGATTCCGGTTGACATCGATGGCGCTAGATCGCTGCAGGTGCTGTCTTTACCTGGAAATTATCTCACGGGAGAGATTCATGAAAGTATTACCAACCTCACCAACCTTAAAAGCCTTGCTTTGTTTGGTAATTTGTTTTCTGGTTCGATTCCTCGAAATATTGGGAAGCTGTCGTTGTTGGAATGGTTGGAACTTCACATTAACCATCTCGATGGCACCTTGCCTGAATCCTTGATCAATTGCACCAAGCTCCAGCTGCTGAATGTGAGGGTTAACTTTTTATCTGGCAGGCTTGATGTTTTTGATTTCTCCAATTTCCGTCAATTGATGATAGTTGACTTTGGTGAAAATCAGTTCACTGGGATGCTGCCTAGAACACTTTTCTCTTGCCAATCGCTGACCGCGATTCGAATGGCCACCAATCGGCTAGAAGGGGAAGTCTTGCCTGATGTACTCAATTTGCCATCTTTGTCTTTCCTTGCCCTTTCAAACAATACCCTCAAGAATATCACAAAAGCATTCAGTATTCTGAGCAGTCATCAGAACCTCACCACTCTCATCCTCTCCAAGAACTTCTTCGGTGAAACCCTTCCGGACGGAGGAATTTCTGGATTTCTTGATCTTAAGATATTGGGGCTAGGTGGTTGCAAATTGTTTGGTCAAATTCCAACTTGGTTAAGATCATTAAAGTATCTCGAGGTAATCGACCTCTCTCAGAATAATATCGATGGCATAATTCCAGGTTGGTTAGAGACACTTCCAAGCCTTTTTTATCTAGACTTATCTAATAATTCTCTTACGGGAGGATTCCCTATTGAGCTTACTAGACTTCCAGCGCTTGGATCGCAGCAAGTTCTTGATCATGTAAATACTAGTTACTTGGAACTCCCTGTATTTGTTCAGCCGCAAAATGCTTCTTATTTGCAGTACAACCAGCTGGCCACCCTGCCGCCAGCGCTGTACCTAGCAAGCAATCACCTGAGTGGTGACATCCCCGTTGAGATTGGTCATCTGCAGTCAATTCACGTCCTTGATCTCAGCAGAAACAATTTCTCTGGTACCATTCCCACTGCAATATCCAATCTCACAAACTTGGAAAAGCTGGACCTCTCTCATAATCTTCTATCTGGTGGGATCCCTGCGTCGCTTACAAGCCTCTACTTCTTGTCTTCTTTCATTGTCGCAAACAACAATCTACAAGGTCCCATACCGGCTGGGGGCCAATTTGACACCTTCCTGAACCAAAGCTACGAAGGCAATAAAGGGTTGTGCGGCCCTCCCATGCACAATCTTTGTGGCGATCGATCAACCACGACAGGTGCTTCAGGACATAAGAAAGACCCAAACAAGAAAATGATTGTTGGGCTTATCCTTGGGATCTGTTTTGGAGTTGGCATCACTCTGACTTGTCTAGCATTGTGGATATTGTCGAAAAGAAGGATTCTCCCAAGGGGTGATCCAGAGATATTTTATAATGACATGGTATCCTTCAATTCTACATCAGCTGCAGAGGTTCCCAAGGATACCAGTGGGGTCATATTGTTCCCAAACAATGCAAAAGATATCAAGCATCTGACAGTATCTGATATCTTGAAAGCAACAGAGGATTTCAGTCAAGCAAATATCATCGGTTGTGGGGGTTTCGGCTTGGTTTATAAAGCAACTTTGGCAAACGGAACAAGACTGGCTGTTAAGAAGCTTTCAGGAGATATGGGTCTCATTGCAAGAGAATTTAAAGCAGAAGTAGAGGCATTATCGACAGCCCAACACAAGAATCTGGTTTCTTTACAAGGTTACTGTGTACATGATGGCTCTCAGCTGCTGATATATTCGTATATGGAAAATGGAAGCTTAGATTACTGGCTACACGAGAAGCCTGATGGAGCATCCAAACTTGATTGGCCAACCAGATTGAAGATTGCTCAGGGAGCAAGTTGTGGACTGGCTTACATGCACCAAGTATGTGAACCGCATATTGTGCATCGTGACATAAAGTCCAGCAACATCCTTCTTGATGAACAATTCGAAGCATATGTGGCCGATTTTGGACTGTCTAGATTGATTCATCCATATAATACACATGTCACCACTGAATTGGTTGGCACCCTAGGCTATATTCCACCAGAATACAGCCAATCATGGATAGCCACCTTGAGAGGTGACATATATAGTTTCGGGGTTGTCATGCTTGAGCTACTTACAGGAAAGAGGCCGATGGAGGTATTCAGGCCAAAGGCATCTAGAGAATTGGTTGTGTGGGTGCAGCAACTGAGAAGAGAAGGGAAACAGGATGAAGCATTTGATCCCCTCCTCAGAGGCAAGGGCTTTGAAGAAGAGATGCTGCAGGTTCTTGATGTTGCCTGCATGTGTGTCAACATACACCCTGTTAAGAGGCCTACAATTAATGAGGTGGTTGATTGGCTCCATAATGTTGAGTCGAACCATCGAATACCCAAATAAGAGCTAATGTAAAACACATATATAGCTTTCAAGAAATCACAGTTTTCTGTCGTTCCAAATCGTGTTGTCAATGTACCTGTAATTAGTTGTCTGTACAGACGGTCTCCCTTAGTTTTTTTTCTTCTTCTTGCTTTTGCCTTTTTATTGTGCGGTTAGTTATGCAAAGGAAATTTTACCTGATGATAGTGCATTAATGTATAAAGAGAAACATCTGAACCTTATATAATTGTAAACTTTTTCCAGGTACATTCATCAAATAAAAATTAGCGCCTTTGATGTACTTTTTGTTCAAATTTATCTTAGATGAAGGTATTTCACAATTATCTTTTCTACTCTGTCACTAAAGCTTTTTTTTTGTTTAGCCTGCAGAAGGCAGGGTTTTTTTGAATCATTTTAGTCACATTTGAACCTTACCACACTTGCGCAACAGCTCCAAAAATAGAGTATAATACATGGGACACCATGAGGGATTATATGTTTCTTGCCTGCTTTAATGTAGTCTGTTAAGAAACCATTTAATATGTCAAAATCACCTCTCCTAATAATGAAGCTTTTGCTGGTGACCTACAAGAAAGACCAAGTTCTAAAGTACTTGTAGTTGTTAGAATTGTTTGTTTTTTTGTTGAAAAGTGATTTCATGAGTCATATGTTAACAAATCATACAGTCAACTTCGCGATTAAGAGGATGATAGACTAGAAAGATGAGCAAAATCAAAAACAGAAAGATGGAGAACATTCCAAGGATTACATTACATCATAAGTTTAAATACAACAATCTTATTGGTCTTGAAAACATATTTATTCCAGCACCCGGGTTATTAAGTTCATCGAAGTGCTTTACATTATTACATGATAAGAAAAGATTATTTATTTTCTGCATGGAGATCCCTCTAAAGATCTCAACACACACATACATTGATACATACACAGAAGATGTTGTCGTTGGACCTTGGTTTCAAAGCTGCTAGAATTCCTTCACTTGGGTTTGTGTCAAAAGCTCATATTTTGCTCTGCTGCAGATGCCCAAAAAACCCAAATGGCGAAACCATTTGGATAAAAAGAAAAAGTGTCGAAAAGGGCAAATAAAGAGAGGTAAAGATGGGCAAATAAAGGATTTTTGGAGTGACAGGACCAACAGCTGTTGGTGCTAAAAAGATGAGATTAGCACTTAATATGTATATGCCAAAAGAAAAAAAGAAAAGAGGTAGGGAGCCACATGATGAGTTGATGGGAAAAAAGGGATAAGAAGAACTATTCATCTCCATGAATGTACCAACAGAGAAGCATGGTGGCACAACGACGAAGGATGTAGATACGGGCACGTTGTTTCTTGACTAAAGAAGCACACTTTCTTGTAATGCCATTGCCTTTTCTTTTAGTTTCCATTATTACAGTGTTTCTGAATTTGAAAGTAGAAAGATTTGGGAGAAAAAAGCCTCACAGAAGTGGAGCTGGACCCTGAGAAGCAAAGGGTAGGGGGCAGAGATGTATTTATAGATGGGGTGGGTCAGCATCGATAACAGATCACTGATTTGCATGGAAAGGAGTCAGCATTGATGGTTTTTGGCCTGAATGAATGGGGGAAGAAATCAAGGCCAAAGGCAAGGGGAAAGGGGGGGGGGGGGGGGGGGGGGGGTGAATGTTAAGGAAATCAAGGGTATTGAAGCTGAAGAGAGTTGTACAGTACAAATCATTAGAGAAGCAATTAGTTGTACCGTACAAGAAAGAAAGAAACAAGTTTAATTGCACGTAAGTAAGAATGGAGTAAAGTGGAAGTAAAAAAAAAAAAAATGGTTGGGAGGGATGTTGTGATGGGTATGCGTATTGGGAACATGGTGTCGGCTTATTTGCCTTCACAAGTTATTACTTTATATCTCTTTGCATCAACAAAATCTTGGATTGATAAGGGAAATTTGACTTTATGTGGCTTCCTATATCAGAAATATGCCATGTTATTCAAATAATGACTTTCTTTTTAATTACAAAAATACCCTTCTCATCGTCACTTTCTTTCCGTCTTTTCTCTTTTATATATAATCACTCTTTCAAAACGTTAGTGAAAATATAAAGAAAGTATATTGAGTTTGATATTGGGTCGAGTCAAGTTTCAATCTTTACATATCTTGACAGTAGTGTGATGTATAAATTTCCATTTTTTGATTCCTTATTATGATGGTTGATCTAGTTGGAAACAAGTGAATTTTAAAAAGATTCTGTAAAATTTTTGACATGTGAGCAATGGGATTTGGTAATCCAGTTTTGACTTTTCAACATATCAATCCTTCTGGCATAACATATCTTTCTCTCTCAATACATTATTATTTTTACCACTTAATATTAAGAAATAAAAAAAAACATGTATTTAATGTTAGAAAATGGGTAGGAGAAACAGGGTAAAATCATTGATCAAATAACCGGATTTCTTGAAGATTGTGTGAGTTCACTTTTTGAATTGATGTTTCGACCGTATGTCTGGGTTTTATGAAATCCAATTTGGGATAAGACTCAAGAACACTTTCGTATTTAGGCACAAAAACGAAAGCAACATTACTGGAGAGTATATTGTGTGTCCCAAAACGTAAGTATATACCAAAGGGCATTTGGCCTAACGGTATTCGAGTCTTTGGCCTCCCAAGAGGTCAGGGGTTCCAACCTCACCAAAGGTGAGTATGGTGTGTTAGTTTATTTGTTACATTTGCCGTATATAAATATTATATACTAAAAAAATGTAAGTATATAGGTGTATATATATATATATATACTAGTTCCATTCGAAAAGAAAAAAAATAACTGAAATGATAATCATGGCTAATTATTAGCAGTAATGGTCAATTACAACTATTTTAGCTTAAGATCATAGATTGGAAATAACTGCACAGTAGTTGCACAGTAACATGTCCAGAGCTTTGGTTACATGAGACCAGAAGTATCCTTTGAGCCTCTCGTCTGACCAACCCGAGCCTCAGGTCCGACCAACCAGAGAGTCCCAACCAGAAGCATGAGCAACTAGAGCCTCTGGTTCAAGCAACCAGAGCCTTTGGTCCATGTTTTCTAGAGCTAAGTCTGAAAACATGCTTCTCGATCTTAAGCTCAAAACTGATAAGAATTGAAGTTTTCCTTTATTCTTATCACGTTTTTGCACTGCATTTCAAGTTTTTCTTCATTCTGGTCACGTTTTTCGACCGCAAACTCTTGACCCCACCATTTCGTCGTGATCGGGATTAAACTCGTCTTATAACAAGCGTGCACTCCGTACCGCCTACCTTATATTAGATCACAGTTTTAAACCCCTTTGGTACTCATGATAATTCCAATTCCACTTAAATGGCCAATGACACTAAAATCACCAGCAATTTAAAAAAGAAATAAATGACCAAAACCCTACGAAAGTGAAACTCCTAAATTTTAGGAGCAACTATTTTACATTACGGATGTAGGAGGACAAAATTCAATGAATTAAGAACCCATGTCACCCCCTAAACCTTACTCCCAAAGCATCTACTTTACACGTCTCACACTTTTCTCTATTTCACAAGCAATCACACTTCCTTAATCCCCACAAAAGAAATATGGATTTCTGCTAACATCTTTCTCATACTCAAAATTCAGTTTGTTCTTCTAAATCATGAAGAAAAAAAGAAGATCATGAGATGAATTAAACACCCATGTCCATGTATAAAACATCTTGATTAATCAATATTAGCTACAAATGACGTATAAAGTTACCAGAAAGTAACCAACTACGTACATAATAAGAATATGCGTTTCTTCTTTGTAAAATACAAGAAAAATCATGTGGGAAAAGCTTCACTTGGTGTTTCTATGTTTAGCTTCTGTTGAACTTGTAACAGCTCCACCACGTTAAGCCTACAACTTCAGCCAACGACCACAAAAAGTCAAATATGTTTTCGAGTCGTAAAGAACCACTATGTTTCTATCTTTCATTGATTTTTAACCTACCAAGTCATCCGGCTTTTGTGGAGTTACACAAGGCTTGCCTCAGCCACCACTTCCCCCCTCGCAGCAAGCAACTTACAATCCTGCGTATCATGATTCACGAGAGGATGAGAATCAAAAAATGCAGGCTACTTTGTTTTCTACGGTACTGAAAATAGCTGTATGGTACAATATGCACCACTCAAAAAAAGAAGGAAACGTATAAAACAAGCATGAATAACTCTCTTTTCTGCCAGCTATGCATTAACAGTTGCGTTAGGTACTTGAAGATCACCTGTACAATAGCTTGTGCACAAAATTTTCCTGATAGAACGGCCCCCTCCATTGAAGCCAAATACTTTTGTTTGGTGTAGTCGCCAGCTAAATAGAATCCTTCTATCGGAGATCTTTGCAAGGGACGGCAAGGTTCACAGTCTGGTACAGTTTTGTAAACAGACCTGATAGCGTCACAAATATTTAACCCAATACATATTAGAGGTACTTGTGAGAATAAGTAATTTTTTGATGAGTAATGTATATCTAGATTCACATGTGAATATATTGTAAATCCTCTACTTGATGACAAGTTCAGTTTACAAATTTACTTTTGATGGGTGGATGTCTAACCTTGGTGTTTTAACTACATGGTATTTCAATATTTTTGCTTTGCTCTGATCTGCTGCAATTTCATCAGGAAAGAGCCTTGAAAGTTCACTCATTGTGGCATCAATAATATCAGAGTCACTGCGTGAAATCCATTCTTCTGCAGGTGCAAACACCAATTCCAACATGGACCGATTCGGATCATAATATTCCTTACATGTTACAGACATGTCAGCATATACACTCAGAAGATTGCTCCTGCATGCCAAATAAATAGTCAGTACGATAAATAAATACATAAATATATAAATGTTTTGTAAGAAATAAGATGTGACCTGCTAAAGAGTAGGTGATCGTAGGTGTTTTTGAGTTTCCTGTCAAACCTGAAAATGGTGTTAACAATCAATAACACGAAGGGGATTTAGTTCAAAGTAAAAATCTTGACAGAAGTCAAGAACCATGTAATTTCATTTTAATAGCAGTATCTTGAAGGATCCAACTAACCAAATATGAACGTTTATAACTGGAACACCAACTAATTTCTCCAACTTTTTGAAATATGGAATTGCTTTCCAATCTTCAGGTAAAAGAAGCTTCAGAATGTCTACTGCTTGATACAAACAATCAATAAAACTTGTTAGAATACATGTATGAAGAAGCTACAGTTTAAAAAAATAATGATTGTGTGAATGTATAACCTGGAGCAGCAAATACATAAGCATCTGCTTCAATAATATTCCCATCATTCAGTAGGAAGTTCCTAACAGTTCCATCTTTGTTTAACTCGATCTTCTGTATTCGTGAATTAAGCCTGACTGAACCACCTAGCGACTCAATATGCTCAACGATTGGCATGCAAAGTCTTTCAGGTGGGCTGCCATCTAAAAATGCCATCTTTGAACCATGTTTCTCCTGTCCATTTATTTTTATACTACTTTAGTCAACAACAAATAGTCATAAAAGTTTCATTTTCAATGGTGTTCAAAATCCTGGTCCCATAGTATTTGCAACCAAGCCAGTAATGATTGAGTTTACCTGAAGAAACCGGTTCAGAGCGATGAGGATACATTGCATTGAAAGTTCATCTGGATTTATGAAGTTTAATGCCTTTGACATGGCAATAAACACCTCAGTAGTAACTCGCTCTGGTATCCCCTACAGAAATGAGAAAAATGCATTAGTTATCTAAACTTTTTACTGAAAACTGAGGGTATTACTAAACCAAAAATCCTCCCATGAAATTAACAATAATTCTTCTAGAAATCATGACCATTGCTTCTCATTTCTTAACTGAAAACAGTCTAGATAAAAAAAACGATGACATACTTGCTTTTTCATCCAGTCTTTAACACTCAAACCATCTTGAGCCTCAACATAAGCCTGTCCACCTAACATCGCAGGCAAGAGCCCTATTGCAAATTTCACTTTCTCAGGCCATGTCAGCATTTCGTTGTTCCTCAATATAGCCCAAATTCCTGAAATAGCACACAGTTTTAGTAATAGCATGCCTTGGCAATCTTGTTTTAGATCATAGAGCTTCATAAAATAAACAGTGGAGATAATAGCATACGTGCCATTCAATGGTGCAGGCAGAACATCTGGGAAGTCAAACCGACTAAATTCTCCAGGCTTGTTTGGCATTGCAAATATCATAGAATGCTCCTTCCACTGCAATCTATCATTAATGCCTAGTTCTCCAAACAGGTTCTGTACATTTGGGTAAGCTCCAACTTCAAGCAAATCAACAAGTTCATTCAGCAACTTGCACGATAATTTGGGGGAATAATAACTTATCGCAGACAAATAATGAACAAAAAGACAACAAATATATAAAAAGTATTATACTGGTGTAACTTTTAATGCTAACTAGTAACTACCAGATGTCTTTTTAGATGCTGGAAGGATAATAATAGTAAAAGGTTAAAACTTACAGAATATGTGTAAACCTGTCTCGTACCAATCTCCATCATCATCTTTCCAAGCTGCAATCTACGTAGAAAGACCAACTTTGTTTAAAAGTCAAAAGCACAACAATAAGCAAAGACATATAAGATAAATGAAAAGTGGGATTGGATTTGAGATAAACATGAAAATAAAGATAGAAACTCAGCAAACCTTTCCGCCAAGAACGTCTCTTGCTTCTAATAAAATTGGCTTGTGACCCGCATCAGCTAAATACTTCGCAGTTGATAAACCAGCGAGACCTGCATATGCAACAATGTGCAAAAGTTATATGGCAGTTGAGCCAGTATAAATTTAGTAGCAAAAAACACTAAAATACAGAATTTAGTCAGTAATATAAATATTAGTCTCACCTGCACCAGCAATTACAATTTTCAATGGTTTAGCTGGACGGGGGGAAGTTCGGAATGTTGAAGACAAGTACGCAGCTTCCAAGAAATTAGACGTGTTATCAAGATCTGGCCTTGGATAGTCAATACAAACTACCTGTTTAACGCAGATTATTAGTGACATATTTGTTCATGAACTTGATACTATGAACAATGATCAAATCCATGTTGTACAAGGGCACCTTCAAAGGGGAGACATTCTTCTTCGTTCTTGTTATAAAAGAACGGACACCTGGGAATCGCAATCGTTGACCCATTGCATCACTGCGTCCAAAGGCCAATACATCTATTTGGCCTGAGGCAATGTTGAAACAATCTCTTGAATTGATCTGTGTGCTTGAAAGATTCATGACTGTACACTTTCCACTTGAGTTGATGGCGGAAACATTTCCAAACAGAGACATATCACCTCACCAAATATCCAAATTAGATCCACCCCTCACAAACTTATAGAAATTGAAGGTCCGGAAGAGACACAGTATCCGCCCTGCGATTAATAGAATTCCACATAAACACATATCTAATTCCCAATGAACAAGAGGCATCCACCATACAATACATCAACCCCCCCAATTGTGTTCAAAGATGGACAAACAACAAATGGAGAGTTATAAAATTGCGAACCGACTTGTAATTATACAGCAAGATTGCAACTTTAACAAACCATGGAACATGTATGCTCCAAAACATAATCCCCCCACCCAAAAAAAAGGATGGAAAACGCATAAAGATTTTATTTCATCGACTTAATATAAACCACAACAGTAGATTAAACTACTGAAGAGATAAACAGGAGTAACGAGCTACTTACCTTTGTGAAAACTAAATCGATTGTTATGAGGGGAGACTTGTGCTAACTGGATAAAAGTCTCTGTCGCTCTCTCTCTCTCTCTCTCTCTCTGTGTGTGTGTTGGGTGAATAATTGAGTGGAAAAGAGAGGATTTGGAGGTGGGTTTTGTAACGGAGAAGAAGATGGAAAAAAAAGCCGTTCAATTTTGGGATTGTTTTTGGCTTCTTTCATTGTTGGAACTTGGTCAGCCACGGTTTGGAATATACCCTCCTCCCTCCATTCCATTTCCACATAATAAAATTTTAAAATTATTATATTCGATTTTAATTATAATTTTGAACTATTTAACAACCACTTACTTCAAAGTTGAAAGAAAGAAAAAAACACTATTCTAATTATGTCTTTAAATCACCAGACTCTAAAACAGTACCACTCAAACTTACAAAAGTATTTGTTTTAAATTTTGAATTTGTTATTTATATAATTTGAGTTAAAATTAACTGATAAAAGTTAATAAATATAACAACGTCGTGTAGCCACTTAAGATCATAACTGTTTTGAACTCTTCTTTGATTTATTAATCATTTCAAAGCTTTGATTTAACTTTCAATGTCCAACTTTTATCTTATCATTGGTAAGCTAGTCATTCAGAAGATTTTAATTATTTTTGGCCAAATTCCCTTGGTTTTTTTACAACCCCATGAATGTAATTTCTTAGGTTGCTCGGAGCCTAGAACGGTGTCATTGATTTCCCTTCCTCTTTTCTAAATATTTGTTTTTATGTTCACCGTCTGTCATTCAATTTCTGTTTTCTATGTCTTATATAAAGAAGATACAATCTATCTGTTTTTCGATTCATGTTTTCGATCTCTTGCATAAAGAAGTTTTTTGTATCTGTTCTCAACCTTTTGTTTTAATCGAGTTAAAGAAAAAACAAAATATTCTAGTAAGTTTTTTTTAGAAATATCCTTTTTTTTTTCCTAGTTAGAAATAATGGATTGAAAAAATTCCATCATTTAACATTAAGATTTATGTTAGAAACATTACTAATAATAAATAAATCAATAAATAAATAAATAAACATGGTAGATGATAGTTTATGTAAAATCCGGCAAACGAATTTAGATTGTAGCTGTAATCGAATGGGTGGGCCCAAAAGAATATATACCGAAAAGCCATATTACATGATGTTAAGCAAACAAACACAAAACAAGTTGTATTACTAGTTTACTAATACTAATAAAAACCCAACAAACCACTTATTAAGTAAGAGGTGCATTACAAGGTTGACATCTGAATATGTCTTAACTTTCCAAGTCTGATTGAATTTATGTAATTAGGAGGAGCATGAGCAGAAATACCTGGAATCACCAAACCCATCATCCTCATCATGATTCCCTCCCAAGACTCCTTGTATTCTGCCCCATATCTCATTCCCATTCCCACACCCCTCACCAATTCCCATGCAGCATTCACATACTCTGGAATCAGATACCACAACCCATAGTAGTTCATGTTTGGTTCTTCTTTCATTTCCTTCATTTAACACAACCAAACACAAAGATTTAATGCCAATTACTCACAAAATACTACTTAAAAGTATGTATACATTGTGAATGAGGTCCATGGAAAACCCCTTAAAAAAATGAAAAACTGAGGAACATCCTGGTAACCGTTCCTGACGATATGCACATGTACATTACAAGTAGTTGAAACAGTTTTTTGGTTTTTATGCACATGTGCATACCGGACAAATTCCTTACAAATGCCTTGTATGCACATGTGCATGCCGTCCGGTATCAGGGTTTCCTCCTCAGCTTTTTCATTTTTCTTTATGGTTTTCCCGTTAACTTGACCCGTTATGAACATAGATAAGAGAAAAACAAAACTTACTTGCCCAACAAAGAAGCTGTTGTAGTAGAGACACACTCCAAAATGCTTATACAAGAAGGTTTTGTTGTCATAAGGCAACCTTGGAACCATATCATTGCAGTAGACCACCCTATAATATTTGGGAATCGGTTCGTCTAATCTTGATTCCATATACCTCCCTAATTGCCTGTTCCCGACTCTTGGCTGTCCAAACGTGTGTACACCTAACAACCGTTCTAAAACCTCGTCTTCATCATGTAATACGAGCACCGTTGGGAACAATATGGCAAGAGCCCCTCCTAGGCTATGCCCAGTTACCATAAACTTTGCATTACTATGCTCCTTGAGCAGGCTTTTCAGCTTGCTCCTCACAGCAAAATATGCAGTCATCTCCACCATCTCTGGAAAAAGCTTCTTCTTGGTTTCTTTTTCATCAAAATCATTTTCATTTTCTGTGTTTGTTGTTTGGAGAATTTGTTGGAAGGAAGATGGGTTTGATCTGTTTCCCAGACCCAAAGCTTCTAGAAAACCCATGTGGAGTTTTCCTAGTTTTGGAATTTCATACCATGAGTAATCAAAATCAGTAATCCAGTCATCTGCATCAAATGGCTCTGTTCCTCTAAAACTGATCACTATCAAGTTTGCATCTTTTTGCTTGTCACAAAATATGAACACTTGGGTGGATCGCTCCTTTTGATAATCTGCCCAAAACATAAACAATGTCAATGCGAAAGAGTTGTAAAAGACATGAAAAATCACTCAGTAATTTCATACCATTCCAACAGTCGTAGAAGTCAACAAAATGCATCTGTTATCCAAACAATAGTTAGCATCTAAAATCGAATCGTTTTGTAATGAAGTAATTAATCAACAAAAACAAGGAGATAGGAGATAGATACTATCTATACCTTCCAGTGTAGATTCACAACATTCCTAATAACATTAGCATTCTCATAAGCCAATTTGGAAGCCATCATACAGAGGTCCATAAGGGACCTGTTGCCAGCATCCATTCTTTCTCCTAAAATATCACCACCAGGGTCCAGGTCTATTCGCCCATCAATATGCCCGATTGTGCTAATAAATGTTGCTGACCCTCTCTTTGGAATTACCACCTTTCCTGCCTCCTCAATACATTACATTAATCAAGAACATCCAATAAGATAGCAAAGTTTAGAGAACAAAAACTTTTTTTCTTTTTCTATTTTAGCAAAACTAAACTATTGGAAATACTCTTACTGCTTGTTGGTCTTGTGCTTTCCAGATAGTTCTGCAAAGTACAAGTCTTCTCTGCTTTGAACAATAAAGACCGATTCTTCAGTTTTTTGGAGGACCACGTCTATTAGATAGGCTTTGATTTTATCATTGTTTGTTGCTATTATTTAGGCCTCTTATTCGTAGCTTTCTCTCTCTGTAAAGGCTATAAAGCCAGTAGTAATCTTTTGCTTTCAATAAGAAGTTCAGAGTTTGCTCTCAATTAAGCTTGCTGTATTCAACTTTGTTTTCTGTTCAAGTTACTTTTCTTCTACAATTGGTATCAGAGCACCGTCAAGGGGCCTGATTTCTGAAAGTAGATAAACACAAGTGACTTTGTGAGGTAAACACAAGTGTGAGCGTAAACACAAGTGTGAGCGTAAACACAGCAGCTTCTTCGATACCGTAAAGAGAGCAATCCAGTATGTCGAACGAGGGACAGAACCTGCTTAGCATCCCGAAGTTTGACGGGGACTACGATCATTGGAGAATGCTGATGGAAAATCTCCTTCGATCGAAAGAATGGTGGAACCTGATTGAGCCTGGCTACGTTGAGCCGGCGGCAGGCACGCGAGAGACAGAAGCTGAGAAGGCTGCACGAGAGCAGTTGAAGCTGAAAGATCTAAAGGTAAAAAACTACCTTTTTTCAGCGATCGATAAGAACATTTTGAGGACCATTCTGAAGAAGGACGCCGCAGCACAGCTTTGGGAGTCGATGAGAAAAAAATACCAGGGTAATGCAAAGGTAAAGAGAGCTCAACTGCAAGCTCTCAGGAGAGAATTCGAAGTACTAGAGATGAAGGAAGGAGAAGCCATTTCCGACTACTTTGCTAGAGTAATGTCGGTGGTAAACAACATGAGTAACAATGGAGAAGTGTTGCAAGAATTTCAGATTGTGGAAAAGATCTTGAGGACTCTCACGGAGAAATTCAATTACATCGTGGTGTCAATTGAGGAGTCCAAAGACATTGCTAGTCTCTCCATTGACGAGCTTCACAGTTCGTTGGTGGTCCATGAACAAAAATTCAGGAGGAAGGTTAAGGAACAAGAGCATGTGTTGAAAGTGACACAAGAAGAAGGATTAGGAAGAGGTCGAGGCAGAATTGCAAGTGGAAGCTTCAGCGGTCGAGGAAGAGGAAGATCCTCACCGGGAAAAGCTATCGTGGAGTGCTATAAATGTCACAAATTGGGACACTTTCATTTCGAGTGTCCAGAGTCGGGAAAAAGAGCCAATTTTGCGGAAATGGATGAAGAGGAGGAACTTTTGCTGATGGCATCTATTGAACGTCAAAATGGTTCGATTGAGGAGGTTTGGTTCTTTGACTCAGGCTGCAGTAACCATATGAGTGGCAACAAAGAATGGTTCGCAAATTTGAATGAGAACTTCAAACACACTGTGAAACTAGGGAACGACACTCGAATTACTGTGACTGGAAAAGGAGATGTGCGCATGGAAGTTAATGGCGTTACTCAGGTAATCACAGACGTATACTATGTTCCTGAGCTTAAATCTAATCTTCTTAGTGTTGGTCAACTACAGGAGAAAGGGTTGACCATTTTAATTCAAAACAATCTGTATAAAGTATTTCATCTAAGAAGAGGGCTGATCATGCTATCTGAAATGAGCGGGAATCGGATGTTCTATTTCAAAGCAACTATGGCAGCCAAAAACTCCAAGTGCTTTCAGACTCGAGCAGAAGATGAGTCACAGTTATGGCATTCTCGATTTGGCCATCTGCACTACAAAGCACTCAGAACTCTGGTTTATAATGGAATGGTTGAAGGAATGCCGGCAATAAGAACTCCACAAAAGTTGTGTGCCCATTGTCTAATAGGAAAACAACATCGAGATTTCATTCCAAAGAAATCTTCCTGGAGAGCAACACAAAAGCTACAACTCAGACATATGTGGCCCTGTAAGTCCTATTTCCAATAGTGAAAAAAGATATTTTTTGAGTTTTATAGATGATTTTTCTAGAAAAACTTGGATTTATTTGTTGAATGAGAAATCAGAAACATTCAATAAATTCAAGGATTTCAAGACTTTGATTGAGAAAGAAGCAGGGACGAGCATCAAATGCTTAAGAACAGACAGGGGTGGGGAGTTCAACTCAAATGAGTTCACGGAGTTTTGTAATGAGCATGGGATTAATCGCCAGCTTACAACAGCATATACACCACAGCAGAACGGTGTAGCCGAGCGCAAAAATAGGACAATCATGAACATGGTTCGTTCTATGCTAGACGAAAAGCAAATGCCAAAGGAATTCTGGGCAGAAGCGGTCAATTGGTCGGTGCATATCCTCAATAGAAGTCCAACTTCAGCATTGGAAGGAATGACTCCTCAAGAGGCCTGGTCAGGTACGAAACCTAGAGTAGACCACTTTCGCATTTTTGGATGTTTAGCTTATGTTCACATACCAGATCAGAAAAGACATAAGCTTGATGATAAAAGCAAAGCTCACGTGTTTCTTGGTGTAAGCAAAGAATCCAAAGCGTACAGGTTTGTTGATCCCGCTACTCGAAAGATTATCGTAAGTCGAGATGTGAAGTTTGAGGAGAATGAAGGTTGGAATTGGGAAAAGACCGAGAAAGAAAAGAAAAGCGACGTGCTCGAGTGGCCGGACATCGATCCTGATTACGATAATGAAGAACAGGTGACAGAAGGATCAAATGCAAGTAACTCTATGTCTTCTGGTTCAAGCTCCCATAACAGTGAAGATAGTTCACCATCAAACACGCCAAATAATAGTAACCCAAGTTCCCCAGGTGAAAGAGTTCAAAGGGCTCATGGTGAAAGAATTCGAAGGGCTCCTGCAAGGCTGTCTGATTATGTTCCAGGTGATGATCTTTCTGAAGAAGAAGCTATGATGGTGCGGTCCGAAGATCCTCTAACGTTCGATGAAGCGATGAAAGATCAAAAATGGAGAGACGCGATGATGAAAGAGATAGAGTCGATAGAGAAGAACAAAACTTGGGAACTCACAAGTTTACCAGAAGGATGCAAAGCTGTAGGTACGAAATGGATATTCAAGACAAAGTTAAACGAAAATGGTGAAGTTGAGAAGCACAAAGCAAGACTCGTAGCTAAAGGGTATTCTCAGCAGTACGGGATCGACTACACAGAGGTCTTCGCACCAGTTGCTCGTCTCGACACCATTCGAGCCATTCTAGCAACAGCAGCTCAAAAGGACTGGGAAGTTTTCCAAATGGACGTTAAAAGTGCATTTCTTCAAGGGAACTTGGAAGAGACGGTCTTTGTTCAACAACCGACTGGTTTTGAAGTAAAAGGAGCAGAAGAGAAGGTGTATAAGCTGCACAAAGCGCTCTATGGCTTGAAACAGGCGCCGAGAGCCTGGTACAGTCGTATTGAGTCCTATTTTCTTAAAGAAGGATTCAAGAGATGTACTAGTGAACATACGCTCTTTACAAAAATAAAGGAGGGAGGTTTCTTACTGATAGTGAGTTTATATGTAGATGATCTGATCTACACAGGAAACTGTAGAAGAATGTGTGAAGAGTTCAAGACTTCTATGATGACTGAATTCGACATGTCCGATCTTGGAAAGATGAGACATTTTCTGGGAATGGAAGTCTTACAGAACAACAAAGGAATTTTTATTTGTCAAAGGAGGTATGCGAAGGAAATTCTGGGAAGGTTCGGCATGGAGAATAGTAATCCTGTCGGGAATCCAATAGTACCCGGAACGAGAATTTCCAGTAACAAGGAGGGAACAAGGGTTGATTCTACCAAGTTCAAGCAGATTGTTGGGAGTCTCATGTATTTAACTTCAACAAGGCCTGATATTACTTACGGGGTGAGTTTGATTAGCAGGTACATGGAGTCTCCTACCGAAGAACATTGGTGTGCAGCGAAGAGGATTCTGAGATACATTCAAGGCACTACTGAGTTGGGGATACTCTACAAGAGGGAGGAAGATTCGAAGATGGTAGCCTACTCGGATAGCGACTTCGCTGGTGATGTAGATGATCGAAAAAGTACTACTGGTTCGGTGTTTTTACTAGCTGGAGGTGCCATTTCTTGGTCGTCGAAGAAACAACCGGTAGTGACGTTGTCCACCACCGAGGCCGAATACATAGCAGCAGCAGCGTGTGCGTGTCAATGTATTTGGCTTAGAAGAATCCTAGCAGCTCTTGGGCACAAAGAAGGAGGAAGTAGCATAATTCGATGTGACAATAGCTCAACAATTCAACTTTCAAAACACCCCGTGTTTCATGGTAAGAGCAAACACATCGACATCAAGTTTCATTTCTTAAGAGATCTGGTGAGCGATGGAGCAGTGCAGTTGAGCTATTGCAGTACTCAGGATCAAATTGCTGATGTTTTGACTAAGCCCTTGAAGATGGAACAGTTTGTCAAACTTCGAAGGTCACTGGGTCTTGTTGAGATATCAGAGGTAAGCTGATACACTATGGTGTTCAGCTTAAAGGAGGGTTTGTTGGTCTTGTGCTTTCCAGATAGTTCTGCAAAGTACAAGTCTTCTCTGCTTTAAACAATAAAGACCAATTCTTTAGTTTTTTGGAGGACCACGTCTATTAGATAGGCTTTGATTTTATCGTTGTTTGTTGCTATTATTTAGGCCTCTTATTCGTAGCTTTCTCTCTCTGTAAAGGCTATAAAGCCGGTAGTAATCTTTTGCTTTCAATAAGAAGTTCAGAGTTTGCTCTCAATTAAGCTTGCTGTATTCAACTTTGTTTTCTGTTCAAGTTACTTTTCTTCTACACTCACTGCCGCATATATGAGAGTGCAATTATAAAGCATTGGTGAAATGGATTTGGTGGTTAAAACATATAGGGTTTACCTTGTAAGAGATTGGCGAGTAAACCGAGGAGGTTGCCATTGAGGGAGAGCAAGTTGAGTACAAAGTCGACAACGTAACCGGTCCATTCCATGGGCTTGCCAAATATCTTTATCAACTTCCTCGTTATTATCGATGCGATGATGACCCACCGATGGTCCGGCGTCTGCGTCTGCGTCTCCCCAGGTGAGCCACCGACCGACTCCAGCTCCTCCTGGATGATATGTTGATGGGAACTGTGAAGGAATTTAGCAGCGCTGGATTTGTTGCCAAAGATTCCGTATGTAAGGAGGTCTGTGATTCGGCCATTTTCAGGCTGCACAATCAGGTACCTGAAATCTTCGTCACCCATGGTTATACTTATCTGCTGGAATGTGATTCATAAACGAATTATATATATATATATATATATAGTGATATGAGGGAAAGCAGTAATGAAGAGAATTTGTTGGGTGGTTTCGCCATTTGTTGTTCATGTGACGCTACGTGGGACATCTGGAACGGATATGGATATGGATATGGGCCAGCCCAACTTCTTATGGGGTAACGTTACCTGCTACAGAAATACTCATATCTATCCTTTCCTCATTCTCCAACTTAAGGAATTATCATTTTTCTTGGATTTTTTTTTTTTTAAATTAAGAAACTGTTTGATTGTTTTTTTTTATAACGTGAGTTCTAAACTCTATTAAGATACAATGTTGAATCGATTTCTTATGTATTTATGTTCTTATGTCTTTCGTTATTGTTATTGTTATTATATGATTAAGTATATCTCATATGAATATAACATAGACTTGTATTTATAACTTTTAATAAGCAGTCTAAATATATAAATAGTATCAAATGACCAATATATGCTCTTAAGTCTGAATAAACGACTTATTCTCGACATTCTTACCTACGATTATTATATAAAAACATAAAAATAAATATTGAATATGTTTGACATATAACCAAATCTTTTTATGTTGTTAATAACAAAATATTGTTTTATACTGGATGGATCATATATAGAAAGATACCAACTTGCTTTCATGTACCACACAAGTTGTTATAACTTGCATATATCATATACATGTTATCTGAAAGTATTTTATTCTAAAGTTTAAGCTATTATCCATATAAACATACATATATACTTTTATAAAGAATTAAATTCCACAATGTTACCTTTTATATAAAAGAACCTTTTTGTGGGTCTTATCTATTTTTTGTAACATCAAATATTTAGTTTAAATACCTCTCACACACATAAATGAAAAACTAATAAAATGTTACCTCACACAAAGCTTAAGCTAACAAGGTTCTTGTATAAAAACCTAAAAGAATGAGGTTCTTATAACAACTTTTCATAATGGTTGTTCCTACACCCCATTTTACTTTTTTACTTATAAGAATTTTGCATAATTTTCGATATATGATTATTCATTGTTTTCTAATTAATAACGTTCAATCATAAAATTGTCTCTTCATTTTATGTAATTAACAATTAATTGTAATGTTCTTTGTTTGTCAATAATTGAATAAGTTTCATTATACTTTTGCTAAAAACACTTGATGTATGATCATGAGAGAATGTACTACAAAACAACAATAACTTCTTGTAACGACCCACTCTAAAAATAAAGCATACTTAGCATTTAATAATAAACGTCTCGGTCTTAAAGATTCATTACATCTGTCTCAAAATTTAGGTTGACGGAAACAACCTATACACAACTGAGAATTTTACTATGTTCAAGAAATAAAAGTGGCACTATCTCTAGCTACATCCGTACTCTAGTCCCGATCTACCCGATTACCAGAGCCTCCTACTATCTGCTTACCTGAAAAGGTTTAGTGGGAAAATGCGAGGGTTAGACCATGAGGTCTAGTGAGCTCCCTCAATTTACAGTTCTCAAAACATTTAAAAACAGTTTATAACTATCAAGCAACTTCACATAAAACTTTCACGGAAAATTCCGCTCCTGTAAATGGCACCCTGAAGTCACTCGGAAGTGACAACGAGTCAGTCTCACGCTGCCTTGCTGGGTCACTCTTCCCATGGCATAAACAGAACCCCCCCCCCCCCCCCTCGATGAGCACTCGCGGGCCTACCCCCGACTTAGCCAATTTACGTCTATCACAATGTATGCATACATCTCATAAAACTTTCAACAAGTAAAAATCATGCAAATAACATGGCATTTTTACTCCTTTACTTACTTCTGAAAACATGTTTAAAAACACATATTTTATTAGAAAAACTCACCTGGCGCTTTTACAATTTCTTCTCACGATAACTTCAGATGTTAAAGTGAACACCTATGATATTACAAGAATAAGAATAGTGAGTAAGTTAACCTTAGCCCACCCTGAACAGTTTCCTACTAGGTCTCACTTTTGAATTCAGCCCACTTCGGGACTTAACACGGATTCTGGATCCTATATGGATTCCGGATCCATTACTGGTCCAACCTCAATTTTCGAATCCCATTTATGAATTCCGGACTCTCGGCCCAACTACATAAATTCCGGATCTCATTTATAAATTCTGGACTCTCGGCCCAACTACATAAATTCCGGATCCATCAGTCCAAATGATAAATTCCGGATCCCATAGATGTGGACTCCGGATCCTATCGATCCAAAACCATTCTGGATCCCTTTGGGGATTCCGGATCTCTACGGGCTCAAGATTAACTCCGGATCCTTTAAGGATTCCGGATCCAACACTACATATCGGATCCCTTTTAAAAGAAATATCGGATCCCTTTTAAAAGAAATGTCGGATCCCTTTATAAACAATACCAGATCCCTTGTAATGGCGATGCGATACTGAAATATCATTAGGGCCGAGGATTAACCCAATTCAATCGATTATTCAGTCTCTTTCCCAACCAAAAGATTATTCCAACTTTATTAATCTTCTTAACATGATTATTAAGCTGTAGCAGGTTTACTCTTATGAGTTAATCAATTTGCCAGACATCACTATTCCTGTTCAACCACTCTGGTTCTAGAATTCTATGATTGCTAAGGAATGGTAGAGATTACCTTGAGTTTGTTGATGCAAATAGCTTCCCTTTCTTCTCCCAAACTTGCAGGTTTCTGATGATTCTTTTCCTTCTCCAATTGCAATGGAAATCAATTTCTCCCTTTCTCTGCTCTTTCTCTCTAAGCCGCCATACACACACACACACCAGGAATAGCTTTTAGGGTTTTGTGCCCTTTTTGTGGGTTTATATACCCTCTTCCCATATTTTCAAAACAGACCCTCAACTTAACAATTATGTAGTTTCTCCAAAAACTTATTCCGTCTAAACAAAAATCTCGATTATTACACTTCTCGTTCAAAAGGTGTCACAAAATTTCAATGACAGCTTAAATATGTAAAGCATTATGTGTGTACCAAAAAAAATCAATTCACATACTATCAAAAATATTTGTAGTTAGTGATATTTGAAAGTTGGTCAATCATGAAGTATAAAAAAAGGTAGACACTTACACCATACTGGTCTCACGGTCATCATAGGAAAGGTAAATCAGTGCATGTATTTCATTTGAAAGTTAGTTAATGAACTACATCAACCATACTCAAGCAATGAGTTGAGTTTGGGTAACTTAAGTCTTACAAAATTAAAAGAAGGGATTTCCAAACATGAAGAAGGTTTTTAAGTGGTTTCTTCAATATTGAGACAAATAGTTGGTTTTGAAAAATACAATATAATAATGAAACTTTTATATGTACAACAGACTTTGTCTTAAGGTTGCCTTGAGAGATTCAAGCTGGCTGCATGCCTGCCTGTAACAACCCACTCCAAAGCATGCCGGAATACGACATTAAAATATAATTTATCGCCAAAACATGGCCCAAGGTTTACACCATCAAAATTATGCACTCGGGTTTGCGGAATAAACCCGAATTACAACTGAGAGTTTCTAATAACAAAATGTAAAGGAAGTCCACTAATGCCAAGCCACGCTCGCTCTCACGCCTTCTCTTTACCACTAGAGGAACTGCCCTTAATATGCTTACCTGAAAAGGGTTTCAGTTTTGAAAATGCGAGGGTTAGACCACAAGGTCTAGTGAGGTCCCTCAGTTACATCCACACCACATATAGCATTTAAGGAGTTTTGCGAAACATATATCAATATAAAGTTTGGCAAATAATATATGGGACACACCCCCCATAAGCATCACACTATTACGTATGGGACACCCCCCCATATACATCACACATTACGTATGGGACACCCCCCCCATATACATCACATCATGCATAAGTAAGTCATATGCAACATACATTAAGTAAGCACGCATGTACGAGTAAATGAACAAGTACCATCAAGCTTTAGTTAGAAAAACTCACTTGTTACGCTTACATTCCTTTCTTATTCTGGTATGCACTTCCAAACGATCTACCTGGCGAAAGGATAAACTCATAAGCTGATCATCTCAACTCCCCGGACGACACTCTATTCCGGACAGCACACCTATCCGGACAACACCCCTATCCGGACAACACACCTATCCGGACAACACCTATATCCGGACAACACACCTATCCGGACAACACACCTATCCGGACAACACCCTTATCCGGACAACTCCCCTATCCGGACAACACACCTATCCGGACAACACCTCTATCCGGACAACACACCTATCCGGACAACACCCTTATCCGGACAACACCCTTATTCGGACAACTCCCCTATCCGGACACTCACCCAGAAACCTTCAACCACTCGAATGTATCCGGACGTCCAGGAAGCTATCCGGACGTCGACCTGGCCCTTAATTCGGTCGAGAAATCACAGGCAAGCTCGAAATCTCGAGAAATAAGGATTAGTAATCATAAGAGGATCACTAGGTTCAACAATTACAAGACCCTTGGCGATAACAACACAACATGGCGCCCAAAATCTCCCATTAAGTCTCAAACTCTATTTTAACAAAAACCCACATAGATATTCAATCTAACCACAAATCCACAGCTGAAAGATGAAGAGAGAGGGATTTACCTGGTTGATTCTTTGCTGAAAACGAAACTCCAACACACCCCTTTTCTTTGGTTTCCAAGATTGATGATCCTTCCTCTTCCAATATGTATAGGAGCTCCAACCTTTCCTTCTTTTCTCTCTCAAAATTCAGCCGTCACAACACACAAATCAGTATTCAAAATGCTCTCCCTAGGGTTTTGTGCCCTTATATACCCTAGGCCTCATTTACAAATTACTCCCTTCAACTCCCATTTTATTCAGATTCCACCCCAAGACTTGAAACTCCTTCAAGTTTGGTCACGGTTACTACAACACTCCCTCCTCAAAAGAATTCCGTCCCCGGAATTCCATTCTCGAAAAGATGAGGGTACCTGAACATCATATCCTATCCCACTTCCCACGTAGCCTCTCTTCCTTTATGATCTCCACTGGACTTTAACCAGACGAACCTCCCTATTCCCTATTTTCCACTTTACTGTCCACAACCTCTATTGGTTCCTCTTTGTACATCAATTTCTCGTCGACACTGACATCTTCTAACGGAGTAGTCACATCCGACTCGGACAAACGTCTCCTTTGGTGGTCTAGAGCCACCCTTAACTTCCTGCGAACCTGGATGGCATAACAGTGGCCGACCTCGCGACCTCCTGTCTCACAACGTTTCTTTCCCGCGATGCATCTTTACTCCTGGAAGGTTCGCAGATAACTGCACATGCCAACCTCTTTGCTTCTCTAAGGACTCTCTTACTTCCACTTTGCATAACCCTTCAACAACAAAGCTTACACCAACACTTTCCACACTTTCGATTAATTAAAACTCCTATCCTAGGTAATTTCGCGTACCACAACTATGACGTCTCAGGCCAACGGTACACGATACCGTCCACACACCTAAACGCACGGTTGCAACGAATTTAGAATTTTCATCCACAACTTCTCTTCCGTGACAGAACAAGTTTACAACGGTTAACGTCACAACAACATAAATTCCTTAACAAACTCTCAATTCACCAACCTAGCACAAGATCAACCTCGAGTATCACCTTAACTCACAGATATGATCCTCTTCCACAGATAACACACAATTCTACAATCGCTTTCCCATCACAATATACGTTTAAGGCAGATAACACTTTCTCACCTGAATTGTGTTGCCCACGATCCATCGATAAAAGTCAATTCACATGCTTCCACCACAACAACACCCCCACACTAAACAGAGCTAAAAGTAGAAAACATCCACACTTTAACATTTGAAGCACCCATCAATCCATTCCGAACCAATCTTGAAGACACACCGTTGAATTCTCCTTGCATCCAACAGTCGTCCATCCACATGTGAAATAATTCAAGTTTCACCCACCAACAGAAAGGAACAACCATGCTCACACAACACTGTTCCTACTAGCTTAACGCTGAACGACAAAGTTTACTTGGAATATTTATCACACTACTACCAAGTCCAATCTAATGGTCCTTCTCCCGAACACTACCTTCGACTACTTCCTGCCACTTGCTTTTCAACATAAAACATGTTTCCAAAGAACGGCTCACTAAAAGATGCACACTCTTGATCAACCGCACAAGCTGGCTTTCCTTGTCTTGTAAACCAAACGCCTATACACAAATCCTCTTCCTCAT
The DNA here is from genome assembly GCA_033807775.1 of Saussurea involucrata. Classification (NCBI taxonomy): domain Eukaryota; kingdom Viridiplantae; phylum Streptophyta; class Magnoliopsida; order Asterales; family Asteraceae; genus Saussurea; species Saussurea involucrata. The sequence goes on along the minus strand of CM066318.1, from coordinate 125,937,251 downwards.
ACTCCCACTGGAAGTTCATGCACCCGACGGTGACGTTCTGTAAACATTGTTTCCACTTTCCGCCACTTGCCACACTTTCTACTTCCCGCTTACACACTCCTTCCAACCTACCGTCCCAATTACCCACGGACATTCTCATCCAACATTTACCGCTCCATACACGCAATTTCAACGGTTACTATGCCCAACCAACAGTTTCACCACATCTCATACGAGAAATTCCACCAAGTCAATCCGAAATCACACTCGATGATCGAAGCGACCACCTTTCTCAATTCTCAAACGATATTTACTCACTTCTTTACATTTCCTTTATGTACAAGGATTAGCTCAGCATTCCTAAGGATTTCGTATCCACCACGAACCACCATGAACTACCCAATTCAAGATCTACCATTTCCCTCATAGGTAGCCACCAACTTCCACCCCATTCTTTTATTCTCGGATAACAACACCACACACAATTTTTTTTGCCACCTTGAACAACTTGTAAACAAATCCTGAGCAAGGATCTCCACTTACGCTCACCCCATATCGACACTAGTCCATCACTTAACCTCACCTCAACTCATTACCACCATGTCTCGCATGCTTACTAATTACAAGTTATCGCTATCTTATCCACACAACCCCACACCAGAGGTTCAATCCTCACGATTATTTGTGCACACACTCGTCCAAGCTTTCTCCATGCCCAGCACAACATAAATTGAAAGAGTTTGCGAAAACATTAAGCAATAATTAGTTTTGCAACCCAACGTCCACACACATATAACTGATTTCTTCCTGGTCACTACACACCTGTGACCTGATCTAGGGCACACACCCGCCCTTGGAAACAGACCAAGTCCGTTCGAATAATCCATATGGGACACACTCTTACAAACCAACATAGTCTACGTGTCCCACATGAGTTGGGCTAACTACCTTGTTCATAAATGACATAACAGTCACTTAAGAAGAATCACTTATCCAGCTATCACATCCCCACCTTCGGGATACTTACAAAAGGCTATCCACCTTCTTGACAGACACATACCTTTCCACACCGACCTCTTATCTCCGCGCACCCACTCGACAAAATAATCACACTAAAGTTAACCTTTCAAAGTTTCGAATCTCCCGACAACAAATTCATCCCCGTCGTTGACTTCAACCTCAATACCCGACAATTAGCCTAAAGGCAGGTTCACCACGACTCCGGCTCCACGCCGATACCGATTCATCCACATACCACAACGTTACCTTCAAAGTATCTTGCCTACTTCGAAATCACCCGGGACACCCCCCCCCCCCCCCCCCCCCCCCGTCGACGGTCATATGTCAACTTACCAAATAAGAGCAAGAACTACCATCACACAATCATTTCCACAGTCAAAGCCTGAGACTACAGGTAGACACTGCCCTCCCTATACTGTAACACTAAGGTCACAAATCAACCATCGACGACTCAACCACATTTTCCACTCCCGGAACTTCGCATAATCCCAGGTACGATATCTCTTACTACCTAGCGAGTTCATAGCCTTCATGCATGACAACACAATGATTTAAATTGCTTTACACACTCAATACATTCCACAAAACAAGATATGCATACCACGACACACCTATAAATTACCACCACACACACACCGATCTCAAAGATCGCTCACACGCAACCTTGTCCATCATTTGAAAGTGCATTCACTGAAACTCTCCTTGTGCAAAAATTTAAAATACAGCAATATCACCCATACTGGGATAGTCGACCGACTCCCACACTTGTTGATATGTCAACCACGTTTTCATATCGTTTTCATCCATAAAACCATGCGATCAAATATTGTTACGATTTTTTTTACAACAAAGTTTAACTCACTCGCAAGTGAAGTGAAGTGAAGTAACTCACTATTTTCCAAGTTCAAAATTTATTACCCCATGCAAACAAATTTATCTTTTCCTTCAAGCACACACTTGCACACGCCAACTCATTTTCAAAATCAGAAGTTTACAAGGCACACACACACTCACACATTTTGACACGAAGGACTTATGTAACTTGTTTGAAAACGCCATGCATGACTCACTTTACATTGAAGGCTATTCGCTCAAGCAGGGTTAACCTTTTTGCAATTACAACAACTCAACACCCTACTCCCCACTACACCATCAGGTTCCTTACATTTGAAACAACCTTCGGTGCCGGTACTTCCCCACACACTTGGATGTCCAACCCCACAGTCACCACCTGACTATTAATTTGTAAAAAAAATACGCGGCTTCACCTCAGTCCCAAACTGGTTAACCGACACCAGTGTTTCCAATCCATACATCTATCACTTCTCAACCACTCTTGTTACTCCTCCACTAGCTAGAGAGTAAGAAAACACATCTCCACTATCCGATCCTTGAGTCGAAACTCTCAAGATCTCAATTCACCGACATCGGGAACTCCCAGAATAAAGACTCATAAGAGATTAGGAGCTCACCTCCAATCAATTATTTCCTTAAGAACCCTAAAGGTTCTACTTCACACGGACACTCGCACCAAACATTCAAACAACGCTTCTTCTAGAAAGAATCATCACTCATACCACGAATAATCTGTACAACACACTAAACCGTTGCCATCATGACAAGGTACAACTTTACACACTACTGATAATCTCCACACACTGGCCACCACAGGCTGGGTAGCCGCACATCGGGGTGCTCTTCCCCGATCCCTTCCACGACCTCCGCCCCTCCCGCGGGTAGCCGGTTGCCTCAGAGGACTCACTGGTCCATCCTCCAGACTCCCCTCCACGTGGATTCCCCCCGCTAAAGGCAAAGTCTCCACAACTGGTACAGACCTACTCCTCAAACTTCGTCCTGACATTCACAACTACCGAAACATTACACAAAATATAGATTAACAACCGTCCCAAAATAACAAGACAAGAATGATCACCGTCATGCACCTGTAAATTCACAATTACACTGGCCAGGTGTAATTCCGAACTTACCTTACATGATAGTTTTCACCACCCTATTATTCACGCTTCCCAGTGAGGTCTTCCTAGGCCTTCCTACATTCTCAGTTGTACTTCTACGGTTTAAGTTTAGGCCCATCCGGTCACCTAAATCCCTTAAACTACGGCTCTGATACCAACTGTAACAACCCACTCCAAAGCATGCTGGAATACGACATTAAAATATAATTTATCGCCAAAACATGGCCCAAGGTTTACACCATCAAAATTCTGCACTTGGGTTTGCGGAATAAACCCGAATTACAACTGAGAGTTTCTAATAACAAAATGTAAAGGAAGTCCACTAATGCCAAGCCACGCTCGCTCTCACGCCTTCTCTTTACCACTAGAGGAACTGCCCTTAATATGCTTACCTGAAAAGGGTTTCAGTTTTGAAAATGTGAGGGTTAGACCACAAGGTCTAGTGAGGTCCCTCAGTTACATCCACACCACATATAGCATTTAAGGAGTTTTGCGAAACATAAATCAATATAAAGTTTGGCAAATAATATATGGGACACCCCCCCCATAAGCATCACACTATGACAGATGGGACACACCCCCCATAAGCGTCATACCATAACATATGGGACACCCCCCCCATAAGCATCACACCATTACGTATGGGACTCCCCCCCCCCCCCATATACATCACACATTACGTATGGGACACCCCCCCCCCCATATACATCACATCATGCATAAGTAAGTCATATGCAACATACATTAAGTAAGCACGCATGTACGAGTAAATGAACAAGTACCATCAAGCTTTAGTTAGAAAAACTCACCTGTTACGCTTACGTTCCTTTCTTATTCTGGTATGCACTTCCAAACGATCTACCTGGCGAAAGGATAAACTCATAAGCTGATCATCTCAACTCCCCGGACGACACTCTATTCCGGACAGCACACTTATCCGGACAACACCCCTATCCGGACAACACACCTATCCGGACAACACACCTATCCGGACAACACACCTATCCGGACAACTCCCCTATCCGGACACTCACCCGAAAACCTTCAACCACTCGAATGTATCCGGACGTCCAGGAAGCTATCCGAACGTCGACCTGGCCCTTAATTCGGTCGAGAAATCACAGGCAAGCTCGAAATCTCGAGAAATAAGGATTAGCAATCATAAGAGGATCAATAGGTTCAACAATTACAAGACCCTTGGCGATAACAACACAACATGGCGCCCAAAATCTCCCATTAAGTCTCAAACTCTATTTTAACAAAAACCCACATAGATATTCAATCTAACCACAAATCCACAGCTGAAAGATGAAGAGAGAGGGATTTACCTGGTTGATTCTTTGCTGAAAACGAAACTCCAACACACCCCTTTTCTTTGGTTTCCAAGATTGATGATCCTTCCTCTTCCAATATGTATAGGAGCTCCAACCTTTCCTTCTTTTCTCTCTCAAAGTTCAGCCGTCACAACACACAAATCAGTATTCAAAATGCTCTCCCTAGGGTTTTGTGCCCTTATATACCCTAGGCCTCATTTACAAATTACTCCCTCAACTCCCATTTTATTCAGATTCCACCCCAAGACTTGAAACTCCTTCAAGTTTGGTCACGGTTACTACACTGCCTAAGATATGGTATTATGTTATTTTGTTGGTTTAGAGAAGTGGTTCAGCTCATCAAATCTATTTTTCTTTTATCCGTGTCACATGAGTTGTTATAGTAGATAATTCTCGCTCGCATATATATATATTCAAGAAATATGGAATCAAATCTTCAACCTTGTAGTGTTGAAATAATATGAGCTTTCAAGATGCATTTTGGTAGTAGATATTTAGAAGATATGATTTTTTTATAAAATGTCAATGCTATTGATGTTATCAATCCCATATTCTCGGTAAAACTGTTGTCGACATTGCAGAAGGAGGTCTGATTTTTTATGAATCCACTTGTAAAGACGACGACATTTATGAAGTTGGGGTTATGATATGATTAACGATAAATAAAATGGATGTGAAAACTTTATACTTGGGTTGGGTTGGGTGGGGGTCATGATTAACTAACTCTGTTTGTTGTATGGATTGATTGATTGGGGAGATATGTGATTTAGTTTTCAACGTTTAAAATCATGAATGAATACAAAAAAATGTGCGCGTATTGAAAATAGAAGAACAAATAAATAGGTGAATGAAATGGCACCAGCTCACAGGACTTGGCTTGCAATGCACAATCACCTCTTTCTTGTGTGAGGTGCATCACACGTATTCTATAACCTACTCCCAAATATTTATTTATTTATTTCATATATATTTTTATATACAAATTAACTTAAAGGATACTGCTAGTTTTTTATTTCAAAGTTTTTTAATTATATATATATATATATATATATATATATATATATAATTTAATCAGATTTTAATGTAAATTAATACAACAAACCATCTATTAAAAATCATAATCATTTTGGTCATAAACATAAACAATTAAACACATGACATCCTTTCTTTTATGCATTTTAGTTTCATTCGTAATTATGACTCCTTTTAACGAAATTAAAATAAAAGCAAATCAAATCAAAGGCATCTCATTATTTGAATATGGATTCTATAATTTAATTTCAACAAAGATGAATCTGTCAGTTATTAGTAGAAATTGCACACCAATTACAAATGTGCCACATCAGTTTTGCAATTATCATCCACAACAATGAAATTGCATCCACTTTTTAAAGTGACATCTCATCATAAAAAACTATATTTTAATCAAATAACAACAAAACTACAATTAAATAATTTTTACTATAATTTAATACGAAATACTTTATTAATTAAATAATTATAATAAAATAAAAATAGTTAAAAATAAAATATTTAATTTATTGAACATTAAATTAAAATACAAAATACAAATATTACATTAATCGTCATTTTCTTCTTCTCCAAATCTCTTCAACCAAATCTGATTGTCCTATTACGTACGTGTATGTGATTTTGAAGATAGTTTTCGTACTCAAGAAGTATGCTATGAGAGATTTGATGCATAGTTATAGTAAAATTAACATCATCGTTTATATCATCAAATTGACGAATATAAATATGACGTTCATCTTCGACGATCATGTTGTGCATGATTATACACGCTCTCATTATTTCTCCAATTATTTCTTTGCACCACATACGAGATGGCCCACATATAATAGCGAATCGTGATTTAAGTTTGTATTTTTATTATGTAATTTATTATCTTGTATTTTAATATAAATTATATTTTGCATTATTTAATATTCGTTAATATTTAAAAAAATTATTCATTCATTTTTTCATAAACATACTCTACAAAACATGTGTGACATAAAACAATTTCTAATTTAGAAATTATTCCATACAATTTTTAATACTATTCACTGCCACATCAGCAAAAAGTGCTGATTTGACATTTGCAATTACCAAAACCTAATTTCTAATTTAGCAATCACACTCACAACCACCATAATTTCTAAATTAGAAATCCTACGTGGCACATTTGCAATTCCTTTGAAATTCATTTGCAATTGCTGTTGTGGATGGTCTAATAATTGAGGGATTATTGTATTTAGTTGTCATAGATTGTTTATTTTAGTGAGGGTTTTAATTGCTTATGGATTTAATTGGGGTTAGATTTTGAGGTTTGTATATGGGTTTAATTTGATTTTGAGCTAGTGTAATAGTTGGCTGGAAAAAATGACCGTTACCAAGAGGAGGCTCCCTGATTTTAGTTTTTGAGATGTTGATATGGGATTGATTTCGGTGAGTGTTTTGGCCGGAGAAGATGAAGCTGGCAGGAAAAGACGGTTGGTTGGAGAAGACGTGTGAACTACAGTTTTGGTCCCTGTGGTTTTGAATGGGTAAAAGACAAAAAGAATAAGTAAAAAGACCAAATGACCCCCGACTTAACGAGTTCTTCAAACGGCTATTAGAATCAGAGACCAGATTCGGACGGATTTGCATACCTGAGTTTTTTTTGAAGGGTGTCCTAGGCTTTGCCTGGACTAATCCCTTGGCAAATTATGACTGTAAGACATCAGCCCTGATTAAACCTCCGTGGCCACAAGTTGTGTACGCCTGGATTCGAACCCTGGACTGATGGGATATTTCGCCACATCCCCCAAGATCTTAACCAGTACGCCACAACCCTTGTGGTTGCATACCTTAGTGTTTAAACTGTAGATTTTAAATTAAAAGGACCAAATGCGTTATAAACAACAAACCACATAGACCAAATTTGTAGTTTGCTCTTTTATTAAATATATGGAATGTTTTAGTATCACTAAGAGTAAATTATGTTTCTAGTCCTCATGGTTTGTTGAAAATTTCTAATTTTGTCCTTGTGATTTTGAACTTACAATTTTCATTCTTAGGCATTGTTTGGCAAAAAAAAACTAGCTTATAAGCTAGGTACATGTTTGGAATTTGGATGACCATAAGCTAGCTTATCAAAACGCTAGTCTATGTAGCGTATGAGGAGTTTTTTTTGCTTTTTACTTTTTTCCCCAAATATACCCTCAATTATATAATTATTATTTATTTACTATTTTTTAATATGTCATTTTTAGTCATTTTACACGCTTATAAGCTAGTTTTGGTAAACGCGACTTTTTCATCAGCTAGCTTATCAGCTACCAGCTAGCTTATAAGTCAACAGCTAGCTTATCAGCTACCGGCTAGCTTATAAGTCATAAGCTAGCTTATCAGCTAGTTTGCCAAACATAGCCTTATTGTTTATAATTCATTACCTTTTTCGTCCTTATGATTTAAATCTAATTGCTTTTTTTCATCCTTATGGTTTACAATTCATTTTTATTTTAGTCATTCATACTTAAAAGTTAAAAGTAGTTTTTGACCTCAGGGACGAAAATATAAATGAATTACTAACCATAGAAACTAAAGCCGAAATTCTAAAACTACAGAGATGAAATCTGCAAATTTTAACAAACTACAGAGACAAAAAAACGTAATTTACTCTATAACTAATGATGTAATCTCCCAAATAAGAAATTTGTTGGAGATTGATTTTTTCTCAATATTTTGAGTTTTGCCTCTTCATTTTAGATAAAGTTTTAGGTATCTATTGGGGATACTTTAAGAGCATCTTGAAAAGATTTCTTTAAAATAGAGATTCAAAACTGGTGATTATGTAATCACATTTCATATAAGTATAGAATTACAACAATAACAAAGCCTAATATATCGTCGGAAATTACAATTTTCTTTATTTTATATCAGAAGACAAACATGTATATAATTAATAATTATATTATGACTATATAAAGAGCAATCATTTTTCTTTCGGAGACAAATGTTAACGTTCTCTATTGTTTGTTTGGGTACACGTTTTTCTACTTTTCTAATATTTTAGAGTAAATTTTGAAATTGGTGTTTGAACTTTGTCATTTTTAGCAAAATGGCCCCTAACCTTTTATCATAAATGTGTGTGTTTGCCAAATCTACTAAACCATTAATCACTTTTAATTCAAACTCATCAATGAATCATATTTGATCCGGTACATCTTGGTGTATCTAATCATAATATAATATGCATTTGAAGATGGAGACCCCTTCTTATATTTTTTATGGTAACTTTTATTTTTATCGAAAGTCAATCCTAACAAGTATATTATATACAAAAATAAAAATAAAAATAAAGAAACTCAACATATATATATATATATATATATATATATATTAGTGATTGATTAAAAACCAAATAAAGAAACTCAACATATATGTGTTAGTATATATATCATCTAATAAGATGATAAAATACTCGTTTTAATATAGTTATGTTTGATTAAAAAACTAATCGTATTTAAGATAAATTTATATTATTTTAAAATTGAGATAAAATAAGTAAAAATAAAAATAATATAAAATCTAAAACATTTTTATATGTATTATTGAGTTGCATATTTTATATTATTTATTAAGACAGACTTTTTAAAACTTGAAATCTAAATGTTTTACTATATAATATTAAATTTGAGTTAAAATGTAATATTTTGTGCAAAATGTCAAAAAGAAGAAGAAGAAGAAGTAGGAAATGTTGCAATTTATTGTAATAATAATAATGATTAGGGGTGGTTGTTTAATAATGCAGAGAGGCGACAAGGTGCCATTTTCCATTTATTCCAGCTGTTTGGTACACCTGCAAACTAAACTAAAATAAAATTATATATTTTTTATTGTTATTATTATGAATAAAAAAATCTTGACTTTTTCATCAAAATTAAGGGAATTGAAACTTATTTTTATCCTTATTTTAATATTATATTTTTAAGATCACATAAAAATATATCCTATAATATAATAATTACTATTTGGTGAAAAGACATTGGAGACCCATCCAACCAATAATATGTTTATCTTCTTTTCTTAAGACAATTTGGCTCTGTTGAAATTATATTACAAAAAACGAAACCATTTTCTTTTATTTTTTTGTTTTGATGAAAAGTAGTTTCATTATTAAAAAATTTAGATGTCTAACATAACATATGAAGTTTAATAATGGAATTTTGCTAATAACAACAAAAGGAAAGAATTTTTAAATCAAAATCAAATCATTGTTATTAGTATAATCATTGCTTTACAAAAAAAAAAGACTGTTAAATATTTACAAGTAATTAAATAATTTAATTAATATTTTCCGAGTCCTAGTCCTAGTCCTAGTCCTAGCAGTAGCAGCAGGAAAGTGTCGGTGTGGGGAGATTGTCAATGGTGAATAATAGCAAAAGAGGAAAGGGGGCATATTCGTCCTTTTACACAGAGTCAAACAAATAGATAGATGGGAATGGGATGTATGGATTCCCGTGAGGTGCAGTGAATTTTTGGACTGCATAACCTATTATTATTATTATTATTATTATTATTATTATTTTCTTCAAATTTTTATACATATTTCCATTTTCAAGAGGATACTTTACTCTGCTTATTTTATTGCTAAAACCATCACTAGTTTTCCATCTTCTTCCTTTCCTTTATTTTGAAGAAGAAGAAGAAGAAGAAGCAGCAATATATCTACTAGATAGATCCACACAGGAGATTAGATTTCTGTTGCTTTGGATTCTTAAAAGAACATCACCAGCCTTTTTCCCAACAATGGCTTGGCTACCATAGAATATTACTATTCCTATTCTTTCAATCTTTTTATTTAAATTTCTTTGCTTTCTTTTAAATCACTTTTACAAGATTTCCAGAACAAAAAGGGAAAATCAAACCCAGAAGCCATTACAAAAACAAGTTTTTGGTGTTTTCTGAACCAAAGATTACATACATACAGCCCACAGATGAGGGAGGTAACACCATTGCTCTTCATCTTTCTTCTCTTGGCTCCAACCTCCATCAATGGCGACACAGATCCAGCAGACGGTTTGTATTTTCTTCTCTTTCTCTTTATTTGCTTCTGCTTTCATTTAGGTTTTCATTCTTTAGGACATTGTACCAAGTTAGGTCTTTTTTGCACCACTACAAACAATCAACTCGTCTTGCATACACACACTTGATGCCTTCTTTTCAACCATCTTAGAATGTGGTTTGAATCCGATGATACTTTTTTAAAGATTCCATTTTCCAACTTACAAGTTATTTGGAATTTTGTAAAAGATCAGGTAGTAAAGTAGTATATGCAAGATTATGCTTCTCCAGATCATTTTGCAGATATGTGATTACTGAACATATGATATGATCCCTGTTCAGCTTTATGTGTTCAGCTCTGATGATCATCCAACTCCATCTGTAATCCGTTTTGGGCCTTTATCTTTCATGATGTTTTATGGTTTCTTTGCTATCTTTTTGCAATGTGAAATTTTGAAATGCAAGTCTGCCAAAATTCATGTTCTAATTCTATCCTTAGCAAGCCAGAAACATTGTCAAACAACAAGCTTGACCATCAATCAAACAATTGTTTTATAATCTTAGGTTCAGATATTGATCTTGTGTTTGACTTCCCATGTGCAGCCAATGCCCTGAGGGTCATGTATCAAAGTATGAATTCACCAGGACAGTTGACCAAATGGAGCTCAAACGCCGGCGATCCGTGTGGAGAGAATTGGAAAGGTGTTACCTGTTCAGGTTCAAGAGTCACAGAAATGTATGCTGCAAAATGTTCACATTCATCTGCTTCAGTCTTACATGTTGCAAATCTTTAACTTTTTGTCTGGTTTCAGCAACTTATCCAGCCTTGGGCTATCTGGTTCAATTGGATACCAGCTTACAAGTTTGACATCATTAACCACCTTGTAAGAATGATTACATTCTTAATATACGAAAAAGTTCTTCAATCTTTTCATGGATTCTTGTGGTAGTAGTTTAATTATATAAACCTTGATATTGTGTTTACGTGGTACTGCAGTGATATAAGCAACAACAATCTTGGCAATCAGATACCTTATAACCTTCCTCCAAACTTGCAGAGATTGTATGCTCTTTATTTACATCTTTATCCCTTCCACTTTTCATTCAATGCAATTCTCATATGACCATGTCTTGTAATGCAGAAATATTGCTGGATGTGGTTTCAGTGGCACTCTTCCATATTCAATATCACTAATGACATCTCTAAAATACTTGTGAGTTGACGTCTACTTTTCCCCCTCTTGTATTGGTTGAACGAGGATTCGTATTTATCTTTCTTCTTATTTTGACCAGAAATGCTGCCCGCAATCAATTTATTGGCGAACTGTCTGACATGTTTGGAAAACTTTCAGCTCTTTCCACATTGTAAAAAGCTTGATCCCTTTTTACTTTTTCTTGACTATGTGTGTGTGCACCTAATTAATACTTTCATACTCATCAGGGATCTATCTTTCAATTCATTTACGGGTGATCTTCCTGAGAGCTTAAGCTCGCTTTCAAGTGCAACCGATATGTAAGTACCACCATCTGTTATATACACTTGTTTAGAAATTGCTCCAATTCTCATTCAGACGTCTTTTAATGCAGGTATTTGCAAAACAACCAGTTTAGTGGAACCATTGATGTCCTTGCTGATCTTCCCCTTAAGAACCTGTGAGTATTATAATCCATTTTGGAAACATATCGTATGGTTTCTGTAGAACAAACACATAACCTGGTTTTCGATTTTGTTTTGTCAGGAATGTTGCGAATAACAAGTTTACCGGTTGGGTTCCTAGTCGGTTAAAAAACATTAATCTGCAGTAAGCATCTGATTTTAAAATTTGGATCTTTTTATCCACTACGAATGTTAAATCAATAATTTGCTGGACAGAAAGGACGGTAACTCCTGGAACTCGGGGTCTGCGCCCCCACCTCCACCCGGTACACCTGCAGCTGGCGGGGGCAGTCGGAATCGCCAACCAAGTGGTAATAGAAGCCCATCATCGGACAATTCTAATGACGGTGGGAAGAAATCTGGAGTCAGCGGCGGAGCTATAGCAGGAATTGTGATATCTGTTTTGGTTGTTGGTGCAATCATTGCACTCTTTTTATTAAGGAAAAGATCCCGAAAATCGCCTGCTGACATCGAAAAGACCGAAAACCAGCCTTTCGCTCCTCTTGCGTCACAGCCACAGGGAGTTCAAGGTACCACCACTCTACTTGCCTCTGATATGGTGTTCAATAATAGTTATTTTCTCTTGATATTTGTGCATTTTGTTATGTCATGTTACTTTCTACTTGTAGAAATGAAGTCTGTTCATGCTTCCTCAACGGCCAACACGAAAGCATTCGAAATTCCGCCTACAATAAATCTTAGACCACCACCCATGGACCGCAACAAATCATTCGATGACAATGATTTCTCAGCAAAACCCGTGGTTCCCAAGAAAGTAAGCGTAGCTCCAACAAATGCCATATCATATTCAATAGCGGATCTTCAAATAGCCACAGATAGCTTTAGCGCTGATAACCTTGTCGGTGAGGGGTCTACTGGACGTGTTTTCCGTGCTCAATTTGATGATGGAAAGGTGGTTGCTGTCAAGAAGATAAATTCATCCGCTCTCCCTGGGGAAGATTTCATGGATATAGTTTCAGATGTATCAAGGTTACGCCACCCAAACGTGACAGAGCTGGTTGGGTATTGTTGTGAGCACGGGCAGCACCTTCTGGTTTTCGAGTTCCTTAAAAACGGTTCGCTCTATGATTTCCTGTACCTCACAGATGAATACAGCAAGCCGTTAACATGGAATAGCCGTGTCAAGATTGCTTTAGGGGCAGCACGTGCATTGGAGTAAGTTGGTATTCCTTGTTTACATATAAATAAATGCTATATGGTGCTCAGTTCACATCGTTTTCTCCAGATATCTACACGAAGTATGCTCGCCGTCCATTGTTCATAAGAGTATTAAATCCGCCAACATTTTACTGGACTCGGAGTTGAATCCTCACCTTTCTGACTGCGGTTTAGCAAGTCTTGTTCCAGATGCAGATCAGGTAGACATTTGGTCTGTTAAAAACAAAAGGTAAAAAGCCCGTTATATGATTTGTCTTTCTTTCTCGTCGTTGTGTAGGAATTGGACAACAATGGTGGTTCAGGGTATAGTGCCCCGGAGGTTTCCATGTCGGGTCAGTACACAATAAAAAGTGACGTTTATGGTTTCGGTGTCACCATGTTGGAACTGCTGACTGGAAGAAAACCATTTGATAGGTCTTGTTCTGTTTTTTTGATTTCATAAATTTAATTTATAGCATATTAGTTAATAATAGGTTTGCCTTGAATATATGTTTATGAACAGCTCAAGGACAAGATCCGAGCAGTCTTTGGTGCGATGGGCGACGCCTCAGCTTCATGACATTGATGCCCTAGAGAAAATGGTTGATCCGGCACTGAAAGGACTGTATCCGGTTAAATCCCTGTCTCGATTTGCGGATGTAATTGCTCTATGTGTACAGGTAGGTAACTTATTAGTTTTTCATATTGTTTGTAGTTGCTCTATGATGTTTATTCTTATTATGGGTTTTGATGTGCAGCCTGAGCCTGAGTTTCGGCCACCGATGTCGGAGGTGGTGGAGGCGTTGGTTCGACTTGTGCAGAGGGCAAACATGAGCAAGAGAACTGTTGGTAACGATCAAGTTTCATCTACTACAAGGCCTGAGGAGTATGAGGAGACAACATTTAATTAATAAAATGAATTGTTTCTTCCTTGTATTTATTTATTTATATTGTAAAATAGTGGGAGGCTGCAAAAAACAAAAGCAACACGTTTGGAAGTTGGAAACTGTTTATATACCCTACTGCTGAATTTGCCTTGTTTTCGATATAATAATATACTTTCACATAACAATGTGCTATTCGATATTATGTATGTTTTCATCCATCAAACTATAATAGGCTTTCACAACATCACTAATTTCGCATAGTTGGTCTGTTTTGATTGTGTTATTTTGGTTTGGACCATGGAGGCAAAAGGGTATATATATATATATTGAGCACAAGAATTCATATTGCAACTAATTTGCACATTCAGAGTTGAGTTGAGCAAAACAAATATAATTAAAATCAAGAAAAAAAAGTTGATAGCATCATGATTTTGTGAATAACATGAAAACAAACACACAAATGGGTATCCATAAGCAACATGAAAGAAAATCAGTTGTAGACCATGTATTTGGGTGTGGCACTGAACTTCTGATAACCCTTTATCACTTTGTTCACTGCATCCAGGAAATCTTTCTCGGTCACTGTCTTCCGACGTGCTCGTATGGCATACATTCCAGCCTCCGTGCACACGCTTCTTATGTCAGCTCCTGCATATGTCATTTTCACAAATCAATCACTAAATTATCATCAAGTTGAAGAATAAGATACAATGATAATGAATTAATAATAATAATAATGTACCTGTAGAATTTGGGCAAAGGCGAGCAAGAAGTTCAAAACGGACATCCCTTTCACAGTTCATTGTTCGTGTATGGATCTTGAATATTTGTGTCCTACTCTCCATATCTGGAAGTCCAAACTCCACTTTTCGATCCAATCTTCCAGGACGTAACAGTGCTGGATCCAGTGTATCAGGTCTGCATAATACAAACACATCACCGTCTACAATCATTGTTGCCTACAAGCACACACAAGATGATTTATTTATGAACCATGGACATACCTATTTGTAGCCATCAGAACTTTAATGTTACCACGAGCATCAAACCCATCCAGCTGATTCACAATTTCAAGCATGGTTCGTTGAACCTCGTTATCCCCACCTACACCATCATCAAACCGCGCACCCCCAATAGCATCAATTTCATCAAAGAAAACAATGCAGGCCTTCTTTGAGCGTGCCATCTGCCAAAGCGTAACAGTTAGAAGATTGTTGTCATTGCAATTTGCAAAAAGATATTATAACTTGGAATTGGTTATAACCTGAAATAGTTCGCGAACCATACGAGCTCCCTCACCAACATACTTCTGAACAAGCTCACTTCCAATTACACGTATAAAGCATGCATCAGTCCTATTAGCAACTGCTCTTGCTAGAAGTGTTTTGCCAGTTCCAGGAGGACCATAGCAGAGTACACCTTTCGGAGGATCAATTCCAAGCTTTACAAATTTCTCAGGATGGAGCATGGGTAGCTCAACAACCTACACTCCACAATCAAAGATAAGAATTTGCACAAAATGAAAAATAAAAAGAATAGCTGTGTGACTCTAGCAGATTATTACACACCTCTCTCATTTTCTCAATCTGTTCTTTACATCCACCGACATCATTATATGTGACATCTGGCTTCTCCTCAACCGTCATCATGGTTACACTTGGGTCAATCTTGGGAGGCAAGGGAATCTGAATCTGATATTTATTGCGATCAACACTGCAATTGAGAACAGAGATCAACAACTCGAAATTTCCAACAAAACAAGAATAATGCGAAGCCAAGTTATGCTGATGTAATGCAATTTCATCCCATACATACAATAGCAATTCAACATTTTTGTTCATTTGATATGTAGAAGAAATTGTTGACTTGTGAGCATGGAAAATATCATAATGCGAAACTTAAGTGACGAAAATCATTGGATGGATAGAACATACCCAACGCGCATGCCTTCTTCAATATCAGTAGGTGAAACTTTGTCTCCCAACCCAACAACAAACTGTAGATTTGTAGAAACAGAACGTCAGATGTGGCTCAATCATCATTCCACACCAACAGTGACCATGAGAGAAAGAGAGTGCAAACCTTTGCAATCTGCTTGACATTTATAACATATTTTGCATCTTCAGTGTTTGGGTTAATTATCTTTGTGCATCTTGCTACCTGCTTGCAACAAGACAGAGCTATCGTTTATCAAATGAACTAAGAAGATGATGAAATGAAAATTCTCAAAAAGTCGAACCTGAAGAGGTTGCTCTTCTTGCATCATTTGTTTATCAGAAACAAGATCCCATTGGCTAGGTGCAGCTAACCCAGTGTCAGATTCCTTAATACCTACCACAGTTAAAGAGAGAAAATTACAGTTCAGGACAAATCTAGGCAACAAAATTTAGCCAATTATATCTAAACTTATCATATCCTAGCAAGGGATGTTACCAACTACCAAGTAATATAACAGGCACAGGTCGAAGCAGAATCCAACACTTAACCTAATCTCTCAAAACACCATGGTTTTATAAATCGGAAGAGGAGATTGAGGCATAGCCTTTTAATCCTGGTATTTCATGGCACCTTTCTTTTCTCTCACTCTCAATACAACACCCGATAATTCTCCTCTCCCTTACAACAGCTGAAAATCTGAAATCCTTCTCCCTCACGCATCCTCTCCACCCTCCACACAGTTCTCACAGCAGCAGCTAACCTTAGGTTTATAGTTTATATCTCTTAGAGTCTTAGTTAAATTATATTCAGTTCATATATAAATATATGATATTATTATTATATTTAACAACTTTTTGTATTTTTTTATTTTGCTATTAAATTTTCTGATTGATTATTTCATTATATTAATAGCTATTGAGTTTGTTTTATTTTGTTTTTCATTTTCTGATTAATTTTTTATACGTTCTATTAAAATTATAAAACAAAATTATTATATTTAATTACTTTTGTATTTTTTAGTTTTCTATATATTTTTACTTTTTAGTTACTTGATCTAAGTAAATTGAGGGAGAAGATGATATTCATTATAGAGATAACGGTGGAGCTATTCAATCTAAGTTTTCCGCCTCGAGGCGTGTAGGAAAACGCCTCGCCTGGCGTTTCTGTACTTTAAAACCTTGGCTCAAGCGACTTAAAACCTCACGTTTCTGTACTTTCTCAACGAAGTATGTGTTACACTTGTTGAAAGAAACAAGTACACTTCATGCTTGACTGTAAACCGAATTCAAGCCCTACAGATACAATTTCAAAAATAAAAAGAACAGAAGATAACACTCTAGTTAGCAAAGGAAGATATCAATCATTGGTGGGAAAACTAATATATATCTATGTGCATGTGTATATATATACCCAGGTCAAGGGAAATGAGTTTAGGACTCTGGCTCATGGCATCTGTGAAGATATCAAGTAAGTGGCTAGAAAGAATTTTTAAAGATACAACTATACAAGTCAGCTACCATATGAAGGTGATGTATGACGATAAGCAAACTATCTGAAAGCAAAAAACCCGGTGCAGTAGGACATAAAAAAGCATGTAAAGATTGACCAACATTTTGTCAAAGAAATTAGAAGAAATTATTGCCCTGAAGTATGTTCCAACAAACAAATAGGCAACAACAGAAGCTCTATCTAAGAAGTCGTTGGATGAAATTTTTCATAAGGTTTGATCCATATCTACAACCTAGCTCATATTTATCAAACTTCTATTGATAGGGGGCTTTTTCCTATGATTTTGGTAAGGTGTATTATATCTGATTACCAGCTCTAGATTAGGTGTATATCTTCCCCTTCTTCTAGTTGTATAGTTTCCTTATTTCATGTATTGCTTTTTTCTATTCAAGGCTGTGCTCTTTTAGGATTATTGAAAATAATCAGCTTTATTCTCAAAATTTCACAAGGGGAAGCCATGGCTACCACATGTAGGGATAGTACCAACAAAAGACCTTCATCCATGATCTAAAATTTGACATCCTAACCACTTCATTCCTATACCCAATCGCAAAACAACTCCGCCTCCCTCCATTTCTATTGTAGACACAAACCACTTCATCCCCCCCCTTTTTCTCTTGTCCTTGCATGTATAAATATGATACATCTCGAAAGCATACGTCTTTGCAATGTTATCCTCATTTCTATATTGTTATCTACATTGTATAGTGAGCTAAGCAATGTACTAACACTGGAAGCTTTGCTACACCTACCTGAACATAGTAAATAGAACATAATATAAAGATGATTGCATTCAATTCATGACAACTTGAATAAAAGAATTTGCATGCCCTTGTGATGATCTATTAACTGCTCCCTTCACTATCAACCCTGAGTCCCTGACAAATTGACAAGCATGGCATCAAAAATCAACATGTGTCAACAGGTGGGTTATGACCAACCATAGGGTCAAAAATCAAGAGCTCATATTGGTAAACGATGGAACTATATGTGGGTGTGACTCTAAGCAGAGTATGTATGAATGAGGGAAGAGTGAGAAAGAGGGGCATAGCTGCCCGATTAAGAGCAAGGTGTTGATTTTTTTTCTTGTTTTGGGAAATGGGTGTTGTTCACCTGTGCGACAGAGCTTCTACAATGGCAGATACAACATGGAATCCCTTGAGCAGTTGCATAAAATTCAAAATATAACTAGAAGATTTAAGAGGCAAAAATAGAACTCTTTAGAAAGGAAGCAAATAACTCTTAACTAAAATTCATATACTAGACAATACCAACTTATATAGATTATGAAATAAAGCTAATAAGTTGTATCAGAAACTTTGTAAAAAAACATACCACATAAATCATTGATCCTTTTGGACATTTCTTTCACATCCTTTTCTGCCTTCTTGATGCTAGTGGAATAAGGCCCGAGTCCCTGCATGACCATTTCTCAGTGACATTACAATGAAAAGCTAAGTTTCTCTGGATATATTTAACCAACAAATAGATGAACCCATGGGGAAAAGCAAAGTTTCTCTGGATATATTTAACCAACAAATAGATGAACCCATGGGGAAAAGCAAAATGCATGTTATCAAGCTAAACCACACACACCCACAAAATCCCACCCAGAGTAGGGTCTAGGGGGTTAGAACGCATGCAGGCCATACCTCTACCCCCAAGGAGTAGAGCAATTGTTACCGTGAAGTCCCCGGCTTAAAAATTTTGCAGAAAATTTTTTGAAAAAAAAACAAAACTTGAAAGTTCCATGAAATGAAGTTTTGACGAGAAGAGATGCATGGAAAAGGAGAAGTAGAGCTAGTTAGCACGGCAACCAACAAGAGCATGTTATCAATCCATAGTTAATAAAGTGCTCCCAAGTCCCGTCAACGGTTAAGGCTTCATAAAGAAAACCATTGTGCATAAAAACTTATTGCAAAAGCTTGTTATTGTGTTTTAAATACTTCAACAATATTAAACACAATAGGGAGACCCCAATGCACCAAGACTCCTCAGCTTCGTGAGGACTGGAGAGTAAAATCTGTTACCCCAGATATATTTATAGAGATTATTTCCATGGTAGAAATATCAAACACAAGTTAGCTCTAGTGTGTCAAAAAGAGAACACGGTCCTGAACACTTCAGAATGTGTGAAATGCGAATAAGAAAGCTTAACCAAACGTTACATTATTAAATGCACCATTGAAAAACTTGAAATGGTGAGATGGGTAAATGGCCAAAAAAAGCACTAATCCCAAAAGATACCCAAGAAATTTCTAGATTTGACTAGGTCCCATTAAGTAGAACAAGATAAATCAACAGTAAGAGAAAAGGAAACTATATCTAAAGCCTACAAGAGGAGAGGGGATGAATCTTTTCACATTTTCTGCAAGAACTATTGACTCAAGAGTTCCTAATGTAGCTATATCACAAATCATTATGCCCCTAAGTTGTAGTTGAAAAAACACGACAATCCAATTTGAATCAATTTTAGATAACGGTACATGAATCCCAACAACTTCAGGCAACCCCAAACCACAAGGCGACTCACAAGGTCTTCTATTTCTTAGAGAATAAAAAGTAAGCCTATAATCTATGCAACAAGAACATTCTAATGAAAATTTTACCGTGGTGGAGGTGGAGGACTACGAACCCCTCTGCTATCTACTTAATAATGGAAGGTCGTATACACAAATACCCATGAAAATTCATCAAAAAAGGGACAAATATGAAACAATCCATAACATGAAATTAAGTTCATGTAATTGCTGATACTAAGTAATCTTGTCTTGAAATATCAGATTGCAACAACCCATTAATGAAATAATTGTCCATCAAATCTATCATATATTTTATAAGATGAATAATATAAGATTATCTTCTTGATTCCTAGTAGAACGTCATTATACATATAAATCAGAAGCCAATGAGATATTTTACTTGGAGTACTTGGGTAAGAAGTTTCAAATCCCTAACAGCAGAATTTCGTCAAAGAAGTTTTTTGGCATCCAATATATAATATTGGTGGATTGGTAAAGATAAGAGCATCAAGCACGACATTAGAAAATGATCCGTCAGTGTATGACATCAAAGAAAAACTAGGTCTTCTCTTAAAAAAAAGAGGTTTTACTCACATAAGTCTTGAGGAGAGCGATGTCGTCTTCATCAAGAGGTCTAGGGTTCTTCTCGTCCTTGATCTCGTCTTCTATGTCGGTCGGCATCCCTTCTCTTCTTTCTCGGTGATGTTTTTCTTAATCTCCGGCAGCAGCAGAGAAGTTGTCTTGGGAAACAAATAAACTGAGACGGAGAGAGAAGCATCGTATATGTTTTATTCTTGATTTATTTATAGTTACAAAAAGTTGCATGGATAGTCCCTTCAATCCCATTGTTTCCCAATATTACCCCTCCACTTCTACTCCTTGCTGTTTATACCCCCTAAACTTAATGCCATGTTACATAATAGCACAACACTTCCCTCATCCTAAAATAATTTTTTCTTTCTTGGCTATTGCAAATAAGTTAAATATCTTTCTATAAAATTATTGATAACATTTTCCATAATTTCTATTTTTATTGTGTTCTTAACATTTTGAAAAAGATAATTACATTTTGAAGCATTATATTTTATGTTTGGCATAAAAATGAATGACTAATGTATTTGAAATGCAGGGTGTTGTATAAGTGTATTTCTATTTTGTTTTCATTTTATAAATTTGTATGAGGTGTTAAAATAAGATATATCTTCTTATTGAGTATTTTGTCGTGACCAACGTATATCTATACTACATTATTAAAAGAATAAGGGGATTTGGCAGGGTTTTTTTTTCAACATTCAGTTTTTCAAGGTTACTCCTTCTATTACATATTGTACAAGTTTTGAAAGCAGACCTTTGAAATCCACGAGTCATCTCCCACGGTTTGTCAAGAGCAGTTTTTTCAATTCAGTTTCTTCTCCTCTTCCCCACGACCGTCTCCTTCTCCATTACCCTCTCCTTCTCCAGTTTCTCCCTAAATTGCTCACTTTCCTACTGGATTTTCGTGGAATCAATGGAGTTTTTCGAAATTAAAAAACATGGAACTCGAAACCAGCCCTGCATAGAGGGTATATTTTGTTTGGAGAAGAATCTCCATTGATTCAACAGGTTCAGGTAACAGTTTTGATTGCACATTTAATCTACCATTTTAATCTACAACGTGGATTTGGGGATTTTGTTTATTTGGATTCAACCCACCACAACCACATATGGTTTATTATACGTCTTCTGTTTTCTCAGGTTTTGGTTTAAAATCGATTTCTGCAATTATCTTCTCAGGTACCCTTTTTGGTTTTCGATTTCTCAGGTTTTGGTTACAATCCTTTTTGGTTTTCGATTTCTCAAGTTTTGGTTACACTTCTCAATCGATTTTGGTTCCAGCCCTCCAGGTACGATTTTGGTTTAAATTTTTTTTTTGTTTCGATTTCTAAGGTTTGGTTTACAACCCTTTTTGGTTTTCAAGTTTTCTCAATCGATTTTAGAGGTTTCGTAAATCATTCAAGCAATACTCAAATATTCAAATCTTAATCTAGAGCATTTTGAGTATTTACGTTTAGATGCATTTTGCCATATTTTGTATCTTTTTCTTCAAGGGTTTTGGAGACGACAGTGACTTCAAATCATTTCCCGTACTCACAAGCACTCTTTTGCATACACAAATTTAGTTTCTGTTCTTCTGCGGTTTTGCCTAGCAGACACAAATTTAGTATTGCGGGAGTTCAAAAAATGCGGCGTAATTCTCAAGCATGTCTTGGTTCCAAGAGAATCTACTTGGATGCATCAGGTTATGGCTTTTGTTGGGGTATATATTAAAAGCATAATAGGACAGATTATGAAGCTAGGCAGTTGCAAATTGCCATAATAGTTAGTACCAAATAGAGTTTGAAGGTATACTGGACTAATTTCGGTTTCTCCACCTTGCAGGTATATGATTTCTTCAAATATTGGGGAAGTTTTTCTGACTGATGCCATTGGAATTCCAGAAGGCCTGATTCAAATGGTGGTTGAATACCGCTCTGTTTTCTTGATTTTGTGGGGTTTAGAGTGGGAAATGGGACATGGGTATTTTAGTATTTTGATGTAATTTGTGAGAGAAATGAGGGCTATTGGTGGGGAGGAGTTGATGAAGTGGGAGAAAATTCATGGTGTTGGTAATAGAGATGGAAGAGAATAGAAGATATTGGTGTTGGTGAGGTTGAGGTTGAGGCCATTGAATGAGAAAGAAATATCAAGAATTCTGCTTAGGAATAGTCTGCAGGAAAGAGCCATTTTCCCTAATGCATATTAATTTGGTAAGTGGATTTTTTTGATTTTTTCTGTTAATTTATTCTTATTTTTTGTTATTATCTAAAAAATCTTTTTACAGTTCTATGTAGATCAATACTATTGCACTCAAGATGTATACGTGGGAGTTGTATATTTTCAAGGTAATTTTCCTTCCTAGAGTAATTTTATATGTTTCCCCTGCATAGAAATATTATAAAACAACATCAATTTTGTTAATGTATGTGTTTGTAGATATCAATGGGAATAGGGCAAGCTTTCAAGGATTTCGATCAAGGTATTATCATTTGTTACTCTGTGATGCTTACCATGTGTTTGGTTGAACTGACTTTGATGCAGGTATTAACACTACATCCAAAACATGAACATTCATTGTTGTTGTCATTTACTTGAACCTTTATTTGATAACGAAAATAGTTGTTAAGCTTTAGAAATGATCGGACAAAGGGGAATGATCAACAAAGGCTTGGGTGGTCTTGGCAAGTGTAAGATATATTGTTACAGTTTCTAGCATAACACTATAGGATATATATGTTTTAAGTTAAATCGCACTAAACTAACTCTCAATGTTGATGTTACACATAATGACCCAATTTTTCACTGGATATCATGCTCTTAATAGATTATATGATAAACTTGAATAAGTAACACACACAACCTTTCTTATGTATCTGGCACCTTGGGGGTACTGGAACAACTACTGCTAGTCTTAAATTTGCGGTAATAGTCTTAATAACAAGCTATTTTTGGGCGTGTGAGAGTGTGTGTTTGTTCATCGTGTCTATAGCGTGATTTGGTTTTAGCAATATTTTATTTCCACCTTATAGTTTTAGTATAAAAGTTTTTGGTTTTGGTTTTGTTAGTAAGGTGGATTTCATGTATTTGACTAATCATTATTTAGGACTATAGTTTCCAGAAACCAATAGGTATAGTTTCCAAAAGCCGATAGGTATAGTTGCTCACTACTTGGGGATCATAATTCCTTTTTAGGACTATTTTGTTAATCACTAAAGCTGTAAATTTGCCATCTTATCTCAATATGGTGAAAGGTATGCCCAATATCACTGCAAGTTTTTCATCCTTCACATTTACATTTGACATGGAATCTAAGTTGATATTTTATTACATTTTATTTTATTTTTTGGCAGAGAGAGTCATCTCATGTTTTGCATGAAAGCTATAGAAAAGGCTTTAGTTCATGCCTTCTTGAAGCATCTCAATCTGCAACTTATGAAGACACCTCCCAAAATGCAGAATGACAAGTCATATTGTTTTGTTTTTATTGAATTACATTTGTGTATTTTATGTTTTATGTGTTCTTTTCTTGAATCACATGGTTTTTTTTATTCACATCGGATTGCATATAATCGTTCCATCGATGATGATTATTGGTATAGATTTTACATGACTTGGGTATGTCCAATTTTCAAGATTATGTTCAAGATTATTGATTTATGCAGTTACATTTAGATTGTGTTTTATTTATAAACTTTTCATTAATTTTTGGTCTTCATTTACGTCACATTTACGTTCCGCTGCATTGCAGCGGGTAAGGTCTGAATTTTAATTTTGTATTTGGTTGGTTTTTGTTGTGGTGCAAATCTTCTATGGTTCGAACTCTTAAACGACAGTAAGTCCATTCGTTTGTTGTATATTAGTGTCAGTCTGTCTTTTTGTAATTATAGTTGTGTGTACTATGCTTTGAGTTTCATGTTCCCTTGTTCTGTAGTGCAACGTCTTAAAGTTGGTTCATAAGAGGGTCCGTGTTGGGTTTGATTGGCCTGGTGCCTCCTGTTTTGTTCATTAATATATTGGACAGGTCCATAAGCTGGTTTTTGTTTGGGATTAATGATAGAACTCTCACATGGTGGCTTCTGGTTATGGCCTATAAGATTGAAAGAGCCCACTGATCAAGTGTTTGTAGTTGTTGATTGACTATATGGATCTGTAATAAAGTTTGTGTTACAAACAGACATTACAACCTTTTTTTGAATCTCCAGGTACCTTCTCTCTCTATCTCTCTCTCACACACACACAGAGAGGACAAACTTTGTAGGTTGGTACAATGGTACTGTTAAGTGTCAAAGAACTGGTTAATAATTTTTTTTATACAAAATCAATCATAAATTAAACCATGAAGATATACAACAAATTTAATTAAAATAACATTATATAGTGTATAAAGTCATAAATATTTTGAACTTTTGAAGTATCGGCTTGACATTTAAACATAGAAAATGGAGGCTCAAGTGAATGTACCCAAATTACTTGTGTAGAAAGAATAATCCATCCAAAGGTTGTTGCTTGTAATTTTCGATGATATCATCATATTTATTTGGATTTAAATTATTAAATTCATAACATCTCTGTTACTAATCTTGAACTATTCTTGGGTCATTGTGGTACTTTTTAATGTTAAACAATCAAATAAGGTGAAATGTACAAGTTTTACTGCTTGAAGTATAAGTATTTATAACATAATTTACCCAGACGTTTGTCTTAAAAAGCAATTGCACACTTTAGCAACCACAGAAACACCAACTGTTGTGTTTTTATGTCATTTGGTAACTGTGTTTTTGTTTGGAAAGGCTAAAGAGTTTTTTTTGGGTGAAGTGAGATATTAATTGATTTCAACAAGTTATTTGACTTTTTAATTGGTCAACATGTTTGATCTTTTGTTATCTACAGGAAGCAACAACGAACTATTCCCTGGAAAGCTGGAACTGGATTAGTCTAATTGTTTTTTGAAAAGCACAACTAATACTTTTCAGGTAAGTTCAGACTTTTCAAACATATATAAATGGGATACTGAAAAATAGTTCTTTATTGATGATGGTTGTGCCATTTGTTGCTTCTCACGATAACATTAACTTCTAAGACGATCATTCGCCTATATATAGACGAAGGATCGTGTGAGAAGAAAAGTTAAGGTGAGAAGGTAAGAAGGGATATGAACCATTGATCACTTTTAATCTCAATTATATATATATATATATATATATATATATATATATATATATATATATATATATATATAGGGTCAGGTTCAAGGAAAAACCTCAAAAAAAATGGAAACTGAAGAACACCCTAGCAACAGTCTCTTGTATTGTAGCAACAGTAACACTGCATAATTTGAAATACTTCTAGCATTCATGATATATCAAAAGTATGGTAGAAGTATCATTACTAATTTACTTTTTATTGATGGGTTATACATCTTTACTTGATTATCCATTGATCCAGAAGAATATGTTTGTGGTTTGATCATGGGTTTTTTTCTCAAGATTCTTTCTTGATTTTGCTTATTTCTAGCAAGAATCCAACCGTTATGTTGTTGGTGTTGATGCTTTATGAAAGTTTTCTTTTTAAGATATGATGGAATATATTTTCTTGAAGCATGGTTTTGTTCATATTTGGCTAAATTTCTTAATTTTCTTTCCACCAATGGAATCTTGTATGTATGATCAATGCAAATTGACCTTGAATCCATTGATCAATTTTTATTACTATTTATGCACTTGGGTATGTAATGGATGTATATCAAGATTCTAATTTCGGTGTGTTCTGATGATGATCTTTATGTTTTTGTAGACTTTGTGACTTGGGATTTTGAAACCAAGAAACGATTCAAGGTATGTCATTGTTTGTTACAACTTTGAGTCAATAGATTTACAGAAGAAATGTGGTTTTTTAAAACTAAAAAAGAGAACAAGAAAATGGCAATTTGTTTGATTTTTTAACATATGTTCATGTAATTTCTAGCTGTTAGATCTTCTCATCTTGATTGATTTGGGCACTACAGAATTGAGCATTGCCCATAGATGCAACACCAAGTGCAACAATACCACAACCTACTTGAACAACTGATTCCATCGATCGTTACGTTCCCCGATTTATAGTTATGCTGTTTTGTAATACTTGAACACATGTTGAATCAAAGACTTGTACTTTTAAACCAATGAATTTTATTAAATGGATTTGTTTTATCGTTTGGTCTTACCGATCTTTTTAAGTTTAACGTTCTTTGGCTTTGATAATTCATTTGGGATATACCGATCAAGATAGTGTCGGGCCTAAGACATGGTTCCAATAAAATTTTATTTCCCGCCGCATCGCGCGGGTATGTTACTAGTCTTGATTTAAACAAATTTATTAGTTGTTATGAGTTGGTTTTATAAATTGTAAATGTTATATAACACAATAAAAATATACTTGTAATTGCAATTTTGAAAACCCAGTTAAAAGAATTGAACATAGATGTATATTAATAAGGGTTTCAAATAAAATATAGGATTTTTTTATATAACTTTTTTAATCAACAAATTAATTAAATGTATGATAGTTTAGATTTTTCTAAATTGAAATAAGTCTCCAAAACTTGTTCCATTCACATGGAAAAAGGTAATGAGTTTCAAAAACCCTTTAAACTTTCATTTTTATTGTCTAAAAAGAATTAAAAATATGGAATCCAGAAAGCACAACAAAAAAAAAACACTCAACCAAGCTCTTAATTTGAATTTTTAAAAAAAAATCTAATTCTAACGCTATTATCATATAATATGTTACAATTACAAATTTAACCTTCCTACATGGGGCAGGGACATGACATACACATGCATTCATTCATCTCCTGCAATGAAATTTGGCACCTCACCCTGACACAGATATTCGTCGCACGTTGATGCTGTTCCCCAGCCTCTGCGTAACCGAAGAATGTCCTCTGTGAAGGTTGAACCCGGAGCTCCAATGAACACCCCAGATAATGCAGAAATAGTCTTATCAAGCATCGCCTCCACCTTCAACATCAATCATGCATAAGTACACTAAACTATTCTTCGACTCAATTTGTAAAGTATCTATTAGGAAACATATATAATAAAGATGACTATAAAGTTTGGTCATATTACTATACAACAGATAAGACAGTATAAAAAGTAATGGGTTGATAAACTGACCTGAGGATCTCCATCAAGTTTTTTTCTATACAATAATGCATCCCACTTTTCAGCTGAATTACGAGCTGGTCGTGTAATGAGTGGCACAGTCTTCCCGTTCAACATAACAAGTGATTGCAATAAACCAGTTTCACTCTCTGCAGCATCTGTAGAAAGATATATCACTGGCATATTGGCTCTTTCAACAAGACGAGTAATGCATTCCGCAGCTTGAGGAATTGGGAAGAAGCAGCTTGGATTCTTGGCATTGCTGAAAGAAATATATGTGAAGGTAGTTATACAAAATTCAAGCGAAATTATCTTGTTCTCTGATACTAAGCACAAACCACCCCTTAAGCTTTAAATGTTTCATCCCTCAAATTTCCAGCATGGTTCAGAGCATGATGGTCCAAATAAGTATTGGAATTCTTTTCTTATATGCAGTAGATTAATTTACTTTACTTTTGTACAGTACCACACCATCTCATAATAATTAAAGCAAGCATAAGGGCATTGTAAGCATCATGCAGAGTGTGTTCAAACTTTAAAGGATAAACTCAAAAGGTTTTCTTTCTATTATAATATTAGTGCTTCTGAGTGCGCACATTATATTATCAGTCAGTCGTTCACATAAATACTGTCACGGATGGCTGATTCATGAACTACTTTCTTGCCTACAAAGTCATATGATACATAAGGCGTTCTAATTTGGAATCTGTTTAATCAATCATTTCCTTCCTGTTCAAGTAAAAATTAAAACTCCGTATAATTGACCAAAGATGTATGGTACTCCCAGTGCACATCTTCAAGAGAATTTGTGTTGTTGGAGGGTTTGTATCTTACAAACTTGTCATTGTAAAAAGATGACAAGTCGATTGACTTTGATGGGTGTTTCTGATATAGAAGCATCCCAATTCCAATGCAGGGCCTCCATAGCATGAAGCCATTTTTTATGAAAATCTATTTTGGTATGGTACAAGTGCGAATTATATTTTGGCTATACATATTTACAACCAAATAGGAAGGAAAAAGAAGGTATTGTTTAGCGAAAACATGTAGGAGGTATTCTCACTGTTCTAAAAGGCTCGCCACGACAGCCGCCATGGCGCGCCGTGGCTTAAGGCTTGTGTCTCACGCCACATTATGCTTGTGGCACGCCATGGCCTAATGTGATATTTGATTTTTCTTTACGTTTTTAATGTCTTATTTGCTAGTTTTTAATATATAACCTAATTTAACTTGGTTATTGTCATTGACTCATCGATTAATAGTACCAAACATATGTTTTTATATATAATAGTATATATGATATAGAGATTTGTCGCCATAAGTCACGCCTTGATAAACGTCATGGCACGCCGTGGCTCCTAAGGCTTGAGGCTTGGCCTCGCCGCCACGCCACGCCTCACGCCATTTAGAACCTTCCGTATTCTAGAGCTGTCGTTTAAAAATATCCTTTCGTCACTGGTAGAATTCGGTGATGAGGCCATCTAGTAATTGAGGGCAATGCAGACAGATACAGTTTACGGACAGACTCAAAGAAACCACAACCAAGGGATCCAACTTTTGTAGCCTATACGGTATGCAGGCTACAAAAATAATAATCTTTCATCATGATTCTGTATACTTTGAAGTGAAGAATGATGAATGGTCTGTTGATTTGGGGTTATGCATATAACCAACAAATTTCATATCAAATTTACGAAGTCTGTTTCAACTCACTGTGATCATGGATATATTCATTCGGAGATATACAGATTATCAACGAAATAAGTATCAAAATTTATGAGTCTGCACTATCAGTATATTCATATTGATATAGCTATGAAAATCAAAGGCAATGACAATCAACAACTACTAGCAACCGTTGTTGCATGTAAATGTAAGAGATTCAGATTTAACATTCTGCAATGGGTGATTCGTGAAATGATAATTTTGCAGAAGAAAGGACATACATACCAAAATTTTAAGAAGCCATGGCGCCGGAAGTGAAGAGCCACAAAGTTTTCTCCTAAAAAGGTTTGGATGAAGCGCTGGGCGGTTAGCAAGATTAGACGGCTTGGTTCGATCAAGGTCTTACATTTATGAGCAATAGGACCACCTGGCTGCATCACCCACTCTTTCTCCACAGCAGCAAAGAAGACATCCCCAATGGCAAGAACATCATCATTGGACGAGAACTTTTCAGTCACCTCCTGGATCGTTCTGTCTGATGGCTTCTTCACATCCTCAGTCCATACAGTCTTAAGCTCATTCAGTGAAACACCCAAAGCCTTCAACTTCTTTACATGATCATCATCGACATAACAAGGCTGGGGCAATGAGAAATAACATAAAACTTTGTCTATGTGCATATGATTCTTTTTACGTTCAGCAAACTCTTCAAACGTGACCACAACTTCTCTACCCAAGCACTTGTTAATGTGATCAATATCTAGCACACGGCTAAACTCATAATCAACCTTAGCACTGGGGATAATCAACACACGGTTCAGCACAGCAGCAAAGAACATGTGCTTCTCTAAGCAAATCAAGTGGTTGGACATTTGTCCCGACGTGCAAATGGCGAAGAGATACTTATCTTGTTTGGGCTTCCAATCTATTGTTCTCCTATCAGATAATTTTTGGTCTACTTTTTGGCAAGCAGTTAAACCAGTAAGACTAGGGTCCGTAACATTATGTTCTCCGGAATCCAGCCAATTCCCCAACTGATGGGTCGACAATAGAGCTTGCTGAATTTTCTTATTCAAGGAAATTTGATCAATAAGAACAGATCTAAGATCTCGAAATGAATTGGAGTCAGTGGAATTGGAGTTTATACTAGGCATTGCAGTACGGTTCCATAAATCGAGAAGGCGTGATTGCTGCTGTTTTAACAAGTATAAAGCTCGCAATTCAGACTCACGCATCAAATTAGAAGCAACCGCGCCGTCTTGATCATAATCGGAAGATAGATTTGTACGAAATAGGGCTTTGAAATCGGCGGTGAAATAAATGAAGATGATGATGAGAGGGAGAGTAATAGCAAATAGGTACCTCTTATTGAAGGTGAAATTGCAAACATTATTAGCATAGGAGGAGTGACGAGGGCTCTTGAACTGGTTGCGGTCATCTTCGTCGATCTGGAAGGTAGAACGATGAGGAGATTTAGGGATCGTGTCGTTTTGATTAATTAAATGGCGGCGATCTTCTTCATCGTCAGAAGATTCTCTGTCCATCATGGCTGTAAAGTGTATAGGTGAGACTGAGAGTGAGTGTCACAGTGGCACTGGCGGTGGGGGTACCGGTAGCGGTAGCGGTGGCGTTGGTGGTGGCGAAAGAGGACTAGAGGAGGGAGGTGGAAATTGGTTAATAAGGTGAGATCTGGCGGTTGAGTTGACACATCATCGTTACAAGAAAAATAAAATAAAGGGTGTAAATCAAGAAACGTATTAGGTAATGGGAATTTAATTTTTATATATCGTTTGGACCTTCAGTCCACTCTTTGCTTGTCTGTGGGAATTTGATTGAGGCCCGTTTACTAATCACTTATTACCTCTTACTGGGGTAAGAAACACTTACCTGAGTAAGAGGTCTGTTTGTTTACCAAAAAAAAAAAAGTGCTGACCGTGTGCTGACTTGGGACAGAGATGAAAATGAATCTTACCATGGTAAGAGGCTATTATTTCAGTCAGCACTTACCTCAGTCAGACCTCTTACCACAGTCAGCACTTACCAAAAAATTTGGTAAACAGTCCCCTGAGACTAACGAGCATTGATTCTTGAAATGACTGCATACTTTTAAATTAGAGAAATTAATTAAAATATCCAAAGTTTGACTTTCACCTGTAGAAATACCCAAAATTTCGTTGGATTTGCAAAAATACTCACTTCTTCCACGATGGAATCCGCGATCGCGGACCCAGAGGAATTGGCGCGGATGGGAGGCCGCAATGGCCGCGATACTCACAAATTTCATTCATTTTGATTTCAAATTTACATTTCTAACCTCTATATTTATTTAGTTAATTTATTTTATACCTTTTAGTTTTTTATATTTTATTTTACATTTTTATTATATTAACACATATAATCGTATATTAACAAAAATACGTTAAAAATACGCTTTAATTTTAACAATTTACACAATTGTAACCGTCTCTTCGATACCTTCAAAATGAGCCCAATATTGAATATTTTTTGATTTAATTATATTATACTTTTTAAATAATTTACTTTATACCTTTTGGTTTTTTATTTTTCATTTAGTTAATATAAGATTATTATCTTACTGTGATAAGAGTATAAAACGAAAATTGAAAAAGTAAGAGATGTACCATAAATTAAATAATTAACTATAAATGTATGAATTGTAAATATTAAAAATATTTTTATGTAGTATATATGATACAATAAAATAATTAAATCAAAAAATATTCAATATTTGGCTCATTTCGAAAGTATCGAAGAGACGATTACAATGTTGCAACTTGTTAAAATTAAAGCGTATTTTTTCAACGTATTTTAGTTAATTTACGATTATATGTGTTAATATAATAAAAGTGTAAAATGAAAAATATAAAACTAAAAGGTATAAACTAAATTAACTAAATAAGTAAAAGGGTGTTAAATGTAACTTTCAAATCCTCGTGGAGTGCGTTATGCCGTTACAAGTTTGCGTATTTTCAATTTTTAGAATCTATGTATTTCGAAATTTGATTTGAATTTTCCCGTTAGTATCTATTATAATTTATTTTGTTTATCGTTTTCTATGAATTTAAATTATTAATAACTTAATCATTATTTTTCAAGACACTGACATAAACACACACATACATATATACATATATTATTTACATATTTATCGCCTTAAGTCACGCCTTGGAAAACGCCATGGCCTCGCCGTAACTCGTAAGGCTTGAGGCTTGACCTCGCCGCCACGCCACGCCTCACGCCATTTAGAACCTTGGTTAATATAATAAAAATGTAAAATGAAAAATAGAAAACTAAAAGGTATATAGTAAATTAACTAAATAAGTATAGGGGTTGGAAATGTAAATTTGAAATCAAAATGAATGAAATTTGTGAGTATCCCGGCCATCGCGGCCTCCCATCCGCGCCAATTCCTCTGGGTCCGCGATCGCGGATTCCATCGTTGTGTATTTTGTTGTTTTCTTGGGTGTTCTGGTTGATCGTTTTGTTTCATCTTTAGGTTGTCTTGGTGGTAATGGGGCTTGAGTTTGGTTGGTTTCGTTTTCCATGGTTTGTTTGTTTTGGGTTGACTTTGCATCTTGCCAAACTTTGTTTGTAATCTGTTTGTTTCTAATAAAATGCCAACCTTTCAAAAAGAATATGTTTATTTTTAATGATAAAATACCCCAAATTATGTTTTTTTAGCTTATAATTAAACCACTTGGAAATTTTGATGCGTTTGTCATGTCGCATGATTTGCGATTCCTTTTGGTTGCTTATCTTCAACAGCTTTTCCATAATTTATTCAAAACCAAAAGTCAAAATCTCCAAAAAAGAATTACATTCATCTCCAATAGAATAAAAAGAGGAGTTGACGCTCTTTTGTTGTAGTTGTATGATAAATTAAGTCATCAGAAATCTGATTTGAAACCCCAAAAAGTTGTAGTTCAACTCAAATTAATTAAGAAAACAAGGCTTAATTAATTAATTTGTAATCCAACAATAAACTATGAAACCACAGCTAGCTAGCTAGCTTCCTTCCTTCCAAAATGCATCAATTATTGAATTTGAAAGTGCATGTAATTAAACACCATGTTATGATCAACAATTCCTGATGATCACTCGAGAGAGGAATCAACCTTGTGAACAGATCTGGAGAAAGCCAGAATGTCATCAGGATCATCTGCTACCTCTTTACTACTGATAATCCTTTCTCGTATCACCTCTCTAGCCTTCTCCATCGCATCCACATCCACATCCTCCTTCTTCTTCTTCTTCTTCTTCTCCTCCACCTCCTCCTCCTCCTGCTTTCTTCTCTCTTTGTACCCTTCCACTTCCATCCTATATTATATATTTACCCTAGATTCCAAATTTCACTGATTAAATCTCTACAAATTACTGCATATAATATATATATATATATACATGCAGAAGCTAGCTAGCAGGATAAGTATGAGAAAGTTAATCATCAAAGGAATTGAACACGTACGTAGCTACAATTCCACGTGGTAGCATTGCATGTTCTCCATCTGTCACAACCCTCATGGATCATCATCATCAATTCATCATCATCTTTAATATACGAACCTTTGAAAACCCATTGCTGTTTTGATTGGTGTTCGGGGTGTGAGTTGGGTGGGGAAGGGACTGATTTCCAACATAAACTATACCCCACAGTCACACCCACTTATAATATATACATATATATATATATATATATATATATATTCAGATAAAATATAATCAAGTAGTATACAAAAAACCTACACAACCGCAACAATATTACTAGAAAAATGAGGATGATCAAGAGTCTCAGAACGTTGGGGACAGTTGAAGTAAGGTGGAGCCGGCTGTTTGCAGCTAAGTCGTCCGACCGCGCCGCCGTTCATGGCGTTAACCATCCGCCTACCCATACTCTACACGATGTCATTCCATCGCCCTAATTAATTAATTCATCAATATAATCTTATTAATTAATTACTAGTATTTTGTTCATCAAAAACCTAGATTAAATCCCATTTAACTAATTAATTAATATAATCCTGTTGTGTTTGGCATCCAGCGGGAAAGGATTGAAGAAGAGATTGATAAAGCAAAAGAAGAACAAGAGAAGAGAAGGAAGGAGGTGGAAGATAAAGTCGACTCTCAGCTTAAGAACTCCGAGAACGTCGTTGACCGATCACCGGAATCTCTGTCTACCTCATGAATTCATGTAATCCTTCCAAGTTGACATGGATATGGCCTGGTTAGCTAGTTAGGTTTGAGCTTAATTCATCCCATTCCTATCCTATCCTATCCTATCCTATCCTTCACAAAATTTGCATGTTTGACTAGTTAGGATTTGGTTGAATTTTCTATAAGTCAAATTATATATATGGCAACGTTTATGTTGTGAGCTAGTTTGAAATAGAACTCAAAAAGCGGAAGATTTAATTAATTTGGAAAGTAGCCCCACATATTTATAAATATATATATATATATATATATAGGATTTGGTTGAATTTTCTATAAGTCAAATTATATATATGGCAACGTTTATGTTGTGAGCTAGTTTGAAATAGAACTCAAAAAGCAGAAGATTTAATTAATTTGGAATATATGGAGAGGTTCAAATGAGTAGTGCTAAATATTTGAGAAAAATAAAGAAGTGATCTTAGTCATTCATTCGGTCAAGATCGGCGGCTTTGACCGAGAAGCAACGGATAATTCCTCGCGTGGTCTGCACAAGATAGATGGGTAGTTTCATAAAAAATACGCGAGACGAGTTCATATATAAACCTTTGTGTTCATATATGAACATTTGTAATTCACATATAAACTTTTTTTAACTAATTCATATATGAACCTTTATGATTCATATATGAATCAGTTAATTTGTTCACATGAGAATTAGTTAAAAAAAATCATATATGAATCACAAAGGTTCATATATAAATCAGTTAATTAGGTTCATATATGAACACAAATGTTCATATATGAATCAACTAATTGGTTCAATAGATTCATATATGAACCTACAGTTAATTAGTTTCATATATGAAACACAAAGGTTCATATATGAATCACAAGATTCATATATGAATTAGTTATAAAGAGTTCATATGTGAATTACAAAGGTTCATATATGAATGTATAGTTCATATGTGAATCACACAGATTCATATATGAACTCGTCCCGTGTTTTTTGTAAAAGTTACGAAATTGCCCTTCTATTTTTTGAACAGCCGCAACTTTTGACCAGTCAAATCCGCAACTTTTGACCGATTATAACCGATCTTGACCGAATAAATGGCCAAGATTACTTCTCTACTTTTCAAATATTTAACACTTCTCATTTGAACCTATGGCTATATATATATATGATACAGGGAGAATTCGAGAGTTAGTAAAGGTTTTCACAAATAATTGGAAAAAAGATAAATGAGCTCGAAAAGGAAAACGAGCCCGAAAGAGACACGGAATTTGGCATCGAAGAAGGATCAAACAGCCCATACCGGTAGTTACACCGAGACTTAAGTCCCAATACAAGTACCGATGACTACCAGATAGATTTCCTTCTTTATTTTAATTATTTTAAGTTAGGATAGTTATTATTGCTTTTAATCATTATTTATTATAACTAGATTAAGATTATTATTTAGTTTCTTTTTATTAATTATTTAAATAGCTCTCTAGTTGGTTTAAGATTAGGATTAGATTTGAATTTAATTCATAGTTATCTTTTAGTTATTCTAAGACTATAAATAGGGTTGTTAGGTTTTATTGTTAATCAGCTCAATTATTCAATAAACTTTACGTTTTTAAAAGTTTTCTCTTAGTTTTTCGAGTATTATGTTTCATAATCTCGTTATCAAAAGGGATTTAGACGCTTGTCGATTCTTCCGCAAACCTACGCTACGTCAAGTGGTATCAGAGCAGGACTCGCCTGTCTTTTCACTAACAATGGCAGATCGACAGTCGGCTACCAAAGCGGACTTAGCAGGGATGAATGTGGCCTTATCCACAACACTCGCTAATCTGACAGCGACTGTCAATAGACTTCAACCCAATTCCGTCAACGACAACCGTCGGAGAAGAGACATGTTTGAAGACCCGGTTAGGGTTCTACGCAATGGCAACCGTAACCGGGTAAATCTCTCGACTTTCGAATCCGAAGTGGAGGAAAGAGAGTCGAAGAATCTAAGGAGAACCAAACTCGATTATCGTATGAAAACTAACATTCCGTTTTTCTACGGAACGATGGGATTCGAAGAATTCCTGGATTGGCAAATCGAAGTCGATCGATTCTTTGACGTTGTAGAAGTGCCCGAAGACAAACAAGTAAAGTTTGTTGCTTTCCGTCTAAAGAGTGATGCCGCCGTTTGGTGGGATAAACTGATCGTGCAAAGACAACGACAACGAAAGAGACCGGTTCCATCTTGGAAGAGAATGAAGCAACTTATGATGGAGCGATTCTTACCGGAAGATTATGAACGGATTCTTAACAAACTATATCCCAAACTCAGCAACGACGACCGCCGAAGAAGGGATAGGCACGAGGAACGGGTCAATGTTTTGTGCGACAACAACTACGGCCGTATTATGCAACCAGTTTCTTCCCTGGTCAAACAACCACCCATTCCGGAAAAACCCTCTGAAAAAGACGAAGTCTTACCGAACAAGTTCGAAGAGAAATTCATCCCCGTTGCGACTGAGCCACAACATGAAATCTTGACCGAGACCAAAGTGTCCGAACCAGATCTTGAATCAGCCACCGAAAAAACCAAAAGTGAACCGGTTAAGGACATTTCTCGAGCCAACGGAACCTTTGTTGCGAGAAGTCAAAAAGATTAATCCCAAAGATTTTGTTTCTGTTGTTCCCACACCCAAAGCTCCGGATCAAACCGAAACAATTCCCGGTAAATTTACTCTAATCTCTTACCCTTTCGAGTTTGATAAAATATTGCTCGTATGGAAGAAATCGCGAAAACATCTGTTGGGATTTGAAGACATGCCAATTTTTTTGAATTTTGGAGGCCAAGTTGAGAATCCAAACGTTTTGAAGAATCGGATGTTCTACGGGTCGAATGAAAATATTTTTCAAGTGAACTCGACGACGAGTTTTTTTCAAGTGAGGGTGACTGATACAAGGAGAATTCGAGAGTTAGTAAAGGTTTTCACAAATAATTGGAAAAAAGATAAACGAGCTCGAAAAGGAAAACAAGCCCGAAAGAGACACGAAATTTGGCATCGAAGAAGGATCAAACAGCCCCTACCGGTAGTTACACCGAGACTTAAGTCCCAATACAAGTACCGATGACTACCGAATAGATTTTCTTCTTTATTTTAATTATTTTAAGTTATGATAGTTATTATTGCTTTTAATTATTATTTATTATAACTAGATTAGGATTATTATTTAGTTTCTTTTTATTAATTATTTAAATAACTCTCTAGTTGGTTTAGGATTAGGATTATATTTGAATTTAATTCATAGTTATCTCTTAGTTATTCTAAGACTATAAATAGGGTTGTTAGGTTTTATTGTTAATCAATTCAATTATTCAATAAATTTTATGTTTTTAAGAGTTTTCTCTTAATTTTATGAGTATTATGTTTCATAATCTCGTTATCAAAAGGGATTTAGATGCTTGTCGATCCGTTGCGTCAATATATATATATATATATATATATGTGTGTGTGTGTGCATGGACGGACTCCTCCTTCATGTTGACCAAATTAGTCACGCTTTTCATATGCATCTTCCTTATCCACATCTTTCATTAATTTCTATCGATAAATAAATAAACACCTCTTGTATAATTAGTTTTACAAAAAACAAGTTAAGTCTTTAATTGGTATATGTTAACTATCAATAAATAATAAATAAATCGTATGGTATTTCTAGACGATGGTCATAAACTAAAGGGGTGTTTGGTTCGTAAAATGGTCATCGAAGGATTTTGATTTTGAAGAAATTGGAATGAAAATTGACCTTTGGTTGGTAGAAATTAAATTCCTTCACTTACCGGTGAATGATGAATTCTTTAAATTGTGGAATTCAAAGGATTCCATCATTTTACCAAACATAGGATTTGAAATTTGGTCAAAGAAATTATTCATTCCAATTTTTTTAAAATCCATGAACCAACACCCCCAAGTCTCTGAGTTTTGAAAGATCATTAATGAATTTTCTGACGGGATTGTTTTAGAGGGTTGGGTTCTAGTGAGAATTGGTTATCAACAAGACAAGATGCATCGAGTTATTAAGTTACAATTCATAAAAGGGTATTTGATTAAAAGTGCTTTAAGAGAGAGAGATATGTATAAAGCTGGTTGAAGAAAAAGGAAAGAGTAACTAGCTAATTTGCTTATATTCAAAGATAGATCAATTAATTAATTGATTGATTTTCGACCCACCCTTGCCCACTTGGCCTACTAACACGCGCGGTATGAGCGAGCAACCTCATGTAGCACGCCTTTCATTAAATGAATGCTTACTCTACTATTTCATTCCATTCAAATCATAATAATTAATAAGTTAGCTTTAATTTTCCAAAATATCAGCCAAGCCAAGCCATTTCTGGATTATAAATTAGGCATACCATCCACTTCTCCCCCCCCCCTCCCCTCTTCTACATCTCCTTCGATCTCACTATTATTCATTCATCAACATCAAGAATTCAAGATGATGATGATCATGATAGCCGCATACGTCAACTCCATAACCACACCAATCAAGTCTTGGTTCCCATCAACTCCTCATGACCACAACACCACCCCACCCAACATGACAGTCAAAGAGTTCACCGTGAACTGCGCTCGTGTCGACTGCATCGTGTGCTTGTCCGAGGTGGTCGTGGGAGAAACGTTGGCGAAGCTACAAAGGTGTGGGCATGGGTATCATGTTGAGTGCCTAGAAGCATGGTTGAAAGACCACCCAAACTGCCCACTCTGCAGAACCCCTGTTTCTGCTTCCGATCAAGACACCAACCATAACCGGAGTCTTTACTTGAAGAACATCTATGATATCGTGAGTTGTTACGGCACCGGTGCCCTTGAAACCATGGCCGCTTGGCTCACCAGTTCCTTTACTCAGGGTCTTCAGTCCAGTCTTTCGGAGAGTTGCAATTACCTGTGAAACAACTGACAGCATACATACACACACACATATATATATATATACGGATGAACTTCATCGAGGGATGATACTCTGATCGATTGAGCAAGATGTTTGTTCATTGTCGAAGAAGAAACATGTAATTTTTTTAAGGGTTTTGTAAGAGATATTTGAATGTATTCTTTAGATATAGCCTATAGGGTTCTTAATTAATTGGTGATGGCATTAAACAAAAGGCGTCCTATTTACTAGAGATGGGTTAAGGATGCAGACATATTTATTTGGATCTTAATTACCACATAGACCAAGAAATCGTGCTTGAAGAAATAGTAAGGTGAAAGAAAAGGTATTTAGACAACTAAATGAATTATGTTTCATCTTGTATATTTAATTTAATTTATTACCTTATCTCAATGTACATTTAATGATACAAATCTTTTCTTATTCTTATTCTTATTCTTATTCTTCTAAGTTCTAACTCTAATTTTCATTTTCATCCACATCAATTTGCAAGTTTGAAAAAGTATTTCAACTTGAATACATTTTTGTTTAATTTAAGTTATTTATTGGTTTGTTTAAACATTAATTAATTATTACTATTGTATCAAATTTAATCCATTTATTAATTTATTTGAACGTTATTTCTTATTAAAAATTTTATCCATAATTTATTTTAAATAAATGAATTTTTTTTATGGATTGTTTTTGTGTAAATTACCAAAATAAAATACATTAATCAGTTATTTACATTATAAACAAATTATATTTGGTATTTTTATTATATTAAATTATTAAAGTAAGAAAATAAAACATAAAATAGTTGATGATGTGGCACTATGTACTACTTTAGTAAAGAGTTTGGCCTTTCATTGATGTGGAATATGTTATTGCAAAATTGAAAGGAGTTTGATCTTACATGGATGCCGATGTTCTTAGATAAGTCATGAGAGTAGTCATCGATTTGAAGAAAACCAAGTTTGAAAATTATATTATATATAATATAGACCCTAGGGATTCCAACTATTTTTAGTTTGATCAGAGTCCTTTAAATTAAACCCAACTACTTTTGATCTGGCCGTTTAAAATCAATAAGCAATCCATTCAGCCATTCACTCATCTGCTATCCTCTTCCACCCAGATTTCTCTCCGCCCTCTCACCACGTCTCCACCCCGATTTCTCTCTCCCTCTCACCACGTCTTGCCCTGATTTCGCTCAGGCTCGCCTCCAGTAGCCCACGATCTTCCCCTGTTTCCGTCTCTTCTTTCTACCAACGTTTCCCTATTTAAAAACCATGAAAACGTGGCCTCTCTCTTGTCGTCGTTATCCCTCATTCCGATCGAATTCCTTTTCACTCAGATACAGACTTAGAGACCCCAACAACCAGCGATCTAATGCTATAACAGGTCGACAACAAGATGATGTAACACACCGCGAGAAAGCAGGAAATCCAGATGTTTCTTTCGTTCGTCTCTTGATCCTGCGCAATGGCATTATTCGATTAATCAAATCACTTCAGGTTTGAATTTACTTTAATTCATTACATCCATATGATATTATGTTATCAAGTCTTTCAAATTCTTCTGTGAAATTGTGTATAAATTGATCACGGAATTTGTGATTATTGTTGAATACCTTGGTATGCAGGGGTTAGAGCGTGGTTTACATGGGGAGATGCAACGATACTTTTTTCCTTTTAACGGTTTTCAGATTGGGTATGGGGATTATTTACATGAATTATACTTTATTTGATGGTTTGAGTTTTTGAAAGGGTTTTATATGGTGAAAATTAGGGTGAAAATTTGATTGTGAAAGGCATTTTCAGTTCCCGGTAATTGATTTTTGTTCAATTTAACATCAACATGTCTATTGTCTGAAAAACAAGGAAAATCAAACAAATTGATGCAACGTTTGCTATCAAGGGCTTTGAAGTGGATTCATTTGTTATAATGATGGGGTGTATTCATTTGTTCTTGTCACATGTGCAGATAGTATATTGACATATGGTTGCTTTATTTTGTTTTCTATTGCACGCATCCCAAGATAAGAAGAGCTTGGATGTAGGAGCAAACACTGAAAAGGTTTCGTTATGGTTGGATAAAACATAATGTCGAAATCATTTTGCACTTTATGATTTTGATCTTCTGGTTTATTTTCCCTCAACCTTTTCAGTAGCATAACTCAAAATGATTTCTACACTTTAATTTGGTTGCTAAATTCTATATGTGTGCTATTGGCTTTTGCAAGTGTTAGGCTTTACGCTATTCCAAATGGATATCAATATAAAGTGCTTGTGTAGATAGTCTTATAAATGAGGTATGTTCTGTACAACTA
The DNA here is from genome assembly GCA_033807775.1 of Saussurea involucrata. Classification (NCBI taxonomy): domain Eukaryota; kingdom Viridiplantae; phylum Streptophyta; class Magnoliopsida; order Asterales; family Asteraceae; genus Saussurea; species Saussurea involucrata. The sequence goes on along the minus strand of CM066318.1, from coordinate 125,895,409 downwards.
TCAAAGGCAGTTTATGAAAACACAGGTTATGCTTACAAGCTCTAAAGGCAGTTTACAACCTTTTTTTATGGTCAAATTTGTAGTTTTTCTTCTTTAAATATACTGTTATGATGGTTTTATTTGCATCGTTTATTTCACAGAAAAAAAAAGATATGTGCCTATCATTTGGATCTTTGCATTTTTATAATACTATATATCAGACCCATACTACAATGGTCGTGTTATGCCCTTATAGGTTGTAAGCTTATAATACTGCAGGTATCTCATATGTAAGGACTAAGGTGATTAAAGTAACGGGTCGGATGTGGAAAGAATTTGGATGCAACTTCATTTGCACATTGAAGTAGCAAAGGAAAGGTAATACTCTTATGTTTTAATGGTGTGCTCTTTCTTGAATATGTTTTTGATAGGGTACACCGGAATTGCATAACAAGTTGCATTTTATAACATTGAATTATATAAAAAGTGTAATCTCAATGTCGTTTTATAATCATTTTAACCAAGTTGTTCACCGACACATCTCGTGTGTTGTTCATCCCACGATTATCTATACAACGCATTAACTGCATTTATATGCAAGTATCTATTGAATCAACGTCCCATATCCATATCGATCTAATGCTGGCTTCATATTTCGATTCATAGTATTGATATAATCAAGAAATAGGATGCGTGTGGAATAAAGTTAATGCCTTTAGCTATGAAATAACATATCAATAACTGAATTTTAATATTTGTTGATAATTGTCGATGAATTTTTAGAATCTTGCTACACTAATCTGGTATCCACATGTTCAGTTCACTACGGCAGAGCCACTATTGGCATCACTATTAGCCACTGGAATTTCTTTCTGACATTGTTACACATGGTTAATCTAGCTTATTATGGATCGGAGGATTATGATCCTGAAAGTCTAGGTTCTTATTTATCCAGGTATAACATTGCTTCATGAAATTGGAGCATCACCTATTTAATTCTAGCACTAAATGAGCAATTCACCCTGCACACCATTTTAGGTGAGGTAGTAGGAATATGTTAATACTTCAGGCTCATAAGCATCCTTTGTATCTTGCTTATATCTCCATCTCTACTTTGGATCTCAGGATATAAAAGTGGATTGGTATATTTCAGTCTATTCAAAACTGGAGTTGTGTATGTAATCACATCTGCAACCTGCATGAGGTATATATATGCTAACTTTTCTACCATTTCTCTCTATCTCTCTGTACATTGTATTAGCAAACTGTGAACCAAGTATGGGACCTTAACTCTTGCTGCTTAAGCAATATGCAATTGTTGAAGCAGCTAGAGCAAAAGAGCTAGATTTACATGTTGTAACAATTACAATGTATGATATCTATTTTGAGTTGCAACAGTTTCTGAGATGACCACAATATTTCCTCTCTGATCGTTGCATATACATATACCAACTTTGTTGTTACTATGATTTGGTGAAATCTGGACTATAACATTGCTCCTCTTTGAACCTTCTGACTGGGGTGACAGAGCAATTAGGAAATCAAATTGTTACCACGAATAAGAGCATGAGGCTGCTTGTGAATACAAGGATAATATTATATGCTTCTGTTTGGAATTGTTCAGATACTAGCTTCTCAAATACCCAACATATTTTATACAAAATGTCTCTCAATTATTGTTGCAACCATGTCCTTCAGGAAGTTGAGGAATCCTACATTATGATTAAGCCTGATGGTGTTCAACGAGTGCTTGAAAGTTCCTAATTTTATTTCAGATTCTTCTTAATTGTAACAATCGTTAAATTATCTCCAGCTCTTCCATGCTTGCCGCCTCTGTTCTCTGTTGAACACAATCGTTACGTTTTCTCAGTTGCTGCTCTTCTTAATAAGGTTCGAGCCACTTTTGTTATGTCACTTGCTAAGAGTATAACTATCAACGGGATTCTTCTATGCATTAGGCTTAAGGGATGGTTTGTAAAATTGTTCTCTGATTGTATCAGTTCTTGAAGCTTACTTTTTTTTTTCTTGACATGAAAATGTGTATTCTAGAAGCTGAATGATATTAGCCTGGTCATTTGATGTGAATGAAGAATAATTTTGGTCAAGAATTAGTGCATTGACACTCTGAATATGAGGTATTTCTATTTGATTGTTGCTGTCATTTCAGGATCATGAACCATCTTTCTCCAAATCACTCAAGGGCTCAAGTTTGTTCAAGGACATGCAATGGAGTAAGCATTAGGAGAACCATTATGTTGTTCTTACAAGCGATGGGTGTTTATATCGTGGAACTGGCCAATATGATCTTAGTAACAAATCATGTTTAGCCCAGTGGTAGAGGTAACATCCTTGGGGGCTTAGTGCTGGAAGGCCTAAGTACCAGGGTTCGAAACCCAGCGGCGACATGAGACGTTATCCAGACTCTGGGTCGGGTCCTTCGGGGCCGGGTCCGGGTCCGGGGCCGGTTCGGGTGGGTCCAGTCTATGGGGCTCTCTACCCTGCCGGTCGGGTTCAGTCAAAATGGCTGGGCCGGGTTGCAGCGGATTAGTGGGCTGCCCATTTGGAGGACCGATACCGCTGGAGCGTGTGTGGGTTTATCTTGCCGTTCAAAAAAAATGATCTTAGTAATTTAATGAAAACAATACTTAAAAAGATAAACACTTTGGCTTTTGTGCTAAAAAATTCAATTTTTACATTGTGAATGCTTTACAGGCTTGATCAGACAACCAAAATATGTCCATTTAGCAGAGCTTCACAAAGCAATCAAACAATGTGAGCGGACTTTAGCTTCTGCAGATCCTACAGTCATGTCTTTAGGAACCATCAACAGGTTCTCATCTTCTTTCAACTCTGAATCTTGAACTTACTTGATGTGATGTGGTTCATCAAGTTCAGACAATACTTAATTTCATGTTTTGTGTATGACATGTTAATGCAAACCTGAGCTGTAAATTTTGTAGGGTTGAATTACGTTATGGGGGAGATGTCACATGGATCTTTGTGTCACAAAGGCAATCCAACATGAGTTGGAACAAGTTTGGGGAATCAAGTGAGAGGGTTATAACTAAAAGTGAGTCTAGGAAGTTCAAAGTTAAAGTTACTTGCTATTAAACTATATTCCAAGGCAAAGATTGTAAATTTCATGATTCCAGGGAACATTTTTTTAGATCATGTTTATTGACCTGTAACATCAAATCAACTATGTTGGGATGGGGGACTAATATGCATTATTATTCATGTTTGTTCAATTTTTCCTTTATATCACTCCAATAGGAAATGGTAAACCTATAACAGTTGAGCTTATTGATGCATAGATTAAAGTCATGTCGTATACCCGACCAAAGGACGGGTATAATACTAGTTAAAGAGGAAAGGAAAGGAAAGGAAAGGAAAATGTGAATGGGAATGGGCGCAGCCACTCAATTTATACACGCCGGCACGCGCTTCATCAAATAAACGTTGCTTCCTATCTTCCACAAATATTCCCTTCTATTTTTATATTATAACTACTTTTGTTTAAAAAAAACAAACTAATTCTTAGTATTAATTGTTATTGCCTACTTTTTTGATTCAAAAATAATGAAATGTAATCAATTTCTTATGAGAGTGTTTTTTTAAATAGTTCTCTTTTATAATGAAAATAAAAGGTTAATTTTTTAATAAAATTCTTTAGAGTAAACCTCACTTTTGGTCCCTGTTGTTGGCAAAAAATAACGAAAATCATCTCTAGAATTCATTTATTGTATAATTAGCCACTACTGATTGCATTTTGGACCGGTTTTGGTCCCTCTCACTAACGGAGGCTAACATCCATCAATCCATTTAATGAAGGGTATTTTAGTCTTTTCTATATATCTCCAATATAATATTAAATGTTTTGGCTTTTTTGAGTTTTGATGTTTTTTTAAAAAAAATTGGTTTTTTTCACTTTTTCACTTTTATATTTTTTTTATCACCAACCCCTACCCCACCCATGACCCACTCACCCACCCACCCCTACTTTCTCATCTCTTCTTCTTCCTAATCACATTACCCATTACCTACACTCAAAAACCACATTTAAATTACACACAAACATATATATATATATATATATAGTGTTAGGTTCATTTGAGAAGTCTAAATATTTTGAGAAATAGAGAAGTGATCGTGACTCTTCGATTAAATGCGCTGATTTTGAACACGGAAGGGTATTTTGGTAATTAGTCACCCCGTTTACAAAAAACACGGGCTGAGTTCATATATGAATCTGTGTGATTCACATATGAACTATACGTTCATATATGAACCTTTGTAATTCACATATGAACTCTTTATAACTAATTCATATATGAATCTTGTGATTCATATATGAACCTTTGTGTTTCATATATGAAACTAATTAATTGTAGGTTCATATATGAATCAGTTGAACCAATTAACTGATTCATATATGAATCTTTGTGTTCATATATGAACCTTTGTAATTTACATATAAACTTTTTTAACTAATTCATATATGAACCTTTGTGTTCATATATGAACCTTAATGATTTATATATGAATTTTTTTAACTAATTCTTATATGAACAAATTAACTGATTCATATATGAATCACAAAGATTCATATATGAATCACAAAGGTTCATATATGAATTAGTTAAAAATATTTTATATGTGAATTACAAAGGTTCATATATGAACACAAAGGTTCATATATGAATCACACAAATTCATATATGAACCTGTCCCGCATATATTTTACGAAACTACCCTAAATACCCCTGAGCGTCGTTTATTAATTAATGTGGACGCGCACAGTAATCAGGTGTGACGCGAATTTCTTGACCGTGGATTATTTAATCCAATGGATATGATCACTTCTCTATTTCTCAAAATATTTAGACTTCTCAATTGAACCCTTCCCTGTATATATATATATATATATATATATATATATATATATATATGGAAAGTTTCTTTTACAAACCAATGCATTTGTAGAAACTATAGAAACCACTTCTTAACCAATCATTTTATTTAATTTAATTAAAATTAATTATTAATTAATATTATCATGGAGGGGTATGGACGTAATTTTATAAATTCAGTTTTTTAATTATTATTAAAAAAATGTGTAAAGATGGCGGTTTCCATATTTCTTGCGATTTTGTTGATATCCCATTAAAATTAATCGTAATCTCAATCCCTTAATATTATTTTGTTGTGTTCTTTAATCTGTTTCGTGTTCTTCATCATGAAACCCAGGAACAAGAATCCATGAAAATAATCAACCCAAAATCATGAACAAGAATCTCTGAAAATATTCAACCCAGAATCACGAATCATGAATAAATCTATGAAACCAGAAACATGAAACCATATAAATTCATGAACCCAGAATCATGAAGACAAAACCCAGAAAAAGAAAATGATTGTGGGCCAGAAAAAGAAAATGATTATGCATGTTTGCTGTAATTTTATTTTTTTCGCAAAATTTTGGTGAGAATTTTACATTGAGTGGAAAGTTTTTTTTTATGTTATTGATAAAACTTTCCTGCTGGATCTGCAACCTAAACTACGATCTTGTTAGACATGTAAATTGGATACTCTTTGTTGCTTGCATTTCAATTTCTTCCATTCTTTGAATCAATTTTAGATTGAAAATTATATAAATACCCAATATTTATTTCAGCGTCAAACACCAAAATCTTTGAAATTATTTATTTCAGAGTCAAGCCCCAAATTTTTTGAAATTATTTATTTCGGAGAAACGGGAAATCTGGTTAGATTTGTAAATACATGAATCCATGAAACTTATATATTGATCGTCATCTCTTACTCCTGTGATTCCAGAATCATGAATCCATGAAATCTTCAACCCAAAGATCTTCAACCCATGAAACCTTCAACCCAGAATCATGAATCCATGAAATCTTCAACCTAGAAATCTTCAACCCAGAAATCTTCAACCCATGAAATCTTCAACCCAGAATCATGAATCTATGAAATCTTCAACCCAGGAATCTTCAACCCATGAAATCTTCACCCACTTGTACTTTCTCTCTATTTATCTATTTCCCTCAAAAATTTCACCGATAAACAAACCCTAGATGGCCGACGACTTAGCTTTGATCAATTCTCCGTCTCCGGCCGCCGTAGCCGGACCACTCAGACTCCCTCATCTCGTCGACGCTCGTCTACGCTTGGGGCCGCCGTTACGTTGAGCTCAACCGTGGGAACCTCCGTCAAAAGCCAGAATCACGAATCCATAAAATATTGGGGATGATTTTGGTAGAGAAGAGAGAGAGAAATGATAAAATCTTGGGGTTGGGGATGATTTTGGGAGAGAAGAGAGAGAGAGAGAGAGAAATGATAAAATCTTGGGGATTTATGGAGAGAGAGAGAGAAAGGGATTACTTTACACATAAATGAATAGAAGTTTTTTTGACCGATATACCCATGTACACGGCTTTTTGGTATGAAATTAATTCATCAATGACCAGTTATTACCATTAATGCCACTGGATGAATCTAGACCCTTGATCAAATTAATGGATGGTGATTAAGGTAGTTGTATAGTTTTCTAACAATGGGGTGGTTTGTAAAAAATACCACCCATATATATATATATATATATATAGGGTACAAATCAAATACAAACCATGTATTTGTTGCACCCCTTACAAACCACAGTCTGCATAAGTGCAGATTGGTTCTGCATATATGCATTGTCCCATATAAGTATATGTCCATTATATGTATATTCTTGTACGTATTCATATGCATATATGCAGAACCAGTCTGCATATATGCAGACTGTGGTTTGTAAGGGGTGCAACAAATGCAAGGTTTGCATTTTACGGAGCCTCTCTCTCTCTCTCTCTCTCTCTCTCTCTCTATATATATATATATATATATATATATATCCTTTCTTCTTCTTCCCCATCCATTCCTTGCAAAAAAAAACATGCACAGGCGTCCGTCTTCCCATGGTTTCAGTTACGCTAGCTTTGAGGAAGTTGGGTACGATCTAAAAGCAGTGAGCCTGGAGCAGATGGTTCATCTCATTTTTTTCCCAAGATATTTATGGGTTTTTTTGGTTTCAACTGTTTTATATCATCACGATCTTTATGTGTGTGCTTCTTAATAACAACTATATGCAGGTTGTTTTGGGTCTCGGGCTGTTTGGTTTCTTTTTTTTTGCTATCTTTTTTCTGTTGATCGTCTCTGTATCGTGTTCTGCAGCTATCGATTAATTTTTTGTGTGGCTACGGTCAGGTTTGCATCTGTTGGCTGTTTGGCATTTTGCTTTGATGAACCTTGGTTGTAATCTGTTGGTTTGGTATGAATGGTAAAGCTGCTTTTCAAAAAAAAAAAACTATAAGTAGGTTGTGGATTATGTGGGGAATGAGAGAGGTTGTGTGGGGAAGAAGAAGTAGGAGAGAGAGGGAGAGATGAGGGTTAGGGATTGGGCGGGTAGGAAGTGGGACCATATTTTTTTTCAAAAATAAAAAAACAAACAGAATTTGAGGAAAAGACAAAAACAAGAGATAAAAAGACCAAACTACCCTTCGAGTAACAGATTCTTTTAACATTCGTTAGTGAGAGGGACCAAAACCGGTCCAAACGGTAAACAGTAGTGGCTAATTTGTAATAAATAAACTTTAGGGACGATTTTCGTTATTTTTAGCAAACCACAAGGACCAAAAGTGAGGTTTACTCAATTCTTTAAAATCAATATTAGAGTGCGTTTGGTTAGCAGGATTCCGACGGAATTGGAAGTAATTGGAATGATCAATTCCATTGACCAAATTCCGCCTAGGCGTTTGGTTACCTATGGAATGGAATTGAATTCCACACATTCCACCATTCATGGATTTGGTCATTCCATCACAAATGAGAAGGAATTCAATTCCATTCCACCCAATTTTCTCAAAAAGACAAAACTATCCCCATCTTTCCTACTCCGACCACCACCGTTCTGAACCACCGCTGACCACCACCGTTCTAAGCCGTCGCCGACCACCACCGACCTGAACCGCCGCCGACCACCACCACCGACCTGAACTGCCGACCACCACCACCACCGACCTGAACCACCTCCGACCACCACCAACCTGAACCACCGCCGACCACCACCGTTCTGAATCACCGTCGGCCACCACCGTTCTGATCCACCGCCGCCGGCCATTACCGATGGTTTAAATTTTCAAAAAGGGTATTTTGGTCATTAACTAATATTTAAATCCAATTCCAAAGTTACATTATGTGAACCAAACAGACAAAATCCAATTCATTTAGCAGATTCCATTCCAATGTATGTCAACCAAACAGGTGGTCAAACCTGATAACATTCCATTCCAATTTCTCCAAAGTCAAATTTCTTTGACAGATTTCATTCAATCAGAAAACATTCTGCGAACCAAGCGCACCCTTAGTTTGTTTATTAAAATATTTATTAAATTTTATGTTAAATGGAAATCTATTTAAATTGGTTATAAATCTTAAAATTTGATAATTTCCTCTCTTATTTTTCTTTTAAGAGAACTCGGTAAAACAAAAAAATAAAAATAAAAAAAAGTCATTTTAAAGATGCTCTACGTAAATTTAGAAAAATATGTTATAACTTCTAAAAAATATGTATTTAATATTGTCTAGGACGTTGAACATGAGCCCTCCAAAAATAGCAACACACCCCCCAACCCCCCTCAAGGGGGAGTTCTTTTCTTTAATCGCCAAGGTGGCTCGCTTGCTGGAGTGCTTATCGCCAGGAAGAAGTTCAATCCACGGGTAAGAACTTCTTCCCGACTTGGATCGTGTTTTGTATTTGCGTATGTGATCATAGAAACTGTAGCTTAAAGGTTCTCGCGTCAGGAACAAGAACCCGACGAGGAATAGCATTCACCGAGTACATAGGGTTAGGTAGTCTTGAAGTTAAGAAAAGGTAGTGACTAACAATCACCTATTTTCTTATCCTGACTCGGTAGACCACAGCGAAACTCGACGGCTACAGACAAGAAGGCTATGATTGAGATATCAGGAGGGGAAGAATGAAAAGACTACACCCTATCTGGTCTCGCTTCCTTGGGAGTAGTGACCCAAGGAAGTATGCCAAACGAACGACGTTGGCTCCATACCCTCAATATAAGCGATTTAGAAAAGTTTAAGAAAATCCAATCTTTTTCTATCTGGCTTATACAGAGGCTTCTCTGCAGTTCACAGATTCACTCCACACTCGGCCCAACCCATAAGGCCCAAGGCTTTCAGAAGAAAAAAGCCCAATAAATATTACATTGGGCTTGGTGGAGGTCTTCCAAAACACAAATTAAACAATTTAAATATATTTTTATGGCCAAAAATACATTTTACCAACTTTCTGACCAAACTATGTCACTATGACCAAAATGTCACAAAATTTCAAAATAATAGCCAAAACATGATTTATAAAGTTCAATTTTCATAAAAAAAAGTTCAGTTATATAATCAAAATAAGCAAAAATATAACTTTTAGAATGTCTATAGTTATTTACATTTTACTTTTTATTTGAAATAATTATTGTGTTAAAAGTTATTTAATATGGTAATAATGTTAAAGATAAAATATTTGATATTGGTTTTGTTTTAAGTATTTTAATAAATCCCTTTAATGTAATTTGTCAAAAAAAAAGAGTTATAGTACAACAGATAAATCTATTATAATACGGTATGTTAGGCCATCCGTAGCAATACCCAAAAGCCCTAAAGCCACCTCAGCGCCACATCAACTTTTCTCCAAACCCTCTACAATCCCAAAAGTGGAGTAGCAATACCCTAAAGCCCTCTTGCCACCTCATTTTTTTTAATTCTTTTATTTATACATTTAATTATTTAACAAAATAAAAATATTTATATATTTTTTAATAAATAAAAATAAGATAAATAATAAAACTAAAAATTCATATCATTCATTAAAAAATTAAAAAATACAAAATACGAATTAGAATAAATTATGTAATTTTCTAATTCTCTCTTTCTTCACTAAAGTAGCCCTCAAAATATCTCCCTCAAGGTGATCATGCGGGGCTATGAAAAACTCGAAGTCTTTATCAAATCGTTTTTCTAACTCGAGTTGCAACTGTTTTTCTTCGAGTTCAAGTTTTTTCATTTTATACTCCATCGTACCATCCACATGCTCGTTGAACGAGTTTATGGTCGTCAAGAGTTTTGAAACATTTTCGTCCGATAGCGACCCGGCCGTATTACCCGTTGACGCTTTTTTGGCCTTATTTCTTCTGATGGGTCGTTGAAGTTGCTCGACCTCGACCTCGTTGACGTCTTCATCGTCATCATCGGAAGGTTTGGTACGTTTCGAACCCCGCGATGAATTTGTCGTCATGGTTGGAACGGTTGCCCATTTTGGACATTTTTGAGGACTTCCCAAGCTTGTTCGTGTGTGAAAGCAAGCCCAAGTTCCGTTCGGTACCGTTCGTGTGCCGTTCGCGAAATATCGTTATTTTTTTATTGAGGTCTTTAAATTTGGTGTTGAGTTGATGAGTTGTTCTATAATTTTCGCGACCCATAGAATTAAAGAACACTTGCCCGATTCGGTTCCAAAAACTCTCTACAATTATGTAAATACAAACATTAATAATAATATTAATAATCTTAATAATAACAATAATAATAATAATAACAATAGCAATAATAATAATAATAACAATAAAAATATTACCACCGGTTTGTGCGTTACCGACAACGGAGTCCTCCGAAACGTCAATCCACGCCGACACTAACGCGAGTTCCTCCGGTTTACTCCACTTTTGTTTGGCGGCTCTATTTTCATATTTTGTGTTTTTTTCTTTTCTCGTTGGTGCCGGGTTTGATGGTTCCGGGATAGATTGTTGTGTGGAGATGGATTGTGGTGTGTGCGGGATAGAATGTTGGGTTTCCGGAACGATGTCGTCGTCGAGATCGATTGCGGGTGAAGGAAGTGGGTAGTTGGCCGGAGTAAAACCTTGTTGAATCAAACCGGGATATGTAAATTGGTAAGGAAATTGTTGCGGAAATTGTTGGGGAAATTGTTGCGAAAATTGTTGCGAAAATTGTGGCGGAAATTGTTGCGAAAATTGCGGATGATAACCTTGTTGTGAAAACGCTTGGAAACCAAGCTCCGGGTCTTCTTGCGGTTGCGGTGTATCCGGTCGGTTACGACGGGATGTAGATGTTTTGTTTGGATTCATGATGAAATTTGAGAGAATTTGAGAGAGTTTGAGAGAATTTGAGAGATTTTGGTGTGAAAAAATAAGAGGTTTGGGTTAATATATATAGTGTGTTTAAATTGAAAAAAAAATTAAAAAAAAATATAAACAAAGAGCCGTTAGTTTTTAATATTTTCAAAATTTAAAAAAAAAAAATTTAAAAAAAAAGAAATGATCGGGATCGCCTGGAACCCACTCCACTACGGATGGTCTTATAAAATAAAGCTTAAAAAGAAAAAAAATATACATAAACATTAATATTTTGTAAATAAGAAAAAAGGTAATTAAAATAGTAGGACCACTTTTGTCAAACTGGGTCAAAAACCCTTTTCTTCAAAGGTTGTCTAAAATCTTTATTGGTTTTTTTTTATGGTTTATCATCATTATGCATGTGTAACACCGCATCTTCAACAATTATGTTAAAATGAAAAAAGTAGGATTTTAATATTTTTGTTACTCCGGCCGTTATGTTATCCTTTATTTTAAAATAGAGAAAAATATCTATTTAGATGATTTATTCCCAAAACTAATCATTACCTTCAAAAAACAAACTTCTTTCCCCACCTTTCCATATATCGGATATTTTAATACTATAGTTAAATAAATTGAATATTTTTAATAAAATAATTAATAGAGAGTTGTTAAAATAGCATAGCTAGCTGTTGGAGTTGGATGCAAATTTTTTCAGAGATTTTGAATATTTTTACTCTATTTAAAAAAAAAATAGCATTATTGTTGGAGATGCTCTAATTGTATAGTTTTAGTATTTTAAATTTTTGTATAGAAAATTTTAATTCATAATTTTAGAAAACAATGGTAGAAGAAAGGGGAAAAAAAAATAGACATGCAGTTGCTTGGGAAAGGGTTTTGGTGCCAAGTAAATGAATTGAAGGTTACTCATGTTTTGTAATTTACCCATTGACCATTACTTCAATCTTTTTCTCTTTTCCAATTGATTAAACCACTTGAAATGGCCCTTTGATCATCTTCTTAACATTTAAGGCATTACTATACACATACCTCATTCATAATATATTCATATATATATATACATATCAATTCCCTAGCTAGCTCTCCAACAATGGATCAAGTCTTAATTAAGAACCATGGAAACGACTGAGATGAAGGTGGTCGCCTTTTTGTTGCTTTCGCGAGGACAAGCGATACCATCAGTATGGTTGTGGCAGTGGCAGTGGCAAGGTGGGTTGCAGTTAAAGTTGGTAGACAAAACCATGGTATATAATAGCGGTAGAGAAAGAAAGGTTTGTGAAGTGGATAAGTATAGAAAGCTTCCAAACTGCATGCGATCATGGCATCCAGTTCCATGCTCACTGCATTCTAGTTGTCCCATGTGTCCGTTGTTCCGATGCCTACATCTCTCAACAACTTCTTCAAGATGTTATATATTACTGCAACTCTGTCTTAGATAATGTTGCTACCTCTATAGGAGATTCTCATGACTTCTAAACCATCAACCATGTTTATTTTATTTAATTAATTTTTTTTTTCTCATTTATTATACATAATTTAATTTGTTAAAAAGAAAACCCTAAGAAAAAGTAATTTGTAAACGTGACTTATTTACAAGGGTTGTAGGTGGTCAATCTTTGAAATTGAATGTACGGTTGACATACATACATACATACATACATACATGAGAAATTGACAAGTCGACCAACAAAGGAGTGAAAATGACCCCACGACACGAGCCACTCCTCTCTTCCTTTTGTACCCGTTATAAGTTCGGCTAAGTTTTGATCAAGGCTAAGTTATGGACTTTTTCGTTTAATATAAAAATATCTACATCCTAAAAATACATATTTTTTTTAATTAACACAAGTTTAAAATAACAAAAAGAAAAACTATATTTTGATGATTAAAAAAAAGGGTTAAAAGTTAAAATACAAACATTTTATATTCAAAATCATGAAAAAAGTCAACCTATTAATTTCCAAATGATTTATTATTATTATTATCATTTTATCAATAAATAAAATGTTGATTAATTTCTTGAAATAGCAAAACTATAGTTTTTTTTAACTTTTTTTCAAACAAATCAAAGTTATTAAAGTCACGAGTATCACACGTCACTTAAATTGGTGATCGACATGGATAGGATAAGATAACCGGGAAAAAGGTAGGCCACCCCCATTTTGTCTTATTTCAATTTTGGAATTGTTTTGATTATAAACAAAATCTTCTTTAATTAAATTTGAATCTTAAATAAAATCGTTAAAATCAAATGATGAATACTTATATGTAAAGAAAAATCGACTCCTTCAAATGTAAACATTCTTTTTTATGTAAACAATGAAACCAATGGTATTTGGGTCTTTTTCTCCAAATTCATAATTTTAGGAATATCCATAATTTTAGCAACTAACAAACTTCCTTAATTTTCTCAATTATCTTCATCTCTCTCTCTCTCCGGCGACCTACACTCCGGCGACCTCCTCCTACTCCGGCTATCTCCAATCCGGCGCCTTGCTCCCACTCCGGCGACCTTCCCCAAAATTCCGGCGAGTTTCATATCAGTTTTTCCAAAAACAATTTTTTTCATAAGTTCGAGTTTTTTAAGTTTCATAAACCGTTTTTTCGAAATTTTCACATTTCATAGGATAAAAAACAATATGAAACGGGCGAGTTTCATACTTTTTTCACGTTTCATAGGAGGGAAAACAATATGAAATCGGCGAGTTTCATAATTTTTTTCACGTTTCATAGGAGACGTTTCATAGAACTGCGATCTTGCTGTTTTAAAGAACACAACTTTCCGGCTGGATGGTGGCGAGTGGTAGCGGTGGTCATGAGCGGCCGACGATGGTGGTAAATGGGTGGAGATTACGATGACCCAGATGAGAAAAAGTTGGATTCTTGGATTTGAACAAATTGTTTGTACCAATGATTTCTTGATGAGGTTCACTGCAATATCTCCAGGTGGTGCATGGAACGGCGATCTTGCTGTTTTAAAGAACCCAACTTTCCGGCTGGATGGTGGCGAGTGGTGGCGGTGGAGATAGAGAGATGGAGAAAGAGAGAGAGAGAGAGAGATTGATTCAAATCAATTAATATATTCCAAAATTAATAGATTCCAAAATTAAATACCTAAAACATTATTCCCAAAATACCCTTTCCCTATTTTTTAAATTCAAAAATCCCTCAACCGTTGATCAAAAAATCGGATGGCCTAGATTGGTTTACAAGGTTTACATAAAAAATAATGTTTACATTTGAAGCTCCCTATATAAAAATATATATATATATATATATATATATATAGAGGTGAGTTCAAACGAGGCTAACTATTTACGAGAACACGAGAACGCCCGCCCATGTACAAAATCACATGTGATTTTACACTACCTGGAAATCTGGACGTGAATCACATGTGATTTTGTAAAAAATCCAAGTAGTTTAAAATCACATGTGATTTTGTACAAATCACGTACAAAATCCAGGTAGTGTAAAATCACATGTGATTTTGTACGTGAATCACATGTGATTTTGTACATGGGCGACCGTTCTCGTGTTCTCGTAAATAGTTAGCGTTCTCGTTTGAACCTTTCTCTTTCTCTCTCTCTCTCTCTATATATATATATAGGGTTAGGTTCACGTGAGACCAACCTGTTTTCGTGAGACTGTGAGACCAAGAAATTAACACTAAACCTTCACAGTGATTCATTGTGAAGATAAGAAAAATAGCAAACCTTCATAGCAAAAACACTGTGAAGGTTTACCATCACAGTACCTTCACAGTCTTTTGCTGTAAAGGTTTAGTGTCAATTTTTTGGTCTCACGGTCTCACGGAAATAGTCTGGTCTCACATGATCTCAATTATATATATATAGGATTGAGTTCATTTGTTAACCTCTTATTTTGTGTTAACTTTATTAACTTCATTCAACCAATAGGAATCCATTTTAGTTGGTGGTTTCAAATTTATACATAACCATTAAATAGGAGCATGGATGGAATTCCATGTTTTTGTTTTATTACATTGATTTATTAAGGGAGTTACAAAAATCAAAATATCCTTGATTCTAGCTATATTATTATTTCTCAAATATTTTGTAGTATTTTCTATCAAATTAGTGTTTGAATTCCTATTGTTGCATCATGAACATGAGTGATCAAGGTGTTTTCATTGACGTTGAAAAGAGAGTAGACGTAGATGTTCATTTGAACATGAACAAATATAACAAATATATATTGTTCATATAGGTTCACTTAGGCTTATATTTCATCCTTGTTTATGCATAGCCTTAATATTTGCACATCATACATGATGTGACATCAATATTACATGCTCTAAATGGAATAGTAATTAACTAGTAAGTAACACCATGTAATTTCGGAGTAATCGAACATAAATGAACATATAGTTGCCCATATATGAACAATCTGTTGTTTGCATATAATTGAACAACATGGCCGGCCCAAGTAGTGGGCGAAGTGGGCCATTGCCCAGGGCAGCAGAGCCCGAGGGGCAGCAAAGCCCATCATACATACATGCTTGGGGTACGTTCAATTTTGAATGAAAAAATGCCGATTCAATCTCAGCCCTCTCCGTCTCGCTCTCAACCTCTCAATCTCTCGTCTCACTCTCAATCTCTCGTCTTGCTCTCAGCCTCTCAATTCTCGTTCTGCCCTCTTTACATTTTATGCAACTATGGTTGATGTGAACTATTATCGTTGTTTTTGTTTATGTTACTGTTTTAATTTTGTGAATTCGGTTGCTGGTGTAGTTCAATTTTGATAGAATTTGAGTTTTTGGGGATAATTTGGTTTGATTTTGGTGGTTTTGAAAGCTAGGATTTATGAGCGCGCCTTTTGAAGAAAATTGGTTGAATATTATATATGATGGTTTAATTTCTGTGAGTTTTGTTGATCTCCTACTTACATTGTTGCTTAATTTTGTGAATTGGGTTCTCGTTGTAGTTCAATGTTGCTGGCCGTTGAGTTTTGGGGATAATTTGTTTTGATTTTGGTAGGTTTTCAAAGCTAGGGTTTTTTTGTGTTCCAATATCAAGACTAGGCGGAAATAGTTTGTACTGACTTATAATAACACCATCTAAGCGCAACAATCAATAATCAAACCCAAATAATAAAAGTATAGCAAAGGGAAAAAGGGGCATTGTTTTTACTCTCCGCCCAGGGCATCCAAAACCATTGGACCGACCCTGTTGAACAATTATGAACATATAATTGAACAAATAGGAACATTGGATTGAACATAGGAACAATATGTTCAACTATAGGAACATTAATTACACGACTTAATTAATGGAAAAAAAGTAGGTTGTGTCAAATTCCAAAATTACCCTCTTCATTTGTGTTCAATGGGAGAAATTAATTACACGACTTAAATTCTTAATTAATTAATAAATGGTTTTAATCTCAACTGTAACACCCTCAATTTGGAACGAGCAACTAACATTAAAATTCAATAAAATAACCATAATAAATAAAATCATTTCTACAATTCATTCCTCAAAATACCTCGAAATTAAAACAACATAAAATTCTACAGTTTGTGACCTAATACGGGCGTTACTTAATACAACATAAGTTGCTAGTCCAACAAGTGCGGAAAACTTCACTACTCAAGTCACCTCTCGTGCACCCTACTGGCACTCGCCACTTCACAATGTAGCTAGAGCTACCCCAACCTGAGCCCGCTGCACATGCCGACAAATAAAAAGGGTTAGGCTTACGCCTAGTGAGTTAATTGGACATGGATAGATCTATAAACCTATTTTAAGATCGCATGAGTATGTAATATGGGTTATTGGTTGGGTATGGATGACCCTAAAATATCACCATCGAAGGGAGTGGTGCGCTTCAGTAAACACGAAAAGTTAAGTCCAAGATGGGTAGGACCTTTCAAGATAATATCAAGGGTAGGGGAGGTGAAAAATTGTTTGATGTCCGAATAAGTATAGGGGATTCAAGACATATTCCATGTGTCAAATCTGAGAAATGCCTACCTACCGAATTCTTCAGATTTGAATGATTTGGAAAAAAAATGGTGGGTCACATCGAAGAACCGATTCAGGTTTTGGATAGGAAAATGAATGGTTGTGGAACAAGACCATCACATTGGTCTTGGTTAAGTGGAAATCCTACAAAGGGTGAAAATTGACGTGGGAACTAGAGATGAGGATGAGAGCCAAGTACCCACAATTGTCCAACGGGGATTGATTTCGGGGACGAAATCCATTTTTAGTGGGGGAGAGTTGTAACACTCTAAAATTTGTGATGTATAAAATAAATAATTATTGAGGGTAATAAATTTAAAGAGTAAACGACATAACATATTAAAGTGTCGATCTTCGAAAAATATGATTCAATAAAAAAAGGGACATTGAATATTTCAAATTTAATTGACTTGGGATGAGAATGCAAAAAATAAAATTAGAGGGGCTAATTTTGTCAAAAGAGGAAAGTTGATTTGGAAATGATTGAGATTTGGGAAATCATTCCCAAATTACGTTTTTTAGACTCTAGGGCAGATTTGAAGGTCTATAAATTGGAGTTTCGGGCTGAAACTTTTAGGAATGGTTCTCCATGATGTAGGGGAGTAAACCCCTTTGGAATTTCGGGATTTCATCAAGAAACGAAGGAGATATCGAGTTTGGAGCGGCATAGGATCGTTCTGCACAAAAACGGCGATTAAAGGTAAAATACGCAACCAAAATTGATGTATTATATATGGTTGGCTTCGTTTTTCAATTACCCTTCCAATGGTATAAGTTTCATAGGCAATGGTAGCCTGTACATTGAGTATTTTGGGCGATAAGCCGCTGTGGCGGTGGATTTACGGGATCGGATACCAAATCTCGAATTTCGAGTTGAATAATGAAACGTAAGGGCTGTAAATCGGGGTATAAGTTGGGATTAACGTTATTTATAAACGTTTCTAAAAAGTTTGGTGAAAAACGGTCGAGAAACGATCCCAAATGGATGTCGTTCACGATAGCCGCACCAAAGGTGCGACGGGGCTCGGTCGGGTGTCAAGTTAGGTCGGCCAATGCTGGACCGAGAGGTTGGGTCGGGGCTGATTTGTGTAGGGTCTAGTCGGGTTCGGTTAAGCTTGTGTTGCTTTGATTAAATAGATATTTATAAAAAGAAATTGAGTCTCGTTTACTTACTTAGATTAATCGAAATAAGTCAAGATGTTTCGATTAAGTTGGTCAAGATTTTGACATCAAATTATAAGAGATATGAATGAATTGGGTTTTCATATTTTTGGGATTACTATTTCGAGATTCATTATTAATTAGATCATCTCTAATTAATATTTTAATCTCTAACTTATTTATTTATTTAAGGGGGGAGAGGTTATTAAATTATAATAAATAATTTATTTAAGGAGTCGTGATTAGATAATTGTGGGATTGGATATTATTAAAATAAGAGACCTATATAAATATAGGTTGAGTTTTATACGTCGTGATTTATTTTGGACGTGAAGTAGTCCATTGGGAGGGGGTACATGGCGACGAAGTATGCTTGGGGTTGACCCGTTGACCATGCCAATCCCAAGGTTGACCATGAGTCGACCCGTTTGACTTTTTGGAAAAAGTCAATATACTAATTAAGAAAATGTAATTATGTGTTATAGGGTATTACTCAAGGACGAGGTTTAGCTAAGCGGAGCTATTCAGGTGAGTCTTCATGAGACTTACACTGGGATGCATACTATGTACAAATTATTTTATGCATTAATTTGGGATGTGCTACATGTGGTTTTATTGTACATGTTACATGATATATGTATTGCATTTATGTGATGTTATGGGATGTGCATGCTACTTGTTTCATTTTAAACTTTTAAGCATGCTTATAAATGGAACAAGCTCACACATGTTATTAAATGCAATACGGGGGAAATATGAGTGGTTCACTACTGAAACGCCGAGATTTATGCAGGCAAGGGAGAACTGCGGGGAATCTGGGGGTGAGGGTCGGGTAGCTCCCACCCGAACCATTGGCGTGTAGTGACTATGTCATATGATATTGAGATCTCATATTAATTTTTAAAAAGGAAAATTTATGCATCGTTGACTTTGGGTTGTGAATTATATGTGTGTATGTGCACGAAAATCATGAACTCACTGAGCTTATTAACTGACTAGTGTATGCATCTCAGGGGCAGGTACTTCCAGGATAGGTACCACGAGTAGGAGCAAGGTTACCGATGATCTACTCATTTAGATTTGCACATATTTATGTCTCAGTCCGGTATGGGAAGAACTTTCTATTTAAGACATCCCAGAGTTTTTATTTATGTAAGACTTCCGTTGTAAGAATTTTTCAGTTAACGATTTTGGGATCTCGTTTAATAAATGATTTTCGTTATGAAATGGTGATTAATGGCGTGACACCTTGAGCAAGAATTTGGGGTGTTACATAAGGCATCATATCTGTGTTTTTAAAATGTGTTATGTGTTTTAACAAATCTATGTTATATGTTATGTGTTTTACCAACCATGAGGGTAAAATAGTCATTTCTAACATTCAGACCGTTTGTTCAGCACAACAAACAAACAACAAGATATCAAAATCCAGACAGACAGACATCTATATCCACACAGGACTTAATGAAAAACCAACCAAACAGCCCCTTATTTGCTTATTGCTTTTCCTCACCACAAATAAGCTATTTTGAGTGTTTGGATAGAAAAAAATGCTTATAACTTTTTCCCATCACAAATAAGTTATTTTTAACAAGTTATTTCATTTTAACTTATTTGAAAGTGCTTATAACTTATTTGTTCAAATTACATATTTACCCCCAACTCCTTTTTATCATTACATAAGTTAATAAGCACTTTTAAAAATAAGCATAAGTTGTTTTAAATAAGCAATCCCAAACACCCCTAAGTAAATATTGTTATATGTGGTGGAGTATTTGTCTGTATTATGGTTGCTTGGTAGATTACCAATCAATATTATTTTATAATTATTTTTGTGATATGTTGAATTAATAAATCAAAAGATTGGATCATCAAACACCCTTTTAAATTAATTTCATGATAACTAGTCCTTTTTTTTTGGAGGTTTTCTTTTAATCTATGCTGATGTCTTGAGTTTTATTAGATTATTAGCCCACATTAAGACGGCTGGATTCGCATTAAGCAAGCCTGATCTGCGTGGACAGAACTGTCTTCGGCTTAATCCATACAGCAGGTCTGAATGGAGTCATCCAGCAGGCTTATTGGGTTTGCCTCTCGCAAACTTCCGGGTTTTGTTTGCTGTTTTTTGTTCCAGTTTTGGGTTTCGTTTAATCGTTTGTGCTTGGTTTCTGTTTAGCTTCGGTTCAGGTGTATGCGGCTGAGTTTTGTGCTGCTAACTTTGTAATTGGTTTGATGCTTATTGTTGTTCAAAAAAATTAATATTATTATTATTATTATTTGTTAATTAGAGTGATCAACACGTCGTACTTAGAGAATAAAATAACAAATGATTTGTTAGTTGTGGTAGTTATTTGTTGGTAGATTGGAAAATTGACTATAATAGTATTCTTTCTAATCATTTATTAACAAATGAATTAATAACATTTATCCAAACATTTGTGTATTATTGATTCAAACGGTCATATGTTATTTTGAAGGGAAAATATGATTTTCTAAGCTTAATGAGGCCTCTTATATTATAAGATATACTTGACATCTTCTTAAATGTATGCTTCAATGTTACTTACTCCTTAAAATACCCCTCCTTGTTTGAAACCCCTCCACAAAACTCTATGTCAACCTCTTCTTTCTCTCGCTCCAAAAGTTTGATCCATAAATCATTTCATCGAAACAACCTTTCCCTACATTTAATTTATGAATGTTAGATAATGCATTTTACTAATAAAATAGGTTCATTACTATTTATATGGTTTGTTTGGTTTGATGTTAAATGTATTAAAGGTTTCTTTATGATGTTTGATAAGAGCTTAATAGGAGCTCGATAGTAGCTTGACATGTTTAATAGATTTAGTGTCAATGAAGCTTGATAGTGCTCGATACATACTTGATTGAGCTTGAAAAGTGTTCGATGGTGGTAGCTAGTGATTGTAACAACCCAAAATAAACAAAGCAATATCATAACCAAAAAGCCCATAAGGGTCCCAAATTACATCAAAAGGTTAACAACATTCTCATAAGTTCAATGGTTCACGTACGAATACAACCAAGATGTCTAACTAACAAAAGAAGAGTAGTGACGGTCTCTACTCCCATCCCAAAACGATCTTTAAGCCTTCTCTTTTCCTTTAGAGGTAGCTCCTAAAACGCCCTTACCTGAAAATGGTTTTATTTTGAAAGTGAGAGTTAGACCATGAGGTCTAGTGAATTCCCCCTTGAAAAGCGTTTTCACACAAGCAGTTTTAAAATACAATATCATTTCAGAAAGAAAAGTAATACATTTCAAAGACTCGAATCCAAGCAAGGGTATAGCACAATGGTCTCCACCCCTATCTCCTTAACCATCGATCTCACAGAGTCCACACCTTCCCTCTCTAACTCTCTCCCCACCCTTATGACATCCCTCCACACCCCAACACCCTTCAATAAGTTATTGTAACCTTCTATTAAGCCCCCATCCCACCCATAGATACTCCGAATAACCTTCACCCATAAAGCCTCCATATCCTCCTTGAACCTCCACCGCCATTTGCATAATAAAGCTCAATTCATATCCTTTAAGCCCCCAATATTTAGTCCCCCCCCCCTTTTAAAATCCCCCAAGACCGAATCCCATTTTACCCACGCAAGAAGTCGCTTTTTTGCACATCCTCACCACCTCCCCACCCCCCCCCCCAAAAAAAAAGAATTGTTTCCTCACTCTCTCAAGAATTTTTATCACACCAAGCGGGGCCCGAAACAAGGAAAAAATATATAGCAAAGTACTACCTAGAACTGATCTTACCAAAGATAGTCGTCCTCCATAAGAGATCGTCTTAGCTTTCCAAGATGCAAGTTTAGTTTTCATCTTCTCGATCGCCGGTTTCCAATGATCTAGTTTCCGCATGGACGCGCCAACCGGAAGTCCGAGATAGATAAAAGGTAGCGTATCATATCCGCATCCCAATCTTATTGCCCAAGTTTTCACTTCTTCCTCGGCACCCCCACACCATAAATCTTACTTTTGCTCAGATTTATCTTTAGTCCCGAAACTTGATGGAAGCATTTCAAGACTTTCATTAGATTCTTGATATTAGTTAACTTCCACTCGCCAAAGAAGATCGCGTCGTCCGCGTATTGTAAGTGAGAAATTAAAGTCCCATCCCGACCCACTTTGATTCCTTCAAACATTGCTTTGTCCACCGCTTCCTCCATCATAATATGTAGGCTTTCGGCTACCATAAGAAATAAGAACGGTGCAAGAGGGTCACCTTGACGCAATCCTTTCTCCATTTGGAACTCCCTAGTTGGAGCATGGACGGACCCAATTAAGGGCACACGGTGGCACGTGCCACCGTGGTATTTCTCCGACGAAGGGTAAAAAATTTTGGTTTCGTGATAGGTGCAACCGTATCCTTTTAGGAGGTGCTCCCGTATTCTCTTAAAAGTGCAAGTGTACCTCGTAATCAACCAAAAATACCGGAAAACTCTTGAAATCAACCAAAATTACAGAAAAAAATCTCCCGAAATCAACAAAAAATACCGAAAAAGTCTCTCGAAATCGATAAAAAAACTTAAAAATCCCTAAAATCAAAACAAAAACTTTAAAAATCCCTCGAAATGTCGAAATTTGGCAAAAAAACACATTGGTCGATATTGAACGTTGGTATAAAAGATATACATGTCGATTAAAACCGTATGAAAAAAAATTGGTGCCACCGTATGAAAAAATTTCTGGGCCCGTCCTCGAGTTGGAGATCCGTTGATTAGTACGGATATCTTCGATGAGCTAAGACAAGACTTTATCCAACCTCTCCATTTTTCCAAGAAACCCATCGCTTCCACAACCTCCAAAAGAAACGTCCAATCTACCGTGTCGTAGGGTTTCTCGAAATCCACCTTGAATATCAAGCCTCTCTTATTCGTTTTCCTAAGGAAAGCAACCGTCTCATTTGGTATGAGACTCCCGTCAAGTATGTATCTCCCTTTCACAAAAGCACTTTGCTCTTTACTTATTAGCTTGCTCATCACCACTTTCAATCTCTCCGATAATATTTTCGACACAATTTTATAGAGGATGCCAATGAGGCTAATTGGTCTAAAATCATTAGGTATCAATGTTATGAACGAGGCGTTGCACCCATCACTCCATTCACCTTTGTCCATGAACCAAACAATTGCCGCCATCAAGTCCACTTTTACTAGGTCCCAATAATCCTTTATGAAAGCCGATCGTGAACCCGTCCGGGCCCGGTGCCTTGTTACTTCCACACTCCTTGATTACATTCCACACTTCCTCCTCCGATACGCTCCTTTCTAAGTTGCCGACGTAGTAAACGATACAGTATATTAATTTTCATAGACGAGATATATTAATTTAAAAATAAGATGAAAATTAATATATTTCATCTTATTTTTAAATACAAAAAAAAAAGTATTTAATATTAATATTTATAAAAACAATTTATAGAAAGAAACGTAAAGGTGACATAAAACTAATCGACTAATATTGGTATGTATTAAAAATGTATATATGAATGGAATCCAGACCATTATTATGATCTTATATCTTGTGTTGATTATTTTTGATAGATAAGTTGGAAGGCATATCGACATCTAATTTGAACGACAAACTGAAAGCATGAGTTACGGAAATATCTCTATTACCAATTACCAATTATCATATATACTTGTGTATTTGGATTTTCTATATTCATTTAAAAATTAATTTTAAACTAATGCTTTACAAATATCGACGTGACAAAATAAACGATATGAACAAAATACACTTAACAATAATTAAAATAAAATTCATGATTAATATAATATTTTTGGTCATTTCCTTATTCATCCGGTAACCCAGGTAAGCGTTTTGTAAACGACCCCTTAATTACCCTCAAAATTAAAGTTAAAAAATACTTTTAAAATATAGAGATCTGGAAGGCAAATATATCAAAAACCAAAGACTTTTTAGAAAAAGACTTTAGTGCTTGTTGTCCACGTAATTTATTTTGAATATTTTATTAAACAATTAATATGGATTCAAATATTGAAGAGTAGCTAGTTAACAAGCATTGGTGTGAGCGTGTACATATTTGAAATTCCACGGATATTAATTAAGTAAAATATTGTTATATGTAGGTGGAGTTGTTTGTTTGTATTATGGTTGCTTGGTAGATTACCAATCAATATTATTTTATAATTAATGTTGAATTAATAAATCAAAAGATTGGATCATCAAACACCCTTTTAAATCAATTACATGATAACTAATCCTTTTTTAGGAGGGAGGGTTTCTTTTAATCTATTATGAATAACAAATGATTAATTTGTTAGTTATTTGTTGGTATATTGGAAAATTGACTACAATACTATTCTAACCATTTATTAACAAATGAATTAATAACATCTATCCAAACATTAGTGTATTATTGATTCATATGTTATTTTGAAGGGGAAATTTGATTTTCTAAGCGTAACGAGGCCTCTTATAATATAAGATATACTTGACATCTTCTCCTTGTTTGAAACCTAACCAAACCCCTCCATAAAACTCTATGTCAACCTCTTCTCTTCTCTTCTCTTCTTTCTCTCGCTCCAAAAATCATTTTGTCGAAACAACCTTTCCCTACATTTAATTTATGAATGTGTTAGATAAGAACTTAATAGGAGCTCGATAGTAGCTTCATAGTGTTCCATACATACTTGATTGAGCTTGAAAAGTGTTGGATGGTGGTAGCTAGTGATAGCGAGGAAGAAGATGAATAGTTTTATAGATTGTCTTAATTATCCAGGCCATAATGAGCACAAAAAGATGGAGGACCTTGATCCATTACTATTTGGGGGTTGAAAGTAGGTAAGACATACATTGGTTTTGCTATATTTTGGAGCTAACTAGGTCTTGGTTACTATCTCATATTGACAGTTAGATTAATTGTGGAATACATGCATTCTAAAGTTACAACACAACATAAACAACATTTATGAATATACTTATATTCAAGAATGAAGTAATGTTTATGAATTGTACTAGCATAAAATTAATTCAATGCAACTTGATGGGTTATATATATATATATATATAATGTAGAAACTCAAAAGGAGAGAAAATATGCAACTTGATAAGGATGGAGGAGGAAGACGACAAAACATATCTTCAAAGTTGTGTATAAGTTTGACATAATAAAAGGCCTCATTGGGCAGGCATATAAACTCAAATTTCCATTTTGAGGTTAATAAAGGAGGAAGGCATGCATTTTGGCGTTGGAAATGATGAAAAGGAGCACGGTGGCATCATTTTGCCCCTAATCTCCCTACTAGTTTTTTTAATTTAATTCAAACTGACCCCCTTTTTCTTCAAACTTTGTATTAATTAACCCAGACCCATTGTCATATTGTAACATGTGGGTCTGTCCATTCATATATCACTGTCATCATAATCACCATTGTCATTTTGTAACAGATGATCGATCGTATACCCTAATCATTTAGCCATCACGAGCACCAATAAGAAAAGGATTTCAAGTTCCATCGTCAAATTGAAGTCGGCTTCACAGCAAACAAAGAAAAGGATTTTGTAGGTCAAATTTCAGTTAGACCACACACCTGTTGTTTTAGTCAAAGGGTAATTAATTAATAAATAAACATGACAAGGACGGATTTATAGGGTTTGGTTTGGTTTGGTTTGGAATCCTCCTTCGTCTTTTGCAACTGTTTCAGCACTCTTTCTTGCTGACCTCTGATTTACGGTTTTTCTTTAATGTCACTTTCTTCGTTTCAAGACTCGTACTTCCTTAAAATCTGCCACGCTTTTCAAACCCCACACCCAATTCCATTTCTTCTTCTAAACCCTATAAATCCCCATCTTCATTCTTATCTTTCTAGCCAAACTTTGTAATACAAACTCAACAGAAAGTCCAAGACCCATAATCCGAAATTTGGGTTTTCTCCATCTTTCCAAAATTTCGGCTCAACTTTCTTGTAAAAGGGTTTGACCTTAACATACAAATCTTGATCCAAGATGAGCAGTTACAGTGAATCGAATATGGTGGAGCTTGCCGGAAAGATCTTGATAGTTTCAATCGTACTAGTTTCCGTGGTTGTGGTATTCATTTTCTTTATCCACCTCTACGCCAAGTGGTTCTGGTACCGCCGTGAAGAAGGCCGGGACGTCTCCACCTCCCGCCGCCGTCGCCGTGGAGATTTTACAGCCGGCCACCAGGAACAACAGCACTCTGGTGTCACCGTCCTCCGGCGTGGCCTTGACCCATCATTCTTGAAAACCATACCTGTTGTACTTTTCGACTCGAAAGACTTCAAAGAAGGATTAGAATGTGCCGTTTGTTTATCGGAGCTCGGTGAAGGAGAAAAAGCTCGAATATTGCCGAAATGTAGTCATGGGTTTCATATGGAATGCATTGATATGTGGTTTCATTCACATTCGACTTGTCCCATTTGTAGAAACTCTGTTTCACATCAGACTGAAATTTCAGTGGAGAATCTTCTGGAAATTCGTCAAACACAAGAAGAATCAACAGACAGTGGGGATTCACAGGAATTCCCAACAAATATTTTGTTTTGGGGAGATGAAACTGAAGTTATCACTTTGACTTCTCAATTGGAAGAAGCCAATAATAGCCATCATCAAGCAGCTATTTTAACTTCTGAAACATCTTCATCTCCTTCATCATCACATACAAATAGACCAGATTTAGTAATTGACATACCAAGGTTGATTGATGAAGATCAAGATCAAAAGACGCCCGTTTCATCTCGAATGAGATCATTAAGGAGGATTTTAAGCGGCAGTAGAAGGTTTATTAACCCCTTTAGTCCTGCCACGACTAGTGCCGAACAAGGGACCAGAGGTCATCATTGATCAAGATTCAAGACTATAAGAACCCTTCATTTTTTATTTTTATTTTTGAATGTTGGATGCTGGTGAAGAGGATGC
The DNA here is from genome assembly GCA_033807775.1 of Saussurea involucrata. Classification (NCBI taxonomy): domain Eukaryota; kingdom Viridiplantae; phylum Streptophyta; class Magnoliopsida; order Asterales; family Asteraceae; genus Saussurea; species Saussurea involucrata. The sequence continues at coordinate 125,868,143 of CM066318.1, read as the reverse complement.
TGGCTCAGTTCTGAGACCATGAAACCTCTCCTGCTTCGTTTATTTTGTATATGAACGCATTGAGAAGCTCTTATATTGGATATATATTTAGCTTAGAATTCTTCTGTTTCAAGAGTGATGCAATCTGTTACAAAATCACCATCTCTTCCAAGAATCACCTGTTTTCGTATTTGGTTATTCGATCTTGAAGACAATCAAGAAGTTATTGTTGAATGATATTTTGAACACTTGTTGATTATGACACCTCTAACCAATGTCAAAATCACATATTTAAGGATAATTGAATTGAATTGCATTGCTTGCAAGTAATGGTCTCTTTGTTACGTGTAGCATCTTCGATTGACTAACTATGTTACCATGTAAACAGGTCTGATTATGTTACCATGTAAACAGGTCTGATTGACTAACTTGAATAAAAAGAAAGATAAGAAATTGCATTGAGGTCTGATTATGTTACCATGTAAACAGGTCCATAGGTTTTAACATCCTAAGAGTCGCTAGAACTTGCAAGTGAAACATAAGGCATGTGAAACTCCTCCCCCCTTCCCCTTGATGTCTTGAATAGAGTTGATGATAGATGTCCTGAAGTTGGTCGTTTTGGTCTTTCGGCACTGATCCTGTTAATGGGCCCCGAAACATAGCCTCGTCTTGTCTTGGGGTTGCTTTTTGAAGATGGTGGTTGTTCCTCTTCGATGATGGACATGTTACTTTTCTTGTCGGGTTTTAACCATGAAAAGATGTAGCTTTTCCATGAGTTGTTGGACTTTGTTGTTCCACTCAGCTCGTCCTTTCCTGTTGCATTTAGAGACTTGTTCATTTTTATCCTGGACTTAGAGAAGAAAAGACACATCAACCTCAAATATACTAAAAAAGTAATGGATTTGGTATCAATTTTGGTGAAACGAAATGCAAAGAGAGATACAAAAGCAGAAACATGAATGCGTAAAAGGAAAAAAGTTTGTTGTGACTCATCCTCCACTTGATATCAGGAAATGATCTTGACAATTCAACAAACGTTTGGTGGGCATGAAGAATACTGTCTAATTACTACAATAACATCTAATCAAAGAGTTTCCCTACTGGAATTGAAGTTGTAATTAATGGGAAAAAGCTACTTTACGTGTATATATATATATATATATATATATATATTATACCTGTTCTTGATACAACCAGTTATGGCAGCCTTGTCTTGAAAGAGGAAGAGGAAGAGGAAGATATAGAGGGAAGAAAGTGAATTTGATTAGTAGTTAATTAATTAATTAATTGTGTCCATCATGTGAGTGAAGTTAAATGGGGAAAGATTATGGTGGTGGCATTTCATGCGCCGCATCTTCAGCCCTAAAACCCTCCTAATCCTTTCCCATTCATTCAAATTGCCACCAACATTATTTGTATACAAATACTCTTTTATAAACATTTTAGAAATTTAGAACCACTGTTTATGTAAGTATTCATTATGAATAACATAAATAAAACATTCATGTGACAATATTTAAGAAATCTCATTCAACATACATATAAATCTTTTGTTTCGGTTTTCAACCGTATATATAAAGACAACTTCAAACAAGAACAACAAATATTTTAAAGAGAAACCAGCTATTCCTGTTTTATTCATGATAGAAATTATTTACAAGGAAAATACATGACTTTTATGATAGAGATACATGATATTTTGTTAAAAAGCATTATATTCATCTTAAAATTACATGATATCATGAGTTACTAAAATGCATGACATGATTATGAAATAATTTATTAGCAGGTTCTCTTCTCATTTTAACATTCCCACATATGTATATGGATATGAATGAAGCAAAATGCATCTAATCAGCCATTTTTAAATATTTCGGGATGCTATCACCTCACCTCTATGGCAATAACTTCCAAACACAGCAGGAAATATAATACTGCATATATATAAACAACCAAAATCCCAACAATACAAGGCTTAAACATATCCAGACTTGAGCATTTTAAAACACACCCACTTAAGTTTGTAATTATGTCACCATTAAGAACACATCATCAGAGTTGCAGCAGAGGCAAAGCCATTACAAGACCAACAAACGAAACTAGCAACAGCAGCATCCAAGTCGGGAACGACGCTTTCCTTGCTGCTCCTCTCATTTCCTCCTTCGGAGGGGTTTCCACTCTCTTTACCTCCTCTCTCTTGTCTACCAAACCTTGTGAACTTTCTTGCGCTTCTACAACAGGTTGCTCGCACACCCGCTGCTCTTCATACTTCTCCACATACTCCGGGAACAATTTCCTGAATGTTGCGCTGCCAACACAATAAATCATATGCAAACTCAGTTACTCAACTAATATCTGCAAACAATTTCCTACTCAAATGAGTAAATAAATAATAAACAACTCACTTTCTACAATTGAAGGCCAGAGATGCCTTTGCAAGCCGTTGCTTCTCGGCAACAGTAGTATTTACACTACCAGTGGTTGGACTGTTGTCCATCTGCATTCATAAACCAGAAAAGATAAAATCTTAAAAGTCCACTTTTCCCTTTATAATTGATAGATGAGCCAGTGAACTCACCATGAAGGAAAGAAGCCCCGTCAGGATGCTGCATAAAAAAAGAATAAAAAATTGTTGAACAGAAACTTAAATACTATCAAAATAATAATAATAATAATATCAAGAGACTAAAAAATAAGCATATGCATAGAATATGCAAGCTGCTTTCTTTGGTTAAATTTACGCTACCTTGACACCGACCACATCGGGTTCCAACTTTCTGGGTGAACTGGAAAACAATGAAAAAGAAAATAGTACTCAATGTAGAGATATTAAATATGTAACTCTATTCTTTTAAATTGATTTCAAGGACTTACAGTCACTTATTGACAGACAGATCTTCTTTTGTGTCATAAACCGCCCATTGGGAGTGGTCATACTGACAGAAAGTAGATAAAAATATCAAGTCAATAAGAAGAAATGGAAGCTAGTCAAAACATTAATCATGAAATTTGATGGCATGTCTATCAAATACCTGATTCCTGGAGGTTTAAATGGATATTCTGGAGGAAACTTTATTTTTCCATAGTAAAATCCACCTAAAGTATTAGAACCAGTGAGATTAGAACGGAATCAGGTGAGGATAACCTTAAGACTAAAATTAATTTCTTGGTGTCAAAATAGGAAGAACCAACCTGCAAAAGGCGTTCCTTGGCTCCCCTCCAATACATAATCTGAAATAGAAGTATGAGTCATATCACATACATGTATAGAACAATGAGGTGAAAAAGGAAAAATCAAAGTATCCTGGCTCTTATTCGGTAAGAGGCAATGCTGTTGACCAAAATTAACTTTGCCTCTCAACGAAAAAATCTTAGCTCTTATTCCTCTTATCTGGTCAGCACCAATGTCATATTTTTTCCTAAGCTATAAAAGTAACATCACTCTTACCATTCGCAAAAGTACAAGTACAACGTAACTGAGCACATAATCTATAAAATTCAGGTCTCATCATCGCAATCGCATAGAAACCATAAACTAATGTGAAAAAAAGTATGAAAAAAAGAGCTGATAGAATAAGAAAGAGGATGATAAAAGAAATAACGACGAAAGAAAATAAAGGCTAGGATAAGTATCTTACGCCAGTCAAGAATGTCATTAGGGGAAGGCCGAGCAACTATATGGGAAACAGGTTCCTATAATCGAATAGAGAAATAAGATCAGTGAAGTATGTAACACTGTTGATGGTTAGATCTGTAGATAACAAATTACACCCAATTAAGAAATAAATATAATAATAACAATTGTACTAACTGTTAAGCACTATGCAGAAAATGAGAGTCAAAAGCTCAGTATAGTGCCACACACCTACAGTGTTTCCGCGAAGCAATAGGTTCGAGTATGTATGAATACATGGATTACCAAAAGGGCAACAATGGCAACTTAAGATATAAATATAACGGATACAACATATATATGAAGAAATAAAAAGAAGGCGTACTTTACAAAGTGCTCTATATTCCTTTTGAAGACGCATTACACATGCTTTCTCAGCCATCTCACAGATGTAACTGGCGGACAAAAAGAAGTTGTGGTTTATCCTTTACTTCAGTATTCACCTCAAGAAAATGCAATTGGCTGGTAACCACATAAAACATTAGAATTAATACACAGAAACATAAATTGAAAGCCAATAGATCTGAAATTTTAAATAAATGAGCAGCAAAGGCTACCCAGTACGAACTAGACAATCCAGCTAGATTAAGTAATATTTTCAGAAAGAGATTTTCAGAACTTGAATATTCATAGAAAATAAGTGCCATAAAAGCGAAAACGATTCAAATAGCTGAAAATACAGCTTCATATATAGATACCCAAAAAAATCCATGATACGTCAATTGTTACGTTACTCAAAAACACATCATATCTCAGTAAATCAAAAGTTTCAAAATGGTTTATGTTCTTTTTACAGCTAAGTTTATCAGAGTCAAAATAACGCCCATGATAGGGCTCCAAAAGTAACTTTCAACGCCTTTCATGAGGCTTCATAAATCACAACTGGACCAAGGCTTTCCTGTAAAAGGACCAAAAGTCCACTTTCAGAACTCGAATATTCATCAACAAAAAATGTCAAATCTGATTTCACTGTTCAAATATTTCGATGAAATGAAATCCAAATCTGCCTTTAGAGCTCACAAATTTTACAAGTCGTGTATATAATTACATTGCTACATCCTAGGGAATTATCCGCATTTCATGGGAACAATTGAAATTTGAAAACGTCTAAGCATTTCATAAGTTTCCATAAAAGAAAGTAACTGCATAAAATTCAATAGATAAATAAGATAAACTTTTTTAATGTAAACTAGAACGTCTATTTGCATAGCTTACTAATGATATCACACATTCACACGGACATGTATATAATATTCAAAACAGTACAAACCTAATTGCGTTCCATTTACTTGATCCTCAAACTTGCATAACATTTGGATTATGAAACGATTCTAGCGTGAAAATATAACTACAAGGGTTTTTTTTAAGTATAGGGATATAGCTTTCTCTTTTCTATAACTCTTGTTTTAATTCTATACCTATGTTGTTATGTTATTCCAATCGCATTTTATTTAGAGAAAATTCAAAACAGGTCTCGAAGTAAAATTAACAGTTCTACCAGATGTAACCTTATGGCTTTATGATTCTTATCACACTTTCAACTTTATCAAATCCAAATATCAATCTATCGATGATTTATATCCAGGTAAAAATTAAAGACTTCAGACAATATTATGGAGACAGAAATGGTGCCGTAGACACTGTCAAGATGGTTATGGTTTTGAACTAAAAACACGTTTCACCTGATTTGCCACAATCATCACTTCCCCTGATGTTATATGGCGTAAAATTCTAGTACCATACGAGCCAGTTGTTAATTGTTATAACTTATGTGTGCAATTAGATAGTTATTAAGATTGAAAGACAAAGTGGGCTAGGTAAAGCATAATTCCCTCACATCGAACCCAAATAGAGGGTAGCTCTTTAAGCAGCTGACAAACCCTAGAAAAAAATTCATGCGATGTTCAATTAATTCCACCACTCATAGTAAACCCGTCCATAGTTTAACCTAAATAATCAGGATCGAAACCGAAACACAACAAAGTTGAATAGCAAGTGGAATTAAAAGAAAAAAATGTTACAAAGTGCGAATAAACCCAAAACGATCACCAAGAAACGATGATTTAAATACATAGAACGAAACCCTAAACCGAAACCGGAGATAAAGATCGAAAAGCAGAAAAGGATGGAAGCATGATAGCAAGATCTACTGCAAGTTGAGAAAACAAGTAATAGAAGAGATTGAAAGATTCTTACATGACATGAATTAGGGATTGAAGATTAAGAAGCAGTCGGGTCCTGAATTTGAAAAATGGCGTCGAAATTTGAGACGCCTTCCCTTCCTTTTCCTTTTCCTTTTCCTTTTCCTTTTGGGGGTTGTACCCCTGCCCTGTGCCCTGTGTCGATAAGTGATATTCCAGGTGGGGTTAGAAAAGGACGATATTGCCCCTATATCCACGTTGGTGTTCCTTCGTTCGCCAATCGCCACCACCCCCTTTGTTTTCTTGAATACAATTCAATTCTACTTTCACATGTATACCAACTCTTTTTGTTAGCTGATGACCTTGTTTATGACTTACGCTGTGTTCTCGAGTTTTTTTTACGAAGGAAAGGAAGGGAAATGGAAAGAAAGTTGGAGGGAAATAAAAAATGTTGTGTTCTCGAGTTTTTTTAAGGGGGGAAGGGGAGGGAAAGGGAAGGAAAATATTGGTGATTTTCCTTCCAAAACTTTCCTCCCAAATGTGGGAGGAAAAGGAAGGAAAGAAAAGAAAACAATTTAAAAGAATTAAAAATATTTATAAAATTACATATATACCCATTGATTACATTTCATTATGAAATAAATAAGGGTATATTGGTAATAGTAACATATTTCCCTTCCTTTCTCTCCAAATCAAGAACATAGAAATTTATTTTCTTTCATTCCCCTTCCATTCTTTTCCGTCAATCCCAAGAACACAAATACAAATATTTCTTTCTCTCCCTTCCCTTTCTTTTCTTTTCTTTTCATTCCCTTTCTTTTCTTTTCTTTCCTTCAAAAACTTGAGAACACAGCGTTAGGCTTTGTTACGCAAACTAGCTGATAAGCTAGCAGTTAGCTGATGAAAAAGTTATGTTAAACAAAACTAGCTTATAAACATGTAAAATGACCAAAAACGGCATATTTAATAAATTATCAATTACAATATTTAATTATATAATTAAAAAAAATTACAGCAATATAATACGTTAATTAATACAACCAATGTAGTAAAAAAAATTAAATAGCATAACATGTTAATTAAAAGAATTTAAAATATATACTATAAAATTTGAATTTGTTAAAACATGTTTTAGAAGAAATATATATTAATTTATGATTTTAAATAACCGCAATGTAAAATATGAAAAAAAAAAAATCATAAAATAATTGACAAGATTTATAGTAAATGATAATTAAAATATATTTATTGTTATTAAAAAATAAATAAAAATAATTTATATGATTAATAATAACTCTAAATGTAACGATCCAATCTAAATAAAGCATACATAGCATTATTAATAAACAACTCTCAAAACTGGGTCCATAAAATTTTGTTACATCTGTCAAAATAACTTAGGTTGGCGGAAACAACCTATACACAACTGAGAATAACTACCACTAAAAGTATGAGTCGCACTGTCTCTATCTGCATCCGTACTCTATCCTGCGCCTGTTCACTTACCGGAGCCTCCTACTATCTGTTTACCTGAAAAGGTTTAGTTTGGAAAATGCGAGGGTTACACCATAAGGTCTAGTGAGAGTCCCTCCTAACAGTTCTCAAAAACATTTAAAAACAGTTTATAACTTTCAAATATCTTTGCATAAAACTTTCTCATAACTTTGCATAAACTTTCACATAGTTGTACATTTAAAATCTTTCACATAAAATCATACACTGGATAGGCCAGCCCCATACATCATACACTGGATAGGCCAGCCCCATAAATCATACACAAATCTCATTTAAAACTGTAAACAACTTTCATGTAGTCAAAAGCATAAGAATAAAACATGGCATTTCTCATCATGTACTCGTTTTAGAAAACATGTTAAAATAACACGTATTTTAGTTAGAAAACTCATCTGGCTAGCTTGCTCCAAAGCTCATCTCTTACACTTCCGGTCTCTAGGTGAAACACCTATTATATTCATAATGTACGTCATAATTCGTTTATTTATTACTCGAGTTAAATCCCGAACTCAACCCAAACTTATCTAAGTTGGTAGGTTACACTTCTAGTCCAAAATCATAATTAATGGTCTTTGCTTACCCATCTAAGTGAAATACTATACCGGATCCATTAATTTACCCGACTCTAGGTTCCCATCATAAAATTATAACACTGGATCATGATACTAATAATATGGCCCAAATTAAATAAATAATTAGGCCACCAATCGCGTACTCGGCCCTTATTATATAATCATAGACTTTAATAAGAAACTAAGCCCAAATTAATAACTAAGCCCAAAACGACTTAAGAAGTCTTTCGGCCCAATACTCAAATCGGCTCAACTACAAAATCAGCCCAACAACTAAATCAATGAGGTTTGCGCCAACCTGGTTTGCGCCAACCTGCTTTTTGCGCCAACCACTCTGCTTGGTCTCGAGTTCACGTTTTAAACTGGATTTCATTCGCTTAAGCAAAGAATCAGTCCACGAGAAATGATTACCAGGGTTCTCATCATCACTTTAGCCATCCTAAATGTTTTATTAAGTAAAACCTTTCTGATTCCAAAATACTCAAATGCACTGATTAAAACAATATGATTAACATACAAAACCCCAAATTCCAATCCTAACCTAAAGAATAGGAACTAAGGAGGAGATAATTTAGATTAATTACTTGAACTGAATGCAAGAAATCCCAGCTTTCTTTCTCCCCAAATCGAACGAATCGCTAAAATCCTTTGCTCTGCTAAACTTCAGCCGCCACCGCCGGCGACCACCACCGACAGCCGACTGCCGGCGTTCCTCCGCCGCACCACCGGTCTCCTCCTTTGTTGCCGACGACCTGCTACTTTCCTTCAGGATGCCGTCGCCGACCCCCAGCCATCATCTTCTTCTTCCTGTCGGTTTTCATTGCGTCCAACACCAAGAACCACCAACATCGTCGACCTTGTTTTCTGCCGGCAGCCAACCCCGTCTGTAATAACCAGGTATATTATTGGTTTATTTATAAGTGTTACTTTAATTTAATAATATGGAGTTAGAAGTTGAGGGGTAAGTTTTAATTTTATAATGGAAATAAAGGGGGTTGTTTTGCCAAGTTAATAAACCTTAGGGTGTATTTGGCCTTTTGCCTATAAACCACACCACCACCGCCTTATTTCCTCTCTAGGAGGAGGTGTCCTCACATCTAAGTAACAAAAACTAAATATCCTATGGTGTGTGTGTGTGTGTGAAAAATCGGTTTAGAGAGAGAAGGAAAGAAATCGAAGAAGGTCAAGAAGAAGAAAGAAGTATCTGATAATTTGCAGCTGGGTTTAGGAATCAATTCATCAGAAACAAAAAGGTATTAACCCATTCAAATCTTTACTTTTATGTGTATTAGATTTTCTATGAGTTTTAGAAGTGGGTTTTGATGATTTAAGGATGTTTTGGGAAATCTGAGCATATGGTTAGGTTATGTTAATAGTCTAAAACATATCTGCATATTTACAGCAACATGCGTAGTTAAAAGATTAAAATCTGGGTTTAAGATGAACACTGTGGACTGAGACATTCAAGCAAGTCGCAATGGTGAGTTGCGACATGCTTGAATATGGTCATCTTCATGAATGTCGCAATGGTGGGTTGCGACTTGAGTGGGAAGTCCCAATGGTGGGTTGCGACTTGAGTAGGAAGTCGCAATAGTGGGTTGCGACTTGGGTATGAAGTCGCAGTAGTTGATTGCGACTTGGGTATGAAGTCGCAGTAGTTGATTGCGACTTGGGTGGGAAATCGCAGTAGTTGATTGCGACTTGGTGTAGTGTATTGCGACTTGAGTCGAGGATTTCAGAACTTAGAGACTTTTAGCCTTAAAAATAAATATTTGTATTCATGTGGTACAGATTCCGTAAATCGGGACTGAAGGAATCAGAGAGCTCGATAATAGCGTGGAAGGGTTTTTTTTGGAACTAAGCTAATCAAGTGAGTTTTTCTTTAAAATGTTTCAAATGGAATACATATATGTGATTAAAATGTAATATTGTGCATATAGTGTTTATATGAATATTACATTGTATGAGTACTAGTTGGCCGGGCTTAGGACCGGTGAAAGTTGGATGTACAGAGGGACAGTGGTGTTGGCTGTATTTAGTACAGCGGTGTAAATTAATTAATTGGCTTGCTACCAATTAATATGGCCAAGGAAAAGAAAAGAGAAAGAGATGGAAAGATACATGCTGCATGAGTCATAGTTGGTATTCTTATATGAATTATGTGTATGATGTTGTGCAAATGATTTCTTTAACTAACGGGGATTTTCTCACTAGACCTCAAGGTCTAACCCTTATTTTTGTTTTAAAATATGTATTCCAGGTCAAGGAGCAAGTAAGAGACAATGATAAGATTTATCATGTTTAGCTTTTGTGGAAGATGAATGATTATGAAGATTCAAGTTGTGTTTTGTATCTATTATGTATTTTCCTTTATTCGAAAAAGTTTGTACTGAAAAGACCTAATTGTAGAATCTAAGGGACCGTATTTGAACTATGATATGTTATTTTGTGGTGAAATATATGTATTTGTGTGTTGGGATTAAGGGATGTTACAGATGGTATCAGAGCCTTAGTTTAAGAGATTTAGGTATTGGTATCTGTACCTAGACTTAAACTGCATGCGAAGTAGGATGTCCTTATTATTATAGAACCTTGGGATGTTAAATATAAAAAGGTAGAAGGAACATCATGTAAGGTAATTTCATATTACACCTGGCCAGTGTAATTGCGATCTTACAGGTACATGTTTGAACCAGAATACTTTCTTATATGGGGTATGTGCTTATGTGTATATTAACCTTGTTTGAATCAACAGAATGGCAAGTGGGACGAGACGAACGAACCGGGAAGGGGAAGGAAATCCGAATAGATCTAATCCAACAGCCGGAGGAAGGGGAAGAGGGGGAGAAAGAGGCAGAGGTAGGACTGGGGGCAGAGTACAGGGGCGAGGCACAGAGTTTGTTACGAGAGACGACCTAGTGGCTGAAATGGGAATACTTCAGGCAAATATCCAAGCTATGTTTAACCAGACTCATCATACGGAAACAGAAATACCATACCCTACCTTTGAAAACGAAGTGCCTATCGCACCTATTGTCACATCAGTACCAAGAAAGTGTGATTATAAAATGTTTCTAAGCTGTAAACCACTCAATTATGGAGGGGACAGAGATCTAGTAAAAGCAATGCGATGGCTGAAGGAGGTTGAAGCTGTATTTAAAACCAGTAAATGTGCGGAAGAAGATAAGGTGTTATACGGAACTGCAATGTTGAAAGCAGATGCCTTATATTGGTGGGAGGCCCTTATTGACTCTAAAGGACCTGATGTATATTCAACCTTTACTTGGGGCGAATTCTCGAGGGCATTTAAGGAACAGTTTTGTCCGCAAGCCGCAGTCAGACAGTTGGAAGAGGAATTTCTGAGCCTACAACAAGGGAATTTATCGGTAAGAGACTACACTGCCCGTTTCTTAGAGAAGTCGCGTTTTGGAGAGTATTATGTTGCCACAGAGAAAATGAAGATGGAAAGGTATGTATTTGGATTGAACTCAGAAATTAGAAAGTTAGTGACTGCCACGAGACCAGATACCTTTTCAGAAGCAGTAAATGCCGCAGAAAATGTGGAGCGGGACAATAAGAGGGATACTGGGGATAAGAGTGCGGGAAAGAGGAAATGGGAAGGACCACCACACGATATGAAGAAGTCCGGGTTTCAGCGATTTGATAGTCGTCCACCTTTCCGATCAGTTGAAAGACCTTGCCCAAAATGCCACCGTTTTCATCAAGGAAGCTGTCAAATTGATCCTAGAAACGGTTATAAGTGCGGGAAGATTGGTCACATTGCCAAAAAATGTCGGGTGGTTAGATTTTGTTATTCGTGCAATTCTCCAGATCATCTTCAATCAGATTGCCCACTGGGAAGAATACAATCGGGTGGCACGTCAACAAGAGCAACGGGTGTTAGACCAGCAGTACCGAGGTTAGAACCAGCAAGAGCAAGAGGTCGTTCATTTCATATGACATCAAAAGAAGCGGAGGAAACTCCGGACGTGGTTGCAGGTACATTCTTAATAAATTCTACACGTGCTAAGGTGTTATTTGATTCCGGTGCAAACCGATTGTTTGTGTCACCTTCATTTGCTGCTTACATGCATTTAAAGCCGAAAGTGTTAGATCATGCTTTAATGGTAGATACGGCAAATGATAATCAAGTGTCGGTTAAAGAAGTATTTGATAGTTGTGTGATAGATATAGAAGGGTGCGGAGTACCGATTCAGTTATTTCCAATAGCCCTGGTTGAGTTTGATGTGGTAGTGGGAATGGATTGGTTAGCCGAGAACCAAGCTAATATAGTTTGTGATAAGAAGTTAATAAATGTTGTGTTACCTGAAAAAGGGCCGGTAGTGATTTATGGTGATCGTAGGAATCATCAGTATAATCTTATATCTATGATAAAAGCCCGTAAGTGTGTTAATAAAGGTTGCCAAAGTTACTTAGCTTGTGTGATAGATACTAAGCTAGAGAAGAGTAAGTTGGAAGATATCCCAATTGTTAGTGAATTTCCAGAGGTTTTCCCCGAGGACTTAAACAGCCTTCCGCCCGTTAGACAAGTAGAGTTTGGTATAGATCTGATTCCTGGAGCCACCCCTGTAGCCCGTGCACCGTATCGTTTGGCACCTCCGGAAATGAAAGAAATGATGGCACAGCTGCAAGATCTATCCGATAAGGGTTTCATCAGACCGAGTTCTTCGCCGTGGGGAGCACCAGTCTTGTTTGTGAAAAAGAAGGATGGTTCGATGAGAATGTGTATCGACTACAGAGAATTGAATAAGCGTACGATCAAAAACAAGTATCCACTACCTAGAATTGATGACCTCTTCGATCAATTAGTTGGAGCTTGTTGTTTCTCCAAGATTGATTTAAGATCCGGTTATCACCAGTTGAAGGTCAAAGAAGAAGACGTTTTGAAAACTGCTTTTCGCACCAGGTACGGTCACTATGAGTTTCTAGTAATGCCATTTGGATTGACGAACGCTCCAGCTGCTTTTATGGATTTAATGAATCGGGTATGTAAGTTGTATCTTGATAAATTCGTTATTGTGTTTATTGATGATATACTTATCTATTCCCGATCCAAGGAAGAGCACGCGCAACATCTTCGTTTGATTCTAGAATTACTGAAGAAAGAAAAGTTGTATGCTAAATTTTCAAAATGTGAATTCTGGTTACGGGAGGTTCAGTTTCTGGGGCATATAGTTTCCGAAAAAGGTATACAAGTCGATCCGATGAAAGTAGAAGCAGTTGAAAAATAGGAACCACCGAAGACAGCAACAGAAGTACGGAGTTTTCTGGGTTTGGCCGGCTACTATCGAAAGTTTATAAAAGATTTCTCTCGTATTGCTACACCTCTGACTAAGCTGACTCGAAAGAATCTGAAGTTTGAATGGAAGGCAGAACAGGATGAAGCATTTCGGATATTGAAAGAAAAACTGTGCAGCGCGCCGATTTTAGCATTACCCGAGGGTTCCGAAGACTTTGTAGTCTATAGTGATGCGTCTAAATTGAGATTAGGTTGTGTATTAATGCAGCGGGGAAAGGTTATTGCTTATGCTTCTCGTCAATTAAAAGATCATGAGAGACAATATCCTACGCACGACATGGAACTTGCAGCGGTTGTCTTTGCTTTGAAGATTTGGAGACATTATCTGTATGGTTCCAAATGTCAAATTTTTACCGATCATAAGAGTCTCCAACATCTATTCGATCAGAAGGAGCTAAATATGAGGCAAAGGAGATGGCTAGAACTGGTGAATGATTACGACTGTGAAATTCTTTATCATCCGGGAAAGGCGAATGTGGTAGCTGATGCACTAAGTCGTCAAGAAAGGAGTGGAACAATAAAAGCTATTTCACTAAGGGCCGAACTCTTACCCAACATCTTTGAAGAACTGTTGAAGTGTCAAATAGAAGCTTGTCAGGAAGAACATTTGAAGTCAGAACGGTTAGTGGGGATATCAGCATTGCTTGTGAAAGATGACCGTGGGTTGTTGTGTCTGGAGAACAGAATTTGGGTGCCTCGTTTGGGTGGATTACGTGATCGTGTGTTACAAGAAGCTCATCAATCTCGTTTCTCTATCCATCCAGGTACGAATAAGATGTATAGAGATCTGAAGCAATTCTATTGGTGGCCATGTATAAAAAGAAGCATTGCAAAGCATGTGGAAGAATGTACTACTTGCAAAAAGGTGAAGATTGAACATCAAAAGCCGTTTGGTCAATTACAGCGATTAGAAATACCGATGTGGAAATGGGATCAGATTACTACCGATTTCATCACAAAGCTACCAAGAACTCCGAAAGGATTTGATTCTATTTGGGTGATAGTCGACAGGTTGACGAAGTCTGCACACTTCCTACCGATAAAGGAGACTGATTCAATGGAAAGATTAGCCAAGTTGTATATAGACGAAATAGTAACTCGACATGGAGTTCCAATCTCGATTATTTCTGATCGGGATAGTCGTTTTACTTCAAGGTTTTGGAGAAGTTTTCAAAAGGAGATGGGGACGCAGATAAAGTTAAGTACAGCATATCATCCCCAAACTGACGGCCAGAGTGAAAGAACAATCCAGACTTTAGAAGATATGCTCCGGGCTTGCATCGTTGATTTTGGGGGATCGTGGGATAAGCATTTACCTTTGATAGAATTTGCCTACAACAACAGTTATCATTCCAGCATTCAAGCGGCACCGTTTGAAGTATTATATGGTAGAAAATGTCGAACGCCTCTATGTTGGAATGAAGTGGGAGAAAAGCAGTTAGCAGGGCCAGAAATAGTACAGTTAACAGCGGATAAGATTACCCAGATTCAGGAAAGATTGAAAGTGGCTCAAGATAGACAGAAAAGCTATGTCGACCGACGCCGGAAACCGTTAGAGTTCCAAGTTGGAGATTTTGTAATGTTAAAAGTCTCACCTTGGAAAGGAGTCATTCGATTTGGGAAGCAAGGTAAACTTAGCCCGAGGTATATTGGACCGTTTGCAATTACTGAAAGAATTGGAGAAGTAGCTTACCGACTAGATTTACCTCCAGAATTAAGCAGGATTCACAACGCTTTTCATGTTTCGAATTTTCGAAAGTGTTTGGTATCACCAGATCAGGCAGTGTCTCTACCGGATATACAAGTGGACGAAAAGTTGAACTATATGGAGGAACCGGAAGTTATTATTGACCGAAAAGTCAAAGTTTTGAGGAATAAAGAGATCAGACAAGTGAAAGTACAGTGGAAACATCACAGAGGTCAGGATGCTACGTAGGAATCGGAATCAGAAATGAGAGCCAAATACCCTCATCTGTTCACTTAACTGAATTCCGGGACGGAATTCTTTTAAGGGGGAGATGTTGTAATAACCAGGTATATTATTGGTTTATTTATAAGTGTTACTTTAATTTAATAATATGGAGTTAGAAGTTGAGGGGTAAGTTTTAATTTTATAATGGAAATAAAGGGGGTTGTTTTGCCAAGTTAATAAACCTTAGGGTGTATTTGGCCTTTTGCCTATAAACCACACCACCACCGCCTTATTTCCTCTCTAGGAGGAGGTGTCCTCACATCTAAGTAACAAAAACTAAATATCCTATGGTGTGTGTGTGTAAAAAATCGGTTTAGAGAGAGAAGGAAAGAAATCGAAGAAGGTCAAGAAGAAGAAAGAAGTATCTGATAATTTGCAGCTGGGTTTAGGAATCAATTCATCAGAAACAAAAAGGTATTAACCCATTCAAATCTTTACTTTTATGTGTATTAGATTTTCTATGAGTTTTAGAAGTGGGTTTTGATGATTTAAGGATGTTTTGGGAAATCTGAGCATATGGTTAGGTTATGTTAATAGTCTAAAACATATCTGCATATTTACAGCAACATACGTAGTTAAAAGATTAAAATCTGGGTTTAAGATGAACACTGTGGACTGAGACATTCAAGCAAGTCGCAATGGTGAGTTGCGACATGCTTGAATATGGTCATCTTCATGAATGTCGCAATGGTGGGTTGCGACTTGAGTGGGAAGTCGCAATGGTGGGTTGCGACTAGAGTAGGAAGTCGTAATAGTGGGTTGCGACTTGGGTATGAAGTCGCAGTAGTTGATTGCGACTTGGGTATGAAGTCGCAATAGTTGATTGCGACTTGGGTGGGAAATCGCAGTAGTTGATTGCGACTTGGTGTAGTGTATTGCGACTTGAGTCGAGGATTTCAGAACTTAGAGACTTTTAGCCTTAAAAAGAAATATTTGTATTCATGTGGTACAGATTCCGTGAATCGGGACTGAAGGAATCAGAGAGCTCGATAATAGCGTGGAAGGGTTTTTTTTGGAACTAAGCTAATCAAGTGAGTTTTTCTTTAAAATGTTTCAAATGGAATACATATATGTGATTAAAATGTAATATTGTGCATATAGTGTTTATATGAATATTACATTGTATGAGTACTAGTTGGCCGGGCTTAGGACCGGTGAAAGTTGGCTGTACAGAGGGACAGTGGTGTTGGCTGTATTTAGTACAGCGGTGTAAATTAATTAATTGGCTTGCTACCAATTAATATGGCCAAGGAAAAGAAAAGAGAAAGAGATGGAAAGATACATGCTGCATGAGTCATAGTTGGTATTCTTATATGAATTATGTGTATGATGTTGTGCAAATGATTTCTTTAACTAACGGGGATTTTCTCACTAGACCTCAAGGTCTAACCCTTATTTTTGTTTTAAAATATGTATTCCAGGTCAAGGAGCAAGTAAGAGACAATGATAAGATTTATCATGTTTAGCTTTTGTGGAAGATGAATGATTATGAAGATTCAAGTTGTGTTTTGTATCTATTATGTATTTTCCTTTATTCGAAAAAGTTTGTACTGAAAAGACCTAATTGTAGAATCTAAGGGACCGTATTTGAACTATGATATGTTATTTTGTGGTGAAATATATGTATTTGTGTGTTGGGATTAAGGGATGTTACAGATGGTATCAGAGCCTTAGTTTAAGAGATTTAGGTATTGGTATCTGTACCTAGACTTAAACTGCATGCGAAGTAGGATGTCCTTATTATTATAGAACCTTGGGATGTTAAATATAAAAAGGTAGAAGGAACATCATGTAAGGTAATTTCATATTACACCTGGCCAGTGTAATTGCGATCTTACAGGTACATGTTTGAACCAGAATACTTTCTTATATGGGGTATGTGCTTATGTGTATATTAACCTTGTTTGAATCAACAGAATGGCAAGTGGGACGAGACGAACGAACCGGGAAGGGGAAGGAAATCCGAATAGATCTAATCCAACAGCCGGAGGAAGGGGAAGAGGGGGAGAAAGAGGCAGAGGTAGGACTGGGGGACAGAGTACAGGGGCGAGGCACAGAGTTTGTTACGAGAGACGACCTAGTGGCTGAAATGGGAATACTTCAGGCAAATATCCAAGCTATGTTTAACCAGACTCATCATACGGAAGCAGAAATACCAGACCCTACCTTTGAAAACGAAGTGCCTATCGCACCTATTGTCACATCAGTACCAAGAAAGTGTGATTATAAAATGTTTCTAAGTTGTAAACCACCCAATTATGGAGGGGACAGAGATCCACCTTTGTTGCGCAACTCTGATTAAGCTCACAATCTTTGCTTATAACCGTAACATGCAATCTTCTTATTTTTCGCTTCCAACCGGATCTATTAATTCAGGAACACCACGAATTCGGGTTCCATAATTCTTTCGATTAACCACCATGACCATAAAATCAGATAGATAGATATAAAGTCATCCCGGCTTCCTTACTTAGATTTACCTTAGATAATTCCTTAACGAACAGTGTTAATCTCAATAACACTTTCCCATGAACTCTCGTAACCCATCTTATAAATCATAACATGTGAACACAGGTTGTAAGCATCTCAATACTTACCACTCCCTAATTATCCTTATCTGATTCACGACCACATAAACAGTTTCCGAACTCAACTGCCTTTCTCGGCTAGTGCAATATAACCACTGATCCTTACCGCACAAATCAATACAATTCCTTCTCTCTATCACAAGCAACTTTAACTTGACCAACTCATTTCAATTGTAATTATCAACTTGTTTCAAACGATAAACTCCAAATGAGGTGCAATTCATTTCTTTCTATCCACCATAAATTGTCATAGATCATAACTTAGCATCAACATCTCGTTATGCTGGTATTCACAAAATCCATCAGTCAAAACTGATTTCTTAACTAACAACCCCCACTGAGTAACCCAACAATTCAAAATTTTCAAAATAATTTGAGAATTACTTATTCCAACATACTATCATCCCCTTCTCACTTTAACATATCGATTCTCCCTTATCAATTCTTGGTAAGAATCTCGGTAGGAGCTACACATCCTGTAATAACAAATAATTGTCATTACTTAACAGATCCATAAAATTTTAATCAACCAATCAAAGGCTTATACATCTATCCTGACGTTTCAAATCAGCTAGAGATCATACTACCACTCCGGCTCATAATCATCATCATATCATTCTTTAAACATAACCAAATTTCCAACTATTTCCTTCTAGGATCATTCCCTCACACATAAGAAACAATTCATGCTCTTTATAGATTTAGTATTTACTATAACACAATTTGACTAACACACTCTTCATCCTCTTTAAACTTCCAACAATCCCAACATATACCTACTTAGCGACTCTTACAACCAAAAACACTTGGTTTCTCTTTTGGGTAATCCCCCAACACTACTCCGTCCTTCTATCCCAAACATAAGCACACCATGAAGTCAACTTACATCCTATGTGCCCCATCAAACTGGTTAATAGATCGCACATCTCATCCGTAAACCCCAAAAGCTTCTATCTGATGCTTTCTCCCTATCTAACATCACCTCACTACGCTACTAGCTTATACATTTAACTTGGAAATTAATGCCATTACAAAACTGTACATTCCTCACTCATACATCACACTGCAGACCAAAACTCTCATGGTCATTCGTACACAATTCGCACTTTCCTTCATATTATCTCGTATACTATAATCGAGTCTATCTCACTACGTAGTCCTTTCCCAACTTATTGAACTATAACTCACGGGTTCTCAATTGGCTCACACGCAAACATTCTAGCTAGCTCTTCACGATCCATGCCCTTACAAAACAGGGCACAACCCCTGACTGAACGATAAGATCTACACCCTCGCTTCGCTTGTGCTACATACCTCATCATTCTACGAATCCCTCCATACCTCGTAAATAGAACGCTTATTCGAAACGATCACTTCCCATCCTCTTAACACCCCTACAAGGTGTTCTATAAATTTTCAACCTTCTGGTTCACGTCTTCGGCCTCGGCCATCTTACACAGCTATCGACTTCCACAACAACAGACAACCTGTAACTACTTTCTTAACTTACTCTTAAACATGGGTTCCCTTACGGAACCTAATCCTACCATCATATCATAATCACCTCATAATACGTCTCCCTCTTTTATGGACGTACTCTTGTAACATCAATATTACCAGCTCACCTCAAACTCATACCCAACACCGCGGGCATTTCGCTTATGCCTCTCAACACTCCTCATAACGAGTTTCTAATACTAACACCTCGATGACTTCTACTCTTTCTCCTGGACCCAACCGTCCCTCGACAACCGTACTTCCAGTTACCGAACAAGGATACAGATCCTCATACAATCGACACTATAATCCACTCCCGATTCTTCCACTGTTCAACTCTCTTCTTGAACACATACCACATTATAAACGTTCCCCCTGATTTGACCAATGCCTCTCCACTCTCGGAGTTCTTCCTTAGCTTAAAATGTAATACTTAACCTAGTGAGTTCATAACCTTCATGCATGACGACACGGTAAATAAATCATTTCGTACAATTATCCTTTTTAAATAAACAACAGTTGGAAACAATTCGGGTATGCATGAACCCATTACTATTATAACTTCACTGTCCCGCACAACGATTCGAGAATCGCTTGCATACACCTCTCCGTGAACCTCACTCTTGTTCAAACCGAACAATGTTATTACGACAGTATTACATTGCATGAAAATCTTTTCCGTATGACACAATTCTGGAGAATTACCGACAAAGAATAAACCAGTCGGTTCTCACACTTATTTGTATGATATCAATAGGTCAAAAGCATTTTGGTTATAAATGATTTGCAGGTAAGCATTTCCTTGACTTTTTGCAACAAATTTGACTTATCGTGAAAAGAGTAGGATATTTTGCAAATCGTTAGGCTCAAAATTTCAATGTGCAATGTGAATGAAATCTCCCTTTTCTTTAAACATGCTTGTGCACATTTGGCTCATTTTCGATCAAAATTTATATTTACACATTTAACTTAAATCGTGAAAATGTCATGTTACCTATAAGAACGTCATGCATGAGACTCTACTTGAAAATGAAGGCTACTCACTCTAACAAGGTTAGCCCCTTTCCTCTCGCAACCTATCATTGACACTATACCTTCGACTAATGGTCATCCATCTCGGTCCTGCAACAACTTGTAGTACATACGTTCTACATCCCACTTACTCAACCATTCATCCTCTCCGAATTCACGCAGAGCTACCTCTAGACAACTCATAACACGCTATGCAGCATTTCCTTTCTATGATGTATACATACATCATCTCATCAGTGACTTCTCATGAAACTTCCCCAACAAGTGGTCTTAGTCTACCTCTCGGGGATCTTGCTGACATCCTAAAGTACCGAAACACGACATAAACACTAGTGTCTGACTACCACTTCGGAATAATAAGGCAGGTTAAGCACATACATGTACCTGTAAGTTCGCAATTACACTGGCCAGGTGTAATCCCAAACTTACCTCACATGACAGTCCTCAGTACCCTATTAGTCCTATCTCTGCAACAGTGCCCTTCTAACGCATATTGGATGTCTACAATAGTGTCCTCCTAACGCATTTCCTGATTCTAAGTTGTGGTTTCTACTCCCCAAGTTTAAGTTTAGGCCCGTCCGGTCACCTAAATCCCTTAAACTATGGCTCTGATACCAACTGTAACGACTCAATCTAAATAAAGCATACATAGCATTATTAATAAACAACTCTCAAAACTGGGTCCATAAAATTTTGTTACATCTGTCAAAATAACTTAGGTTGGCGGAAACAACCTATACACAACTGAGAATAACTACCACTAAAAGTATGAGTGGCACTGTCTCTATCTGCATCCGTACTCTATCTTGCGCTTGTTCACTTACCGGAGCCTCCTACTATCTGTTTACCTGAAAAGGTTTAGTTTGGAAAATGTGAGGGTTAGACCATAAGGTCTAGTGAGTCCCTCCTAACAGTTCTAAAAAACATTTAAAAACAATTTATAACTTTCAAATATCTTTGCATAAAACTTTCTCATAACTTTGCATAAACTTTCACATAGTTGTACATTTAAAATCTTTCACATAAAATCATACACTGGATAGGTCAGCCCCATACATCATACACTGGATAGGCCAGCCCCATAAATCATACACAAATCTCATTTAAAACTGTAAACAACTTTCATGTAGTCAAAAGCATAAGAATAAAACATGACATTTCTCATCATGTACTCGTTTTAGAAAACATGTTAAAATAACACGTATTTTAGTTAGAAAACTCACCTGGCTAGCTTGCTCCAAAGCTCCTCTCTTACACTTCCGGTCTCTAGGTGGAAAACCTATTATATTCATAACGTACGTCATAATTCGTTTATTTATTACTCGAGTTAAATCCCGAACTCAACCCAAACTTATCTAAGTTGGTAGGTTACACTTCTAGTCCAAAATCATAATTAATGGTCTTTGCTTACCCATCTAAGTGAAATACTATACCGGATCCATTAATAATATGACCCAAATTAAATAAATAATTAGACCACCAATCGCGTACTCGGCCCTTATTATATAATCATAGACTTTAATAAGAAACTAAGCCCAAATTAATAACTAAGCCCAAAACGACTTAAGAAGTCTTTCGGCCCAATACTCAAATCGGCTCAACTACAAAATCAGCCCAACAACTAAATCAGTGAGGTTTGCGCCAACCCTGGTTTGCGCCAACCTGCTTTTTGCACCAACCACTCTGCTTGGTCTCGAGTTCACGTTTTAAACTGGATTTCATTCGCTTAAGCAAAGAATTAGTCCACGAGAAATGATTACCAGGGTTCTCATCATCACTTTAGCCATCCTAAATGTTTTATTAAGTAAAACCTTTCTGATTCCAAAATACTCAAATGCACTGATTAAAACAATATGATTAACATACAAAACCCCAAATTCCAATCCTAACCTAAAGAATAGGAACTAAGGAGGAGATAATTTAGATTAATTACCTGAACTGAATGCAAGAAATCCCAGCTTTCTTTCTCCCCAAATCGAACGAATCGCTAAAATCCTTTGCTCTGCTAAACTTCAGCCGCCACCGCCGGCGACTGTAACAACCCAAATCCCATAACATACATCATATAACATAACATGCATTCATATCATTGATTTACAACAAAAGTTACATAACAAACCAAGTACGGTCTCAATAGTCTTGAAACTACAAAATATATTAAAGCTTCTTAAACATCATCGATCAACGGAGGCAGCCTACACCTTATTCTTTCCTTTGCCGCTATCAATTCCTCGACCTGGAAAACATATTTTTGAAAACAAAATGAGGGTTAGACCAAACGGGTCTAGTGAGTTAATCCCGGTCCTTTCCAAAATCATTATAAAACCTTTTATGTAAATCCTTTGTATCAAAATAGTTTAGATAAACCTTTGGTAATTCTTTCGTAAAATATAAACATACCACACGTATTTAAATACCAATCCAGACTCGTGCATCGTGTACATCTCATTCACCTTATTCCTCCACAAATGGCCATATTAGTTGGTAGCAAGCCAACTAATAAATCAACAACCGGTCCGCTCACCGAAACCCGGCTACCTGTCGGTCCGCACACCGGAACCCGACTACTCACCGGCCCGCACACCGGAACCCGGCAACAAGTGCACTCGTGTAGTGCAAAGCTTATATAAATACAATATATATCTCATTACATCATATTGTCATTTATATACACATAATCATATTCCTACCACATAATCATCTCATATATATATATATACACATATATATGTATCCCAGTTCAAAAACGTTTTAAAGCAAAACTCACCTCGATCGCTTATCCATAAACACTTCCAAGCTTTTCTCCAAAAGATTCAGTCTTTCAATCCAAATCCACAGAATCTGAAACAGATTAAATACAAATATCCCCTTACCATTTGAACACGTAAACTCTAGATAAATCTACCTAACTCTCGCCATCAAAACAACCAAACAACTATAGTTTCCGGACAGCCCAAAGCCACCCGGACAACCCAACTTTTCCGGACAGCATCACTAACCCGGATAACATGAATTATCCGGACAACTCGACTTTTCCGGACATCACAAGGAATCCGGACACCAAAGTAATCCGGACGTTATCCGGTATCTAATTCATCCGGAAATCATCAAACAAATCATCCGGACACTATCAATAAACTACCCGGACACCACCCAAGAAACTACCCGGATACCTTCATATCATCCGGACACCTCTGACTGTTTATCTCATTTTCACCCAGAAATCGACTGAATTAATACCAGAAGTGTTTGTGATGTTTCTACTCCGATAGGAACTACTTACTAGCAATTATAGACATAAAATGTAAAGCAACATACCTCA
The DNA here is from genome assembly GCA_033807775.1 of Saussurea involucrata. Classification (NCBI taxonomy): domain Eukaryota; kingdom Viridiplantae; phylum Streptophyta; class Magnoliopsida; order Asterales; family Asteraceae; genus Saussurea; species Saussurea involucrata. Next base: position 125,844,532 of record CM066318.1, on the reverse strand, counting down.
ATTTCTCTTCCAAGTACACCAAATGAAGTCTTAACCACAAAGCTCTTTCTTTCTTCTTCTTAGCTCCAAGATCACACACACACATACCTTAGTTTAGATATTTCCGAGTTGTGACATATCTGAACTCCTAAAGGGGTAATATCAACCTATTTTCATTTTAAACCTTGAACTTCTCAATAATGACCCAAACACCCCTAAACTTATAATTTATCCAAACATACCCTAAACATCTAACTTTAAAGTTAACTTTATTTAACGGAAAGGAGATTTTAACTAACGAACTTATCCGGGGTATTACATTATCTCCCCCTTAAAAGAATTCCGCCCCGGAATTCGGTTAAGCAATAAACGAGGGTAACTACTATCACGTCCTATCCAATAGTCCTTCACTCTGATCATTACATTCGACTACTTTCTCCCACTCTCTTCTCAACATAAAACACGTTTTCTCCAAGGATAACACACTAGGAGGTACTCACTCTTAACGAATCCTATGAGCTAGCTTTCTTTCACCTCCAAACCAATCGCACGTACCCAATTTCAACAACTACTATCCTTTACTAATAAATTCACCATACCTCATATCAGGAACTTAATCGAGTCAATCTGAAATCACACTCAATGCTCGAAACAACTACACATTTTCCATTTCTCAAACGGTAATACTCCATTCTTTAGCTAACCATCTACTGCCACTCCATTCTCTTATTCTTGAATAACACTACTACACACCGCCTAGACATCCATACCTCTCCCCACATACTTTTGGCACCTCTACACAACTTACAAACAAAATTCCGAGCAGAGGTTTCCACTTATACTCACCCCATATCATCACAAATCCACCACTTAATCTCACGAAATTCATTACTACTACACCTCGCACATTCACTAATTATAAACTGCCACCATCTTATCAACATCACCCCACACATTTAAACAATACCTTTCTTGATAGCGTCAACAATCACATTAAGTATAATCTACACAACATACTAAACTGTCGCCTTCATGACTAGGTCAAGACTTCACACATTACCGTTACTCTCTACACATAATCGTCACGTTCTACATACTGCTATTATTCTTTACACTCAAGCCATCACACTCCATACACTAACAAACTAAAACAACAATAATTAAACACACCCTTCTATATCTCTAACACAATTATCAAATATTTTTCTAACACAAATAATAAAATTGAAAACACACAAAAAATCGGTTTGCACCGAAGTCAGATAACACCTTAGCACGTATAAGGTTTATAGAAATATACCTGTCTTCATATCTATCCATACGTCGAGTCCGATCTGCCACTCTGTTGATTTTTATAGAGTTAATATACACATAAGCACATACCCCATATAATAAGGTATTCCAGTCCAAACATGCACCTGTAAGATCACAATTACACTGGCCAGGTGTAATCTGAAATTACCTTACATGATGTTCCTTCTACCTTTTATACTTAGCATCCCAAGGTTCTAATATATCAAGGACATTCTACTTCACATGCAGTTTAAGTCTAGGTACGGGTACAAATACCTAAATCCCTTAAACTAGGGCTCTGATACCATTTGTAACAACCCAAATCCCATAACATACATCATATAACATAACATGCATTCATATCATTGATTTACAACAAAAGTTACATAACAAACCAAGTACGGTCTCAATAGTCTTGAAACTACAAAATATATTAAAGCTTCTTAAACATCATCGATCAACGGAGGCAGCCTACACCTTATTCTTTCCTTTGCCGCTATCAATTCCTCGACCTGGAAAACATATTTTTGAAAACAAAATGAGGGTTAGACCAAACGGGTCTAGTGAGTTAATCCCGGTCCTTTCCAAAATCATTATAAAACCTTTTATGTAAATCCTTTGTATCAAAATAGTTTAGATAAACCTTTGGTAATTCTTTCGTAAAATATAAACATACCACACGTATTTAAATACCAATCCAGACTCGTGCATCGTATACATCTCATTCACCTTATTCCTCCACAAATGGCCATATTAGTTGGTAGCAAGCCAACTAATAAATCAACAACCGGTCCGCTCACCGGAACCCGGCTACCTGTCGGTCCGCACACCGGAACCCGACTACTCACCGGTCCGCACACCGAAACCCGGCAACAAGTGCACTCGTGTAGTGCAAAGCTTATATAAATACAATATATATCTCATTACATCATATTGTCATTTATATACACATAATCATATTCCTACCACATAATCATCTCATATATATATATATATATATATATATATATATATATACATATATATGTATCCCAGTTCAAAAACGTTTTAAAGCAAAACTCACCTCGATCACTTATCCATAAACACTTCCAAGCTTTTCTCCAAAAGATTCAGTCTTTCAATCCAAATCCACAGAATCTGAAACAGATTAAATACAAATATCCCCTTACCATTTGAACACGTAAACTCTAGATAAATCTACCTAACTCTCGCCATCAAAACAACCAAACAACTATAGTTTCCGGACAGCCCAAAGCCACCCGGACAACCCAACTTTTCCGGACAGCATCACTAACCCGGATAACATGAATTATCCGGACATCACAAGGAATCCGGACACCAAAGTAATCCGGACGTTATCCGGTATCTAATTCATCCGGAAATCATCAAACAAATCATCCGGACACTATCAATAAACTACCCGGACACCACCCAAGAAACTACCCGGATACCTTCATATCATCCGGACACCTCTGACTGTTTATCTCATTTTCACCCAGAAATCGACTGAATTAATACCAGAAGTGTTTGTGATGTTTCTACTCCGATAGGAACTACTTACTAGCAATTATAGACATAAAATGTAAAGCAACATACCTCAATTTCTCTTCCAAGTACACCAAATGAAGTCTTAACCACAAAGCTCTTTCTTTCTTCTTCTTAGCTCCAAGATCACACACACACATACCTTAGTTTAGATATTTCTGAGTTGTGACATATCTGAACTCCTAAAGGGGTAATATCAACCTATTTTCATTTTAAACCTTGAACTTCTCAATAATGACCCAAACACCCCTAAACTTATAATTTATCCAAACATACCCTAAACATCTAACTTTAAAGTTAACTTTATTTAACGGAAAGGAGATTTTAACTAACGAACTTATCCGGGGTATTACATTATCTCCCCCTTAAAAGAATTCCGCCCCGGAATTCGGTTAAGCAATAAACGAGGGTAACTACTATCACGTCCTATCCAATGGTCCTTCACTCTGATCATTACATTCGACTACTTTCTCCCACTCTCTTCTCAACATAAAACACGTTTTCTCCAAGGATAGCACACTAGGAGGTACTCACTCTTAACGAATCCTATGAGCTAGCTTTCTTTCACCTCCAAACCAATCGCACGTACCCAATTTCAACAACTACTATCCTTTACTAATAAATTCACCATACCTCATATCAGGAACTTAATCGAGTCAATCTGAAATCACACTCAATGCTCGAAACAACTACACATTTTCCATTTCTCAAACGGTAATACTCCATTCTTTAGCTAACCATCTACTGCCACTCAATTCTCTTATTCTTGAATAACACTACTACACACCGCCTAGACATCCATACCTCTCCCCACATACTTTTGGCACCTCTACACAACTTACAAACAAAATTCCGAGCAGAGGTTTCCACTTATACTCACCCCATATCATCACAAATCCACCACTTAATCTCACGAAATTCATTACTACTACACCTCGCACATTCACTAATTATAAACTGCCACCATCTTATCAACATCACCCCACACATTTAAACAATACCTTTCTTGATAGCGTCAACAATCACATTAAGTATAATCTACACAACATACTAAACTGTCGCCTTCATGACTAGGTCAAGACTTCACACATTACCGTTACTCTCTACACATAATCGTCACGTTCTACATACTGCTATTATTCTTTACACTCAAGCCATCACACTCCATACACTAACAAATTAAAACAACAATAATTAAACACACCCTTCTATATCTCTAACACAATTATCAAATATTTTTCTAACACAAATAATAAAATTGAAAACACACAAAAAATCGGTTTGCCTATGATATTTTCAAATATTTATATGTTTTCCCATAAGTTCTCTCATTTTCCACTTCGACTTTTATGTTTGGCCCATTACTGATTTTAGGTCCATTACTTTTATGTTCTCTCATTACATATGTCTGTGTATGGGTTTGAGAGAAGCAAAGAGAGATGGTTGAATTATTTCTGAGCATTTATGATATTAATTTATTTGGGGGTTAATGGGATGAGTGAGGGGTATTGACGTATTATATCTAACCATTTTAGCTTAATGGCTTTAGAGACTACTAAGCCATAAAGAAAACTATATATAATTGAGTGTGTATAAACTGTCTGGACCATAAAGCACATTAAGCTATAAGTAACCGACCTTTTAAGTGTAATACCTTTAGATGGTAATTATATTTTTAATTCTTTTATCTAATAATAAATAAATATGAGATTTGATTTTAGAAAAACAAAACCAGGTAAAGTTACATTGGATCCCACAGTGGATGTATGTATTTTGAAAATTAACAAGGAATCCACCAGTTACCAATGCAACACACCTTCACAAAAGGAACAATTACAGGCTTATATATATTAATTAATAATTAATCTGCAACCATTAATACTATTAATTATTATATTCACAAACTCAGATAATATAATAATATCATCACGTGCTCTGTCATGTGACACCACCTCCCACCTTTCCCTTCTCTTTTCAAACTCTTAATATTAATCACAGTCAAAGATCCATCACCACATCTTACAACCAAACTACAAAACAAACCTCATCTCATCTCATCACTTCCAAAATCAAATCTTTCAACCATGGATTATTGCTCTAAATCAATGGCTGCTTTCTTTCTGGCTCTTCTCCTTATTCTTGCTTCATGCCCTCCTGCAGCTGTTGTTCACTCAAGGTGTCTTCTGTCAAAAGCTAATTCTGCATCTTCAGAAACCCTCAAGGATTTACATGCAAACAAAAAGGAATCTTCCAAGAAACTCAAATCAAGCTTTAGAAGGATACCTCCAAGCAGATCAAATCCCACTCAGAACAAGTAATAACTCATTATCAACCTATACCCATCTCTAGTTATGTTCTTGTGCCACCTCGATCTAAACCACCATGATTGGATTTGGATATCAAAGATATATAGATGTTGATTCTTTGATTAAGTTTTGATAGGAATAGAGTGTTATTTTTGTATGTTTAGATTAAGCCTCAAGGGTGGGTCAGTTTGATTCTTTTCTTTTTATATTTGTTGTTGAATGTAACCCATATATAGTTACAACTAATGTGAATACAAAGTTTTCTGTTATATTTTCACAGTGTTTATGGGTAATGTTATATGCCCCACTCTTATCTCAGGATCAAATTAAATCATGCTTTGGGATTGTAAAAAGTAAATCTTGATATGTGTAGATATTTGTACAAACCAGAAGGATATCAACCAGGGTGGGTGGTCATATTCATAGGTGAAACAAGTTTTAACTGATCCTAGTTATCCACTTGAGCAGAAATACCAAGTGAGGCAAAATACTGTAAAAGACAGAAACTTGGGATGGGTTTCTTTAAGACTTGTAGTTGTTGAGCAAACCAAAAAGGCAAAACTTATGAAAGCATATGATAACATCAGAAGATGGTGTGAGAAAAATAGTTAAGGTGAGAAGATAAAAAAATGATCTAGACCTTTGATCACTTTTAATCTCAAACCCACTCATAAATCATGCTTGATACGGGGATTAACTCGGTGCGGTGCATCCCATCTCGATGCCCTCATCCTAACATGCATCGAAAGATGGATATCTCTTTTTACTCTTTTTTATCATAACTTTCGTTCTCACTACAACTCAATCGTTGATATAAATGAAAAGATGGACTATAAGTAGTATGTTGATAAAATGATGGGATCAAACAAAATACAAGGGTCCATGTCGCCTTGTATCAAACAAAATACAAGGGTCCATGTCGCATCTATTGGGCTTATTAACAAAATGATTGGATTAAAAAGACAAAGGGTCCATGTCGCCTCCATTGGATTTGGGCATATGATCCAAAAAGATCGATCACAGACTATTGATATTACATTAATAAAATGATTGTTTTTTTATCTTTAACATGACTTTCAAGATAAAGTTATCATAAATTTTCAAGAAATACAAGCAAATAAGCAATTTTATGATTGGATCAAAACAAAAGGTCGCTCTTATTGGGCTTATGATCCATGAAGACCGGCTGATTTTATTAGTCGATGGCCTATTTTTGGTCCCAGGCCGGGCCGGCCAAAACAGTAACTTCGTGGATAGGTTGTGGTCCTGGTCTTGGTAAAAACGAGTGGCCCAGTTAGGGTTGCTTGTAACAGGGCTAACCGGTCACTGTACAAAAAATGATTTTTTTTTTATAAATTAATCAATGTTATTTTAATACACTTTCAAATACGTAATTGTATCTTTCTTTGTCCGTTATTGAGAATCACCATATTATAAAAATTCCAAACTTTTGACTTTCGTCCGTGCTCGGCAAGAACTTGAGCAATTTGTTCGCTTGATGAATAACCGGGCATTTTCAAAGACAAAGCGAAAGATGGAAGAATTGAGAGATTGAGAACTTGCGAAAAACGAATATGAGATAGCGAGAATTGTGAATGTGTTTTGCATTTTGTAAGTTGGTATCTTACCCCATACACCAAATGACTTATTTATAGTGTTTAGAGGACTTAGAAATGAAAAAAAAGAGAGGCCATAAACGGCTATAAACGGTTTTTTCTTGAAAAATCGGATCGGGCCGAGCCAATAACCGGGTCGTCGAAATCCTCCAAAACACCAACGGATTATAACTGCCAGGCCATAAATGGGGCTTCAGTCGGACCAGGCCGGTTTGGCTATATCTACTAACAAATCATTTGATTTTTTTATCACTAATTTTCTTTTTGATAATGATTTGATATTATCGGTACAAGTGTAGAGTGCGTTTCATTTGCAAACCATGTAATTCTTACAAACTTTACAAACCCAATCTCAATCGTTGATTTTGTTTATTTTCAAATATTGCGGCGGTTATAAATTACGGTTGAGAGTAAATTTAGGAAGTGATATAATCAACACCCTTGATTATCTAAATTTATAGTTGAGATCGGTTTGTAAAGTTTATAATAAATACATGGTTTTCTACAAACATATATATTTGAAATATTAGAAGTGGGACAATACATGACAAAATCAACACCAAGGTGCTTTATTTTATAAGGGGTTATTGCCTGAAATAGCCATTCCACACACATGGTTTATCTAAATAGCCACTTTGATAACCTTATTCCCAAAATAGCCAAAATTTACGCACAAAAACTTACGCACAGAGTTTTCTGTGCGTAAGTTTGTTTTTCCTCCAAAAAATTTAAAAAAAAATGATTTTTAAAAAAACTTACGCACAAAGTTCTCTGTGCGTAAGTTCCTCATCCTACATGTCTGCGTAAGTTTCTCTGAATAGCCACGTAGGCTCCACGTTGGAAAATCAAAACTTACGCATAGAGTTATGAAAAGTTACGCACAAAGATCTTTGTGCGTAAGTTTTGAAAAAAATCTTTTTTTTTTTAATTTTTTTGAAGGAAAATTAAACTTACGCACAGAGATCTTTGTGCGTGACTCTATGCGTAAGTTTTGTATTTTTATTTTTATTTTTATTGAAATGTTACACTTTCAACCCCTATACTTATTTACTTAATACCTTTTACTTTCATAATTTAAATTTTACATTTAACACATATAATCGTTTATTAACTAAAATACGTTAAAAAATACGTTTTAATTTTAACAAGTTACACCATTATAATCGTCTCTTCGATACGTTCGAAATGAGCCTAATCTTGAATTTTTTTGATTTATATATTTTAATATATATCATATACACTACCTAAAAAACTTACGCATACATTTAAGTTTTGAGTAAACTTTAAAGATTTTTAAAGTTACGCATACATGAAAGTGTATTTTTTTACTATTTTTTTAATAACCTACGCATACATTTAAGTTTTGAGTAAACTTTAAAGATTTTTATATTTTTTATGAATAAAACTTATGCAGACTATGTTTAGTAAGTTTGAAAAAAACCTTGATTTTTTAATATTTGATTTTTTAATATTTTTTATTAAATGTATGTGTAAGTTATTAAAAAATTTTGATTTTTTATTAAATGTATGCGTAAGTTAAAGGGAAATTAATTAAAATACCCTAAGTTTGACCAAGTGTTACCAAAATGCCCTAAATCTCTCCCAGTTTGCCAAAATGCCATTTTTTCCGCGATTGGAGCCCGCGATCGCGGGCCAGGGACCATTTCTGACACTTTTTTAAACTTGCAGGGACCATTTTTGAAAAATTCAATCCCGCGATGGTTTAATTTTTGTGACTTTTCAATTGCAATGTATCATTTTTGAAAAATTCCAGGGACCATTTTTGAAAATTTGACCCGCGTAGACCACCGCGTTTCGTCCAATTTGATGAATTTAAAATGAAATGTTAAACTTTCAACCCCTATAATTATTTACAAAATTTACTTTATACCTTTTACTTTCATAATTTAAATTTTACATTTAACACATATAATCGTTTATTAACTAAAATACGTTAAAAAATACGTTTTAATTTTAACAAATTACACAATTATAATCGTCTCTTCGATACGTTCGAAATGAGCCCAATCTTGAATTTTTTTTGGATTTATATATTTTAATATATATCATATACAGTTATACACTACATAAAAAAAATATTTTATATTTAAAACTAATACCCTTATAGTTAATTATTTAATTTATGGTACATCTTTTTTTTTCAATTTTGTTTTACACTTCTATCGTATTAACATAATAATCATATATTAACTAATTCATTAAGTCGTTTTAAATTATTATTATTTGAATGTGTTTATAGATATCGTGAATGGCAATAGGAGAAGGTTTTACGAGAAGAATATGAAATGGGGTTTTGACAAGTTGGTATCACTGGACTCATTTAAGAATTGTGAAAATGGGTATTTGACGAATGATGATTCATGTGTGTTTGGAGCTGAAGTATTTGCAGTTACAGAGTATGTACAAAAGGATCGATAATAAAATTAATAAAACGTATTTTAACTATAAGGGTGCGTTTGGTACGCAGACTGGATGGGACGGGACGAGACAAAAAAATAGTTTCATTTTTGGTATGCCAAGGGACAAAAATCAGATGGGACAACATGGAACAAAAACAAGTTTAAATGGGACAAAACATAAGATTTTTTGTTCCACCAAAATAGGTGGAACAACATGGGACTAAAACATCAGATTACTAAAATACCCTTTTTCCAACGTAACTTAGATTAAAATTATCTCCTCCAGTTCAGTCATGTCCCGTCCCATCCAGTTCAGTCCCGTCCAGTTACGTCTCGTCCCATCTAGTATGCGTATCAAACGCTACCTAAAAGTACAACTGTATATGATATATATTAAAATATATAAATCCAAAAAAAATTCAAGATTGGGCTCATTTCGAACGTATCGAAGAGACGATTATAATGGTGTAATTTGTTAAAATTAAAACGTATTTATTTAACATATTTTAGTTAATAAACGATTATACGTGTTAAATGTAAAATTAAATTATGAAAGTAAAAGGTATAAACTAAAGTTAGTAAATAAGTATAGGGGTTGAAAGTGTAAATATGAAATCAAAATCACAATTTGGAATTGAAATTTACACTTTCAACCCCTATACTTATTTACTTACTTTACTTTATACCTTTTACTTTCATAATTTAAATTTTACATTTAACACATATAATCGTTTATTAACTATAATACGTTAAAAAAATACGTTTTAATTTTAACAAGTTACACCATTATAATCGTCTCTTTGATACGTTCGAAATGAGCCCAATCTTGAATTTTTTTGGATTTATATATTTTAATATATATCATATACAGTTATACACTACATAAAAAAAATATTTTTTATATTTAAAATTCATACCCTTATAGTTAATTATTTAATTTATGGTACATCTCTTATTTTTTTTTTCAATTTTGTTTTACACTCCTATCGCATTAACATAATAATCATATATTAACTAATTCATTAAATCATTTTAAATTATTATTATTTGAATATGTTTATAGATATCGTGAATGGCAATAGGAGAAGGTTTTACGAGAAGAATATGAAATGGGGTTTTGACAAGTTGGTATCACTGGACTCATTTAAGAATTGTGAAAATGGGTATTTGACGAATGATGATTCATGTGTGTTTGGAGCTGAAGTATTTGCAGTTACAGAGTATGCACAAAAGGATCGATAATAAAATAAATAAAACGTATTTTAACTATAAGGGTGCGTTTGGTACGCAGACTGGATGGGACGGGACGGGACAAAAAAAATAGTTTCATTTTTGGTATGCCATGGGACAAAAATCAGATGGGACAACATGGAACAAAAACAAGTTTTAATGGGACAAAACATAAGATTTTTTGTTCCACCAAAATAGGTGGAACAACATGGGACTAAAACATCAGATTACTAAAATACCTTTTTTTCCAACGTAACTTAGACTAAAATTATCTCCTCCAGTTCAGTCCCGTCCCGTCCCATCCAGTTCAGTCCCGTCCAGTTACGTCCCGTCCCATCTAGTATGCGTATCAAACGCTACCTAAAAGTACAACTGTATATGATATATATTAAAATATATAAATCCAAAAAAATTCAAGATTTGGCTCATTTCGAACGTATCGAAGAGACGATTATAATGGTGTAATTTGTTAAAATTAAAACGTATTTTTTTAACATATTTTAGTTAATAAACGATTATATGTGTTAAATGTAAAATTAAATTATGAAAGTAAAAGGTATAAACTAAAGTTAGTAAATAAGTATAGGGGTTGAAAGTGTAAATATGAAATCAAAATCACAATTTGGAATTGAAATTTACACTTTCAACCCCTATACTTATTTACTTACTTTACTTTATACCTTTTACTTTCATAATTTAAATTTTACATTTAACACATATAATCGTTTATTAACTATAATACGTTAAAAAAATACGTTTTAATTTTAACAAGTTACACCATTATAATCGTCTCTTTGATACGTTCGAAATGAGCCCAATCTTGAATTTTTTTGGATTTATATATTTTAATATATATCATATACAGTTATACACTACATAAAAAAAATATTTTTTATATTTAAAATTCATACCCTTATAGTTAATTATTTAATTTATGGTACATCTCTTATTTTTTTTTTCAATTTTATTTTACACTCCTATCGCATTAACATAATAATCATATATTAACTAATTCATTAAATCATTTTAAATTATTATTATTTGAATGTGTTTATAGATACCGTGAATGGCAATAGGAGAAGGTTTCACGAGAAGAATATTAAATGGGGTTTTGACAAGTTGGTATCACTGGACTCATTTAAGAATTGTGAAAATGGGTATTTGGCGAATGATGATTCATGTGTGTTTGGAGCTGAAGTATTTGCAGTTACAGAGTATGCACAAAAGGATCGATGTATTTCCAACGTAACTTAGATTAAAATTATCTCATTCAGTTCAGTCCCGTCCCTTTTAAGATGGACACCACCCAGCAGACCTAGATATGGGATTCTAAACAGCACAACCTTGGGAAAGGGAGTCATTAGGGACCACACCACACTTGAGTGTACCTAGAATAAACACACACATAAAGAGGATTTCGCCTTGACCCTACCTCACGGTTTTCTCTCTTCACTCGAGCCCTAGGTTTCACACATGTTGTCATGCTTTCAGAAGTTGGGTACAAGAATTCACAAAGCATGCATGAACAACATTTAAACAAGAACGCACAGTTGTACACAAATTGATCTCAGAAGGAATCCACTTATCAAGACTAGGACAAAGGAATGTTGCTCTGCTTCTCTTTACAAACTCTCCATGCTAACTCAGATCTTTCTAGAGGTCATGGTTGCTGCTTTCGGATGGTTGATGATAATTGGGTGACCCTCCCGTTTTCTTTTCGCTCATACTTCTCAACTCTTCATTTAACTTCATGAAATGACCCCTCAGTTTGATATTTATTATTATTTTTCTTGGCAAACTCCTTTATGACTGAGTTGCGGATTTTTTTTTACTGGGGGTGCTGCAACGGGTAACATTTGGGTCCTTTGAGTTATGAATAGCAGTGGGTATAGCAACAACCAAACAACTTGCACATGGTTTGTTCACAAAGATCGGCAAAAACTTCACTCCTATTCCTATGGATGTCTTTGATAATCGGATGCAAGTTATAGTAAGATCAGGCTATAACAACGACCAAAAGACTAAATGAAACGTGTATCGAATAATGCGTAGTCTCTCAGAATCGAAATCAGCAAATGTATGGGTCAACAACTCACGGGTGGTCTCCACTAATGTCTCTGTGTGTGCATTCACCTAAATCCAACCTCGTGCTATATTATCCCTTTAAACTCCTCCCCCCAAAATTAGTGTCTTCGAACTCTCACACTAAATCATGCTAAACTGGTCGCCCATTCCTCACTATAAACAGGGTGATTGTTCAATCCACTGAGATCAACAAATGATAGACTCGACAAACCACCCCAAACCAGACACACACATTGTCCTCAATGGAACCAATTAACAGCACACAAGATAAACACGAGAATTGCAAAACGGTACAGATAAAAATAATTACGCCACCCCAAACCTAATCTCTAGATTAGGTTTGTTTTCTCAACAAGGAATCATACAACGATAAAGTTCAAGTGAAAACAGGGACCCCAAGCCTTGGTGAAACCGAGGTTTGGGAAGAGGTGTTTTGTAGATACCTTTCAGGATGCATGCACGGATCACTGTTCACTCGTTTTTGCCCTTTCTTCTGCTGCCTTGCTCTTGGTCATAACAGGATTTCTTTCAGAGATCAAAAACTAAACACAAACACACAAAACACAAAACAACAAACAAAAGCAAAAACACACAATATAAGAAATTGCTAAAATAAAAAAATAAAATAAAATTAACCCTATGGTGGGTTGCCTCCCACCCAACGCCTTGGTTTCGGTCGTGGCTCGACCTTCCGTCTGATCATTCCTTAGGCTTTTCATGATTGCCCGGCTCCTCTTCAACTTGACCTCGTACGTTCTCGAACATTTTGAACACCGCTTTCTCACCGCCAACCCTCAGGGTCATTTCGCCTTCTTCCATGTCGATCAGCGCTCTACTCGTGGCCAGGAAGGATCTTCCCAATATCAGCGGGACCTCTATATCTTCATCAATATCCAGCACCACGAAGTCCACCGAAAAGTAGAACTTGCCAACCTTGATGAACACATCTTCTACCACTCCATATGGGTACACTATAGATCTATCCGCGAGCTTAAGGGTCATGTATGTTGGCCTCACCTCTCCCAAGCCAAGTTTCCTGAAAACAGATAATGGCATCAAGTTAATACTTGCTTCTAAATCACATAACACTTTATCAAAATTAAGATTCCCCATTTGAATAGGGATTGAAAAACTCCCTGGATCCTTAAGCTTCGGGGGAAGCTTGTTTTGAATGATCGCAATGCACTTTTCAGTAAGTGCAATGGTAGCTTGGTGTTCGACTGCCCTCTTCTTGGATAAGATCTCCTTCATGAACTTGAGATATGTCTGCAATTGGGCTAGTGTCTCTGCGAAGGGGATGTTGATGTGTAGCTTCTTGAAGATGTCAAGGAACTTCTTGAATTGTTCCTCATCTTTATGTGCCTTTGCTCGACTCGGAAATGGTAGCGGTGGCACATACGGGTTGACTGGTGGTTGCTTCTTCTTCTTTTCTCCATCCTCCGGGTTTTCCTTCATCATACCTTCTTCACCGGCTTCCTTCCCATCCACTTCTATGATATCAACATCTTGCATTTTGAGCTCGGTTTCCTTTGATGACGTTTCTCGTGTAGGCTTATTGATCAGCTCCTTGCCACTTCTCAGATAAATAGCCTTGCACTCCTCTCTTGGTATTCGTTCAGTCTGACCAAGGAATTGACCTTGAGTCCGTGATTGTAGTGCTTCAGCTATTTGTCCGACTTGTCTTTCTAACATCTTGATTGAGGCGGTATTCTGGTCAGTTGTCGCCTTGACATTACCCACTGTACTTGCCAACCCTTCTGTTGATCCAAACCCTCAGTGATTTGATAATAACCCTCTCTTATATACTTAGTGAAAATTGTAAGTAAACAATATGTATCAGAGTTTCACTATCGCTGATAAGTACTAAGATCTTACAGTACCGCTGATAGGAACTCTCGCTCTTTAAATTAAACATTCAACGAACACTGTTCACCATTAATGCTCTGAGTCTGTTCAGTCATTATGATGATCGCTGATAAGTTAGTTGTTTACTTATGATCCCTGAAGACAAGTTTCACGTCAACAAAGGTTCTACGCTGAAGTCGAAGATCAAGCTTAAGAACCAGCGACAAGTCTCCTAATGAACTGATGCGGATCAGCGAAGACTCAGATTTGTCCACTCAACGTGAAGTATCAAGTACAAGACTTCAGCTATCGCTGAACTTTATCATTCGCTGAATAGATAATGATAATGCTCTGAATCAACGAAAGCTGATCATGAAGTCCTCCGTACAAAGTACTTTTGTCTTAACCACCCTTGCACGACTCCGTACGAAATGTCAGAAAAGAACCTCAGACTGTCTGAAATCGTACAACCACTCTGATACTACACTGTTCATCCATGCGGCTACTAAGGTTGTCAACAAAGGTCAATGACATGCAACCAACCAGCTGATGACACGTGTAAAGTGTATACTGACTTGCATTAAATGCATGCAGTATATAAAGAGATGAACCCACTTCTTTTGAAGTAACTTGCTAACTTTGGACAAGTTCAATCTCTTATCTCAAGATAGGTTATTATTAGTAATTTCCTTATCTCTCTTAGTGCAAGAAACCTAAGTGTTCCAACTTATTTAGATTTAGGTTTATCCTTAATCTTGTTTCCGCAACAAGCTGTAAATTGTTAATGATTTATCAATAAACAATTTAGAAAAGTAAAATCTGTGTGTTTGTATTCAACCCCCCCTTCTACAAACTTGTATAGGACTTTGGGACCAACAAGTGGTATCAGAGCGGATTTGTTTAATCTCATAAACAAGATCTAATCTAAGATATTTCTCTTCCTTGCTATTATCTGAAAATGGCCACCAACACAAACACAAATTATATAGACAATGGTTCTCTTGCTAAACCCCCTAGATTTTCCAGAGATAACTTCAACTTATGGAAAAATAGGATGACACTCTTCCTAGAAGGTGTAGACCCTACTATGCCTTACTATCTCGAGAATGGTCCATTCATCCCTGTAAGAATTGATGCTGCAGTTCCAGCCGCTGAGAATAGACCTGCTATTCCAGAAAGGCTGGTCCCTAAGGAAATCTTTCAATGGACTGACGAAGATAAGAAGAAAGTGGCTATAGATACAAAAGCCAGATCCATACTATCCATGGCTCTTCCTGACGAAGTCTACCATTCCGTCATGAATCTGAAAACATCAAAAGCCATGTGGGACACAATATGTGTTCAGTATGAAGGAACGTCTGAAGTCCAGGACTCAAGAAAGATCAACCTGGTAAGACAATACTAAAGCTTCATTTCTGGTAAGAATGAATCTCTCTCTGAAGTTCACCAACGTTTTAATTGTTTAATTATAGATCTGAAAACTGTTGGTAAGGAATATTCTAACTTTGAAGTTCTGACATAGTTTCTAGAATGTTTACCTGAAAGCTGGGACAATTATTCTATGTGTCTCAAGCTGTCAAAGGATCTAAAATCAATGACCCTTTCAACCTTATATGGCACGTTGCTGAATCATGAGCAATCGAGCCATCTTAAGAAGAATCTTGTAAAAGATTCCAAAAGCACCCCTGTTGCTTTAATCTCAGAGGAACCTTCTACTCAGCGACCCTCGGTCACTATCACTGAGTTAGAAAGTAACTCTGAAAGGTCATCAGATTCTGATTCTTCAGATGATGATGAATCTTTGGCTCTCCTAACTAAAAAGTTCAGGAGATTTGCCAAAAAGAAAATGTTTAGAAAGAACAAACCTCTTTCCATAACTGACAAGCCTAGATCATCAGCTTTTGTTGATAAGGCAACTGCTAATTGTTTTAACTGCGAA
Organism: Saussurea involucrata; assembly: GCA_033807775.1. NCBI lineage: Eukaryota > Viridiplantae > Streptophyta > Magnoliopsida > Asterales > Asteraceae > Saussurea > Saussurea involucrata. The sequence continues at coordinate 125,828,274 of CM066318.1, read as the reverse complement.
AAGACAAGACATTTCGCTAACGAGTACAGGTCTAGTGCAGGTCTAAGAAAGTTTCTAGACCCTCAGCTTTTACAAAGAAATCCTTTGTTCCAAGGAATAAAGATGACAAATATTCAAAGCTGAAAGAAAAATATGCTAAGCTGAAAAGCTTTAAGAAGAAGAGTAAAGGCCTGATGGCTAACTATGATTGGGCTGCTTCTGATGAAGAAGCATCATCATCTGACTCTGAAGATGATGAAGCAAATCTATGTCTTATGGCCAAGATTGAAGAAGAGGAAGAAAGTTCAGACATTCCCTCCACTTCAACCTCTGCTATTCAGGTATCACCTTCCTTCTTTACCAATATTGCAAATATTGATGAAGCTGATAGTCTCCGTAAGATCGATCTCTTGACTAGAAGTTTATACGAAGCCATGAACGACAAAACTGTGGTTGAAAACCAAAACCCTGATCTCGCTGAAAAGCTTAAAAATTGCCACCTTCAAATAGAAAAGCTTTCTAAAATTGAAGAAGATTTTAAAGATCAAGTATATTTAAATCAGCTAGTCAAAATCGAACGAGCAGAAGCTATCGCTGCATTAAAAGCTGAAAAAGCTACTGTTGAAGGATGGTGTAATTCTTCAACAAAGATCACTGAGATAATAAAGTCTCAGATTCCCCTAAGTGATAAACGTGGTTTGGGTTACAAATATGATACTCCAAAACCAACCACTGAGCGTTCAATGCTTAAATTTGGAACGTTCGTATCCTCAGTCGCTGATACTTCATCTTCTCAGTGCTCCTCGTCCAATACACCAATCCCTGAGGAAACTCCTACCTCCTCAAAAGGCAAGGAGAAAATGGTTTATTCAAAACCTACCTCTGTCTCTAAAGACAAAGGTAAAGGAATTGTTATTTACCAGAATCCTCAGAAGGGTACCTTAGTACCAAAGCTGAATGCTTCTAAAGCTTCAGTGGCTCATCCCTCTGGATCAAGGAAGCAGATCTCTGGATCTATTCAACGATCTACTCCTAGAATCAGAGTGGATGTCCTTGGTAAGAAATCTGAAGAACTGAATGTTCGTCCCATTTCTAAAGCCAATAGTTTACTTGGTGCTGGCACTTCTAATTCGAAATCAAAAGCTCATCATTCAAATGGTCCTAGAACTATTTTTAGTTATAGGAAATGTTATCACTGTGGACTTACCGATCATATTGCTAGTAAGTGCCCCACAGCCACCAAAGCTGAAAAGATAGCTAAGGTGAAGATTGCCCCCAAGGCAAAGAAGACCAACCCTGGTGCAAATCAGGTCAAGGTGAATCCTACCACTGAAGTTAAGAAATTAACCAAAGTGAAGAAAGACAAAGCTGAATCTTCAAATGCTGCGAAGACTGCTGAATCTTCCATTCCAACTACTTCCACTGACAAATGTGTATACATGGTCAAGTGGGTACCCAAGAAAAACTAATCTTCCTTTGTATTGCAGGTTAAGAAGGGTATCTGGTATCTCGATAGCGGATGCTCTAGACACATGACTGGAAAGAAAAGCCTGCTCGCTGAATACAAGGAAGAGAAGGGTCCCTCTGTAACTTTCGGTGGAAATGGAAAAGGACATACCCGAGGGTATGGTGTACTTTCAAATGGTACAACCTCCTTCAGAAGAGTCGCATATGTTAAAGGGCTGAAGCATAATCTTCTAAGCATCAGTCAGCTTGTCAACACTGCTTGTTTTACGCAAAACAGGTCGCTGATAGTTAAAAGATTCAAAAAGACAGCCTATGAACTCTTTCATGGGAGAAAGCCTTCAATCAGCTTTCTTCACATCTTTGGATGTCAGTGTTTCATACTGAACAACAGAGATGCTCTTGGAAAGTTTGATCCTAAGGCTGATGATGGAATTTTTCTTGGATACTCCTCAGTTTCCAAAGCCTTCAGAGTCTTCAATCGTAGAAGACAAACTGTAGAAGAAACTATTCACGTCACGTTTGACGAATCCCGTTCAGCGAACTCTAAACCGTCCACTGATACTGAAGAACTGAATCAATGGATGTTTTCTCATCTTGGTGATTCAGAAGATATTCCCACTCCTCATGCTCATCAAGTAGAAGATGATAGTCCTCCTATCATTCCAAACATGCAGAATAGTGAAGCTGAAACATCATGGGTCTCAGCTGTTCCTATAAACACTATACCTACCGCTGAACCAAATGCCTCAGACATTCCATCTATCTCTCAGCAATCAGTAAATGAAATGACAAATGCAAGTATTCCTCTCTTAGCTGAAACTCCAGAAGTAGCTGAAGCCTCATCTTCAGCTCCTCCAGTTCAAGATGAGTCAGCGACTTATGCTCCGGCTCAGCGATGGACCGTAAATCACCCAATTGATCAAATTCTTGGTGATCCAAACGCTGGTGTTCAGACTCGACGAAGTGCAGGTAATATTTGTTTATTTGTTAACTTTATTTCTCTAACTGAACCAAAGAAAATAGATGATGCCCTCAAAGATCCAAACTGGGTCAGCGCCATGCAAGAAGAGCTGGCTGAATTCGAAAGAAACAAAGTTTGGAAACTTGTTCGGAGACCAACTGATAAAACAGTAATAGGCACTAAATGGGTCTATCGAAACAAGTTGGACGAACATGGTACTGTAACCCGCAACAAAGATCGTCTTGTTGCTCAGGGATACAGACAAGAGGAAGGTATAGATTATGACGAAACATTTGCTCCAGTAGCAAGACTTGAATCTATTCGTCTATTCTTAGCATATGATGTACACAAAAACTTCAAAGTACATCAGATGGATGTTAAGTCAGCGTTTCTGAATGGAAAGCTGAATGAAGAAGTGTATGTGGAACAACCTCCAGGATTCTCAGATTCTAAGCGTCCAGATTATGTTTATAAACTGGATAAGGCACTTTATGGCTTGAAGCAAGCTCCTCGTGCATGGTATGACACTCTTTCTACTTATCTCCATATTGAAAAATTTGAGCGAGGTAAGATTGACAAAACTCTATTTTTTAGAAAAGTGAAAGGTCATATCATTCTAGTTCAAATATATGTTGATGACATTATATTTGGTTCTACTAACCCTGAGCTTTGTACTCGTTTCGCTGATAGAATGAAAGATGAGTATAAAATGAGCATGATGGGTGAACTAACATATTTCCTTGGTCTTCAGATTAAGCAAACTGAAAAAGGAACGTTTATTAATCAGGGAAAGTATGTTAAAGATATGCTGAAGAAATTTGATTTAACTCATAGTTCAGCTATGAAAACCCCTATGGCACCACCGCTGACACTTGACAAGGATTCAAAGGGAATACCTGTTAATGTCACGCTGTACCGTGGGATGATCGGCTCTCTCTTGTATCTTACAGCTAGCCGACCCGATATTATGTATGCAACATGTTTGTGTGCACGATATCAAGCTGAACCTATGCTATCTCATATGAAAGCTGTAAAGCAAATCTTTCGATACCTTAAGGGTACAGCGAACCTAGGTCTTTGGTATCCCAAAGATTCAGGATTCGATCTAACCGCCTATTCAGATAGTGATTTTGCAGGTTGCAAAATGGATAGGAAAAGCACCACGGGAGGATGTCAGCTCCTGGGTGGAAAGCTGGTAAGTTGGACTAGTAAAAAGCAAAATTCAGTGTCCACTTCCACAGCTGAAGCTGAATATGTAGCTGCTGGAAGTTGTTGTTCTCAAGTCTTGTGGATGAGAAATCAGCTACTAGACTATGATCTTCAGCTCTCCAAAATTCCAATCTATTGCGACAGCACAAGTGCCATCGCCATAGCAAACAATCCAGTACTACATTCAAAGACCAAACACATAGAAATCAGATATCATTTTATCAGAGATCATGTGATGAATGGTGATATAGAACTTCATTTTATCCCAACTGATTATCAGTTAGCTGATTTATTTACCAAACCTCTTGATGAGACAAGATTCAACTTTCTCATCAGCGAGCTTGGAATGCTGAACTTTGAAGGGTAAAATCCTCAACGGTTCACATTGATCAGCGATAGGATAAAATCAACTCGTATAACCTATTCAATCATCTTCTCTCTGAATAAAACTTGGTTAAGCTGATATCAAGGTATGTTTTCTCTCTCTGACAATCGCATGAAAATGCAAGATTTCAAAACAAAATGCATCGCTGAATATCTCTTCCTTAACAGTTATATTTTGAAAATTCTTAAAATCATCACTGATATTTTTATTCAGTGCTTCATGTTTGTAAAAGAGTCCCTGAGCTTTAAAAACCTCAGAGACATCCTAAAAGAATATGAAAGGACAGTTGTGACGTCATTGCAATGGATAAACCCCGGCACGTTTCTCTTTCTGACACACGTTTGCACGTCTCGTTCAAACTTCCAATCAAATGCAAACACGTGTCCGTGTCATGATGAAAATCTTTTCCCGCTCAAGATTTTCTCTCTCTAATCTCTCTATATAAACAAACTCGTGGTTTATATTTTTCTTTTACGCGAACAATCTTCCTCTGCAAGAAAGAATTCACTGTTGCATTTGTGCTTTCTAAAACTTCAAAGAACTGTTCATCATCTTCTTCATCAAACATCAAGGTTAATATGTTCTTATTTATTACCGAATGCGTATAACTTGTTTCCGATCTTTTCCTTGTTTTAACAAGATCAAACAAAAGAACTTCTTAAAAATGAAATCATTTTTTTTCATGGTTTTATGAACACAACCATTTCATGGTTGTTCTTCAAGTTTAAATGCAAAAATCTTAAACTTGTTCTTCATTCGTTTCCAGAATCTATTTCTTCATAGAAAACTGGATAACAAGAATAAATGGGTTTTACATTTCGTTTCTTAAAATCAAGAAAAACCCTAATCTTCATTAAGACATTTGTGTCTGAATGAAATGGATAAAATTTGAACCATCTTAATGGAAAATCTTTCCACATTAAGATTATTCTTATTTGTTAACATCTTTGGTTGAACTGATAATACAGAGAAATGGCATCGTCTGACATTCCTGCTACCGCTGAGAACATCTCCGCTGATTCTGAGGAAGTGGAAGTTATCAAGGCTCCTCAGGTTAAGTTCACTCTGGAACAACTAGATTGGACCAAAACGAACAACCTTTCTGCGCTTCTCGAGTTTCCTCCTCGAAAGCAAGTCACACATCTGAAAGATGCTGTGAATTTCCTAAAGAATTGTTGCATTTCAACAGCCCTGACCATCTCACCTCCTGCAAGTCAGCTACTACTATCCCAGTTCTGGTACTCTGCCAGACACTCTCAGTTACCATCCGCCAAAGATCCCTTCAAAACAATTGATTGTATCCTCAGCGATACTGAGTATGGCACGATAAAGATCACACCTGCCATCATTCGCAAAGCTCTGAACTTTCCCATCGCTACAAAAGAAAAGCCTTTTGTTCCTTTCCCTGACCATAAGAAACTCGCTGACAAAGAAGCTCTTATTGCATTTTTCGATGCAATGGGCTATGTATGGGAAATTGGCAGAGACAAGAAGCCCGAGAAGAAGCTGACCCTGCTAAAGAAGTCGAAAATGCCCAGCGAGATGAACTTCATCTTCGCTCACTTAATCAGCTGCATGACTGCCAAGACCGGCTCCTCTGACCAAGCCGCTCAACCTCAGCAAGCAATGGGATACGCTCTGCTGAAAGGTCTACACATTGACTGGGCATCTCTTATCTATGATGACTTGGTGCAAAGAGTAGACTCTGCCGCTGATAGACCTCCATGGGTTCCTTACCCCCGATTCATCAGCGCCATCTTCCAATATGGCCTGAAGGACAGCTACCCGCAAGAGGGTGACCTGAAACTCTCTCAGGTTGGCCCTAAGGTACTTGACTTCAAACCAGTTGAAAATGAGGTACGTCTTTCTACCCTTTTAACTCTTCTCAACCCTTCTTCTTCTACTTCTGTGGCTCCTTCAGCGACAATACCCATCGCTGATACCCTAGCCACAAAATCCTCTCCTTCTAAGAAAAGGAAACAATCATCTACCCCACTTGGTTCTAAAAGGATCAAGAAAACAAAGGAGCAACCCCAGCAATCTCATGCTGAAGACTCCTCAGCTCTTTCTGCAGAGCTGAAGGAACGTTCAGTGGTACGCTCTGCCACACCTGAACAACCCATCCATTCCATCCCAACTTCAACGTCTCTAAACGCTGAGGTTACAAACTTGGAACCTACCCAACCTCCTTCAGTCTCTCAAAAGACTGATGAAGTGATTTTCAGCGAATCCAACGCTGAACTCAGAACCCAACCTCCATTCTTATCCTTCGCTCCTCCCTCTACTCATTTGGTCTCTCCTCCAGTTTTCGCTGGAGCTGCCATCATTTCTACGGAAACTAAAGCTGATACTCCAGGAATGATGAAGACAGGACCTGCAGAACAATCCATGGGCACTTTTGAAGATGACATGGAACATTTTTCAGGAACTCGTAATTTTGACGAGTTCATCAATCCTCCTGCAGGTACACACCAACCCATAAACACTGTCACTAAACCCCAAACTTCTGAGCTTTCCTATGTTCACAAGTTCTTATATGTTACAGGTCCTAATTTGGGAGACATCAACGCCTCTCTGAAGTCCGTGGAGACAAAGCTGACAGGTCTCACCACTACTCTTTCAAATAACTCTATAGCTGTAACAAACGCTGGAGAGAATCTTACAAAGCTGACAACGGTGGTGGAGAAGAAGGCTTCCACAGATGACATGAAGCAGGTTGATAAAACTCTCAGCGACTTCGCCAAGGTGCTCGCTGACATCTACACAGACTACACCTCTCTCAAAAATTCAGTTTCATCCATGTCCAGCGAGGTCACAACGCTGAAGACATCGGTTGGACAACTAGAGGGAGATATGTCTACTGTAAAGACTGACTTAGGCTCTGTAAAGACCGATGTTAGTTCGATGAAAACGATGATCGAGCAGCTACTACACAAAGAGAATACTCCTGCCCCTGCCCCTGCCCCTGCATCTGACAATTTCACAGCGGCGGATCGCACTGAGCTGGAGAAGACCAATCCTGCTATTTCTGGCCTTCGAGACAGAATAGCAAAGATTGAAGGTTGTATAGGTATCTCTGGACAAGAAGACAGTGAACCTGCCAACGCTGCTGAGTCAACCCATTCCTCCCCCACTCATCATGAGAAAGAGGGGGAGAAGAGCGCTGAAGATCTCTCCAAGAGCGCTGAAGACCTTTCCCATGATGAATCTATCAGGGGAGAGAAGAAGGATGCTGAAGAAACCACCGCTGGACCTCAGGGAGATGAAAACCCTGAGGAAACCGAGAAGCTCGCCTCTGTATCTGAGGGGGAGAAACTCGAAGAAGAAGCTGATAAAACCGAATCCGAAGCAGAAGATGATGAAGCCGTCGACATCCCTGATGATGAACCATCATCTTCTCCAAAGAATGATGATGATGATGACGAAGATGACGATGACTTCTTTATCGTCAAACCTGCTTCGAGGATCAAAGTTCTTAAGGGAATCTCGATAAATGAACCTTCAGGGGAGCGGACAAAGACAAAGCCCTCAGCCTCTGGAGCTGAGAAAGGCAAAGGCAAAAGCGTCGCTGAAGATGACAATCTGACGATCTTGCTTGAAAAGCCGGTTTGTCAGGTTCATTAAACATCTCTCACTCCATCCCTCCTCTATCATACACTATCATTTCTACTACCCAAGCCTATACACTTGAACAAATTTTCTCTCTCTGATTCTACCCAAGTTCTTACTTGTAAGATCGCTGTGTTTCAGCTAGTCCTCTCCCCTGTTTGAGGATATCGCTGAAGGTTCCACAACTGCGACTTCACCAATAATACCAGCTGCTGCTGAAGAAATAATCCCAGTCTTAGATTTAATCCTTGAGACTGATGAACCTGAAGAACAGCTACTCTCACACAGACACAGACCTTCCTTAGCTCCTCAAAAGCTAAGTGAAGAGGATCAGAAAAGAAGAGAAGAGATAATAAAGCAATTCGAGGATCAGCGAATCATTCTGAGGCGTGATCAACTTCCTTCAGTTCCTCCAAAGTTCAGAATTTCCCAAAAGGAATACAAGGATCACCTCAGAGCTAAAAGATTAATCGCTGAAAGAAAGGAAGCTGAAGAAAAGGACAGAGAATACGCCATCCAGCTTTCTAAACGATCAGTGAAAGACCCCAAGCTGAAAAGAGTTCCTATTGAAGTTCAACGTCAGCTCTGGGAAGACGCCAAGAAGATAACTGAAGAAAAGAGAACTGTGTCTCAGTCCACTTTAGCCTGGTGCAAAGAAAAGGTCAACTACAGACTCTCTCCTGTCAAAATCAACAAGGTATTCATCTCTGGAAGAACAACCCTTGTTTCAATCGCTGAAGTCGAGATATTCAGAGAAGATAAGAAGTACGAAAAATTCTATGCTGAAGCCATAACGAAGTACAGTCTCTCTGAATGGTTGGAGATCAGGTTAGCCATCCAGAAGTCTCAGTCGAAGTACAAGGAACATGTTGAAAAGCTGATCAACAAACAAATCGACTTAGTCTACTCCTGTGTGGATATTCCTCCTCCTCCTCCTCTCGAAAGTCAGAAAAGAAAGGCCTCAGCAAAGAAGAAGAAATCTAAATCTTCAATTGATGGCCCTGTCATACGAAATGAAACAGGTATTGGTTTTTCACGTGCTGAAGTCCTTGGTCCTGATCCTGATCTTTCCATGCTTGACACTTCTCTTCCTCCTGGTGAGACTTTCATCCCTGGCAAAGTCATAAGCGAACCCTACGGGATATTTTTCCATGACTACGATGGTGGAAAGCATTTTCAACGCATCTCTGAACTTCACATCACTCCCATCGAACAACTGAGAGATCTCATCTACTGGTGTGACTTCAGGAATGACCCTCAGGCACGACATCTGAAACCCTTGATTTTTGAAGAAGCGCTGATCAAAAGAAAACAGGGTGTAACCGTTCCTGACTGGATAATTCCCACCACATCAATGACCCTTGATGAACTTCTCATTAAGGAAGAACCCTTTACAAACTGATATGATCGCCTATTTCTCTATTGTATCAGTTATTCTTTTGTACTTGTAATTTATTTCGCTTGTACTTGTAATCTTTCCATTTCTCTTTGTAACCTGATTCAAAGTTTTAAAGAAAGATTTCAGCGAATGTACTTTACTCCATCAGTACTGAAAAGATCCCAGAAAACAGTAAAAGGGACAAATATTTTATGAGTTCTTTTTATCCTTATGTTTTCATTAAATAGCAATTTTCTTTGTTGCTATGTCATAATCAAATAGGGGGAGATTGTTGATCCAAACCCTCAGTGATTTGATAATGACCCTCTCTTATATACTTAGTGAAAATTGTAAGTAAACAATATGTATCAGAGTTTCACTATCGCTGATAAGTACTAAGATCTTACAGTACCGCTGATAGGAACTCTCGCTCTTTAAATTAAACATTCAGCGAACACTGTTCACCATTAATGCTCTGAGTCTGTTCAGTCATTATGATGATCGCTGATAAGTTAGTTGTTTACTTATGATCCCTGAAGACAAGTTTCACGTCAACAAAGGTTCTACGCTGAAGTCGAAGATCAAGCTCAAGAACCAGCGACAAGTCTCCTAATGAACTGATGCAGATCAGCGAAGACTCAGATTTGTCCACTCAACGTGAAGTATCAAGTACAAGACTTCAGCTATCGTTGAACTTTATCATTCGCTGAATAGATAATGATAATGCTCTGAATCAACGAAAGCTGATCATGAAGTCCTCCGTACAAAGTACTTTTGTCTTAACCACCCTTGCACGACTCCGTACGAAATGTCAGAAAAGAACCTCCGACTGTCTGAAATCGTACAACCACTCTGATACTACACTGTTCATCCATGCGGCTACTAAGGTTGTCAACAAAGGTCAATGACATGCAACTAACCAGCTGATGACACGTGTAAAGTGTATACCGACTTGCATTAAATGCATGCAGTATATAAAGAGATGAACCCACTTCTATTGAAGTAACTTGCTAACTTTGGACAAGTTCAATCTCTTATCTCAAGATAGGTTATTATTAGTAATTTCCTTATCTCTCTTAGTGCAAGAAACCTTAGTGTTCCAACTTGTTTAGATTTAGGTTTATCCTTAATCTTGTTTCCGCAACAAGCTGTAAATTGTTAATGATTTATCAATAAACAATTTAGAAAAGTAAAATCTGTGTGTTTGTATTCAACCCCCCCTTCTACAAACTTGTATAGGCCTTCGGGACCAACACCTTCAACCGCACCTTCTATCTTTGACATGAATTTCATCATCATGTCTTCTAACCCCGGCTTCTTTACTGAAGATTGCCCCTCATCATATTTCCTCTAATTATAACCTGGAGGACGATAAACATTCTGAACATTCGGTTGAATGGTAGCTCCTCTCAATTGATTAGTCAACGCATTCAATTATGTCTTTATAGCCTTTAACTCTTCTGTTTCTTGCACGCTTGCGACTTTTCTAACAGCGGATCTTGGAGTGGAATAGCTATGTTCTGCCAAATTCTCTATCAATTCGATCGCTTCCTCATAGGACTTGTTCATTAAGGCTCCACTTGCCGCAGCTGTGAGGTCATTCTTAAATTGAGGGTGCAACCCCACATAGAATGTTTGGATGATCATCCACTCTTGTAACCCATGATGTGGACACTTCTTGAGCATCGCTTTGTATCTTTCCCATGACTCGTACAAAGACTCTTGATCCCATTGCGAGAAATGCGTGATGTCGGATAACAGTTGAGCTGTTCGCCCCGGTGGAAAGAACTTGTTGAGAAAAGCTGTAACCATATCGTTCCAAGTTCGAATTGACCCCGGTGGTATATTCTCTTCCCAAGTAGTGGCTCGATCCCTCGATGAAAACGGAAACAACCATATCTTGATCGAATCTTGATTAGCCCCATTCACCTCGAAAGTATTGCATATTTTTTCGAATGCGTGCAAGTGTGCATGGGGGTCTTCAGTTGCTGCACCTCCAAACATGTTCGATTGCACCAATTGGATGGTACCAAGCTTGATTTCAAAATTATTCACAGCTATCGGAGGTGCATATGGTCCTCGTTGTGCAACTCCTATGTCAAGTGTACGGGTCGAATCAAGTAATAGTACTTATAAAGTACGAGTATCGAACCAAATGAACCAGGTGTCAAGTACCACAATGACTGTATAGATTATTAACTAGACTAATGCAAATTGATTTGGTTTGTTGTGTATTGGAACACGAATTAAAACTTAATTAATTCAAATAAGAGAAAGAGTTGGAGGGTTGGTTTTCCTCATGAAAACAATCACTTAGCTAAACAGGTTTGACATGATTGAAATAACTTCAGGATGAAAAGGATAATCACAATCCATTACTATACTCTATCAAGCTATAGTAAAAATCATTCAAAACATTGTATCATCTTTCGATCTAAACAATTATAATTGAACAATCAGTGATTAAAAGCCACAAAGAACGACATATCATATTTCTATCTCAAAATCGTCCAAGACATAAAGGATTAATCAAATCTCAAAACTTCTCTCAAAGGTTAAAAGATTCATAAAATCAAATAATAGTTGATCGTACTATTACAAGCATTAAGAACAATCCCAAATGTTTTATCCATCTAAATCAAACCAATCACATCTATCTGTAAAGCTAAATGATTATCAAACCATGATTCACACCAACCCCCCAACATGAACGGATTAGTTCATGTTGGGGGTTTCAAAACTCAGAAATGAAAAGATGGAAATGAAAGTAAACTTTGCTTTGTCTAAAAGAAAAGAAATCTAAAAACTCCCTGAAAAGCCTAAGCCGCCGATGAACGTATTCGATTCGCCTTGTTGATTCTCGTTACTTGATGTTTCTAGACCTTTTCTCGCCTTCAAAAATCGCCTTCTATCTCCCAAAATCGCCCAGAAAGAGTCTCCAAACGTAACTGATTGATAATACTCTCAACCCTAGCAGATAAATAGAATAAAAACGCGTAGGGCTTCAGCGCGTATGGCAGCGCATGTGGAGACGCGCAGAGAAACGCGCACAACACTGGAGTGCGTGATGAGCAGAGGGCTGCGCGTCTGGTGGCGCGTATGGAGCAACGCAGCCAGGCGCGCAGGGCACTGTTTGGTCCAAAAAATCTGACTTTCTTCTTTTCGCACCGGACTGTTGTAAACTTGCTCCGATTGATCCAAAACTCTTCCATCATCAGTCATTTATGAAAAACCTGTACTTTCTCATTAAAACCATTAAATTCTACTATTTTACTTGGAAACTTACAACAAACAGACCGATTTCGGGATCAAAATAATGTCGTAAAACGGCATTATCAAGTACCTTCTAAATATAGTGAGATTGGGTGAGTGTGTAACCATTTGGATTCCTTTGAATCTTTATACCAAGGATCACATTTGCTACTCCCAAGTCCTTCATATCAAACGAGGAGTGCAACATCTTCTTGGTTTGATTGATTACATCCAAGTTCGATCCGAAGATGAGCATATCATCTACATACAAGCATATAATGACATATGCATTTTTGTATTGCTTCACATAGACACACTTATCACACTCATTTATTTGAAACCCGTTTGATATCAACGTGTTATCAAACTTTTCATGCCATTGCTTTGGCGCTTGCTTAAGTCCATAAAGGGACTTGATCAACTTACAGACTTTGTTTTCTTGACCTTTGACAACAAACCCTTCCGGTTGTTGCATATATATTTCTTCGTCTAACTCTCCATTCAAGAAAGCAGCTTTAACATCCATTTGGTGTATTTCAAAATTGTGAATTGATGCTATGGCCATCAACATACGTATAGACGTTATTCTTGTGACCGGAGAGTAGGTATCAAAGAAGTCTTGACCTTCCTTTTGTCGATATCCTTTGGCAACTAGTCGAGCTTTGTATTTCTCTATAGTGCCATCGGGTCTCAACTTCCTTTTGAATATCCATTTATGACCTATTACTTTATGACCAGGAGGTAGGTCAACCAATCTCCATGTATTGTTTTGTACTATGGAGTCTATCTCACTATGGATTGCCTCTTCCTAATAAGGTGCCTCGGACGATTCCATGGCGGCCTTATAAGATAGAGGTTCTCCTTCAACATTGAAGGTCATAAAATCAGGTCCAAAGTCTTTGGCTACTCTACCACATTTTCTTCTCCTTGGTTCCAATTCTTCTTGAACCTTGGAGGTTTCACCTTCATGTGTTTGATCATTTCCACTTGTTTCAATTGAAGTGTGTGTGTGTCATCATGCAACCTTTTCCTTGAATTAGAGGTTTGATCCTCTTTTTCTTTGTAAGGAAAGGTTGTCTCAAAGAATTCTGCTTTCGCAGATTCTATGATAGTGTTATTGCTTATATCATTCACACAAGATTTATATACTAAGAATCTATAAGCAGCACTATTAAGAGCTGGTCCAATATATACACAATCAACGGTTTTAGGTCCAAGTTTTGTCCTTTTCGGTAAAGGGACTTGAACCTTGGCAAGGCAACCCTACACTTTCATCCTTTTGTAGGATGGTAATCTCCCTTTCCACAATTGATAAGGGGATTTATCACTCTTCTTGTGGGGGATCCTATTTAGGATCATATTCGCAGTAAGACACGCCTCACCCCATAAATGGTATGGAGCTCCGGACGTGATCAACATTGAATTTATCATATTCTTCAATGTTCTATTCTTTCGCTCGGCTACTCCATTTTGTTGAGGAGTGTATGGAGCTGTAGTTTGATGTACAATGCCATGTGTAGCACAAAATTCTGCAAAGTCATGGGATTCGTATTCTCCTCCCCGATCCGACCTTAGAATTTTGATTTTCTTGTCGAGTTGATTCTCGACTTCGGCCTTATAAGTTTTAAACATGTTTAAGGCCTCATCCTTTGTATGGATTAAATACACATAGCAATACTTACTGCAGTCGTCTATGAAGGTAATGTAATAGTTTTTACCTCCTCGTGAAGGAGTTGCCTTGAAATCACATAAGTCGGTGTGAATCAACCCAAGTACTTCATTTGATTTTTCAATAGACTTGTGTGGATGGTTTGTGAATTTAGCTTCTACACAAACTTCACACTTAGTCGATTTATCAAAAGAACATTTAGGAATCATGTCAAGATTGATCATTCTTTGAATTGATCTAAAGTTGACATGTCCTAATCTAGAATGCCAAAGATTAGAAGAAGCAATCATGTACATAGAACTAGCAACGCTAGGGCCTGCCTTATTATTATTAACAGTGACGGCATCAAAGCTATTTACAACGCTTAACTTGAAGAGCCCCTCGTGGAGGTAGCCCTTCCCAACGTACACACCACCCTTGGTGATGACAACCTTATCAGATTCGATTACAATTTTGAACCCTTTCTTACTTAGAATAGGGCCAGAAATCAAGTTTTTAGTAATGCTAGGTACATGTATAACATCATTTAACACAAGATCTTTATCGGAAGTCAGTTTCAAGTTGACCTTCCCCCTTCCTTCTATCTTTGCAGTCGATGCGTTCCCCATGAACATCGGCTCCCTGTCACTCACTTTTTGGTAGGTTGCAAACAAGCTTTCCGAATTGCAAATGTGTTGTGTAGCCCCGGTGTCGATCCACCAATCCATCGTGTTGGTAACCATGTGGGCTTCAATTACACCAACGAATTCGTTCGGGGAGTGGGTGAGATTGGCATGACTTGTAGATGCCCCATTTCCTCCACCACCACTTCCTCCGGCACCACCATGATCACGCTTGAATCGACAATATTTGGCTCGGTGTCCCGGCTTTCCACATACCCAACAACATGTCATCCTCTTGAATTGTTTCTTTTGTGGGGCCAAGGGGCCTTTTCCGGTGTTGAAAGGCCTCTTGGGTGCAATTCCCTTTCCCTTGAATTTCGGGAACTTCGACTTGGATGGACTACCTTCAATCATGTTGGCATGTGGTTCGATTTGAATGGCATCGGCTTTGTCATTGAGTCGGTTGTCCTCCTCAACACGAATTTTAAGGAGAAATTGTTCAAATGTAATTTCCTCCGTAAGATGCTTCAAGTATAACTTGAAGTTCTTCCACGACGGAGGAAGTTTATCAATGATAGCACCGATCACAAAATTTATATTCAGCCCCATACCTTCAACATCGAGTTCGTGGACAAGAATTTGCAATTCTTCTACTTGTTTTACCACGGGCTTTGAGTCAATCATCCGGTAGTGCAAGAACTTTCCCACTGCGAACCTCTTGGAACATGCCACTTCAGTTTTGTATTTGGCATCCAAGGATTCCCAAATTTCCCTTGCCGTTGTGCAAGAGGAATAGATATCGTAGAGGGAATCGTTGAGAGCATTCAATATATAATTTCTGCAATTATACTCGTTGGTTCTCCATGTCTCGACCGATCGTTCATGAGCGGACACTTGTATTTGTGACGGTGCCGCCCCGTCCGCCCCTACCGGAAGATTTGCCGGTGGCTCTTCCTTAGTGAGTACGTTGGCAACGCGAAGAGTTGTCAAGTAGAACAACATCTTTCGTTGCCATCGTCGGAAGTCCGAACCCTTGAATTTCTCGGGTTTCTTCACATGACTTTTCATCAATGATTGATCCATCGCTCCTTAACAAAAAAAATTTCTTAAATTGTTAGGAGTTATCAATCATATATATGTATTACGTATATAATTGGACAGAAATATAAAGAGAAGGAAAGAATTTCTTTGATAAAATCTTTGTTTTACAATGGATCACAAACAATCAAATGGATAACATCAATTAAACCTTACTTGATACGAAGATTCCACGAAGATGTTGTAATCGATTGAGGCCTGCACTTCACGCAGTGTCCTAAGACAAAATTTCGCCGGTGGTTGCCAGACCCTGCATGCATACCACACTCGTTCTTCAATCGTAGATTCTCGACCCCATCGAGACCCCAAGAGCCCAATCTTTGACATTAAATATGTATATTCATGTTAAAGAGAGCCCACCAAGAACACCACACTACAAGCCAAACAATTAAATGATTCATTTAATGCTCAATTGTTTAAGTTTATTAAGTGGTGTAAACTTTGCCTTGGCTCCTATGTGGGACTAGTTTTCTAACATCTCAACTAAGTTCCAACAAGATTTTCCCATTTAACCCAATTTATCGCGCGGGAACCATCCTTTTTCGAGCTCCACCAGAAAGAGTTTAGGAGTCTTTGAATGTCCTTTATCAGTGACTTTGGGAGCAAAAAAACACTCATGAAAAAAACCGGGATGGCTTGAGCCGCTGCTTTGATCAGAGTGAGTCGTCCCGCATTAGAGATCGGTTTATGACGCCATTTAGAAAGCCGCTGCCATATTTTGTCTTTAATATGGCGGAAGATGGCTTTTTTGTTTCGACCGATAATGGAGGGGAGCCCCAAATATTTCCCGGTGTTAAGAGGGTTCGACACCCCGAAGATATTGGAGATGTTATCTTTCGAGGTAGGATCAACGTTTTTGCTAAACATAATACCCGACTTGTCTAAGTTTATCGCTAGACCCGCTCCTTTTTCAAATTTATCAAGAGTCGATTTGAGAGTCGAGCACTCTTCTATAGACGCACGACAAAAGAGAATGGCGTCGTCAGCAAAGAGGAGATGAGAAATGGTCGGTGCATGTCGTGAAACTTGGCAACCTGTAATGAGGTTATTTAAAGTAGCTTCCTTTAAAAGGGTAGAAAGTCCCTCCATACAAAGAATGAAGATGTAAGGAGAGAGGGGGTCTCGTTGCTGAAGGCCACGTTTGGGGTAGATCGGCCCCGCAATATCATTATTGACCCGAACGAAGTAGCGGACCGAGGTGATACACAACATGACCATGTTCACCCACGATATGGAAAAACCCATTTTGGTAAGGATGAGCCGAATGTAGTTCCAATCAAGCCTATCATAGGCTTTGCTAATATAAATCTTAAGAGCAACGTACCCACAATTTTTCCGAGTATTTATCTTCATGCTATGGAGGAGTTCGAAAGCGATAAGAATGTTATCCGTTATGAGTCTTCCTTTGATGAAGGCCGATTGGTTTTCCGAAACCACTTTTGGGAGGAGTTTTTAGACGATTTGCTAAGACATTGGTTAAGATTTTAAGCGTGACATTGCAAAGTGCTATGGGCCGAAGGTCTTTCTTGGAGGTCGGGGTGTCGCATTTGGGAATAAGGGTGATAATGGCGTCATTAATTCCTTCCGGGAAAGAATTATTTCGCAGCCAAGAGATGGCCGTCGAGACAATAGTGTCGCCAACCAAGTCCCAATAATGTTGGAAAAAACGTGGGTTGAAACCATCGGGACCCGGTGCCTTATCAGGATGCATTTGGAAGAGGGCATCCTTAAATTCTTCTTTCCTGAAAGGGGCATCGAGATAAGCGTTGTCACACGCTGCGATACAAACATTCACCTTGTCCGTGACAAGATTAGCCGATCCGTTGCTCGCTGAAAAATGTTTTTAAAGTACTCGATGGCAAGGGAGCAAAGATCCTCGGGCTCCATCACCCAAATCCCATCATTATTTTTGAGTTTCCGAATCAAATTCCTTTTCCTCCTACCATTTGCATGTAGGTGAAAAAACTTCGTGTTCATATCACCTTCTTTGAGCCAGAAGACTTTTGCTCTTTGTTTCCAATGTTCCTCCTCCTTGATGAGGAGGGACACAAATTTCCTGTTTGTCGCATGGTATTCAACAGCATTTGCGGGGGAACCTTGGCTGCGGAGAGAGGTAAGTTTTTGGCGGCAATCGTTGATATCCTTAGAGTGAGAAGCATGTAGGCCCCGTCCCCATCTTTGGAGTTTTCCCGCAATAAAGGAAAGACGGTTGGGAAGGTCTTTGAAGGATTCCCGATTCCACGTACTAGAAATGAGGATGTCGAGATTCGTCTCGTGGAACCATTTGTTCTCGAATCGGAAAAAGTTGAACTTTGACCGTTTCACCGTATGGGTTTTGAGAGTGTGAAGGAGTATAGGGGAATGATCGGAAATGGGACTCACCAAGTTTTCAATCCAAGCATTTGGAAAAAGATTTGACCAAGACGGGGTTCCAACCGCACGGTCAAGATGTTCCCATACCTCATTGGGTTTTCCTTTGTGACTAACCCACGTAAACGGGAAGCCATGCATAGGAATGGTTGTGAGGTTGCAATCCGAGAGAGCGTCACGAAACCCGTTTATGCACCATAACGGATGAGAAAGGAGACCCTTTTTTTTGAGTTGCGAAGTGAGATCGTTAAAGTCACCAATTACCACCCACGGTTTGTTAGAGTGCGTGGCCAAGGTGCGAAGGAGGTTCCACGAATCCCTCCGTCTTCCCTGATCGGGGAACCCATAGAATCCCGTAATCCTCCAATTATTTTGCATGGGGTCATTTACTTGCACATCAATATAGTTCTGCGAATACGACAAAAGCGAAACCGAAGAAATTTCATTCCACATAACACAAAGACCGCCACTACGACCATTACAATCAACGGCGAAACATTTTTCAAAACCCAAACATAGCTTAATAACATCGATTCTAGATTGGACAACAAGCGTTTCAAAAAGAAATAAAACGTCAGGTCGGTAACATCGCATGATGTCCTTCAGGACCGGAACTGCACGCGGGTTGCCCAAGCCCTGGCAGTTCCAAGCCAAGATCTTCATTTGTCTAGGCAGGCCCGTTGAAACGGACCCGCCTCTGGTTCGTTGGTGATTGATGGTGCCGCCATAGAAGAAGTGACCTCATGTTCCTGTGTAATATTACCGTTTGGATTTTCAGCTTTGAACTTTTTTCCTTCGTTCCTTCTAGCTTTATCCTTTATGGAGATGCGCTTTCGACTCGTTTGATTAGCAACATGTTTAAGAGGGGTTTCGTTCCCGCCCTGCATGGAGTTAGTATCCTCAAGGTTCACTTTTGTTTGGGGGTGGGTAAGAATGTTGTCGCTATAGGTGCTGGTGGTATGGTTGGGGTGTAGGGGTTTGCATGGGGTGCCATGCAAGCTAGGTTCCTTGTGGTACGTCGGGTGACCGTAGGTGTGGGATGGGTTGGAGAGAGGGAGGGTTGGTGGTTCTATGTAGCTGTTAGACAACCTAAGGGGGGGGTAAGGTTGTATTTTAAATCTTTTACTTTCAAAAAATTCTTTTTACAAATAAATACAGAATAAATAAAGCAGAGTATAAATAAATAAGTATACAACAATTATATAAACAGATATAATTTAAATGCACAGCGGAAATGTAAAGAGATAAGGGAAAGAGAATACTTGACAACGATATTTTTAAAGTGGTTCACCAAACACAAAGTTGGCTAGTCCACCTCGAGAAAATAACACTTCTCGGAGATCCAATACGAAACGTGTTCTTTACGGTAGAAACACAAACCTTAATACAATAATACAATCACGAATATCTCTACTCAGTTGAGAGAATTATATGGATCACTCACTCTAATCAAACACTTACAAGAGGGTATAATTTTAATATGACAATCACTCTTGTAAAATATTAATCACTTGGATTTTTAGAGAGAGTTTGATCACTTGAGTTGTTTTGCTGATTCAACTAATCGAGAGATTTTAATCTGCTATCAACTCAAGAATTCTTGCTCAAAAATATTTTTATAAATTATAACTGATTGAGAGAAGAAAACAGCAGAGTAGTGATCAAATGCTGAGGGAGAAATTAATTGCTGGTTTGGTGTATCTTGAATGCTACCAGGAGAGGTGTATTTATACTTGAACTTGCAATGCCAACTTCCTACTACATCTGACAGTAGAAAGGTTCACTTGCAGAGGCCTGACAAGAAAAAGACTACAGCCAATAAGAAGTGCACAGCGCTTCTTCTCCATAAATGCTTGAATAGCAACAATGAGATATGTTCTGATCTTGAGCTGTCAAACACACTTCCAAAAGCACTTTTCATAAAAAATATTAATAAAACTGAATAGCTTTAGTTTAAAAAAAAGCATGGATATGAAGTCTGATTTTTTTTTTGAGTTTGACAAAACCTTTAAAGATTATTTTAATAAACTTAAATAAAACTTTAGTTTTAAATAAAATTTAAATATCTTTAATTTAAAATCAGTTTTGGGTTTTATAAATTTCCAAGTGGTATATTATTTTAGGGTGTTTGTCATTTTAAAATAAAATGACGAAACTCTTCAGTCTTGGATTCTTCAGATAAAATGATTTGAGATCATTTAAATATCTGCACACTCAGATAAAATATTAGATAACAAAAAATGCGGTGTGTTTTGTAATCATCAAAATAAATATAGAGATGTGATTTTATGTGTACCAAAAATATATCACAATATTTAAAGCTGGGTACACTTGCACCAACAATCTCCCCCTTTTTGATGATGACAAACACAACGCTAAACACGAGAGCATACTCGGTTTCTCTCCCCCTTTTGTCGAAGCAAAAAGGGTTTAAGAAAATCGCTTATGCTCCCCCTCGAAAGATGCTCCCCCTCAAAAGATGAAATATTTGAGAGTTAGTATTTATCAAGGGTTATACTCAAGCATGCCTAAACCAAGCCTTAATTTAAAGAACGCTTTTTTGTTAAGGGCTTTTGTGAAAATATCGGCCAAATTATCTTCCGAATCAACCTTTTCAAGCACGATTTTGCCTTTTTGAACATTATCTCGTAAAAAGTGATGTCTCAATTCAATATGTTTGGTACGAGAATGTAAAACAGGATTTTTACTTAGATTTATGGCACTTGAGTTATCACACATAATTGGAATTTTGGTTAGATGTACCTCAAAGTCGGTAAGAGTGTGTTTCATCCAAAGAACTTGAGCACACGCTCTTGCGGCGGCTACATATTCCGCTTCGGTAGTAGACAACGCTACGGATTGTTGTTTCTTAGAGAACCAAGACACAAGTGAGAGACCTATAAAGGCACATACCCCACTAGTACTCTTTCGGTCAACAATAGATCCACCAAGATCGGAATCGGCGAAACACGTTACTTCTAACTCGGGTTTCTTTGCGTACCATAAGCCAAGATTAGTAGTACCTCGTAAATATCGAAAAATACGCTTGACAGCTTCATAGTGAGTTTGTTTAGGTGAAGATTGAAAGCGAGCACATAAACATACACTAAACATAATATCAGGTCTACTAGCAGTTAAATATAACAAGCTACCAATCATACCACGATAAATCTTTTCATTAAAATCGTTTCCCTCCTCGTCACGAGATAATTGCAAATTTGTGGTCATTGGAGTTTCAACGGGTTTGACATTTTCAAAGTTAAACTTTTTCAACATATCTTTACAATATTTAGATTGACTAATAAAAATACCAGTTTCACATTGTTTTATTTGCAATCCTAAGAAGAATTTTAATTCTCCCATCATGCTCATTTCAAATTCGCTAGTCATTTTCGCAGAAAATTCATTACACAATTTTTCATTAGTGGAACCAAAAATAATATCATCAACATATACTTGCACAACCACAATATCATTTTGAACATATTTCACAAATAAAGTATTATCAATTTTACCCATAATATAACCACTAGAAATTAAAAAGGTTTTTAATCTATCATACCAAGCACGCGGAGCCTGCTTTAAACCATAAAGCGCCTTTTTTAATTTATAAACATGTGTCGGGTTTTCAAAACTTTCAAAACCGGGAGGTTGAGAAACGTATACCTCCTCATTTATAATACCATTTAAGAAAGCACTTTTAACATCCATTTGAAATAACTTAAAATCTTTAGCATTTGCAAAAGCGAGAAGCATTCGAATAGACTCCAACCTTGCAACCGGTGCAAAGGTTTCGTCATAATCTATACCTTCTTGTTGACTGTACCCCTTGGCAACTAAACGTGCCTTGTTTCGTGTGACTCCACCGTTCTCGTCTACCTTATTTCGGAAGACCCATCTTGTGCCAATAATGGTTTGACTACTAGGGCTAGGCACTAAGTCCCACACATCATTCCTAGAAAATTGGTTTAACTCTTCTTGCATGGCCATAATCCAATCCTCATCACCTAAAGCTTCATCTATGGTTTTAGGTTCTATGGTTGAGATAAAGGCATGGAAAGCACAATGGGTATGGATTTGTGATCTAGTTGTCCTTTGGTTTAGGTCACCTATAATTTGATCTACGGGATGGCCTCGAGCGGTTCTAAGATTAGGATCATCTACACCTTGTGGAATAAAACAAGGAGGGGCATCACTAGTTTCAATATTATTTGTGGAAGGTTGGGTACCTAAATCCAAGGTACTAAGTTGTTGGGCTAAGACATCTCCTTCACAAACATTGTCATTTGCTAAGGGTGCACTCGGTTTGGGAGGACTCTCGTCAAAACTAACATTAAGGGATTCTTCCACTACCATGGTTTCCTTATTTAGGATTCTATAGGCTTTGCTATTCCAAGAGTAACCTAGGAACACTCCCTCATAGGCTTTGGGGTCAAATTTGGTTAGGTAGGATTTGGTGTTTAAAATGAAACATTTACAACCAAAAACTTTTAGGTGAGCTAGGGAAGGTTTTCTACCTCGGTAAAGTTCATAGGGTGTCTTATTTAGGATACCTCTAATTAGGACACGGTTAAGCACATAGGTCGCGGTAGCAACGGCATCACACCAAAACTTTTGGGGAACTTGATGTTCGTTTAGCATAGTTCTACTCATTTCTTGCAACGTTCGATTTTTCCTTTCAACAACCCCGTTTGACTGAGGTGTTCGAGGAGCAGAAAAGTTATGAGTTATACCATGTTTATCACAAAAGGCACCAAATTGTACATCATTATCGAATTCTCGTCCATGGTCCGTACGTATGGAAACAATCGTACAACCTTGTTGGTTTTGAATTCGTTTTCCCAAAATTTTAAACTTTTCAAAAGCCTCATTTTTATGTCTCAAAAATAAAGTCCAAGTATAACGGGAATAATCATCCACAATAACCAAAGTATAAAAATTTCCTCCAAAACTTTGAATAGCCATCGGGCCAAAAAGATCCATATGTAAAAGTTCTAAAACTCTTTGAGTAGAAATAACAATTTTTGATTTATGAGAAACGTGATGTTGTTTGCCGACACGACAAGCGTCACAAAAATGATTATCAAACTTTAATTTTGGCAGGTCACTCACAAGCTCCTTATTTTTTAAATTTTGAATTAATCTTAGATTAGCGTGACCTAAACGCCTATGCCATAAAGTAGAAACATCATTAAAAGAAGATAAGCATACATTTTCAGATACAATAGTTTTGCAAATATATAAATTTCCTTTCACAGAACCAGTCAAAAGAACTTGGCCATTTTTCAAGATTTTGCACGAGTCTTCTTCGAAGACAACAGTTATACCATTTTTACACAATTGGCGAACACTTAACAAATTAAAATGTAAATTATCAACATGATTCACATCAAGAAATTTAACATTATTGCAAGAGACTGTACCTCTCCCAATTATATTTCCTTTGGAGTTTCCTCCAAAAATTACCTGTCCACCATCACATGACTTATATGATGAAAAGAGATTATTGTTTCCGGTCATGTGACGTGTGCAACCACTATCGAGTATCCAGTCCATATCAAGGTTTATCTACAATAATAAAGATGTAATTTTTATGGTCCCCATTTCTCGTGGGTCCTTGACAATTAGTTTTAATAAAAAAAATATATATAAAGTCAAACAGAATATATATATATATAATACATTACAAAATATTAATATATATATATAATACATCAAACAATATTAATATATATATATAACACATATCAAGTCAAACAAAATATATATATAATATATTAAACACACAAAATATATATATATGTAGTACGTATATATATATAAACAAACAGTACATAGCAATATATATTACTTATATATATAATATATACAACAAATTATATTTAAACTATATATATATATATAACATATATACATAACACATTTAAAACCATAAACGCATACCACCGGGATTATCATTACTAAACATTCCTTTTGGAATCCATTTATTTACCATTTTAATTTTGCGATTATATTTATCATACACATAAAAACAAGTATTTATATTCGCATTATTATTAGGTTTAGAATATTTATCATGGTACATGCGAGCATACGGTTTTCTCGTATTATAATTTACATTATTCATTTTACGCACATACGGAGGTTTTTGCACATATTGATTTCTTGTATTAACTTTAGGTGATTCATAAAATCTTTTGATGGGTTTACAAGAACATTTATCTTTGCACGTATCGGAACCAATACCTTTTCTACATTTTATACGGTTAGGCATATTAAGCATGTTAAGAACTTTTTTATTACTACTTTCAAAGGCTTTAGCTAACATGTTATCTTTTTCATATGAATCACATTTTCCTTTTAAACATGCAATCTCATTCTCAAGAATATCACATTTTGTACAAATAATATTTTCATGTGACTTTTTATTTAAGCATGCAATTTCTTTGTTTAGAGCATCACAAGATTTACAAAAATCTTTTTCTCCTAATTTAGTTTCTAATTTAGCAATTATATTCATATCATTTTCAGATTTTTGTTTGCCATCATTAATTTTCTTATTACATGCAGATATCGTTTCTTTTAATCTAGAATTTTCGTCTTGGTAACGATTTGCAAGAGCAGCCATTTTGTGAAATGATTCATATAATTCTTCAAGATTATTTTCATTATCACTATCATAATCTGAGTAAGAAGATTTTACCTCATCGTCGCTTTCGGCCATAAGACAAATAGCTTGATATTCGTCTTCTTCTTCGCTTTCACTCCACGCGCCTCCAATGAAGGCTTTCTCCTTCTTATTTTGAAATTTGTTCTTTTTAGGACATTCATTGGCGTAATGATCTTTGTCGCCACATGAGTAACAAAAACCTCTCTTTGGCTTAGCTTTATCGTCACCACTTGAGTCGTCATTTTTCTTTACTTTTTCGTCTCGTTTATGGAACTTACGACTTCGGTTTTCACCACCACGACGGTAGTTACCGTTTCTTTGAAATCTGCCATTGTTAGAAAATTTATTATTATTAAAAAACTTGGAAAAGTTTCTTACCAACATGGCAACTTCATTGAGAGTTTCGGATGGATCTTTTGAGGTGCTAGCTTCCTCCTTCTTCTTCTTGACATTCGGAGTTGAGGCATTAAGAGCGATCGACTTCTTTTTGACTTGCTCCCGATCTTTGTTTCTTTTGAGTGCAATTTCATGCACTTTAAGATTACCGATCAAGTCATCTATCTTCATTATGGAAAGGTCACGGGAGTCTTCTAAAGATGTTATCTTTTGCATCCACTCCGAAGGAAGGGCTCGTAGGATTTTCCTTATATAGTCCTCGTTAGGATAAGTGCGATCCAAACCTTTCAAAGTAGTCACAATAAGGTTAAATCTTTTAAACATTGAGTCAATTGACTCATCTTGTTTCATTTCGAACAGTTCATAATCGTGAACTAAAATATTCACTTTACTAGATTTAACCTCCGTGTTTCCACGATGAGTATTATTTAAACTTTCCCATATTTGATTTGCAGTTTTATATGTATATACTCTTTCAATTTCATCAGTTGTTAAAGCAGCATATAATATATTTTTAGCTTCAAAGTTTAAACAAAAATGAGTTTCATCAGAAGTAGTCCATTCATCTATAGGTTTATCAATATAAACATCATCTTTCACAATGGTGGGTTTAAAATTCCCTTTTTCTATAATATTCCAAATCTTTTGATTTTTGCCACGCACGTGACATTCAAATAGCTCGGCCCAAATGCCAAACTTTTCAGTATCTATCAAGGGAGGTTTTGAAAACACAATATTAGTTTGTTGAGCCATTTAAAGGGATAAAAGAAATTTATGCAGAAATTTTTTGAAAGACCTGCTCTGATACCAAATGTTAGACAACCTAAGGGGGGGGTAAGGTTGTATTTTAAATCTTTTACTTTCAAAAAATTCTTTTTACAAATAAATACAGAATAAATAAAGCAGAGTATAAATAAATAAGTATACAACAATTATATAAACAGATATAATTTAAATGCACAGCGGAAATGTAAAGAGATAAGGGAAAGAGAATACTTGACAACGATATTTTTAAAGTGGTTCACCAAACACAAAGTTGGCTAGTCCACCTCGAGAAAATAACACTTCTCGGAGATCCAATACGAAACGTGTTCTTTACGGTAGAAACACAAACCTTAATACAATAATACAATCACGAATATCTCTACTCAGTTGAGAGAATTATATGGATCACTCACTCTAATCAAACACTTACAAGAGGGTATAATTTTAATATGACAATCACTCTTGTAAAATATTAATCACTTGGATTTTTAGAGAGAGTTTGATCACTTGAGTTGTTTTGCTGATTCAACTAATCGAGAGATTTTAATCTGCTATCAACTCAAGAATTCTTGCTCAAAAATATTTTTATAAATTATAACTGATTGAGAGAAGAAAACAGCAGAGTAGTGATCAAATGCTGAGGGAGAAATTAATTGCTGGTTTGGTGTATCTTGAATGCTACCAGGAGAGGTGTATTTATACTTGAACTTGCAATGCCAACTTCCTACTACATCTGACAGTAGAAAGGTTCACTTGCAGAGGCCTGACAAGAAAAAGACTACAGCCAATAAGAAGTGCACAGCGCTTCTTCTCCATAAATGCTTGAATAGCAACAATGAGATATGTTCTGATCTTGAGCTGTCAAACACACTTCCAAAAGCACTTTTCATAAAAAATATTAATAAAACTGAATAGCTTTAGTTTAAAAAAAAGCATGGATATGAAGTCTGATTTTTTTTTGAGTTTGACAAAACCTTTAAAGATTATTTTAATAAACTTAAATAAAACTTTAGTTTTAAATAAAATTTAAATATCTTTAATTTAAAATCAGTTTTGGGTTTTATAAATTTCCAAGTGGTATATTATTTTAGGGTGTTTGTCATTTTAAAATAAAATGACGAAACTCTTCAGTCTTGGATTCTTCAGATAAAATGATTTGAGATCATTTAAATATCTGCACACTCAGATAAAATATTAGATAACAAAAAATGCGGTGTGTTTTGTAATCATCAAAATAAATATAGAGATGTGATTTTATGTGTACCAAAAATATATCACAATATTTAAAGCTGGGTACACTTGCACCAACAGTAGCTTTTGGGGGGCAAATGGGGTAAAATGGTTGTGTCAGGTAGAGAAAAGGGGGTTTCCTTTGTGATGATGATATTTTGAGCTTTGGGCAGTGGGAGAGGAGGATGTTCAACATTTGTCTTATCACTATTTTTTATGTTTGGGTTTTTGTCAACCAAAGTACCAAGTAAGGGTGTCAAGTCAGTGGAGGTATTGGATTTGGTCCAATTACATGGTGGGTAAATAGGGGTTTGGTTAATTGTGGAAGCTTCCTGAATGGACTTTTGGAGGGTAGAGTGAACTAGGTGGTTAGAGTTGGTAGTACTTACCTCCATAGGATGGGACTTCTTTCCAAAGTAAAAGGTAATTTTGTCTTTAGCCCTAACTGGTTTTTCGGTGTCTTTTGCCGGCGTCAAGTTGCCTGATCGGAAGAGGTCGCCGGAAAAGTTCCTTTTGCCATTATCTTCTGGGTTGAACTCCACTTTCCTCTCCATGTTGAGTTTCTCCAGGTCCTCCATCTTTCCTTCTTTATTTGCAAAGAACGGGGTGAAACAGTCCCCCACGTTTTGTCCCGAGAGCCACAGACCATAAAGTTGCCAAAGTTTCCTGTCCAGATCGTCCGGGTCGCGAATAACCATCGTATTGTTAGTGCAACTCACATTATCATGGCCCCATATTCCGCACCTGTAGCAAATCAGCGGTAGTCTTTCGTACTTGAATTGAAGCCACATTTTACTCCCTTGATAATCGATAAAAATCCCGGGACAAGGCTGTGAGTCCACGGGAACGTGTATCTTCGTAGTCGTATATGCACGAATCATATCGAGGTTGCTTCCTTTCCATTTAAGTTCGGCGTTTGGGTCTGCTGCTTTTATCCATGAGGTGAGGTTGTTCTTGGTGTAGAGTTTAAGGGGGATGTTGTTTATGGTGAGTGAGAGCGGCATAGTTGTGAGGTTTGCTTCCTTCTAGTTCCCAGATTCCGGCCACTGCGTTCCCAGGAGAAAACCTCCTGAAAAAATCCATGGGGTACGCTGGATGACTCATTCTTGATCAGTTGGGGAGCCAAAAGAGAAACCGAAGAAGGCACTTTTATCGTCTTCACCTAGATGCTTTATCTTCCAGTCCTCTTTAAACTTCCACATCCTGTTGTCCCGTCCCCATCTTTGGAGTTTTCCCGCAATGGAGGAAAGACGGTTGGGAAGGTCTTTGAAGGATTCCCGATTCCACGTACTAGAAATGAGGATGTCGAGATTCGTCTCGTGGAACCATTTGTTCTCGAATCGGAAAAAGTTGAACTTTGACCGTTTCACCGTATGGGTTTCGAGAGTGTGAAGGAGTATAGGGGAATGATCGGAATGTCACCGGAGAGGGATGGGGAGCCTAAAGCTCAATGACAATGAGATGTCAGACCACAGAGAGGGATAAGTCTATATTTCTAAAAAAAGCCATTAGTAATAAATAACAAATTTTTTGGAAGTTAGATATTTCAAATTGGTTTTAAAAGTAAGTTTTACAAAATTAAAATCAAACAAAAATACATAAACTTGTCCTTCTATAAATATCAATTCAAATTTACAAAAAAAAGATTTATTGCAAAGTATTTAAAATGAAAATGTGTGGTAAATAAATGGGTGAACAAGTAAAGTGGTACGAGATAACGACACTTTTGTACTGTTGTGAACCGGTCCATATTGAGAAGTAGGCATGTGCCCTAATAAAGACAGGAAAGATAATTAATACTTGATCAAGATGTTTTAATTTATCACGTATTTTAAAATTAAAATTGAACATTTTTTATTAATTTTTTTGAAACAACAGAAGATTTTATTACCAATGCTTAAACACAATACAAACAACAGCTAATTCATGCTAATACCAACACAAAGGCTCCCAAACGAACACATGAAACAGCAAGGGAAAAGAGAAAAAAAATCCACAGGATTGTTCAAACAGTCCAGCTTAATGGACACAGTCGCAAGGTCTGATCCATGCAGCCAAAACCTGTGGAAATCCCACCTGCGCAACAGCAATTGAGAGGATGTTTGCAAGGGACAAACTTCCAGGAAGGTCGAGGCCACTGGACCCGAGCACCGCGCTGTCCGCAAGCGTTCCTCCAGCAGAAATGGCCCGTTTGTAGCTAGAGTCTACGGCGACCTCGGGTTTGCGATCCAATTGTTCCAGTCGCCTACCAAGCCATGATCCCTGTGCTTGATCCACTCGAATACCTTTACCTGAGCCGTAAAGAACTGATCTGAAACTTTTCCTTGCTCCTTCGCAAAGATGATTTTGTTACGGTTCGCCCAAATTAGATACACAAAACACCACACGGCAGCTGTCCATTTGAGTCCTAATATTGTATTATTACCCCACTGTCCAGTGTCTCCCAATACGTAGCTTATTGAGCTCAACGACCCCAAGTTCATACTCCACCATTTAGCTACTAGTTGCCAAAGTAGCTTCACATCTTCGCACTTGACCAATGCATGATCTAAGGTTTCTATCTCGTTCCCACACCTTGGGCACAATAGTGTATCCAATTCAACTCCTAGAATGTTTAAGGCTTCTCTAGTCGGGATCCTTTCCTAACTCGCCACATAAATACACATATTTTCTTTGGAATGCACTTCACCCACTTCGTTTCCACCAAGTTACTATCACTCACCATTCTCCTTTCCTCTAACAAATCCCTTAGTTTTTTTTTACCGAAAATCCATTTTGCGGATCCAAACCCCACACGGTCCTATCGACTACCCCTCTCCTCGGAATTTTGGATTGTAGCAAATTCATCAATTTTGCCATTTCTCCGGTCTCTCTCCCCCTCGGGTCACGCCTCCATTGCCATTTCCATACCCACTCCTCTCCCACCCACTCCCCTCTTTCCATGATCAAGGCGTGTTTATTCGTCTCGAGTTGAAATAATCTCGGGCATTCTTCCATGAGTGTGCGATCCGTCACCCATTTCTCCTCCAAAAATCTCGTCTCCGCTCCATCCCCGACCTCATTTAGCATCGAACCCGAAAAGTCTACCCCTTCCTTAACTAGACCTTTCCCCACTTTCACCACTGATAACTCTATTTATAGAGTTATTATTTCTTTGAATTTCGGATTTTATTTTGTCAAATTTAGCCATTCCGCCTCTCAAAAACCCCCATTCTTAGTATAAATGTCGAAAATGAGCAAATGGAGTAAACCTTTGTGTTTAATAAATTATTTGGTGGATTTTGGGTAGTTTTCACGTTTTATCTGCAGTGACGTGAACAGTGCTCACTCCGGTTCCCCACTGCTGCCGCTGGAAAAGACAAAAAGAAGAAATCTGAGTTAGACAGCATGGTGGGGGCAGTTAGAAGGTTCAGTAACAAGTACAAGCATGGGGATTATTTTATTCTAGGCTTGCTCCTAAAGAAGATGGCAAAGTGAATTTAATATTCATACCTAAGAGCCTAGAAGTCAACTTTTTGAAGAGTCCCATGGTTAGAAGCATCAAGCCCTTGGTTAAAGAAGAAACATGGGGCACAAATGGTCCTTGTGCTCCCATAATTCAGCTGATGCAAAGTCAAAAGACCTCATTGGGTATTACCCAAGCTCTTTCCTTGGTGTATAAAAGGAAGGGCTTGGGTCATTAAATCGAAAAAATCAATTGTCAATCTTTAATTTTAGCAAGCATCTTAGTTTGTAGACTTAAATTCTCTCAAGTTTAGAACAGTTGTTAGTTTTACTTTTCTGCAGTAGTGTAACTTTAATTTCTGGTGTTTTTAAAGTTCTAGTTTAACTTTCAGTTGTAGTTCTCGAACAGTGGGCAACTTACGTTCCCCACTGTGAGCAGTAATTCAAAGTCACTTTTTCAATCATGTCTAAATCTTCATCTTGTGTTTTATTTACTTCAGATATGTTAGGCTAAACATCCTTTGGGATGTAGGCAAGAGAAGTACCTAGATTTTAGAGAAAATGCTTGAGTAATCTTTATAATTAGAATATTTGTTGTTTTGGTTATTCATTCTCGATTATACCCCAAGGATGCGAACAAGCCGATCACTTGTAAGGATCTAAAAGTCTAGTTCTCAACTCAGAAATGGGTAGAACGTAGTGACACGAGCTTGGATAATGCTAGGGAGTTCGAAAGAATTCTTATGACACTTACGAGAGTGAGGTCAGCACAGTGAGCTAATCTCTCCCCACTGGAGTAGTAGACAAGCTAATTTGTGTATTTAAAACACTTAGAGTATTTGTCTCTACACATTCCATCGAGGCCCGAGAGGGTCCATTCTGAGATTACCATTGACAAAACAACAAGTACAACTAGTATGAGATTTTTACTTAACGGTGTGAGTATTTTGTAACCGGGCTTTTCTAGCGAAAAGACCGACTTCAATTACTAGGATCACTTTTTGAGATCAAGCATTTACTATAAAATCTAGGGAAAATCTAACCTACATTTCATCTTTTAAATCTTTAGTAAAATCGTTAAATGTAGTTACTTCACCAAACCAACTCAAGATATTATTTTTCCTCTCTAATCGAAACTTGTAAAAGGAGCTCATGAGAACCATATTGTCTTGATTGTCCAGTCCCTGTGGATTCGATTCCGGTATTTTACCGGCTATTACTTGCTGTGACGATCATAGTGGACAGTGTACACTTGCGCTTCCCACTGTGGACAGTTTGCAACCCACTGCGAAATACACATATCGCTTTTATACGCAACAAGTTTTTGGCGCCGTTGCCGGGGACTGGCGTGATTTTTAAATCTCAAGACATTAGTTTTTGTTCGAGCCCGAGTAACTCGTTTTTCTAGCACCGTTCGTGTTGTATGCCAAGGCAACAACACGGACCTTTGTTACCAATCGATCTTGAAATAGAGAAAACTTTTCGGAAAAGACGCAGATACAAAAATCGACAACCCCCTGTGATCCCCACTGTGAACATGGCTGCAGTACCGCCACCTATAGTGGAGACCACAGTGACGATTGCCGATAGCAGAGATCGAAAAATACGAGACTATGCTACTTCCGGAGTCAGTGATTTAAGCTCCGGGATTAGAAGGCCCAATCTTGAAACAAACCACTTTGAACTCAAACCGGTGATGTTCCAAATGATCCAAGCCATGGGTCAATTTGGGGGATCACCATCTGAGGATCCACACTCGCACTTAAAATCTTTTTTAGAAATGACCGATTCCTTTCAGTTGCAAGGGGTGAGTGATGAAGCATTAAGACTAAGACTTTTTCCTTTTTCACTAAGGGATAAGGCAAAGTCATGGCTGAACTCACATGCACCTCATTCGATAACCACTTGGGATGAACTTGCCGATAAATTTTTGCAAAAATATTTTACTCCCACGAAAAATGTAAGATTGCGAAATGATATTATTTTGTTTAGACAAGAAGAAGATGAGGCTGTTTCGGATGCGTGGGAACGATTTAAAGATTTACTTCGCAAATGCCCACACCATGGCATCCCATGTTGCATCCAATTGGAGACCTTTTACAATGGTCTTTCCAATGCATCCAAAATCATCTTAGATGCAACAGCCGGTGGAACATTCACAAGTAAGACTTACAACGAAGGGTATCAAATCTTAGAAAAAGTGTCCAACAACAATACCGAGTGGTCCAATCCGAGAGCACCCATGACAAAGACCAACACCATCGACTCCGAGGCACTTAAAACCATGAATGCGCAGTTAGTGGCCTTGACCAAAATCGTTTTGAACCAAAACAGAGGCCAAGTCAATTCCGCAACACATCTCCCTGAAAACTGCTCACTCTGTGGAGAAGAGCACGTTTTTGACTTCTGTCCAGCAAATCCCGAGTCCGTAAGTGATATAGGGACCAACCCAAGAAACAACCCGTACTCACAAACCTATAACCCAGGTTGGAGAAATCATCCAAATTTCTCTTGGTCGGGAAATCAAGGACTCCAACCCCACGGGGCGAGTCATGGCCAATCAAGACCACACAACCCACCTGGATTTCAGCAACATCACAGTGGGCAGAACTCACATCACAGTGGGCAGAACCCACCAAATTTTCACCAAGGCCAATCCTCACAATACCAATCACGCCCTACTCAACCCACTGAGGCACAACAATCAATCGAGTCAATTCTCAAAGGTTTTATGAATCAAACTCAAGCAGCCATTAGGAATATAGAGACCCAAGTAGGACAGTTAGCCGTTGAAGTTAAGAACAGACCACCAGGAACGTTACCTAGTGATACCGAACACGCTAGAGTGATAGGAAAAGGACCTGAACATGTCAAGTCCATCACACTGAGGAGTGGAAAGGATCTGCAAGGTATCGTCTTCGAATCTGATGATTCGCCTCAAAAACCCACTGTGAGCACCACAGTGGGCACTCCTCAAGTCACTGTGATCCCCACAGTGGGGACCGACATCCCTGATCTTCTCACTCCTGGACCTGACCCAAAGCCGACTATTCCAAGGCCAATACCACAGCAAGCTCAAATTGACCCACGAAGCATACCATTTCCTCATAGAATAAAGCCTAAAAATGTCGATGTTCAATTTAAAAAGTTTTTAGACATTTTTAAACAACTTCATATTAACATACCCTTGGTAGAGGCTCTCGAGCAAATGCCAAGCTATGTTAAATTTTTAAAGGATATTTTGAACAAAAAGAGGAAGTTGGGTGAATTTGAGACTGTGGCTTTGACCGAAGAATGTAGTGCCCTCCTTACTAGCAAGATTCCACCTAAGTTGAAAGACCCGGGTAGTTTCACCATTCCATGCACAATAGGAGGACAAGAAGTAGATCAAGCACTCTGTGATCTAGGAGCTAGTGTCAACTTGATGCCTTTGTCCATTTTTAACAAGTTAGGTATTGGAGAGGCTAGACCCACAACCGTGACATTACAACTAGCCGACCGGTCCATTGCCTACCCCAAAGGGGAAATAGAAGACGTTCTGGTCCAAGTGGATAAGTTTATCTTCCCTGCCGATTTTCTAGTTCTAGATTATGAGGCTGATAAAGAAATCCCAATCATCTTAGGGCGTCCGTTTCTTGCAACCGGACGTACTTTGATTGATGTGCACAAAGGGGAACTCACAATGAGAGTCAATGACCAAGAAGTAACCTTCAATGTCTTTAAGTCTCTTAAGTATATAGATACCGAGGACTGTTTCGCTTTGACTTTGATTAATGAAACCCACAGTTTTGAAACAATGCCCACAGTGGGGAGTGAGAGTGAACACTCTGAATCTGGGAGTGAAGACACTTTTGAGGATGAGTGTAACGCCTTAGTAGCAGCCTTTGAACCTCTCGACTTTATGGATAGAAATGTTCAACCCCCTTCAATAGAACAACCCCCCGAGTTAGAGCTTAAACCATTGCCTTCCCACTTAAAGTATGCTTATCTCGCTAAGGATAACAAACTTCCCGTTATTATATCTTCCAAACTTAGCGAGAAACAAGAACAACTTCTGATCGATTTGTTAATGAAGCATAAAAAGGCAATTGGTTGGACGATAGCGGACATTAGAGGAATAAGCCCCTCTTTATGTCAACATAAGATCAATTTGGAGAGTGAAAGCCCGGGGAAAGTCCAACCTCAAAGAAGGTTGAACCCCATCATGAAAGAGGTAGTTAAGAAAGAAGTCTTGAAGTGGTTAGATGCCGACATTATCTATCCCATTGCTAGTAGTAGTTGGGTGAGCCCCGTCCAATGTGTCCCTAAAAAGGGAGGGACAACCGTAGTGAAGAACGAAAAGAACGAGCTCATTCCCACTAGGACTGTCACGGGATGGAGGATATGCATGGACTATAGACAACTCAACTTAGCCACTAAGAAAGACCATTTTCCCTTACCATTCATAGACCAAATGCTTGATAGGTTGGCGGGAAAAGAATTTTATTGTTTTCTAGATGGATACTCCGGATACAACCAAATCCACATTGCACCCGAGGACCAAGAAAAGACCACCTTTACTTGTCCCTACGGCACTTTTGCATTCCGGAGAATGCCATTTGGATTATGTAATGCCCCCGCCACTTTTCAACGTTGTATGATGGCCATTTTCACCGACATGATAGAAGACACCATAGAAGTTTTTATGGACGATTTTTCTGTGATGGGGACATCATTCAAAAATTGTTTGGGAAATTTAGAGAAAAGCCTAGTGAGATGTGAAACCCACGACCTAGTTTTAAATTGGGAAAAATGTCATTTTATGGTCGAAGAGGGTATTGTGTTAGGACATCTTGTCTCAAGAAGAGGGTTGGAAGTTGATAAAGCCAAGCTTGAAGTAGTAGCACAACTTCCCGAACCCACCACGGTAAAAGGCATTCGAAGTTTTTTGGGTCATGCGGGTTTTTATAGGAGGTTCATCAAAGATTTTTCGAAAATTACAAAACCCCTATGCAACCTATTACAACACGAAAAAGATTTCATTTTTTCCCAAGCATGCCGAGAGGCTTTTGAAAAAATAAAGGAAGCATTAGTCACAGCACTCATAGTGACCACTCCTGATTGGTCACTCCCATTCGAAGTAATGTGTGATGCCAGCGAGTGGGCTGTGGGGGCTGTTCTCGGACAGAAAAAGAACAAAGTCTTTCACCCCATTTATTATGCAAGTAAAACACTGATTGAAGCTCAGATTAATTACACTGTTACGGAAAAAGAATTACTTGCAGTGGTGTTTGCTTTTGATCGTTTCAGGTCATACTTGATAGGGACGAAGGTGATAGTACACACAGATCACGCGGCAATTAAATATTTGATCAACAAGGCAGATTCCAAGCCACGGTTGATTAGATGGGTATTATTGCTACAGGAGTTCGATCTGGAAATCGTAGACAGAAAAGGAACAAGTAACCAGATCGCTGACCACCTGTCAAGAATTGAGAAGACAGTGGGAACTGTTCATCCCACTCCTGATCCCACTCCGGTAAAAGAAACTTTTCCTGATGAACAATTGTTATCCGCTCAGCATCATGAGAATAATGTTCCTTGGTATGCTGATATTGCAAACTTTTTAGCTAGTGGACTTAAGCCCGATGGGATGATTGGACAACCATTTAAGAAATTTTTACACGACACACGACAATATGTTTGGGACGATCCATTCTTGTATAAGATAGGGGCGGACCAAATATTGAGGCGTTGTGTCCATGGGAGTGAGCAACATCAAATCCTCCATGGTTGTCACACATCCCACTACGGTGGTCACTTTGGTGGAAACCGTACCGCTGCAAAATTTTTGCAAAGTGGATTCTTTTGGCCCACTGTTTTTAAAGACTCATATGAATTTGTGAAAAATTGTGAGCAGTGTCAACGTACAGGGAACATTTCGCAAAGAAATGAAATGCCTCTTAACAACATTCTCGAGGTCGAACTTTTTGATGTTTGGGGAATCGATTTCATGGGACCTTTTCCAAATTCCAACAACAACTTGTATATTTTGGTAGCGGTAGATTACGTTTCAAAATGGGTAGAAGCCATTGCTTGCCACTCAAATGATGCCAACACCGTGGTGAAATTTTTGCATAAAAATATTTTCACTCGTTTTGGAACACCACGGGCATTGATTAGTGACGAGGGTACCCATTTTGTAAATAAAATCATGGCCGCTGTTCTTGCTAAATATGATATTCATCATAGAGTGGCCACCGCATACCATCCGCAAACCAATGGTTTGGCCGAGCTTTCAAATCGTGAAATAAAAGGGATTTTGGAAAAAGTTGTTAAACCGCACCGAAAAGATTGGTCAACCAAACTTGATGATGCTCTTTGGGCCTACCGAACGGCCTATAAAACTCCTTTGGGAATGTCTCCATTTAAATTAGTTTTTGGCAAAGCTTGCCACTTACCGATTGAATTGGAGCAAAAGGCGTTTTGGGCCCTTAAAGAGCTTAACATGAGTGAGGATGCTGCGGGTAACAAAAGAAGTTTACAAATGCATGAGTTAGAGGAGTTGCGTTATCACTCCTATGAGAACGCCAAGTTGTATAAAGAGAAGACCAAGATGTGGCACGATCGTAGGATCAACCATAGGGAATTTTTGGAAGGACAAAAGGTACTACTATTCAACTCCCGTCTCAAGCTCTTCCCAGGTAAACTCAAATCCAGATGGACGGGACCATACACCATTATGAAGGTGAGTCCCTTTGGAACAGTGGAATTAAAGTCTCCACAGTCTGGTCAGACCTTTAAAGTCAACGGGCAAAGGGTAAAGCATTTTCTGCATGAGAGTGCCCACATCCCTGCCCACTCCCCACCGCACTGTGATTAAGAAACATGGGGTCCACTTGTAAATATTTTATTTCTGTTATTTGCTGTGTTTTTATTTTTGTTCTTTTTAATATTGCATGGTAGTCTGATTTCATGTGTGTAGGCACAGCTCCAAACTTTCAAAAGAAAAAATCAACAAAACGCGTCGCAGTGGGGAAGGCGCAAGTCACTGCGCTCCCCACTCTGGAATCTGACGGATTATGGGACCATTTGTGGGGCCCAATGCTGACAAGACTTCACTTTTTCTGCCAACTACTCAACTTTTGCTGCCACATAACCCTAGTTCTCCATTTTCCAAGAAAATCATCATTGTCCTTTTTCCCTCTCTCTCCTGAAAACCGACGGTTCAACCCTAAAACCCTTTCAAAAATCCTAAAAACCATCATTAACTCCCCAAAAACCACTTTTGTTTCCAAATATTCAAAAACCATCTTTTTCTTCTCCATTTCTCTCTCACGAACCAGAACCAAAACCCCTCCAATGGCTAGAAGTAAGAGGCCGATTTCGAACCCTCAAGCACCTACTCGAGCGGCGATCCGTCGTCGAAACACCGAAAACACCCCACCGGAAACCATCACCGGTGACCTTAACGAACTGCCGCCGGTCTCCGGCGAGCATCCGGTGACTTCTAGTGCACCGATGACATCTAGTGCACCAGACGCAGGTTCCTCCAAACAAGAAAGCCCGAAGGCTATTTCCTCTCCACGCGTCTCAACCACGAGTACCAGCCTTTTTGACACCGAGGCTCTGCAAGCCGAAGAGGAAGAACGGCGATTGGAGGAGGAATACATTCAACGAAAGGAAGTGATAAGAAAGAGGAAGGAGGACGCCGAGAGAAGGCGTAGAGAAGAGGAGGAAAGAGTCCGTAAAGAAGAGGAGGAAAAGAAACTAGAGGAGGCAAGGATTAAGGCAGAAAAGGAGAGGATCTTCGAGGAGGAGATGAAGAAGGCTGAAGCAGAATTGTTTGCTGAGAACGAGGAGTTGCAGAGAATAGTGGAGGAAAATTATCAGAGTCAGTATGTTGGTTTTAAGTTTGATAAGGAGAAGAGTGCTGTTTCGGAAGATGTCCACAGTGGGGAGAACCCTATTCCCCAGGCCGAAAAGAAGAGGAGAGTGGTTACCAGATCCACGGTGGCCAGGGCACGAAAAACACCGACAAAGAGGCCTGCTAAGCAAGATTCACGAAAAGGTAAAAACCCTACAACCTCTCTAAGTTCATCGTCTATGGAAATTGATGATGGGGATGAACAAATTCAAACCCAAAACCCACATCAATCCATCGTGGGTACTGAGCATGCCCCCAGTGGGGTGCCCAGGCAGTTCACCTCCCCGGAGGTGGCTGCCCACTTTGACTGCATTGCGAAGCAAAAGTTGAAATTAGAGAGGGGTTTTGACCCCGATTTCGTTGAAGCTAATTCATTTGTCAAGGATAGAATTGTGGTGCATGATTGGTCGATTATTTCTGCTGCTAATCGACGTGCCAATGCCTCGCTAGTGCGTGAATTTTACGCCGAGGCCTCTCAAAGTAAAGACCCATTTGTGGTAGTTCGAGGTAGGAAAGTTTGTTACAATCCAGGGGAAATTAACCGAGTATTGGGGAGAGGAAATTCGGGTATTTGTGAGTTTGCGCAGTTCTTGAAGAAGATGACTCCCGCAAGTGAGGACCTCATTTTAAGAGAGATAGCAGCTGAAGGGAAACCATGGAATAAGGACGGTCAACGACGGTGCCTAAATGCTGGTTCCCTCACTACCGAGGCTGCCGTTTGGTTCCAGTTTCTCCGTGCTTCATTATCCCCAACTTCGCACGACACCACTTTGTCGATGCATAAGTGTGCGCTGTTGTACTGCATCCTCACGGGAAAGAGGATCAACGTGGGCACTGTCATGCATGCGGCCATCGATCAAGCGCGTACTCGGAAGAAGGTAATTTTGCCCCTCCCTTGCCTTATTACTTCGTTGATGATAGACGCAGGTGTACCGTCGGCTGTGGAGGACCAGTGGTTAGATTCCACGAGTACTATCAATGTGGGAACCATCCGAAAGATGGGACGGCACATCACCACCCCTCCACCCGAGCAGGAAGAAGATATCCCCACAGTGGGGACTGTTAACCCCACTGTGTTCATAGCTGAGGAGCACGTTGCAAAAACGCCTCATACACCGGTGC
Organism: Saussurea involucrata; assembly: GCA_033807775.1. Lineage (NCBI taxonomy): Eukaryota > Viridiplantae > Streptophyta > Magnoliopsida > Asterales > Asteraceae > Saussurea > Saussurea involucrata. Next base: position 125,788,762 of record CM066318.1, on the reverse strand, counting down.
GCACTACCGATGCAGGACCTTCCAGCAATCAAATGACCGAAATCTTGGCAGCTTTACGTAAGATCAATTACCGCTTAGACTTGATGGAAGCCGAGCAAAGATACCAAGGAAGGGCCACGAATTCTTTTTGGATGTACACGCGGGAACGAGATGAGGTCATGGGGAAGTTTGTGAATGAAACCAACCCGGTGTTGGCAGCCCAACTCCCGAGCTTTCCCGAGGATATTTGCGCAACGTATGCTAGTGAGGATGACTTTGCGGAGAATGATGCCGGCAGTTCACCAAGTACCACCCCGAGCCACTGAATGGTTTGTTAAAACATTGGTTTTACCAGTTTGCTCCCCAAAAACAATTTAATTTTCTGTATGATGCCTATGGCTAGGCTTTTGACACATTTGCTGCTTTAAACTATCCGTTAATGATGCATGAAAATCCTACCGTAGGTAGGTAATTTTGGTTACTAACTTGATTATTTGGTTTGAATGCTTGCATGATTTTTTTCTTTTTAGGGTACAACTCTCGGTTTCCGACAATTCAATGGTCCCTTTTGTAAGTACAAATCTCAACTTATCCCACAATGTGAAATAGGTCCTTTTTGCATCCAATCACAACTTTTTTTGGTGTTTCCCCAACACACCTCGTTGAATCCTTCCAAGTCACAGTGGGGACACTGTGCAGTTTTAAGTTTGAGGTGGGGACTTCCAGATGTGACTTCTAGTCTGTCCACAGTAAGGACACTGTGAGGTCATAAGTTTGAGGTGGGTAAAGCCTCACCCACCTCCCAAAAAAAAGAGAAAAATACAAAAAATACAAAAACAGAAGAAAAAACGGAGTTGCACTAACAAAGTTGATGGTGTGCCTTTTCTGGACCATCAGAATGCCCACTCTCACAAAAATAGCCATACCCAAAATAAATCCTGAAAGTGTGCGTACATACCCATGAAAAATCCAAAACACCCACTTCTTGAAATAAAAATCTCCAAGCGAGATCTTCGGTCCATGTTTGGAAATCCGTGCAAAAACCCTTGGAAAAATCTTCAAAGCCGAAAACCTTTCGAACCCAAGAAAAGCCCTATTTTTCAATTGTGAACAAAGGAAAGATTTCGTCAAATACAAAAGTGAAACTTCAATTTTGGAACCGAAAGAAGTATCTAAAGGAGGAGATCAACGTCCATTCAAAGTAAAGAGTCGGTAAGTCCCTAAAATTTCAAATGCATTGTTTTGTATATATTTTATTACTTGGGGACAAGTAATGGTTTAAGTTTGAGGTTGTGATAACTCTATTTATAGAGTTATTATTTCTTTGAATTTCGGATTTTATTTTGTCAAATTTAGCCATTCCGCCTCTCAAAAACCCCCATTCTTAGTATAAATGTCGAAAATGAGCAAATGGAGTAAACCTTTGTGTTTAATAAATTATTTGGTGGATTTTGGGTAGTTTTCACGTTTTATCTGCAGTGACGTGAACAGTGCTCACTCCGGTTCCCCACTGCTGCCGCTGGAAAAGACAAAAAGAAGAAATCTGAGTTAGACAGCATGGTGGGGGTAGTTAGAAGGTTCAGTAACAAGTACAAGCATGGGGATTATTTTATTCTAGGCTTGCTCCTAAAGAAGATGGCAAAGTGAATTTAATATTCATACCTAAGAGCCTAGAAGTCAACTTTTTGAAGAGTCCCATGGTTAGAAGCATCAAGCCCTTGGTTAAAGAAGAAACATGGGGCACAAATGGTCCTTGTGCTCCCATAATTCAGCTGATGCAAAGTCAAAAGACCTCATTGGGTATTACCCAAGCTCTTTCCTTGGTGTATAAAAGGAAGGGCTTGGGTCATTAAATCGAAAAAATCAATTGTCAATCTTTAATTTTAGCAAGCATCTTAGTTTGTAGACTTAAATTCTCTCAAGTTTAGAACAGTTGTTAGTTTTACTTTTCTGCAGTAGTGTAACTTTAATTTCTGGTGTTTTTAAAGTTCTAGTTTAACTTTCAGTTGTAGTTCTCGAACAGTGGGCAACTTACGTTCCCCACTGTGAGCAGTAATTCAAAGTCACTTTTTCAATCATGTCTAAATCTTCATCTTGTGTTTTATTTACTTCAGATATGTTAGGCTAAACATCCTTTGGGATGTAGGCAAGAGAAGTACCTAGATTTTAGAGAAAATGCTTGAGTAATCTTTATACTTAGAATATTTGTTGTTTTGGTTATTCATTCTCGATTATACCCCAAGGATGCGAACAAGCCGATCACTTGTAAGGATCTAAAAGTCTAGTTCTCAACTCAGAAATGGGTAGAACGTAGTGACACGAGCTTGGATAATGCTAGGGAGTTCGAAAGAATTCTTATGACACTTACGAGAGTGAGGTCAGCACAGTGAGCTAATCTCTCCCCACTGGAGTAGTAGACAAGCTAATTTGTGTATTTAAAACACTTAGAGTATTTGTCTCTACACATTCCATCGAGGCCCGAGAGGGTCCATTCTGAGATTACCATTGACAAAACAACAAGTACAACTAGTATGGGATTTTTACTTAACGGTGTGAGTATTTTGTAACCGGGCTTTTCTAGCGAAAAGACCGACTTCAATTACTAGGATCACTTTTTGAGATCAAGTATTTACTATAAAATCTAGGGAAAATCTAACCTACATTTCATCTTTTAAATCTTTAGTAAAATCGTTAAAAGTAGTTATTTCACCAAACCAACTCAATATATTATTTTTCCTCTCTAATCGAAACTTGTAAAAGGAGCTCATGAGAACCATATTGTCTTGATTGTCCAGTCCCTGTGGATTCGATTCCGGTATTTTACCGGCTATTACTTGCTGTGACGATCATAGTGGACAGTGTACACTTGCGCTTCCCACTGTGGACAGTTTGCAACCCACTGCGAAATACACATATCGCTTTTATACGCAACAAGTTTTTATACCCATTTCTCCTCCCAAAATCTCGTCTCCGCTCCATCCCCGACCTCATTTAGCATCGAACCCGAAAAGTCTACCCCTTCCTTAACTAGACCTTTCCCCACTTTCACCACCTCCATCCAAGTCGTGCCCCCCTCCCCCCCCCCCCCCCCCCAAACTCCTATGATTTTCCCGAAGCCCCCCATCCCATCCGTAAAGACTACGGATCACACGTACCTACAACGCTTCTTTTTCTAAGTGAAACCTCCACCACCATTTACACAAGAGTGCCCAATTCATTTCCTTTAGACCCCCAATATTTAACCCCCCCTTTTTAAAGCCTCCAAGACCGAACCCCATTTCACCCATGCATGCACTCTTTTCTTTTGTGACTCCTCACCGACTCCCACCCCTCCCCCCCAAAAAAAATGGTTCCTCACCCTTTCAAGCTCTTTCAACACTCCTTGCGGGGACCGAAACAAAGAGAAAAAGTACAACGAAGTGCTACCTAAAACCGACCTTACCAATGTTAGCCGTCCTCCGAATGAAATCATTTTCTCCTTCCATGTCGCTAGTTTCCTTTTCATATTTTCGATTATTGGCTTACAATGTTCTATCTTCCGCATTGATGCTCCGACCGGTAGTCCGAGGTAAATAAAGGGGAGTACATCACAACCACATCCCAAGCATCTTGACCAAGATTGCACCTCTTCTATTGGTACACCAATCCCATACAATTTACTTTTGCTCAAGTTTATTTTCAACCCCGATACAAGATGAAAACATTTCAATATTTTCATCAAGTTCTTACAATTTGCAAAATTCCATTCTCCAAAAATATCGCGTCATCCGCGTATTGGAGATGAGAGATTACGACCTCATCTCTTCCCACTTTGATCCCTTGAAACAATCCTTTGTTCACGGCCTCTTCCATCATAACGTGCAAGCTCTCGGCGACTAGTAGAAAAAGAAATGGTGCAAGAGGATCACCTTGTCTCAATCCTTTCTCCATGAGGAATTCTCTAGTCGAAGAGCCATTAACCAACACGGAAATCTTTGATGAACCAAGACAAGCTTTTATCCACTCTCTTCAATTTTATTAATGCAAGATCAGTATTTTCGTCTTGGTTAACTTTTTGGGTATCCGGATCAACCTGTGTATACCTAGATCATTATCAACGGTTCCTAGAGAATAAGAGAAAAAAAATTCTAAGTAAATTTAGAGGACTCTAACCGATGACCTTATTGAAACTTGAGGTAGTTGATAATATTCAAGATCATATGTTTACTTTACTTTACTTTGGTGATTATTGGTTTATGAGTTTTAGAATACGTAACTTGGTCTTAAATGGTTGGCTGCAACAAGTCAATGAAAATATCGTCAAATCAAGTAACATGTGTTGTTTAAATATGTCATTTTCAATTTGCTAAAATCACAATCAATTCAAGCTTTTTAACGACTTCTTTTATTCCACTGAACAAGTAAGTAGTAAGTAATTAATAAGAGTACATTCCGATCACTACAAAATATATATTGAATAAGTGTCGGTGCAAATGATAGACGTTTATATATGATTAAAAATCTGGAGGTCTTATTCAAACTTTATATTTTTACTTTTATCCATTTTAAAACAAAAATAATGATTTTTTTGATTTATACTCAAAACAGTTTTGGGCATATATACAACTGCCCAATCACATATATATATATATATATATATATATATATTTGCATGTGTAGGCAAAATGATAAAAAGTTCGCTTCAAGTTTATGGTTTTTTAGTTGTATGTTTTAGCTTGTATATTTATCACTATTCTAAAAACCCGCCGCACAGCCGTCATGGTCTAACGCGCAGTCTTCGTAATGTGATATTTGATTTTTCATTACGTTTTTAATGTCTTATTTGCAAGTTTTTTAATATATAAGTTAATTTAAGTTGCTTACTACTATTGGCTCATTGGGCAACACTACAAAACATATATTTTTATTTATAATATTATATATGAATTTGAAATTTGACGCCATAAGTCATGACTTGAAAACGCCAAGGCTTGAGGCATATTCTAGCCATATGAATACCAAATACGTTAATTCTTTTTGCATTGACACCAAAACATGTGTGTTTAATTGCTTCATGTCGTGCTTAAAGATTTATTTAATCAACGAATCATCGATAAAATCATGCAGTTTGTTCTATGTTTTCTACAACATTATACCCAACACTTTGTTGGCCAATTTAACGATTTTAAGTATGGTTCACAATGTAAGATCGCTACCAAATATGCTAGAGATTTAACATTAAAACACAAGTTTAACATTAAATTTGTAACTTGAGTTCACTAATTTCTACTTGCGACTATACAACCACCTTCTAGCCTATTTATTCCTTCCAACACACTAAAAGATCTTAGTTTTCTTCTAGGTTGTGCTTCTGTAATTGAGATAACCTTCATTCGTTTGTGATTATACTAAAAAATAAGATATTATCGACCCCTCCCCGCCCCTCAATACGATGCCCATATGATCATACATTCCTAATTTGAACATATTCTCCAACTTCCAATTTAGTCCACCGCTCGTTTTTTTAGCGGCGGAGATGTATTGAAACTAGCAAGAAGCTAGAAAAAACGCAATAAAAGGGTTTTGTAACCAACCCACCCAATTAATGTTACATTTTTTTACTTCTATTTGTAACACAAAAGAACGAATGAGTCACAATGCTATCTCACAACTTAACTTTCTTAGGCTAGAGTCTCATTCCGAAAAAACCAAATAGCCCATAAAACCGTTAGAACAACCGCCTCAGAGCAATTCGACTCCATTTTCTTCAAACGCAAAGATAATAACCAACCAATCCACTCCAATTATTCTTTCAATTTGTTTATTACAATTTCTACCCCTTACTTGGACTTTCATTTCATCTTGGTCCTAGTTTCATGGTGTTACATTATTGATGGACTAAAAATATTAGGACTCAAAACTTACAAAAGATAAAACGAAAAAATGTGTAGCTTTTTTTATATTGAGAAAAAAGTAGTAAACATGTACATCATGCACATCCAATTCAAGTAACGAAAATGGTATTAAACTACATCCAGTTAATATGATGGCAAGATTTTAAATAACGACGATGGTAAACATCTTAACTAATATTAACCAAATAAAATAAAATAAAAATCAGTAACCATTTATTAGTTTTTGTATAGTGTGTGTGTGTGTGTGTGTGTGTGTGTGTGTGTGTGTGTGTGTGTGTGTGTGTGTGTGTGTGTGTGTGTGTGTGTGTGTGTGTGTGTGTGTGTGTGTGTGTGTGTGTGTGTGTGTGTGAGTTGGTGGTAACTATGGTTTGAAACCGATTATTTGAAAACAGCTCATCTATATATAATAATAATAATAATCATTATAATAATAGTAATAGTCAATAATAATAATAAATTATTATTATTAATTATTACTATTATTATTATAAAACAATTTAATTTAAAAAATTGCAATAACTTGATAGTTGCTTTGTAGCTGCCCACTTTTGTTTCCTCCAAAGAACAATTACATTTCAACTCTAATCTAAACTTTATCTAAAGTTTCTTTTTCCTTTGCTTTTTTACCTTTTCCTTCAAGAGAAAAATATATATATATACAATTGACACCAATCAAATCGAATACAATAAATTGATTTAATACTTTTAAATTAGATTGAAAGTTACGAAAAAGTTTTTGGCTAATTATATATAAGGTTGAGTTTCGGTGATAAAGTTGAGAAAACGTGAAAGTGGTTATCAACGGTTGGATGATAAATTAATGCATATTAGAAAGAGATGCACCAGATCAATTCTCTTCTAAGCCGCAATTCATGCGAGGGCATTTGATTAAAATTGATCAACTACAAATTTATTTTAATTATATTATTTAATATTGTAATTAATTATTTTTTCAAGATATCATATTTGGTCATTTTACATGTTTATAGGCTAGTTTTTGTTCAACATGACTTTTTCATCAGCTAGCGTATCGGTCACTAGCTAGCTAATCCAACTATCAGCTAGCTTATCGGTAGTTTGCCAAACATAACCTAGATGAATACATGTCCAACTTTAAGTCAATGAGATGCTAATAAAACTTGACAACTCAAATACAAGGAGCTTGAAAACGGTTAGAACGGGAGGTTAACTTGAGGAAATATCCAATATTTTTCATTTCAAATTTAATTATTCTTATTAGGAATCACCTGTAAATATTGATGTTAATATGTCTTTTTAAATATATAATTGATTCATATCAATCTTTAACTTTCGACAGCCTGTTTAAAATTCGCATAATTTCAAAATTCAATAATGAATCTCTTTCTTATTTTTTTTTTCTTTTTCTATTTACAAACTTTGAATAAAACATACTTTTTTTTTATTTTCTTCTTTTAGCAAAAAAAAGGTTCTTCCCCACGTTTTTCAGCAATTTTATTCTTTTTATGATAGTTTTATCTTAAAAGGAAAATCATTTTGTTATTATCCATTCTACCTATAAATATAATTATGACTAATGGGTTGAAGATTTTTTTTTTATGTAAAAATGTTATTTAGTTATTTAAAAAATGTAATTATTATATATATTAAAAGTAATATGGCATTTCAGTTCTAAAGATTTATTTATATATCATTTCATTTTTTTAAGATATAAAATATGTATACGTCAAATGCAACAAATAAGCTCATACACCCTTTCACTTTTGGTGAGTTTCGAAACCCTGGCCTTCTAGTTCTAGGAAGTCAAAGACCGTTTGGCTAAAGGCACTTTTATATTATTACATATTAACATTCAAAATCTCACAATATGGGTTTGGTATTTACAAAAAAGAATTTAATTCTTAATAAAACAAGAAAAACAGAGTATACAATATAAATTCCATGTTATTTGCCTTAAATAAACAAATGGTCTGTTTCAAAAAAAAAAAAAAAAACAAATGGTCAAAATAGAAGACAATAATCAACTGATTTTATTTTATTTGCATGTATTTTATTTTCATTATTAATATAAAAATACATAGTTGTAAGGTGTTTTGATTTTATATGGTTTGAAAGACAAGATATTATAAAAATATTTGAATAAAAACAAAGGATAGAACAACCAATGGACAGAAAATAATAAGTGAATATATATGTGGGAATAATCGTATCGGAATATAATTAAAGGCCAACTAATGGAAGGAGATGTTCAGACCTTTTTTTCAAGATCTTATGGAGCATTTGGTTTCACCGAAATGATGTTTTTTGAAATGACGGTCCACGCGACACTCCTTCGGTGATTTTTCGCGCTAAAATTATGCTTACGGATTGGAGGGTTGTAACAACCCAAACAATTTTAAACATGCAATTCATAAAATTAAAACATCCCAAAATCGCGTTCCAAAATTTCCTTACATAATATCCAAAATTGGTTGGCGGAACAACCTACACAACTGAGAACAAAACTAAACTAAACCATAGTGTCTCTACATTATCAGGCTTCTGCTAACGCCCTGTTCACTTGCTAGAGCCTTTCATAACCTGCTTTCCTGAAAAGGTTTTAATTTGAAAAGGCGAGGGTTAGACCATGAGGCCTAGTGAGTCCCTCTTAACAGTTATCAAAGCATTTAAAAATAGTTTATCATTTTCAGTATAAAGCATTCATAAATCTATTCATATAAAATCGTTCACGGATAAAGGTCCGCCCCTTTCGTAAATTGGCACCCTGAAGTCACCCTAGGGTGACAACGGGTCAGTCTCATGCTGCCTTACAGGGTCACACCTCCCTTGGCATAAACGGAACACACCCCCCGGCACGAGCTGGCGGGCCACACCCCCCGACTTAACCAATTTACATCAAAATCAATGTATGCATACATCCCACATAAAACTTTAAACAACTTTCATGCAGTTAAAAGCTAAAAATAAACATGGCATTACACATCATGTCTTGCTTTGGAAACACGTTAAAAGTCACGCATTTTACTTAGAAAACTCACCTGGCGTTCTTACTGTTCTTTTCTAATCTGATCCAAACCTCCACTCGATTTCCCTGAATAAATGGTCAGAAACAATAAGCAGCGTACTCAACTTTCCGGACGTTACCCCTATCCAGACAACACAACCTTTTCGGACAACCATCCTTTCCGGACAACACTACTTCCCGGACAACCTACTTCCCGGACAACACTACTACCCGGACAGCACTACTTCCCGGATCCCTTCTACTTACCGGTTACACGAATTTACCGGATATTAGACTTCCCGGACACTCATTCGGAAACCTTCAATCATTGAGACTTACCGGATACGCATCCGGTAACCCTCAACCGATGACAGTTTCCGGACGGAGTGCTGGGACGAACAAACAGGGAAAAATCCATTCTAGTCTCTTTTTAAAGCTACAAAACAGTAGTAATTAACCACATAATTGCTCTGTAATAAAATCTCGCTTAGTTTCACTAAACAAACATTGTTTAAGACCATTAATTCTTACTTTAGAGTCTCAAGTAGCTTTATTTAACAAAAACCTTCAAACATTCAAACAATCACCAAATCAATCCTATTTAGTGATACAGATTAGGGATTACCTGATAGGTTTCTAGCAGAAAACGAAATCCAACTCCACTCCTTCTTCAGATTCCACCAATTGATGATTCTCCTCTCCAAGAGCTCAAGAATCCTCCAAAAACCCTATTTCTCTTTTCCTCCTACTATTCAGCCGTAAGACACCAAATGATTGCACAAAACTAGGGTTTTGTGCCAATCATTGGCTTTTTATACTCAAACCCTTATTTACCAAATACACCCTCAACTTTCAGCTTGAACAAATCTTTCCACAAGATATTGAAAACTCTTCCATTATGGTCTCGGTTATTACAACACTCCCCCCTCAAAAGAATTCCGTCCCCGGAATTCCATTTTCGAACAGGTGAGGGTACTTGGACTTTATATCTGCTTCCATTTCCCACGTTGCCTCTCGTCCCTTATGATACTTCCACTGGACCTTTACTAAACGAACTTCTTTGTTCCTTGTCTTTCGTACCTTATTGTCTACGATTTCCATTGGTTCCTCTTCGTACATCAATTTCTCGTCAATGTTGACATCTTCTAACGGAATGGCTACATCGGTTTCGGCCAAACATTTCTTCAGATTCGACACATGAAATGTCGGATGGATCCTCCTCAACTCTTCTGGCAAGTCCAGCCTGTAAGCTACCGCGCCAACTCGTTCAATGATAACGAAAGGTCCAACATACCTCGGCCTTAGCTTTCCTTTCTTCCCGAAACGCACTACTCCTTTCCAAGGCGAGACCTTTAACATTACTTTGTCCCCCACTTGAAATTCAATAGGCTTTCTTCTTTTATTCGCATACTTCCTCTGTCGATCTTGCACGATTCTCATCCTTTCGCGGATCAACTCGATCTTATCCGACGTTAGTTGTACAATTTCCGGTCCGGCCAACTGCCTTTCTCCTACCTCATTCCAACACAACGGCGTACGACACTTTCGTCCATACAATGCTTCGAATGGAGCGGCTTGGATACTCGCATGATAGCTGTTGTTATACGAGAATTCTATCAAAGGTAAGTGAACTTCCCACGAACCTTTGAAATCAATTACACACGCCCGAAGCATATCTTCTAACGTCTGAATCGTTCTCTCGCTCTGACCATCCGTCTGAGGATGATAGGCCGTGCTCAACTTTAGTTGTGATCCCAACTCCCGTTGTAAACTCCTCCAAAATGCTGACGTGAACCGACCATCACGGTCAGACACTATGGATCACGGCACTCCGTGCCTAGCCACTATCTCATTAATATACAATCGGGCTAACTTCTCCAAAGAATCCGACTCTTTAATAGGTAAGAAGTGCGCTGACTTGGTGAGTATATCTACAATCACCCAAATCGCATCATTACCCTTCGGAGTCCTTGGCAACTTTGTGACGAAATCCATGGCGATATTATCCCACTTCCACACTGGTATCACTGTAGACTGGAGTTCCCCATAAGGTCGCTAGTGTTCTGCCTTAACCTTCAAACATGTCACACACCGCTCCACAAAATGAGCGATATCCTTCTTCATCCCCGGCCACCAGTAAGACTGTCTCAAGTCCCGATACATCTTATTCGTTTCCGGGTGTATGGAATACCGCGACTGGTGCGCTTCTTATAAGATGGTTACTCTCAGCTTGCCCAGTTTAGGAACCCACACTCGGTCTTTCATACACTTCAGCCCACCATTGCTGACTTCGAACGACGATGCAACTCCGACTACTCTTTCGCTCTTTACGTTCTCCTCCAACAGCGCTTCCTCTTGAAATTTCTTAACTTCTTCAAGAAGGTTCGAGGTTTCCTCGACTCTGAAAGCTACGACTTTGGTCTGTTCTCCCCGTTCCTTCCGACTCAGCGCGTCGACCACCACATTAGCTTTACCTGGGTGATACAAGATCTCACAGTCGTAGTCGTTCAACAGCTCCATCCATCTCCTTTGTCTCATATTTAACTCCTTCTGATCAAACAGATGTTTCAGACTTTTGTGATCGGTGTAAATCTGACATCTTACTCCGTATAAGTAATGTCGCCAGATTTTCAGAGCGAACACCACCGCCGCTAGCTCCATGTCATGAGTGGGGTAGTTCTTTTCGTGATCTTTCAACCGTCGGGAAGCGTAGGCAATTACCTTCCCGTTCTGCATCAGCACACACCCCAGCCCAAGCTTAGAAGCGTCACTGTATATTACAAAACCCTCCGATCCATCAGGTAATGACAGAATCGGAGCACTGCTTAGACTTTCTTTCAACTTCTCAAACGCCGATTCTTGCGCTTCAGCCCACACGAATTTGACGTTCTTCCTTGTCAAAGAGGTCATTGGCGAAGCTATCCGAGAGAAGTCTTGAATAAACTTCCGGTAATAACCGGCTAACCCGAGAAAGCTCCTCACCTCCGATGGGGTTCTTGGCGCCTCCTAGTCTTTAATGGATTCAATCTTAGCAGGATCTACCTTGATGTCGTCCGCCGACACCACATGACCCAAAAACTGGACTTCTCTTAACCAAAACTCGCACTTTGAAAACTTCGCATATAACTTCTCACGCTTAAGCAATTCCAGCGCTGCTCGAAGGTGCCTCACGTGATCCTCTCGAGTACGAGAATAGATTAAGATATCTTCGATGAAGACGATCACGCATTTATCCAACAGCGAGCTACACACCCGGTTCATCAAATACATGAACACCGTTGGTGCGTTAGTCAACCCGAAGGGCATGACTAAGAACTCATAATGTCCATATCTCGTACGGAAAGACGTCTTTGGCACATCCTCCTCTTTCACTTTCAATTGATGATAACCCGATCTCAAGTCTATCTTTGAGAAGTAACTCGCACCTTGAAGTTGGTCGAAGAGGTCATCGATCCTCGGAAGCGGGTACTTGTTCTTCACCGTTACCTTATTGAGTTCACGGTAATCTATGCACATTCGCATAGATCCGTCCTTCTTTTTAACAAAGAGTACCGGCGCTCCCCAAGGCGATGTGCTCGGACGAATAAAACCCTTGTCGAGCAACACCTGCAACTGAGTCATCATCTCTTTCATCTCCGCTGGTGCTAACCGATAGGGCGCACGGGCAATCGGTGCCGCCCCAGGTAACAGTTCTATTCTGAACTCCACTTGACGATCCAGAGGTAGACTCGTCAAGTCATCCGAAAACACTTCCGGATACTCATTCACTATCGGTACATCCCCCACACTCTTCTTCTCCTTCTTAGCATCTAGCACGTAAGCTAAATACCACCGACATCCCTTTCACAAACACCGCCTAGCTTTCATCAACGAAATCAAACACGACTTCCTATTTCGTTGATCTTCATAAATTACCACCTCTTTCTTATCGGGGAAGGCGATATGGATCAGCTTCTTATTGCAAACTATGTTAGCGTCATTTTCCGCTAACCAGTCCATCCCCAGGACTACATCAAACTCCCCCATTCCCATAGGATACAACCGCAATGGAAATAGGTGACCATCCACGTCTATGCTACAACTCTCATAAACCTCCTTCACCCAGACTCGACTATCATCTGCTATCTCTACTTCAAACCCAAAGTTCAACCTCTTGGGTTTCACTTGCAATTTTTGAATAAACTTGGGCGACACAAACGAACGGTTGGCCCCCGAATCAAACAATACTTTAGCGAAAATCGAGTCTATAGGAAAGGTACATGTTACCACATCAGGCGTGTTCTCCGCCTCTTCAGCCGACATGTGAAAAGCCCTTGCTCTGGCGCGAGCCGGCTCCACATTCTTCTCATTACTCTTTCCTCCGCTACTCCCACCTTCTCCCCTAGCGTATCCTTTCTTCAACTGCAGGCAGTCCCACTTGACATGGCCCGACAACCCGCACTGATAGCAGATCCTCGGATTGCGACAATCTCGAGCTAGATGCCCCATCTTCCCACACTTATAACATCCATCCCTTTCAGTCCAGCATTCTCCTCGGTGCATTTTGTTACACTTTGCACACGGCTTCTCCACTGGCTTGTACCCCGCCCGCAGATCGGGTCTGGCTGCATTCGGCCTTTTACTGTCCCGACTCGGCCCGTCCACTTACGCTTATCTCCGACTCTTTCGGTCATCTGCATGGTCTTATCCTTTTCAGTAAGTTCCGCAGTATCTACCGCAGCCTGAAAAGTAGACGGATCTTTCACCTGTACCATTTCTCTTATCCTGCTCTTCAGCCCGTAAATGTACCTCTCAATCCGCCTTTCTTCAGTAGGCACATACAACTCGGCAAACCGGGCTTTCTCAATGAACTTCGACGTATATTCCTGAACTGACATTGACCCTTGCTCCAATCCCAAAAACTCCTCCTCCAACTTCTTAACCGCTGCCAAAGGACAAAACTGTGCTCGGAACCTCTTAACGAAAGATTCCCACGACATACTCTTCGCCACTTCCGATCCCCTACCTCCGTTCTCAACATCCCACCAATAGATGGCCTCAGACTTCATCATTGACATTGAAAACAGTACCTTGTCCTCCTCGGCGCACTTGCTAGTATCGAAAGCTAACTCCATTTCGCGAACCCACTTCAGAGCTAGAACGGGGTTGCGCTCTCCGTCGCACGTTGGAGGTTTGCATGAAATGAAGGTTTTAAACGAACACCCTTTCACTGCTTTCGGTTCAGAAACAACAATCGGGGTCGTCACTGAATTGTTTCCTATTTCAGTCCGTGGTGTACTACCATCCTCAGTCTTTTTCCCCGTACTGCTCTTGGTTCCTCCCTCAAACGTAGTCTTATGCTGGTTGTCTAACATTGTCTGTAAGGTCTTCTGTAGTTTATCCATTTCTGCTGTGAACTTATCCTCCGTCACGAAAGTCGGTGCGGCCTCAGGTTTACGTCCCTTCTTGGCCTTTGTTTTCTTTACCGACACTGAACTTTCCTGTTCGGATATTGCTTGTACTTGTGGTTCCTCAACACTCCTTGCCTTGCACCTAACAGGCATTTTCTTTTTCTTTCCCTTGCCTTTGGTGGTTGCCGTCCCTGCTTCAGTAACGGCCTTTATCGGTACTGTTCCTCTACCTCTCCCGCGGTCTCTACCTCTCCCACGAGTGGCCGCCGCTCTTATAGGTTCCATCGGTCCATCCTCCATCAACTCCTCAACTCGCACAGTTTCCTCTTGCGGCGTAGTACTCTTGGTTTGCGCTTCCTCCACTAACGGAATCGACCTACTTCTCAAGGTTCTCGTAGACATTCTGATACACCACAACAACAACAAAAGACTCATTAATACTAAAGACTTATTTAATACTACAACAACGGAATTATAAGGCAAGTTAAGCACATACATGTACCTGTAAGTTCACAATTACACTGGCCAGGTGTAACCCCAAACTTACCTTACATGACCGTCCTCGGTACCTTATTAGCCCCAAATCTAAAATAGTGTCCTCCTAACGCATTCCTGATTCTCAGTTGTGATTTCTACTCCACAAAGTTTAAGTCTAGGCCATCCGGTCACCTAAATCCCTTAAACTATGGCTCTGATACCAACTGTAACAACCCAAACAATTTTAAACATGCAATTCATAAAATTAAAACATCCCAAAATCGCGTCCCAAAATTTCCTTACATAATATCCAAAATTGGTTGGCGGAACAACCTACACAACTGAGAACAAAACTAAACTAAACCATAGTGTCTCTACACTATCAGGATTCTTCGCTAACGCCCTGCTCACTTGCCAGAGCCTTTCATAACCTGCTTTCCTGAAAAGGTTTTAATTTGAAAAGGCGAGGGTTAGACCATGAGGCCTAGTGAGTCCCTCTTAACAGTTATCAAAGCATTTAAAAATAGTTTATCATTTTCAGTATAAAGCATTCATAAATCTGTTCATATAAAATCGTTCACGGATAAAGGTCCGCCCCTTTCGTAAATTGGCACCCTGAAGTCACCCTAGGGTGACAACGGGTCAGTCTCATGCTGCCTTACAGGGTCACACCTCCCTTGGCATAAATGGAACACACACCCCGGCACGAGCTGGCGGGCCACACCCCCCGACTTAGCCAATTTACATCAAAATCAATGTATGCATACATCCCACATAAAACTTTAAACAACTTTCATGCAGTTAAAAGCTAAAAATAAACATGGCATTACACATCATGTCTTGCTTTGGAAACACGTTAAAAGTCACGCATTTTAGTTAGAAAACTCACCTGGCGTTCTTACTGTTCTTTTCTAATCTGATCCAAACCTCCACTCGATTTCCCTGAATAAATGGTCAGAAACAATAAGCAGCTTACTCAACTTTCCGGACATTACCCCTATCCAGGCAACACAACCTTTCCGGACAACCATCCTTTCCGGACAACACTACTTCCCGGACAACCTACTTCTCGGACAATACTACTACCCGGACAGCACTACTACCTGGACAACACTACTTCCCGGATCCCTTCTACTTACCGGTTACACGAATTTACCGGATATTAGACTTCCCGGACACTCATTCGGAAACCTTCAATCATTGAGACTTACCGGATACGCATCCGGTAACCCTCAACCGATGACAGTTTCCGGACGGAGTGCTGGGACGAACAAACATGGAAAAATCCATTCTAGTCTCTTTTTAAAGCTACAAAACAGTAGTAATTAACCACATAATTGCTCTGTAATAAAATCTCGCTTAGTTTCACTAAACAAACACTGTTTAAGACCATTAATTCTTACTTTAGAGTCTCAAGTAGCTTTATTTAACAAAAACCTTCAAACATTCAAACAATCACCAAATCAATCCTATTTAGTGATACAGATTAGGGATTACCTGATAGGTTTCTAGCAAAAAACGAAATCCAACTTCACTCCTTCTTCAGATTCCACCAATTGATGATTCTCCTCTCCAAGAGCTCAAGAATCCTCCAAAAACCCTATTTCTCTTTTCCTCCTACTATTCAGCCGTAAGACACCAAATGATTGCACAAAACTAGGGTTTTGTGCCAATCATTGGCTTTTTATACTCAAACCCTTATTTACCAAATACACCCTCAACTTTCAGCTTTAACAAATCTTTCCACAAGATATTGAAAACTCTTCCATTATGGTCTCGGTTATTACAAGGGTCTCATTTAATTCCATTCAAAGTCTTTCAAATCCACCCGAATCCCTTCACTTCCCTAGATGGCAACCGCCGCGTGATGGTTTTCTCAAATGCAATGTGGACGCCCCGGTCTTTGCCTCGAACCATAAAGAGGGTTTTGGAGCCGTCCTTCGTGACAACTCGGGTACCTTCGTTTCAGCTTTCACCTCACCTTGTTTTTTCGTCCCGTCCACGAGGGAATGTGAAGCCCTTGCTATCCGCGATGCTCTTCATTAGATCTCAAGTCGTAACGATAATCAAGTTTAATTGAATCCGATGTCAAGATAGTTGTGGAAGCTATTTATGACACTTATATGGACAACGCGGAGTTCGGCGACATCATCAAGGATATTAGACACATTCTTAATTCGAATGATCACATCTCCGTTCATTGGATCTATCTCTCATTAATAATTGATTTTTTTTTCGGGAATAGTGACCAAAAATAAAATAATATATATAAAAAGTGAAATAAAAAAATTCGTTAGAAATCCCTAAAATACCCTCTATAAATTAAATGTATAAAAAAGAAAAGCAGAAAAAATTACCTGATTGGTGGATTTTAGTTTGTAAAGTTTGCATGAATTAACTGGTTTGCAAAAGAACCCAACCCTCTCTCTCTCTCTCTCTCTCTCTCTATATATATATATATATATATATATAGGACGATAATCAAATGAGAACCAAAAATATGTTACAAACCCGTGAGAACCAATATAAAAATATTTGTTTACATGATTTTTTTCATCAAAACCTATGATTTAAGATATTGTTACACATATGTTCGTGTTCACCTTGTGAAAAGATTAAATGTGAAAACGATTTTTGTTTCACCTAGTGAAATGAAAAATACTCGTAAAAAATATTCATATGGTGAAACAAATCCATGTGAAACTATCATATTATGAAACAAATATATGTGAATCAAAATATATTAAATCCTATCGTTTGATGAAAAAATATCATGTAAAAAATTATTTTTTATATCGGTTCTCGCGGTTTATAACATATTTGTGGTTCTCATTTGATTTAACCCCTATATAAATATATATATATAGGGAAATGTTCAATAGAGAAGTGCAAATATTTAGAGAAATAGAGAAGTAAAAAAACACGGGACCGTTCATATATGAACGTTCATATATAAACAGTCATATATGAACGTTCATAAATGAACGTTCATATAACAGTCATATCTGAACGTTCATATATGACTGTTTATATATGAACGGTCCCGTGTTTTTTTACTTCTCTATTTCTCTAAATATTTGCACTTCTCTATTGAACCTAAGGTTATATATATATATATATGGGTTAAATCTAGTGAGGACCAAAAAAAGGTTAAAAACTTAAGGACTAATCTAATGCATTGATTAATTTTAATCAATGGTCATTAAAGAAAAAAAGTCATTTGTAATAAAGGGGGAAAATAAGGGTATTATTGTCAATTTGTAATGAATTTTGAGGGGTATAATAGTGATTCATTTAACAAATTCAAATAAATAAAACACGCGGACTTCAGATAAACATTTATAAGAACATAATTTTCTCCTCATTCATACGATTTCTTTAACCGGATTCATAACTTTCATCTCTGATCAGTTACATCTTCGTGCGATTAATGCAGAATCGATAATGGCAAAAAACAACAAAAATCTTGCTTTGCCGAAGATAAGAATCAAAGGTAAACGACTATTTCACTCAGATCCTTAAACCTTTAACATTTAGGGTTTTATTACGATTTGAAATCTTCACTCAAATCCTTAAAATTTAGGGTTTTATTACGATTTGAAATTGGTTTCTTGATATACAATTGGTAGAAAGAACGAGATGTTGGTAAAGAAAACAAATACATCTAGCAATCCTGAAGACGACATCCATAATGCGAAGAAACAAAATGCGATGTGTAAAAGGGTATTTTTAGACTGTGATTTGGAATAGGTGCTATCTTCTATCTTTTATTGTCCATCTCGTTGCTCCTCTGTTTGACGCACATATGCCACTTTAATGTTATATTAACTCTGATGTTTGATTGACTTAACACTCTGATCAGATTCATATGGTGAAACACTCTGATCAGATTCATATCGTGAAACACTCTGATCAGATTCATATCATGAAACACTCTGATCAGATTCATATGGTGAAACACTCTGATCAGATTCATATGGTGAAACACTCTGATCAGATTCATATCTTGAAACACTCTAGTTTTGTTTCATAAGGTGAAACACTCTGATCAGATTCATATGGTGAAACACTCTGATCAAATTCATATGGTGAAACACTCTGATCAGAAATTTTACCTCTGCCACAAAATACAAAATGAAGGTGCTCTTATGAATTGAATTGAAGTAGTTTACATCAACATAAAAAAACCTCTAATAATGATTACCATCACATATTTGTAGCACAATGAGAAGGTATTAATTCACTGTTAAGTGCAAACATCAAGTGTATTTAGTTGATTGCCAACATCAAAGTTTGTTGAACATTATTAAGTCAATTACGTAATGCATAAATAATATTTGAGGAAATGCATTTAAATAATAATAATCACAAAAGTTGCATGGGCTAAA
Organism: Saussurea involucrata; assembly: GCA_033807775.1. NCBI lineage: Eukaryota > Viridiplantae > Streptophyta > Magnoliopsida > Asterales > Asteraceae > Saussurea > Saussurea involucrata. The sequence continues at coordinate 125,769,651 of CM066318.1, read as the reverse complement.
ATATGTGGATTGCTTTATGCATGACATTTACTGTTTCTATTGTTGTTTCAAGATATATGACATCCTCTACGTTTCCTCGTATTCTAAAATTCATTAGAATAGTAAATTAAATGTGATTTTTCACAGGGAACAATACTGGTGAGCAAATGCATAGTGTTCAAGCCAAAGACACATGTGAAGGTATAAATCATATAGAATCTGGGGCTGAAAAAGGTATGAAAGTAGGAAATAAAAAAAGTTTTGTTTGTTTATTTTCTGATGTAAGCATTTTTATGTTACATATGAACTAACGGAAATGGTTTCATTAATTGATTAGTTTATGTATTTTACAGAAAAAGGAAATGTGATTTGCACAGGGGACAAGATTAGTTCATGTATTTTACATAAGTTAAATAACTGTTTTATAATATTATACTTTCTGTATCACTAAAATCATAATAATCACTATATATTCATTATAGGTGTTTTTCCCAGTCGTGTGTGAAATTAATTACTATCTGATGGTTTTCAACCTCAAGAACCCTGTTGTTGTCATTATAAACAACCATGCATATGATGATGAAGTAGAAAATATATATGGAATTGTTCCTAGTAATGTGGTATGTGCACTATGTAACACCCTCAAAATTTGAATGAGCAACTAACTTTAATTTCAATAAATTAAACTAAAAGATGATAAAATTACTTCTACATATCATCCTTGAAAATACCTCAAACTTTAAACATCACAAATTAAGCAGCTAACAACTCTAGGCGGGTGTTACTTAACCCAAATAAAAGTTGCTAATTCCAGAAGTGCGGAAAACTTCGCTAAGCATCTCACTTCCCATGCACTCTACTAGCACTCATCACTTCGCAGTGTAGCTAAAGCTATTCCCAACCTGAACCTGTTGCACATGCCGACAAATGAAAAGGTTAGGCTAACGCCTAGTGAGTTCAAGAGTTTACATCAGGAGCAAATCATTTGATAAATCAACAGCTTCAACTTAATAAATGATTTTCTAAAAGGGTTTGTATAAAAGACATCGACAACCCATTTTCCAAACGCACACAATTTTCTGAGAGGAAAGCTTCCAATGAAAAATCGTTTCTCTGCAAAGGACTCAAATCCAAAACTCACGTCAAGAGTTAATTAATAATAATTTCTCAAATAATCGCCACTGTGAATAAAACTCCAATAGTTAAAACATCCAATAAGGATGTAACATAAATCCGTCCATCAATCATGGAAAACAATCCATATGCATATAATATAACCTCAACAAAGCGAATAAATAAAATACCCGAAATCAACACCCTTCGGTGACGGGGGAGACCCGATCTCATCGAATGTGGCAAACACATAAATTAAACCACGATTAAATTAATGCAAGTAAGCTTCTTGGATGTGGAAAACAGATGACATCAACCATACTAGGTCTTTAGTCAATCCTCGGCATCAATCATACTAGATCTTTAGCCCATCTTAGACATCAACCATACTAGGTCTTTAGTCCATCTTAGACATCAACCATACTAGGTCTTTAGTCCATCTTCGGCATCAACCATACTAGGTCTTTAGCCCCACTTAGACATCAACCATACTAGGTCTTTAGTCCAAACCACCAAGTTCAATCCTGCTGGATCTTTACCTTGGAAACCCACCATCCGAAACAAGCTTACTCGACTTAAATATATATGTACATGACCCCAAAAGAATAACCAATACATTCAAATCATGTAAACATCAAATATAATGCAATTCAAACCCCAAGCCCACGTCGAGCTTATTAAAACCAGGCGAATGCCCTCGAGACTCAACAGAGTCCAAAACCGAGCCCTCTGCTCAATAGATCTAATGATCATTTATCAACATCGATTCATGCAAACGAAATGCATCTAACACACATCATGCAAACACACTGTAACATCTCGAATTTTCGTTGTATTATTTTTGTAAATTACAAGTTTTAACTTGGGGTTAAGTTTGTATTTGTTTAAAGTTATTGGTTGAAGTGGATTTTCAATTTGAGGGTTTGTTGTGTCATTTCTTTAAAGTTAGGGGTGCATTTGGTAATGTGAGCTATGACTCACTATGTTTAAGTAGGAGGTGTCACACAATTAGTCTTAAGTGACTAATTGTGTGTGTGTGTGTGTGGTTATTTTCGGTAACGAGAGAGAGAGATAGAGCCGAGAGATAGAGATAGAAAGAACGAGAAGAAGAAGAAGAAGAGCAAGTGAAGCAAGGATTTTCAGCTGGTTTCTGAGATTAATTGAAGAAACAAAGGTAAACTATCCTTACTTTTATGTTCATAAGTTTAGAGATGGGTTTTTATGAAATATGGATGTTTTGGGAAATCTGAGTATACGAGTAGGTTCACTTCATAGCCTTAATCATATCTGCATAATATCAGAAAGATTCATGGTGTAAAAACTACAAAATCTGGGTTTTAGGAGGAACATAGTGGACTGCGATATGGATGAACATCATGGATATCGCAACCTTGAGTTGCGACATTCATGCATATCGCAATAGAAGGTTGCGACTTGGTAGTGAAGTCGCAATAGAAGGTTGCGACTTGGCAGTGAAGTCGCAATAGAAGGTTGCGACTTGGCAGTGAAGTCGCAATAGAAGGTTGCGACTTGATGTTGAAGTCGCAATATAAGGCTGCGACTTGATGTTGAAGTGGCAATAGAAGGTTGCGACATGGTGACCATGTCGCAGTAGTTGATTGCGACTTGCACTGTGCATTGCGATAAGAGATTTTTATTTAGTTGGTTGCGACTTAAGACGAAGATTTTTAGATAATAAGGATTCTTAATTTTAGAGAGTTTTGTTCTGTAATTTAATATCAGTATATGTGTATATTGGGTATTACAGTAAACTGTGGTGGTGAAGACAGGAGTTCCTACGTCTTTAAAAGAAGTGTGACTTCATACCAGGTGAGTTTATTCAACTCTCTTTAAAATTCAGCAATTAATATTGAAATAGATATATAATATGTATGTCTGAACATGTTATTAAGGACTCGTCTTAATTAGTAATAAGTCCAAATAAATGACTAAAAGTTATGATATGTTGATCCATGTGCTAAAATGCAATGAGGGGATAGTTAAGAAGTCGAGGTGTCAAAACTATTAATATTCTTTATAAATGTTTATATATATAAAATATGTTTTGGAGATGAATATATTGTATGTTATGCACATATGATAGTAAGAGTAATAATACTTATGTATTGTGTGGTGATTGCTAAAAATAGGCATCTGGTCATAGTAGGGCACTTGGGTACGGTCTAATGGGAACCGAAATACTTGCCATTTGACCAAGGGATGTAATTTCTAGTGAATGAGCGTATCTTGAATCATCGTGAGGGCCCCGGTTGTGTATCGCGATATATTAATCCCATTGGGGTCAGTGATTCTGAGATGGTGAGGACGTGAAATGTGGAATAGGCAGATTTTGATTTGTAATTCCCATTTCGAATGGAAGATCGGAGATTTCCATTTTATAGGGAAGATCGGAGATTTCCCGTTGTGAAAGGTAGATTAGAGATAGGCATAAAGTAATTTGTAATCTCTACTTCCGGAGTAAGAAATAGGCAGGTTTTGACTTGTAATTTCTTAGATAAGAGTAATAACTTTGAATCTGGGATGATTCATAGTAAACTATTGATAGTGATATTATGGCTAGTCGAATTAGTCATAAGTATGGGAGTGGGGTAGATTCCCAGTATTGAAAGGAGTTGTTGTACGGTAAGATGGGCGAGAACAGGTTTGTTTTACTGTTGAGATTTTAATTGTTTAACTTTAATTTGATTTGAATATTCTCACTAGGCGAAAGCCTAATGTTTCAAGTTGAATTTTCTTACCAGGTACAAGCTCCGGGAAGTAAGCGGGAAAGTGTGATGAGAATCTTTTGGAAAGACTTAAACTTAGAGATAACGAAGGATCTAGACGTTCTTTTGATACTTTTGGGACAAAGGATTAGATAGCTTAATTAATCTGATTATGATGTATGATTAGATTAATAGGTTATTTAAATTAGTTGTGTTGTATATAAAACCTTTACATTTGATCCTCAGGTTATAGAAGTTTGAAGTTTTATGATCATAACTTGTGGCAATTTTTTTAGGTTTAAATTGGCCCTGTTTTTAGGGTGTTACAATATGGTATCAGAGCTGTAGTTTAAGCGAACTAGGTATGATTTTGAGATACCTAGACTTAAGCTGTGATGAATTAAGTTATGATCCGTGAGTTATGGGTAGAAGTACTAAGACTGGGTAGTCTTAGAGTCGACAGAAATACGCGAAGTTAGTACTGTAACAATGGTAATGAGAATTCTCATGTATGATATGTTCGCAATTTCAATTAGCTACTGTTATTTTGAATATATTGTTACACAAGCATACTTGTTTCTAAATTGTTACAGTGACTGATTAGCGGTAAAGTACGTATTGTATGTCTAGTTGTATAAACCATTTCTGATAAGTATTCTGTTGTGTTCATTTAGATCAATGGTGAATACATCTCCGAGGTCTCCAAATTCTTCTATGAATAGGAATTGGTTAGACGATACGGGAGAAAGGCAAACTGGAGTAAGCGGAATTCAGGAAATGCCACCAGATTTCCTTTCTTTAGGAGGAATGCGAAATCGGATACATCGAGGGGGTGCCAGTACTGCCGATCAAACACCATCGGATTCAAGTATGGAAGGCCGCATAATGGATAATGTAACCAGATTGATGAATGCATCAATGGATAGACAAGCTGAAATGATGAACATCAATATGGGAAGACAAGCAGAAATGTTTATGAAAATGTTCAATGATCGAAGTACAGAACCAAGACGAACAGTAGTTGATACTAGTGTGATAAATCCAACTGGTAACCCAGGGTCGGAGACGGAAAGAAGGGTTGAAAGAAACTGCTCCTACAAAACTTTTCTGAGCTGTAAACCGCCGGAATTCAAAGGAGATGATAGTCCAGTGGCTTGCATGAACTGGATAAGAGAAATAGAACAAGCCTTTCGGGCTTGTGAGTGTTATGATGAAAAGTCTAAAGTTAGATTTGGGTCACAAATGTTACGCGGTAACGCCTTATCCTGGTGGAACGTACTGTCATCTTCTGTGACGGAGGCAGTTCTGAATACCGTGACTTGGGAACAGTTCAAAGCAAAGATTTTAGAGGAGTACTGTAATGAAACAGAAATGGATAGAATCGAGGAAGAGTTCAGGAATCTCAAGAAAGGCAACATGACAGTGAGAAAGTATACCGAATCCTTTATAGAGAAGCTGAACCTAGTGGGGCATGTGGCTCCAGCTGAGAAAGACAAAATTAAAGCTTATCTGAAGGGTTTACCGGCGGATATGATGACCAGGGTCCGAAGTTCAAAAGCTACTACTTTAAGGGAGACGATTGAGGAAGAGAAAGTGATAGAAGAGATGTACGCCAAAGATAAAGAAGAGAAAGCGCATGTGGGAGAAAAGAGAAAGTGGGAAGGTCGTTCAGAATCTTCTCAGAAAACCAGATTGTTTGGCAAGAATATCCGTTATGACTCTCGTAAGGAACCAAGCTGGTGTTCTAAATGTAGAAGCAAACATTTTGGCTTGTGTCGAGTGGGTGGAAATGAATGTTACAAGTGCGGGAAGGTGGGGCATATAGCGGTGAACTGCTCAATGCCGGGATCAGTGTGTTTTGAATGTAAGCAACCGGGCCACTTTCGGAAAGATTGTCCGAAGCTAAAGAAGGAGGGAGATCAGGGAAGGAAGTTGGTTATCCCTAAACCAACTGGGCGTGCTTTCCAAATGACTGCTGAAGAAGCGAAAGGATCGAAAGATGTTGTCTCGGGTACATTCCTTATAAACTCCATTCTTGCACATGTGTTATTTGATAGTGGCGCAAACTATTATTTTGTATCCAAGTTGTTCTACCGTAAGCTAGCTATGCCTGTCATTACGTTAGGAGATGCCTTAGTAGTTGAGATAGCTAATGGGGTTCGATCTTTGGTTAGCGAAAGTTTGGTCGATTGTAAAATTTTGATAGAGGGAACAGAATTTCCGATTGACTTATTGTTAATGGAAATTGGGGGATTTGATGTTATTGTGGGGATGGACTGGTTGAGCAATAACCAGGCAGAAATAATGTGTGCAAAGAAGCTGATCCGAATCCCGATGACCGATATAGATGACGTTTTCATATTTGGAGAAAAGCAGAAAGGAGATATTCCGTTGATTTCAGTGGCAAAGGCGCGTAAATGTTTATCGAAGGGATGTTGGTCCTATCTAGCTTATGTTATAGATACGAAGTTAGAAAAGAAACAAGTGCAAGATATCAAAGTGGTGTGTGAATTTCCGGATGTATTCCCGGATGATCTTCCAGGTCTACCAGCGGAAAGACAAGTAGAGTTTCGCATCGATCTTATTCCTGGAGCAGCACCGATAGCTCGTGCACCTTACCGCCAAGCGCCAGCTGAGATGACAGAAATGATGTCTCAATTGCAAGAGCTGTTAGACAAGGGTTTTGTTAGACCGAGTTCTTCACCTTGGGGAGCTCCGGTATTGTTTGTTAAGAAGAAAGATGGAACTATGAGAATGTGCATAGATTATCGGGAGCTGAATAAGGTGACGATAAAGAATAAGTATCCGCTTCCAAGGATTGATGATCTGTTTGATCAACTCCACGGTGCGGGATGCTTTTCCAAAATTGATCTAAGGTCGGGGTATCACCAAGTGCGGGTAAGAGAGGAAGACGTTCCAAAGACGGCGTTTAGAACGAGATATGGACATTATGAATTTCTTGTGATGCCGTTTGGGTTGACTAACGCTCCAGCTATATTCATGGATTTGATGAATAGAGTATGTCGACCGTTTTTAGACAAGTCTGTTATCGTTTTCATTGATGACATACTTGTTTATTCAAAGAATGAGAGCGACCATGAACGCCATCTTCGGGAAGTTTTAGAAGTGTTACGAAAAGAGAAATTGTACGCAAAATTCTCTAAATGTGAATTTTGGTTGAAAGAAGTACAATTTCTGGGACACGTGATTTCTGTGGAAGGCGTGAAAGTAGATCCAGCAAAGATAGAAGCAATGATGAATTGGGAGACTCCGAAAAGCGCGTCTGAAATAAGAAGTTTCTTGGGGTTAGCAGGTTATTACCGGAGATTTATTAAAGACTTCTCAAAGATTGCTTCTACTCTGACGATGTTGACTCGTAAGAATATGAAGTATGTTTGGACCGAAAAGCAGGATTTAGCTTTCAGAACCTTACGGCAGAAGTTGTGTGAAGCTCCTATTCTTGCATTTCCGGAAGGGACTGAAGATTTGGTAGTCTATAGTGACGCGTCGAAAATGGGTTTGGGATGTGTGTTGATGCAACGAGGTAAGGTAATTGCCTATGTGTCAAGACAGTTGAAAGAGCACGAAAAGAACTATCCTACCCACGATTTAGAATTAGCAGCCGTTGTGTTTGCTTTAAAGCTGTGGCGTCATTATCTCTATGGAACGAAGTGTACACTCTTCACTGATCATAAAAGTTTACAACATGTTTTTTATCAGAAGGAGTTGAATATGAGGCAAAGGCGATGGCTTGAATTGTTGAAGGACTACGATTGTGAATTGCATTACCACCCAGGTAAAGCAAATGTTGTAGCCAATGCTTTGAGTAGAAAAGAGTATAATGGGTGCTTGAAAACGACAAACGCCAGAATTGATGTAATGTCAAGTCTGATTGAAAGAATAAAAGCTGCTCAAGTGGAGGCTTTGTTAGAAAGCAATTTGAAGGAAGAAGTGATGAGCAAGCAACACCTTCAGCTGACTGAAGATAGCCGAGGGATTAAATTGTTCCAAGGCCGTGTTTGGGTACCAAAGATAGGTGGAAACCGGGAGTTGATTTTGATGGATGCGCATAGATCTAAGTATTCTATACATCCAGGGAGTACCAAAATGTATAGAGATTTGAAGTTGCATTATTGGTGGCCGGCTATGAAAGTGGATGTGGTACGAATAGTAGAGAAATGCGGAACTTGTTCGTTAGTAAAAGCAGAACACCAAAGACCATACGGAAGTTTTCAATCATTGGAAATTCCGGAGTGGAAATGGGATAAGATTACCATGGATTTTGTGACAAAGTTGCCAAAGACGCAAAGAGGTAACGATACCATCTGGGTAATCGTCGATCGACTGACGAAGAGTGCTCATTTCTTAGCTATGAAAGAAGCATCACCAATAGATAAATTGGCGAAGCTATATATCGATGAAGTGGTGTCAAGACATGGAATACCGGTGTCTATTGTGTCCGATCGTGACAGTCGGTTTACTTCCAGGTTTTGGCAGTCGCTTCAAGAAGAGTTGGGTACGAGGGTTAATCTAAGTACTGCTTATCACCCACAGACTGACGGCCAAAGTGAAAGAACCATACAAACTTTGGAAGACATGCTCAGGTCTTGTGTACTGGATTTTGGAGGTAACTGGGATTCTCATTTGCCATTAGTAGAATTTGCTTACAATAACAGTTACCATTCCAGTATTGGAATAGCACCTTTCAAGGCGTTATATGGGAGGAAGTGCAGAACTCCGGTGTGCTGGTTAGAAGCCGGAGAGAAACAGTTTGCTGGTCCGGAACTTGTGCAACAAACCGCGGACAAGGTAAAGGAAATTCGGCAGCATATGAAAGTGGCTCAAGATAGACAGAAAAGTTACGCTGATCCGAAAAGGAGACCAAAATAATTTCAAGTTGGGGAGCGTGTAATGCTTAAAGTATCCCCATGGAAAGGTGTGATTCGGTTTGGAAAGCGTGGGAAATTAAGTCCTCGTTTTCTAGGACCATTCACTATTACCAAAAGAGTTGGTCTTCAAGCGTATCAACTGGATCTTCCACCTGAGTTGGAAGGGATCCATAATACTTTTCATGTGTGTTATCTTCGGAAATGCTTAGCCGAAGAACAGGATGTGATTCCACTTACTGATGTTAGAGTGGATGAAGGGAGCCGATGTGTAGAAGAACCGGAAGCAATTTTGGAAAGGTCAGTTAAGAGATTACGAAGTGGTAAAGAGATGGTAATTTTAAAAGTTCAATGGAAGCATCATCGAGGTGCTAATGTGACCTTAGAGTCAGAGGAAGATATGAAAGTTAGATATCCTCATTTGTTTAGCTAGATTTGATTTCGGGGACGAAATCATTTTCAAGTTGGGGAGTATTGTAACATCTCGAATTTTCGTTGTATTATTTTTGTAAATTACAAGTTTTAACTTGGGGTTAAGTTTGTATTTGTTTAAAGTTATTGGTTGAAGTGGATTTTCAATTTGAGGGTTTGTTGTGTCATTTCTTTAAAGTTAGGGGTGCATTTGGTAATGTGAGCTATGACTCACTATGTTTAAGTAGGAGGTGTCACACAATTAGTCTTAAGTGACTAATTGTGTGTGTGTGGTTATTTTCGGTAACGAGAGAGAGAGAGATAGAGCCGAGAGATAGAGATAGAAAGAACGAGAAGAAGAAGAAGAAGAAGAAGAGCAAGTGAAGCAAGGATTTTCAGCTGGGTTCTGAGATTAATTGAAGAAACAAAGGTAAACTATCCTTACTTTTATGTTCATAAGTTGTTAGATAAGTTTAGAGATGGGTTTTTATGAAATATGGATGTTTTGGGAAATCTGAGTATATGAGTAGGTTCAGTTCATAGCCTTAATCATATCTGCATAATATCAGAAAGATTCATGGTGTAAAAACTGCAAAATCTGGGTTTTAGGAGGAACATAGTGGACTGCGATATGGATGAACATCATGGATATCGCAACCTTGAGTTGCGACATTCATGCATATCGCAATAGAAGGTTGCGACTTGGTAGTGAAGTCGCAATAGAAGGTTGCGACTTGGTAGTGAAGTCGCAATAGAAGGCTGTGACTTGATGTTGAAGTCGCAATAGAAGGTTGCGACTTGATGTTGAAGTCGCAATAGAAGGTTGCGACATGGTGACCATGTCGCAGTAGTTGATTGCGACTTGCACTGTGCATTGCGATAAGAGATTTTTATTTAGTTGGTTGCGACTTAAGACGGAGATTTTTAGATAATAAGGATTCTTAATTTTAGAGAGTTTTGTTCTGTAATTTAATATCAGTATATGTGTATATTGGGTATTACAGTAAACTGTGGTGGTGAAGACAGGAGTTCCTACGTCTTTAAAAGAAGTGTGACTTCATACCAGGTGAGTTTATTCAACTCTCTTTAAAATTCAGCAATTAATATTGAAATAGATATATAATATGTATGTCTGAACATGTTATTAAGGACTCGTCTTAATTAGTAATAAGTCCAAATAAATGACTAAAAGTTATGATATGTTGATCCCTGTGCTAAAATGCAATGAGGGGATAGTTAAGAAGTCGAGGTGTCAAAACTATTAATATTCTTTATAAATGTTTATATATATATATATATAAAATATGTTTTGGAGATGAATATATTGTATGTTATGCACATATGATAGTAAGAGTAATAATACTTATGTATTGTGTGGCGATTGCTAGAAATAGGCATCCGGTCATAGTAGGGCACCTGGGTACGGTCTAATGGGAACCGAAATACTTGCCATTTGACCAAGGGATGTAATTTCTAGTGAATGAACGTATCTTGAATCATCGTGAGGGCCCCGGTTGTGTATCGCGATATATTAATCCCATTGGGGTCAGTGATTCTGAGATGGTGAGGACGTGAAATGTGGAATAGGCAGATTTTGATTTGTAATTCCCATTTCGAATGGAAGATCGGAGATTTCCATTTTATAGGGAAGATCGGAGATTTCCCGTTGTGAAAGGAAGATTAGAGATAGGCATAAAGTAATTTGTAATCTCTACTTCCGGAGTAAGAAATAGGCAGGTTTTGACTTGTAATTTCTTAGATAAGAGTAATAACTTTGAATTTGGGATGATTCATAGTAAACTATTGATAGTGATATTATGGCTAGTCGAATTAGTCATAAGTATGGGAGTGGGGTAGATTCCCAGTATTGAAAGGAGTTGTTGTACGGTAAGATGGGCGAGAACAGGTTTGTTTTATCTGTTGAGATTTTAATTGTTTAACTTTAATTTGATTTGAATATTCTCACTAGGCGAAAGCCTAATGTTTCAAGTTGAATTTTCTTACCAGGTACAAGCTCCGGGAAGTAAGCGGGAAAGTGTGATGAGAATCTTTTGGAAAGACTTAAACTTAGAGATAACGAAGGATCTAGACGTTCTTTTGATACTTTTGGGACAAAGGATTAGATAGCTTAATTAATCTGATTATGATGTATGATTAGATTAATAGGTTATTTAAATTAGTTGTGTTGTATATAAAACCTTTACATTTGATCCTCAGGTTATAGAAGTTTGAAGTTTTATGATCATAACTTGTGGCAATTTTTTTAGGTTTAAATTGGCCCTGTTTTTAGGGTGTTACAATATGGTATCAGAGCTGTAGTTTAAGCGAACTAGGTATGATTTTGAGATACCTAGACTTAAGCTGTGATGAATTAAGTTATGATCCGTGAGTTATGGGTAGAAGTACTAAGACTGGGTAGTCTTAGAGTCGACAGAAATACGCGAAGTTAGTACTGTAACAATGGTAATGAGAATTCTCATGTATGATATGTTCGCAATTTCAATTAGCTACTGTTATTTTGAATATATTGTTACACAAGCATACTTGTTTCTAAATTGTTACAGTGACTGATTAGCGGTAAAGTACGTATTGTATGTCTAGTTGTATAAACCATTTCTGATAAGTATTATGTTGTGTTCATTTAGATCAATGGTGAATACACCTCCGAGGTCTCCAAATTCTTCTATGAATAGGAATTGGTTAGACGATACGGGAGAAAGGCAAACTGGAGTAAGCGGAATTCAGGAAACGCCACCAGATTTCCTTTCTTTAGGAGGAATGCGAAACCGGATACATCGAGGGGGTGCCAGTACTGCCGATCAAACACCATCGGATTCAAGTATGGAAGGCCGCATAATGGATAATGTAACCAGATTGATGAATGCATCAATGGAAAGACAAGCTGAAATGATGAACATCAATATGGGAAGACAAGCAGAAATGTTTATGAAAATGTTCAATGATCGAAGTACGGAACCAAGACGAACAGTAGTTGATACTAGTGTGATAAATCCAACTGGTAACCCAGGGTCGGAGACGGAAAGAAGGGTTGAAAGAAACTGCTCCTACAAAACTTTTCTGAGCTGTAAACCGCCGGAATTCAAAGGAGATGATAGTCCAGTGGCTTGCATGAACTGGATAAGAGAAATAGAACAAGCCTTTCGGGCTTGTGAGTGTTATGCTGAAAAATCTAAAGTTAGATTTGGGTCACAAATGTTACGCGGTAACGCGTTATCCTGGTGGAACGTACTGTCATCTTTTGTGACGGAGGCAGTTCTGAATACCGTGACTTGGATGAAACCCTAGAAAGATTTGGGTGAAGAAGATGGGGTGAAAGGGTTTCAAGATTGTTTCCCAAAATCATGGTAGATGAAGAAAATCACTTGCAAATCTAGAATCTTGTGGCTAAATAGCTCAAAATCAACTTTGGAGGCTTAGGGTTTCAGTTTGGGAGAGAAAGGGATGAAATGGGAGAAGTGAGAAGTGAAATGGGGCTGAAAATCGTATTTTTAAGGCTCAGGTGCCCGTGTGTGATAGTGACATGCGATTGTGACAGTGTTACAATCACGGGCACTATAGCACAGAATGTACCGAGCGTTTTTTGGCTTATGGCGATTGTGACATGCTATAGTGACAGTGTCACAATCGCGAGCACTATAGCTCAAAATGTACCGAAAACTGTTTTGGTCATAACTTCTTCGTTTTAGCTCCGGAAAGAACCGTTGGACTCGTATTTGAATTCTTCATCCAACAAGACCATAAAATCTAGGATTTAAGCCCAAAATCCTATTTCCTCTATCTCTCGTAAAAGATCGGTTTCTACACTAACTTGAACTTGTGCTTACCCAAAAAAATTACGGGTGCCACCCCATTGTCATAATTACATGGCACATTCGTTGGGACGACCAACCACTATGAAATGTCGTTGCTATTGTGACATATGTCACAATCACATGGCACTATAGCCGAGACTACCATACCTTTAGTATCATTGGTGCTATTGTGACAGATGTCACAACTGCATGGCACTATAGCCATACTCCATAATTGGTTCTTTCTTTACTGATCCCCCCCCAGTTAAACATTTCTTCAATTAGGATAAAAATCAGGGTGTTACAATCCTCCCAACCTTAAAAGAGATTTCGTCCTCGAAATCTAGTTCCCATACAACCAAACGTTACTACTCTCAACGCTTTTCATGTTCCCTCGGCTTCCAACTGAAATTCAAATTTTCCTATTGACAACACTGTTATGACAAACCTTTATGTTGATACTCACAACGAATGTCCGCTTAGCCACATTACACTTATATCCGAGTAAATGCTTAACTTCCGAGTGTAGATTCTAACCACAAGACCTCGACTGCCTCCCAACCTTAGGTGATCCATACATCCCCCAACGACGGATTCCGTCTCTAAATCAATCCGTGTCCACACGCTTTTAATTTTCTCCAATTAGCCCAAGGTTTGATTACATCTAAACCAACGAACATCCAAATCTAAGGTTCCCACTGCCGCACCGGCACTTACCTCTAACGAGTCCCATTAGGTTCCAACGTCGACGGTCATCACTGACCCATCAGTTACACCACTCCCAAAACACGTCTAATTCCGATCATCTAGTCGACAGATTCTTTTACCACAAGTTAGAGAGTCATCCCGCTAGACTATTCGTCACAATCGAACCTAAGTTCATCATAACCGATACCATCACTTATTAAAATTGGACCACACCTTCCAATCACACTAGTGTTCCTTGGCCTCGAACTCCGAAAGTTGACACCTAGTCACACCACCAAACTCGACTCATCACAGAGCTCCACACACGAGTTTCATTCCTCAAATAGTCCCACCAATCCATGGTCATCCCCACGGTCTAAAGGGTCCTACACGACCTTCACACAACACCGACAACCCATGACAAGGTTGCCGAAGTGACGGTCACCAACGCACTAACAAGGGACACCGCAAGTCCCACCTTTCCGTTGCCCACAAGAGATGATTCGTCCCCGCCAACGACATCATACGGCTTATAACAAAACACGCGCTAGAAACCCAATCTTTCATCGAAAGGTTCTACACGCCCTCACACCTAACTGGGGTTGCTCAACCTCACCAAGCCTAAAGAGTTCAAGGTTTTCAAGTGACAGACTCAATAAATATGCCAATAAAGTTTTCACTAGATTTTTCAACACAAAAGTTTTTATACTAACATCATATACGTACAAAAACTTACCACTACTCAGCTAGTGGATGCACAAACATGGACACACTCGTCCCACGTATGAAAAATCATTTTTGAAAACCTTTTCATCACAAATTTGTTTACTACCGAAACGTAAAAACGTACTCGACAACCTTTAAAATGAACCACCAGGGTCCCATCACAATTTACTTATGCCTCACGCGCAAAGTAAATTCCGACATTTAAAACAATGTCTAGCAGTCTGTTTATACGAACTTCAAAAGATTTACACGACATCGATTTCCCAAAATTCTCTTTTTCACCATAAAATGACCTGAACAACAATTCATTAACAACTTTACATATGTCAGTTTTATTCGCAAAGAAACGAAGCAAATCATCTACACACTTTGGTTAAAACACGGCATGGCCTGGGCCATCTCCCAGTTTTTTAAATCGAATCACGGGATATTTTCATCCTTTGGAAATATCGGTTTAAACATCGAAAAGAAATCTCAAATCAAAATTTGCATGCCAATCTGCAGCCCTTTCTTAGTAGTCACTCTGAAATGGTATAACGCATACCGAATAGTCAATACTAATTTTCAAAGTAGAGCTTCATTAACTCAAAGTTTCAAAACCTCTCATTTAGTCGCAAAAGGACAAGTAAATAGAATCCTTTGACCAGGTTCACACACCTCAATTTGTTTTTCTCAAAACTTCGGAAAACCATGCGCGCACATAAATTGATTGACACATAAAATAATTCAAGTCAACTTCAAACCTCAACCCGTACAAGCGGTGCACACTAACGTCCCGAAATAGTGGCTACAAACTATTCACCTCAATGGAATAATACGATGCATGTGCGAGAAAGAACATCAACAATGTCAACAATGGGGGTGCATAAAACAGAACATTAAAGATGTACTATCATGATGCTCTTATACGCATTACTCACGCCACGTATAAATCAATTTGCACACCTAGAAAGTTGAAATAAATATGCTACCACAATCCCTGAGGAGAATCCATACGGCATTAAACTCCAAAACTACTCTTTTGGATGCAAAACGTCATAAACACATTTTTCAACAAAATTCGCACGAGGCGTAATACTCACTCAAACCATGTATTAACGCACACAAGCATTCAAGTTATGCATGCAATAAAGTGTCACCCATTCACCGCAAAACATCGTAAACGAAACTCGGTCATACTTCACAAAGCTTCCACAAAACTCAATGGAGCCCAATCGCATCAAACCAATTAAATGGTGTCAAAGTTTTCGTTTTCAATAAACAACTCGCATAAAACAACGCTATGATCAAATCATCCAAATCATAAAACCTCCCTTTTTGTTGCAACCCAATAAAAATGACACCCTTTCGTCAAAGTTCGCAAAATCGAAATTTCCATTAAAGACCCACACTGAAACAAGGGTATGTAACTCTCCGTTCAAACCTTAACACATGTGGAGGAGATCCAATGTTAAGGTCGCAAGTCGCGGTTACTTATCCAAAACCATAAACGACATTAAAACATGGATATCACAATATCCAAAAGTAGTAGTCGACGACTACAAAAAATAAAATAAATCCCGACCAGGTTCACAACCGTCTGTCGTAAAATAATTTCATGCATGTTCCAAAATCATGGTTTAAAAATCTTGCGTACGTCAAACTTTTTCCAAGATTTAGCAGTACCGTCCATCCGACGATTTGAAACATAAGAAATAATCAATGCAATTTATTTTAAAACCAAATAATCTTTGTGCATGCATTTCGTCGGTACTCAACGTCCAGGTCACATTCCTCCAATTTCTCCGATCACACTATTGTCATCCGGATACTCACACATCTTAATGCAAAGTGGGAAGTCACATCGACTAACCCCATATTTCTCCTCGAATCAAGTCAATTCAATAAGCCTACGGCTCCCATCCAACTATCAAGTCCGACCAAAACGGTCTACTTAATACAACCAATCATGCTTACCGCCACTCTCAATGGCAAATGCTAAAGTCGTCAACCTCTTCTAACGACTACTCACTTAGAACTCCTTTACCACCCCAACGGTCATCATGCTAGAGTCATCCAAGTACTCTCATGTAATCGGTAGGTTGACTATCACACTGGCCAGGTGTAATTCTGAACGTACCGTACATGATCACCCTTGCTACTCTTGACGTGACTTCTCGCTTATAGTGACCCCAACAACTTTCGAATATCTTATCTTAGAGTGCCTAATGGTGCAATCTCGCTCTCAATCACTTAAAACAACGCTAGTTTGAGTCTAGGTATCCAAAAATCAACACCTAGTTCTCTCAAACTTATGCTCTGATACCAACTTGTAACACCCTCAAAATTTGAATGAGCAACTAACTTTAATTTCAATAAATTAAACTAAAAGATGATAAAATTACTTCTACATATCATCCTTGAAAATACCTCAAACTTTAAACATCACAAATTAAACAGCTAACAACTCTAGGCGGGTATTACTTAACCCAAATAAAAGTTGCTAATTCCAGAAGTGCGGAAAACTTCGCTAAGCATCTCACTTCCCGTGCACTCTACTAGAACTCATCACTTCGCAGTGTAGCTAACGCTATTCCCAACCTGAACCTGTTGCACATGCTGACAAATGAAAAGGTTAGGCTAACGCCTAGTGAGTTCAAGAGTTTACATCATGAGCAAATCATTTGATAAATCAACAGCTTCAACTTAATAAATGATTTTCTGAAAGGGTTTGTATAAAAGACATCGACAACCCATTTTCCAAACGCACACAGTTTTCTGAGAGGAAAGCTTCCAATGAAAAATCGTTTCTCTGCAAAGGACTCAAATCCAAAACTCACATCAAGAGTTAATTAATAATAATTTCTCAAATAATTGCCACTACGAATAAAACTCCAATAGTAAAACATCCAATAAGGATGTAACATAAATCCGTCCATCAATCATGGAAAACAATCCATATGCATATAATATAACCTCAACAATGCGAATAAATAAAATACCCAAAATCAACACCCTTCGGTGACGGGGGAGACCCGGTCTCATCGAATGTGGCAAACACATAAATTAAACCACGATTAAATTAATGCAAGTAAGCTTCTTGGATGTGGAAAACAGATGACATCAACCATACTAGGTCTTTAGTCAATCCTCGACATCAATCATACTAGATCTTTAGCCCATCTTAGACATCAACCATACTAAGTCTTTAGTCCATCTTAGACATCAACCATACTAGGTCTTTAGTCCATCTATGGCATCAACCATACTAGGTCTTTAGCCCCTCTTAGACATCAACCATACTAGGTCTTTAGTCCAAACCACCAAGTTCAATCCTGCTGGATCTTTACCTTGGAAACCCACCATCCGAAACAAGCTTACTCGACTTAAATATATATATATACATGACCCCAAAAGAATAACCAATGCATTCAAATCATGTAAACATCAAATATAATGCAATTCATGCAATTCAAACCCCAAGCCCACGTCGAGCTTATTAAAACCAGGCGAATGCCCTCGAGACTCAACAGAGTCCAAAACCGAGCCCTCTGCTCAAAAGATCTAATGATCATTTATCAACATCGATTCATGCAAACGAAATGCATCTAACACACATCATGCAAACACACGCTCTGAGGCATGATAATCTCACAACCCCTTCATTGCCACCTTCCCAATAAAGTCAAATCATATATGCATCTATATGTACACGCATATGCAACGCTTGTATAACTCGACAACGCATATAACTCACTAAGGTTCATTAGTCCCAAAGGTACTAAGGATACAAAATCATTAAACGGTCTTCACATATAAGACCAACACTTAAACCGGCACATATTCAAATAAAATGCAATTAAGCATATATCACATCCAAGACTCCATCTCGAGTCACTAAAACCGGCAAACACTCAAAGGACTCATTTGAGTATAAATCAAGCTTTTAAGGCCAAAATAAACGTTTAGCTAAATACGTGTTGCTCACATGGTTTCGTAAACCAAAATACATCGTTACCCAAAATCTTTACCCTTTTGATTTCTCAATTGGCCATCGGCCCAAAGAAAAAGGTTTACAACTCTCAAAGTATTCATACAATCAAGATTTACCAAAATCCCCAAATGTGGGTGTTTTACAAGATTTGTAAAGTTCAACACTTTGATTAAATCAAAACCCATTAAACCACTCAACAAGGGATAATTTCACATAAAGCACATAAATACTTTAAAACACATGTTTTGGCATGTACAAAGTTTTCACAAATCAACTTGAACTCACCTTGCTAGATTAGGCTAAATCTAGATTTTTCCCAAACGTATGATCCTTTGGAGAAGTCCGAATCTTCGAGTCCAAATCTTCCAAAAACCTAAACCCACAATTTCCAACCATAAACATTTATCCCCAAACACTTAGAAACATTTCCCTCAACATATTACACCTAAAATCACCAATAGATCGAAACTCTAATTTCCAAAATGAAGAAAATAGAAGTTTACCTCCACCATCAAGTGAATCGACCAACCAAACACCTCTAGATCACCAAGAAAACACCACAAGCTCCAATTCTTCAAAATGGTCAAAAGGTTGGATGAAACCCTAGAAAGATTTGGGTGAAGAAGATGGGGTGAAAGGGTTTCAAGATTGTTTCCCAAAATCATGGTAGATAATGAAAATCTCGAATCTTGTGGCTAAATAGCTCAAAATCGACTTTGGAGGCTTAGGGTTTCGGATTGGGAGAGAAAGGGATGAAATGGGAGAAGTGAGAAGTGAAATGGGGCTGAAAATCGTATTTTTAAGGCTCAGGTGCCCGTGTGCGATAGTGACATGCCGCGGGCACTATAGCACGGAATGTACCGAGAGTTTTTTGGCTTATGGCGATTGTGACATGTTATAGTGACAGTGTCACAATCGCGGGCACTATAGCTCAAAATGTACCGAAAACTGTTTTGGTCATAACTTCTTCGTTTTAGCTCCGTTTTTGCTCCGGAAAGAACCGTTGGACTCGTATTTGAATTCTTAATCCAACAAGACCATAATCTAGGATTTATGCCCAAAATCCTATTTCCTCTATCTCTCGTAAAAGATCGGTTTCTACACTAACTTGAACTTGTGCTTACCCAAAAAAATTACGGGTGCCACCCCATTGTCATAATTACATGGCACATTCGTTGGGACGACCAACCACTATGAAATGTCGTTGCTATTGTGACATATGTCACAATCACATGGCACTATAGCCGAGACTACCATACCTTTAGTATCATTGGTGCTATTGTGACAGATGTCACAACTGCATGGCACTATAGCCATACTCCATAATTGGTTCTTTCTTTACTGATCCCCCCCCCCCTCCAGTTCAACATTTCTTCAATTAGGATAAAACCCAGGGTGTTACACACTACTTCTATCTCGTTAATTTAATATAAATTTTCTTTTTATAATAATGTTATATGTTTTTTGGATTTGTAGCAACACCTAATGTCAAGATATCTTCACGCCGTCCATCATCCTTCATGTGATGAAATAACAAAAGTTGTCCTTGAACAACTCTCAGTGCGATGGTGTACAAAGACTAAGGGAAATGAAGGTGGAGTGTTTCTTATGCGCCATATGGAAACATATATGGGAGAACCAGCTCACAGATGGAAATCTGGATTGTACAAGGAGTGTACGCGACAAACAAATCAATAGTACAATTTGAGGAGGAAATATGCTACAAAGATATTGCTATCAGATATCAACAATCACCGCGTGAAAGTCATAGAGCAAAGCGAGAAGTTTCACGCTTTAAGTGAAGGAGAAAAGATCAAACTTTATGAAATTTCTCACGCAAGAAGGACAGTAGGATTGAAGACTAACAAATGATGATATTGGTTGTTTTGGAAAACATGTTGTGATATGGATAGAAACTAATATGGGTTTGTTAGCTTTTGATAAAACGTTGTCGATATTAGGTCTTTTGCTTGAATATGGTTTTTTTGTTAAACCTTTTTGAACATTTGCCATGTGATGAAATCTACCGTAAATGATTAGTTGTTGTTAATATGATGTTCCTTTATACCTTTGCCGTTTTTTATTGTTATACATGAAGTTATATATGAAGCAAATGAAAGATTTTAAAGTTATAAAACTTTTCAGTTGGTGAAACTTCATGTATTTTAAAGTTATATAAAACTTTTCAGTTAGTGAAACTTCGTGTATTTTAAAGTTATATAAAACTTTTCAGTTGGTGAAACTTCATGTATTTTAAAGTTATATAAAACTTTTCAGTTGGTGAAACTTCATATATTTTGTATAAAGAGTATATTTTTTAGTGTAAGCAGTGGAGCATGTGGTTTAATTCGATGAGGATTTGGTTCATCCGACACGTACACGTCATGGGCATCCCTCCGTCACCCCAGAATGAAAGGGGTGATCTCGTAGTTCTTGGTTTTCGAGCATTCCTTGGTCTTAAATCGAGTCAAGCTGGTTATTGCTTCTAAAGTTCATTCACATTCAAAAATTTGTCAAATTTTAATTATATTAGACAATTTTAAGCTTGTTTTTTGTTTGGGATAACCATGGCTGCTGGAATAACTCAATTCTAAAACACATTTTAGGATTTTTATCATCAATCATGTTTCACCATATGAAGCTCTATTATCATGAACAATTAAACATCATGTTTATATCATCAATATATCATGTTTCACCATATGAAGCTCTACTATTATAATATAAACAATGTTTAAATTAAACATGAAACAACTAATCAAATAAATCTAAAATCAAATTCTAAAACACAACAGATTAAATGTATAATAACCCAATTTTAGGATTTATAAAGGAAATATATGATGTTTCACAATATGAAACTGACAAATTTAGTAATGTGAGATGAATATATGGTAATTCATACAACTCAATATTAGAAATCACAAGCAACTTTATTATGCACAATAAACACTTCAATGTATCCAACAAGTTCAATATGGTATCCGGTAGAATCTAAAAGAAAACAATCAAAAATCAAACTACTTTGTTCAAAACAGTTATTGCAGTCATGAATCACAAAACTTTCAGCAACTTTTGCACATCTCTCTTGATTCTTGATCTAAGCAACTACTTTGTTTGGACAATTGCGCGAGTCATGGTTCACATCCTTTCCGCAACTTTTGCACATTCTCTTGTTTCTTGAACTTTTAACAGATGCCCTCTCAGCTGCACCAATAAGGCGTTTTCTGGTCCCACAACCCTTATTCTTGATCCCTGTTGGAGGATGAACTTCAATAGTTTCAGGTTGAGAAACCCCAATCAAATCTATATTTGTTTCAATCTTTCCATTTACACCAGCCTCCGTCGGAAACAATTCATCTATTTCACCCCTCAAATTGGGAACACTTTCAGCAAAAGATGACAACTTCAACTTGTTATTCCTCAATTTCCCAAGTCAGTAGTCCACTGTCGACATTAGTTATGGTCTGTTTCATTGCTGCACATTGGTCTGTCAAAACAAATGTAGGCTGTTTTTTGTGAGCTTTCAAAAATGCTTCTAACACCCATTCGAAATTCTCAATGGTTTCCTTATTCACAAGGACAGCACCAACAACAGTCTTTTTGTGGCTGTCCACAACAGTGAAGGGAATGAAGATCATGGCATACCTAAATACAAAACATATAAAAATAATATGATTAAAAGTAATGAATGGGCTCTAACATATAATGAACACTTACCTATTAGTTCGAAAAGTTGCGTCAAAGGACATAACATCCCCAAACTCTGCATAATTGAACCCTGTTGCCTCATCTGCCCAAAAGGTACAAACCAGCTCGTCATCGCAGACTTTATAATCAAAGAAAAAGTTTGGGGAAATCTCTTTCCTTTTACTCATCATGTTAATGAACATCTGTGCATCACCGCCAGTAACAACATATTTATCCATGTCCCTTTTAAAAACTTGAAAGTCTACAGTAGAACACGAAGCAAATTCATATCCACCTCTCAAACTGGTTCTCATCTTATGCATCATAGTTGCACCCATGTTCAAACTATTCCCTCGATGTATTAACATTTGCTCTCCAAAACCGAGTTGCCTACGTTTACGAGAAAAACATATGTCGTCCGGTTCTATAAGAGGGTGATTGTGTTGTTCTATATAACTATACAACTCATATATTCCTCTCCCCTTCAACAAACGAAAACGAACACCAGCTTTACACCCAGACCTCTTCACATTAGAATTTCGAAATTCTCTTTTACCATGAGCAACATCAAGAGAGTTATAAGACTTCATTGGTGGTTGTCCATTCTTACTACATACTACGTACCTTACTTGAACAACCCTAAACTTGTTCATTTTTTGTGTCGATAACCGAACATCAAATCCAGCTTTGTCAGCATAATTCCTATGCATCATTACAGCTTGTTCCAGTGTGTCAAAACAAGACCGAATAGTAGGTTTCAGTGATTGATTTACAATAGGAATCCAACTTTTAGTTCCATCTAGAGCTTCCAAAATATAACTAGAATACAATTCCTCAGCTGGATGACTTCCATGTTCTGAAAATATATACAATCATATAGTGAAACACAAACAACATACGATCATTTATAAAAGCATAAGTAATGATTCACAATATGAAATTCTACCGTCACAATATGAAATATATGAAGTTTCACCAAGTGAAACTCTATTGATATAATTTGACTCAACTAAACGTACAACTCATTTAAACATTAAACAAATCAATCAAACATAAATAAATAAAATCAAATAGAGAAATAGATAAGATTAAATGTGTCAGAACTCAATTTGATACTTTATATCAACAATACATCATGTTTCACCATATGAAACTCTAGTATTATAATATGAACAATTAAACAAGAAATAACTAATCGAATAAAGTTATAAAACATGAAAATCTATTAAGTTGACTCAATTAAACGTGAAACAACTCATTTAAACATAAAATAAATCAAACAGTGAACTAGATTAGAGTAAACTTATATGAAGTAATGAACTCAATTTTAGGATTTATATTAGCAATACATCATGTTTCACCATATGAAACTCTACTATTATAATATGAACAATCTAACATGCAACAACTAATGGAATAAATCTAAAACGTAACAGATTAAACGTATAATAACTCAATTTTAGGATTTATAAAGGAAATATATGATGTTTCACCATATGAAACTTACATAACACTTACACTGTGTTCAACAACAACACACATTACTGGAATTGAAAACATGACATTCACAGAACATTTGATCTTTCAAACGATAAGTTATAAAATCATAACAATCACATAAATAAAAATCTGAATAAAACGATCAGTTATAAAGTCGATAAAACAAAGGAGAAAGAAAAACCTGTTTCAACCATTTGATCCTTCAAATCATTATTAATAAGATCGAGAAGTAGTTAGTTCTTCATCCCTATTTTGATCAACGAGATTAAACTCTGTCGATTCCATCGAACTTGAAGAACAGAGAGTTGAGGATTGGGATGAGACGACAAGTACGTTAACCTAGAGCGGGAATTATGGAATCTGAATTGGGAATTATGATATTATATACAAGAGAGAGTTCAATTTGGGAACCGTATAATTTTAAAAAATAAAATATTATTATATTTGTTATCAAAATGACCATTATACCCATTTTTGTTTAAAATCAACATTTAATTTAAACCATAAGATTAAAACCTATTTAAGGCTTAGATTAGTCCTCACAGTTTTTATTCTTTTTTCGGTTCTCATTTAATTACCGTCCTATATATATATATGGGTTCAAACGAGAACGCGAACTATTTAAGAAAAACCCGAGAATAACCGCTAATGTACAAAATCATACATGATTCACGTACAAAATCATATATGATTCAAGCGACTTGCCCTGCGACTTTAAGTCGTGGTCAAAGTCGTCTGCGTCCAATTTTTTGCAGTTATTGTAAAATCACATGTGATTTTGCACATGAACGGCCGTTTTCGTGTTTTCTGAAATAGTTAGCGTTCTCATTTGAATCTTTCTATATATAACCATCATTGGTTTACCGTGTCTTTCTTTTTATATCTGAGTTCCGAGATTGATTCTTTTTTTGTAACTTTTTTGTTTCAAAAACATGAAATTTTTGAAATTAAAAGCTGAAAATTATGAAAATGATCCAAACGTGATTCAAATTTGAATTTGGGATGGAAGACAAAGTCATGCAAACCAAGTCTATAAGGAAAACTTATGTTGTTATTATGGTTTCAAAATAGTTACGGTTGCACGTAAAGAAGTGATGTGATGATACATTTCACGACCGTGCAAATTTACTCTACAACAGATAAACAAAGTGTTAACCTGTGTTGTGTGCTATCGTATACACTAATATTCGGCTGACCTTGGTCTTTAGCATTATGGACTTGTACTAGTAATTTTGGATATATTGTTTGTGCATTATTTTCCAACATCTATTCACCATTACTTTGGATACAAATTTATTATGATCATTTATAGCATCATCAATTGGTAGTTGTTACCTACTTTGATTTGTCAACTGTCTTAAAAGCTTTAACAGCACAGCTGCTGCTAATTGACTTGTTACAACAAGTGTTGGGGTCGGTTCAAGTTTTTGAGACTCTTTCCCATAATATCTATTAAGCGGTCGTTTACCAATCGGATAATCGATTACGAGTAAGAGTCATTATTCTTATTCACTTTATTGGATAAGGATTTCGACTGTAAAATGTAAGATTGTTGGTAAGCGTTTCTTACCGGTAAGTGCTAACAATGATAGATCCAGAAATTTTGGTGATAGAGGTTGAAAACTTGGAATTTTAGTAATGGCAACATGCCCGTATGATTGACAAAGCCCTCTACTTAAATAGTTTCGTCTTATTTAACTCTTTTAGGGTGATACTCCATAAAAAAATCTTTTGAATGGAACCAATAAAGATAATTCAAATTGACATTTATACCGATCGGGTCGGGGCAAATCATCATCCCTAATCTATGGGGTCAAACCATATTTCTCCGGGGGTCAAAATGTTTATTAAAAAAAACAAACATTAGAAAATTCTGGATCCATAATATTTTCTTTTATAAGGTATGATTTTTGATTTTTATAATATTCTTTTAATAAGATAAGTAACATCTGATAATATCCTAAATTATAAATATCTACACTTCTAGAAAAAGGGACGTTAGATTGGATGTAGTGGTGGTGGGTTTTGGTGGCAAGTGGCCTGCGCTCAATAATATATGGCTTTTGCTTGGGATAACAATAGGAATGTATGTTGCCAACTCACCGGGTTGGGGTGCCCAACTTCAAATAACATCATATCCGACAACTTCCAAAGGTCTTTAGTGTTGATCTTTAGTTAGGATTGATCCAAAGGTCAAGATCTCTTCTTACGTTTCTTACGAAACCTTCCCTTCTCACCGAAACCCACGCCCCATATATGTAGAGAGAGAGAGAGAGAGATTTTAATGATCGTGTAAGAAAATGAGTTAAAGTGAGAAACGTAAGAAGAGATCTAGACCCTTTAATCATTTTTAACCTCGTCCTCGTCCATGAATTGTGTTTTTATTGGAATTGATTTGGTGCATCTCATTAATGTTGATTTTCAATTGGAATTGATTTGGTGCATCTCATCATGTAATAAACGGGATATCATATCATATTTCATTTTGGTTAATCATGTGGAGTGATTTGGAGAATATTTGTCAATCCCATCTCTATACCTTATTCAATATTCTTTGGTATATGCTAACAAGTCTCCGTGTAATCATCAACTTATAGTCGCAATCATTTACCAAATTATTGAAGTATTTGGTCAATATTTATTTTTGTTTACTTTAAAAATACCCCATATGTATCATGAACTTTGAATTATCATATCATAATTGTTATATATCAAGGTTCTAAATGGCGTGAATAATGACGTGGCGGCGATGACAAACCTCAAGTCTTAGAAGCCATGACGTGATTTATGGCGTCAAATTTCTAACGCATATATAATATTATATATATATAAAAACATATGTTTTAAAGTGTTACTCAATGAGTCTATAATAACAATCAAATTAAATTGGGTTATATATATCAAAAACTTGCAAATAAGACATTAAAAACATTAAGAAAAACCAAATATCATATTACGAAAACCGCACATTAGGCCACAACGTGCCATGAGCTTAACGTGCTGTGAGACACAAGCCTTGGTGCCATGGGAGAACATTGTTATATATACATATTATGCCACCAATAAATTTGTACATAAAATGTGTTACAAGTTTGGTTGTGTAAGTTGAATATGATGACATTGAGTTTGAAATATATATACTACAGTACTACTTTGGTTTCTAAATTTTGCCTAAATTAATAACAACTATTGAAGTTTTCCTTTTTCATCAAAAAATGAATAAATGAGGGACCATTCTTGTAATTAATTATAGTTATTAAATTAACTTCCTATTTCGAAAAGTTGACCTAAAAATCACATGGACCAACCAACCTAGATTTTGAAAAGGCAAAGAGATTAATTGGTCCCCCACCTCAATTTTTGGCTCAATCAATGGACAATGGGTTCCTGTCTTTTATTGCTAAATTTCAATTTACATTTTTATCGCCCAAACAATTAAAAAAAATTAAACCTAAAATTGTCTCGATACTCAACAAATGCAACAATTAAACTCACACACCTTTCTTATTTTTGGTAAGGTTAAAATTGTCTCCTTGGTTCATAACAAAAATGTCAATCTAAAATGTTCAACCTCATCTAATTCAATTTTATAAATTTTGAATTTTAATCCAACCTTCTAATTTGAATAGATAAATCTTGAATATTGACCCAACCATCTCATGATAAATTAAATAAACCTTGAATGTCGGATTAAATCATCAAATTTATAATTTAATGACGATAATCAATGATTGGTAGTATGAGAGCTTTTGTCCTCGTAAGAGGTCAGGGGTTCAAACCTCACCAAATGTGAGGAATGTATGTGAATTTAATTGTTGCATTTACCGTATATGAATATCATATACTTAAAAAAAACAATTATTTTAAAACATTTATCTTATAACAATAAACAAATAGGTGACTAAAGGGTCATTGATTTATTAGTATTAAGATTATCGGTAAAACCTATATTATGAAAGTCATAAATTGTGTGAATTTTAATAACCGAAGCCCAAATATAAAAAGTGTGTGAATAATAATTTGTAATTGTTCAACAAAGAAGTGAAATTTTGGCTATGTTTGACAAACTAGTTGATAGCTTAGAAGCTAGTTGTTGACTGATAAGTCAGCTGGTAGCTCATAGACATTGTTTGGCAAAAAAAAACTAGAGGTACAGATTTGGATGACCATAAACTAGTTTTTTGAAACACTACTTGAAGTAGTGTTTCAGTAGTTTTTTGTGAATATTCTAATGTTGCCCCTTATTATTATTAATAAATATTAAAATTTTAAATTTAATTATAATTATAATTAATTAATAAATATTAATTAATTTTATTAAATTAAATTTTAATTATACATTGATATTAAATTTTAATTATTTAGAGTTATTGTTAATCATACAAAATTTATTTTTTAATATTAATGAATAATTTTAACCATCATTTAATATTATTTTTTAATTATTAGTTGATTATTTTTTTCATATTGTATGTAACGGTTATTTAAAATTATAAGCTAATATATATATATATATATATATATATATATTCTAAAACTCGTTTTAATAAAGTCAAAATTTATAGTATATGTGTAATAATAAATTTTAAATTTCTTTTAATTAACATGTTATATTATTTAATTTTTCTTTATTACATTGGTTGTATTAATTAACATATTATATTGTTATAAATTTGTTTTAGTTAGATAATTAAATATTGTAATTGATAATTATTTGAAGATGTTTTTTTTTGTCGTTTTACACGCTTATAAGCTAGTTTTGCCAAACGTGACTTTTTCATCAGCTAGTTTATCAGCTACCATCTAGTTTATCATGTTTAGCAAAAACTAGCTTATAAACTTATAAAATGACCAAAAAAGACATCTTTAAAAAATTATCAATTGTAATATTTAATTATATAATCAAAACAAATTTATAACAATATAATATATTAAAAGAACTATATTACTTAAAACTAGAATCCTTATTCTAAAATCCACCAATGAGTTGGACCACTCATATACAAGTTGGTATAGAATCAGCCAAGAAAACATTAACTTATATAATATTACAATATTCGAAAAAACATTCTAAATAAAAAAGGACTCACTAATATATAATTTATCACTTTTTATAAACCTTCATTTTTTGTCTTTAATAATACTTGAAAAATGTGGACATATTCAAAACACATTATTCACGTAAAATTTCACTTTTTTTATTCATTAAAAATAGAAAACTAGTTGAAATAGTTAATCTCTCTGACCAAATTCAATTTTTAGTTGCTTTTAAATTGAATTATTGTTTTAACTAGAGTTTATATATTTACGTAAAACTTATTTTTAACTGAAAAAAGAAAAGAAAAGAAAAAAAGAATTATTACGTAATGTGTAACTCATTTGCGTAACGATACTTACACACATGAGTTACGTAGATTTTGATCCTTCAAATTTATTTAAATATTTTTTAATATGAAAATCAAGTTTATACAAATACATAAAACATTTAGAGTAAATTACATTTTTAGTACCTATGGTTTGTTGAAAATTTCTATTTTCGTCCTTCTGGTTTTGAAATTACGAATTTCATCCCTATAGTTTATAATTCATTACCTTTTCGTCCTTATGATTTAAGTTCTTTTGCTTTTTTCATCCTTATGGTTTACAATTTATTTCTGTTTTAGTCCTTCATACTTAAAAGTAGTGTTTTGGCCTCAAGTACGAAAATAGAAATGAATTGCAAACCTTAGGGACGAAAAACGAAATTTCCAAACACAGAGACTAAATTCGCAACTTTTCACAAACCATAGGGACGAAAAACGTAATTTACTCAAACATTTATTTATATAAACTCCAACTGAAATAAAAAATAAATTTGGATGAAAATTTAGCTATTTCGGTTAATTCTCCTTCAAAGTAATGGTAAAAATGAGCTATTTCGGTTAATAATATATTTATTAAATCAAATCGAATATTTATGTTTTTCTAAAAGACCAAAAAATAATAAATAAATAAACCAAAGCCGCCTTATTTTTAAATTGGGTTTTAATCTGTAATTTTCGCTGATAAAAGGACACATGCATTGGACTCTCATCTTCACCTCCACCACACTTGGTTTCACTTAACTCCAATCCATTTCATCCACCATGACACGGGTCAAAGATTTCTTCGCCGGAATCTCCAACTCCGGCAACAACATTAACTTGTCCAACAAGAGGAAAAAGATCTTCTTAACTACATTTGCTTCCATCCTACTTGCCTCTGCTTTAATCGGCATCGTCGTCGGAGTCAAATCTCGAAACTCCACCTCCGACGCCTCTACCCCACTAAGCATGACGGCCTCCACCGCTCACGCCGTCGTAAAATCATCATGCAGTACCACATTATATCCAGAACTATGCTATTCCACCATCACCAGCCACCCTGACCTGACCAAAAAGGTCAAAAGTCAAAAGGACGTGATCGAGCTTGCAGTGAATATCACCGTAACCGCCGTCGAGAAAAGCGCCACCCAGATAAAGAAACTCAGCACCCGGAAAAGTCTGACGCCACGCGAGGTCACGGCGCTGAAAGACTGTCTCGAGATGGTAACCGAGACATTGGAGGAACTCCACGAAGTCATAGAAGATCTTGACACATATCGAACCAAAAAATCCCTCCGGCAGCACGCCGACGACCTGAAAACGCTGATGAGCGCCGCCATCACCAACCAGGAAACTTGTCTAGACGGATTCTCTCACGATAAAGCTGATAAAAAGGTGCGAAAAGAGCTCGAAAAAGGCGAGAAGAGGGTAGAGAAGATGTGCAGCAATGCATTGGCGATGATCTGTAACATGACCGACACCGACATGGCCAACGAGAGTCGATTACAGGGGAGGAACTTGAAGGAGTCGTCGTCATTGGAAGAGTCTGTATGGCCGGAGTGGTTATCTGCTGGAGACCGGAGGTTGTTGCAGTCAGGGACGGTGACGCCAAACGTGGTGGTGGCTGCAGATGGTAGTGGTAACTACAGGACGGTGGCGGCGGCGGTGGCGGCTGCGCCGTCGAAGAGCAGCTCAAGGTACGTGATTAGGATAAAGGCGGGGGTGTACAGGGAAAATGTGGAGGTGCCTTCAGGGAAAACTAACTTAATGTTCATCGGAGATGGAAGAAAAAACACAATCATCACCGGAAGCCGGAGTGTAGGAGGAGGGAGCACCACCTTCGAATCCGCCACCGTCGGTTAGTTATCTTATCTTTCTGGTTTTTTATTTTCATTTGATAAAAGTTTAATAAAGGTAGCGGCTGTTTTGGAAGAACAATGTCCGCATAAATAATTATACGATAATTCATGATTGATATTTGGTTGCTTTTCATATATATATATATATTTAGATATGATAATATAAGCTAGTATAGAGGCTATTTGGTATGATAATTTTATATCATATATATATAGAGAGTAAACTTCACTTTTGGTCCCTGTGTTTTATTGTTTATAACACATTTGGTCCCTACAATTTAAAAAATGCACTTTAGCCACTGCAATTAGCCATTTGGTCCGAATTTGGTCCCTCTGACAAACGTCCGTCAGCTGTCAGACGTTAAGGGCAACCATGCGAGTTAAACATGAGGGTAAATCCGTCTTTTTACCTCACATGGACCAAATGTGGACGTTTACTCAAACCCACCCCTACTCTCTTTCTCTCTCCTATCTTCTTCTTCACCAACTCACCCCCTAAATCCACTTAATACACACACATATATATATATATATATATATATATATATATAAACACACCCTCCAAATAAACCCACTTAATAAACACACACACACCTATATATATATATATATACAGACACACACACACACCTATATATATATATATATATATATGTGTGTGTATTAAGTGGGTTTGTGTGTGTGTTTATTAAGTGGGTTTAGAGGGTGAGTTGGGAAAGAAGAAGATAGGAGAGAGAAAGAGAGTAGGGGTGGGTTTGAGTAAACGTCCACATTTGGTCCCTGTGAGGTAAAAAGACGAATTTACCCTCATGTTTAACTCACATGGTTGCCCTTAACGTCTGACAGCTGACGGACGTTTGTCAGAGGGACCAAATGGCTAATTGCAGTGGCTAAAGTGTATTTTTTAAATTGTAGGGACCAAATGTGTTATAAACAATAAAACACAGGGACCAAAAGTGAAGTTTACTCTATTTATAATTACAACCACCTTTTGATTTGAAAGAGAAGGAAACCTACCAGCTGTGTTTTCCCATATATTGATTGATTGATTCCATTTGTGATATATAATAATAATAAGAGTAAACTGTAAATTTCTTCTCTATTTTTTTATGTCGAAAATAACACCTTTTATTTTTACGGTTTCAAAATTCTCACCGTGATTTATATATAATTTACTCTAATGGCAAATATTAAGAATTAAAAAAAGAAAAACGACAAAATTTGGATCATGATGGGAGGGTACGTAGTGTCACTTCGACTTCAATTAGTAACCTCATTTATCTATTCATATCCTAAATTACAAAATGTACAACTATTATTGTTGAATTAAATAAAGTAACAAAAAATTAATATCTTGATTATTTTGTTTGTTTTGCAGCCATCGTAGGTGATGGGTTCTTGGCTCGCGATATCACATTTCAAAACACAGCCGGTGCGTCCAATCACCAAGCCGTCGCACTTCGCGTCGGCTCCGATCTCTCAGCATTCTATCAATGCGACATGTTGGCCTACCAAGACACCCTTTACGTCCACCGTAACCGTCAGTTCTACATCAACTGCTTGGTCGCTGGTACCGTTGATTTCATCTTCGGCAATGCCGCCGTCGTCTTCCAAGATTGCGACATCCACGCCCGCCGCCCCAATTCTGGTCAAAAAAACATGCTCACCGCACAAGGCCGCACCGACCCTAATCAAAACACAGGGATCGTGATTCAAAAATGCAGGATCGGTTCAACTTCCGATCTCCTACCGGTGCAAGGGAGTTTTCCGACGTATTTAGGTCGACCCTGGAAAGAGTATTCAAGAACGGTGGTGATGCAATCGGCCATTAGCAATGTTATTAACCCTGCTGGATGGTACGAGTGGAGTGGCACCTTTGCCCTCAACACGTTGTACTACGCCGAGTACCAAAACACAGGGGCGGGGGCGGGGACGTCCGGGAGAGTTAAATGGAGAGGGTTCAAGGTGATTACAAGTTCTTCAGAGGCTCAAGGGTTCACCCCAGGAAGCTTCATTGGTGGGGGCAGTTGGTTAAGGGCTACTGGTTTTCCATTTTCTTTGGGTTTGTAAGTAATTGAGAGAGTGAGTTTAGTGTTGTGTGTGTGTGTGTGTGTGAAATTAATATTAATAATGATGGTGCATCTTGTGCTGCTAAATCCATGTAATTGTATCATCATAAATCAGAGCAATTATCATTTGTTTGATGGTTGCTTAAATTATTTTAAGTAGTCATAGGCTTTGTAGCTATGTTGAAATAAATTAAATTTTATTCCACAATTATTTGTTGGTGGAATTATGTGGAGAAAAATTTGTAGGATTCGAATCGGTGATCTCTGAAGAGTATCAATTCATGGGCCTGACCCAGATGTGACTGGGCTTCAATCTCTATGAAATGTTGCTTGTTTGTTTAACTTGTAGTATATCTTTTGACACAATCCATTTACGATATTTGTGACATATATATATATATATATATATATATATATATATATAACTTGTATGTCTTATGACAACATGAGTTTCCCAGTGTATACCGATTACCAGTGTTTCTCGTATTGAAACGTAGATTCAAGTTTTTGAGTGATCAAATTAAAATAAATATTTGTAAATTTTATAATTTATGACACTGATCATAATTAAGGTACAATTAATACGAAGAAACAAGGTGGCATTGCTGTTTATAATTAGTATTGTATGTATGGTGTTTATTAAAAGTTTGTATAATTACATATTATAGACAAAGACACGAACATAAGTTTTGTCTGTAAACTTGCGATGTATTTTCATAACCCAAGAACTAAATTAAATATAAATATAACACAAAAACTAAAATTAGGAAATACTAATAAAAGGTACGTAGCGTCGGCTTGCATTTAATTTGGATGGTGGGTATGAACCATGTCAACGACATATATTATATTCTGCCGGATTTCCATCCCCAAAACATCTAATTATGTATGCATGGGGGGCTTTTATTTTATTTTTATTTTTTTTAGAGGCATGAAATCATGTGATAAGTATCATTTATGATTGGAAGTGTGAACAATACTTTTAAATCGTTGACCGTTTTTAAACAAATACCTTCCCATGAATTACGGCGGCTTAAAATGGGAATTGATCTGGTGCATCTCATCATAATATGCTTTCCCGGATCAATTACCATATCAAACACGATTGGGATGAGATTAAAAATATCAAAAGATTCAGATATATTTCTCGCATTAACTCTAGCTTGTCACACGATTCTTCAGTACTATATTTATATCTATATATACAAGCAAACGTTAAGCTAAAAACCCACAACCAATTTGGGTTAATTGGATGGAGTCTTTCAAAGGTTATGGCAAGTCCGATCTTGCTGAAGAACAGGATTTCCGTCGCAAATCTCGTAAGCGCATCCTCATCATCATCGTCTCCACCCTCCTCCTCCTTGCCGTTATCATCGGAGCTGTCGCCGGAACTGTTATTCACAAAACCACCAATGACAAACACTCCGGTGATCAACAACCACCTTCGTCTCAGCTTTCCTCCGCCCAATCTACCAGAGCTGTTTGCACCCAGACTCTGTATCCTGAATCCTGTTACTCCACCATCTCCGCAATCGATAAATCCAACACCACCGATCCAGAAGACTTGTTCAAACTCTCTTTACAGGTGGCTTTGGATTCTCTTTCCGGCTTGGCTTCCTTGCCGGAGACATTAATGAGTACAACAGATCACAATGAGAACGACAAGGAAGCGTTGGAGGTATGCCGGACGGTGTTAAACGACGCCGTTGATAACCTCCATGATTCCATCTCTTCCATGGATGTGAAATCCGGCGAGAATGTGTTGTCACCGCAGAAAATCGACGACTTGAGGACATGGCTGAGCGCCGCGTTGACCAACCAAGAGACTTGTTTGGATACTCTGGAAGAAATGGATTCGAAGTTTCTAGAACAAGTGAAATCCCAAATGCAAAATTCAAAGGAGTACACAAGCAACAGTCTGGCGATAGTTTCTAAAATATTAGCGATTCTCCAGAATCTAAATATCCCAATTCATAGGAAGTTGTTGGGGGAGATGAAATCTGGATTTCCGAGATGGGTCGGATCCGGTGACCGGAGGTTGCTTCAAGAAGAGAAACCTACACCAAATGTGACGGTTGCCGTTGACGGAAGTGGAGATGTTTCAACGATTAATGCCGCCATTGCAATGATCCCAACAAAAAGCAAGAATAGATTCGTGATATACATTAAAGAAGGAGAGTATTTGGAAAATGTGGTTTTGAATAAATCGTTCTGGAACGTCATGGTTTACGGCGACGGCGTGGATAAATCCATAATTTCCGGCAGCCTAAATAAAATCGACGGCGTCGCAACTTTCGACACCGCCACCTTCGGTATATATTATATAAAGTTATAAGAATTGAAATAGTTTAAAAAATAGTGGGGGATTTCCGCTGCTGGCAAAAGTGCAGAAATTATTCCGGCAAAGCTTTTTCCGGCCGGAAATCAGCATATATGAGTTTTCTAGTGGATTTTCTGTTTTAGTGATATAATTAATAACCTCCTTTCTGTTTTAGTAACGATTATACGAATGATGAACAGGTGTATCGGGAAAAGGGTTCATGGCAATGGACATGGGGTTTAAGAACACCGCCGGTGCAGTCAAAGAACAGGCGGTGGCGATGAGGTCGAGTTCAGATTTTTCCATATTCTACAGATGTTCATTCGATGCTTTTCAAGACACCCTTTATCCTCATAGCAACCGTCAGTTTTACCGGGACTGTAGCGTCACCGGCACGGTGGATTTCATCTTTGGGAACTCCGCCGTTGTGTTGCAGAACTGCAAGATTATGCCACGGCAACCATTACCCAACCAATTCGTCACCATCACAGCTCAAGGAAAAAAAGACCCAAATGAGAACACCGGAATTTCAATCCAAAAATGTGAGATAACCCCACTGGACAATCTAACAGCTCCGACGTACCTTGGCCGGCCATGGAAGGATTACTCGACGACGGTGATCATGCAGTCGAGTATTGGAGGGTTCTTGCATCCGTTGGGGTGGGCAGAGTGGGATAAAGGTGTCGAACCACCTTCATCTATATTCTACGCCGAGTATCTGAACACTGGACAGGGATCCACGGTGGAGAAACGGGTGGACTGGGGTGGTTATAAGCCCCGGTTAACCGGAGCTCAGGCGGCTCGGTTCACCGTGGAGTCTTTCATTGATGGCGGAAGATGGTTACCTCAAACAAATGTGATGTTTGATTCCACTTGATATATTGGTTCATGTTCATAAAATTTAAAATGGTGTTAATTGTTGATTGTATCATCCCTCTATTTCTTGTTAATGTTGTATTGATCTTATTGTAATATTTTGATTTACCAACAAACAGTTTCATTTATTTAAAAACCTATTTTATACTTACTTCCGTATCAAAATAAATGTTCACAATAAAAAATGCACAAGAAATTTTCTTCAGGTATATTTGAAAAATGAATATTTACTTTTAGGACAAACAAAAATAGTAAATAAGACGCTTATTTTGAGATATTAATACTTTTGTTAAACGAAAAAATATAGTTGAGAAGATAATGAAAACAAAAATAGAAATTTAGATTATTATTTTTGGTAAAAATACAAAAAGATTGGCGCGTAAACTGGAGGGTTGTAACGGAACAGACTGACCAAGCCCAACCATATGCTTTTGGTAATTGTTCGCGTATCCATCTTTTATAAATCACTACCCTGTTCTTTTAAATTTCTATTTTTGTACCCAATTTTTTTATGCAAAGAAACAATGAGATATTGAATAAAATATATGTTCCAAATGCGACTTATTGTAAATAAGCTTTTCTAATAAATATTTTTGAGGAAGTATAGTAAACTAGAAGGGGGTAATGAGTTAAATAGGAGATACTCTGAGGGTGAAAGTTGGAATGATCCCGAAATTGG
This sequence comes from Saussurea involucrata, assembly GCA_033807775.1. NCBI lineage: Eukaryota > Viridiplantae > Streptophyta > Magnoliopsida > Asterales > Asteraceae > Saussurea > Saussurea involucrata. Next base: position 125,733,003 of record CM066318.1, on the reverse strand, counting down.
GCCGCGAATCGGAGTTTGAATTGGGTTTTTGAGCGAATGCATACCATTCTTCGTGGTTGCGATTCTCTGAGTTTGAGTTTCTCCAAATGCGGAAATTCGTAGGTGAAAGAGCAAAAAGGTTGATCTCCATCAACACCATCGCTTCCGTGGTGAAATTCAATCATCATCACACACCTTCTTCACCAAATTACTGCTCTAATCGATCACCTATTTCTTGTTATTCAATCATGGCTTCAAACGGACCAACACCCCCTGTTACTGTTGAATCCCTTAACCCTAAGGTTCTCAATTTCTTTTCCTTTTATTTTGTTCGTCGATTTACGTATTTGGTGTCAGTTTTGTATGATCTGCTAATCGATAATTGCTATATGTAGAATATTTCTGTTTTCTCTTTTAGTTTTATTTTCTAGGTTTATTTATTTGGGTACAATTTGGATCGATATTTTGAGGAGGCGGGTACATGATTAAATGAATCGTTAAATTATGTGAAATCCGAAACTAATTCATACTTGGTAGATTTGCACTAAAGCATTACACTCTCAAGTTATTACATTACAAATGTTTGCTGTTTGTGCTCATATTCCCCTCCATTTCCAGGTATTGAAATGCGAATACGCTGTTCGTGGTGAAATTGTCTCCGTGGCTCAGGTACTACAACAAATCGTGTTTGCTAAGAACCAAATGGAGAAATTAAATGAAGAAATTTATATAAATTGTATTATACAATGTTCTGATGCTTAAATGCTACTTTTATCACAGAAATTACAGCAAGACTTGCAAGCAAATCCAGGTTCCCATCCTTTTGAGGAGGTATAACTTCTCTGTTATGATGTTTTTATAGTTCAGTGAAAATATACTAAGAATTGTATGATTGGATATAAAGTTCAACTGTGTAACTATGGCAGAAACTGTTGGGAATACATAAAATATAATTTCTTCTTCACTGATGGATTTCCTCTCAAATTTGGCAGATACTTTACTGTAATATTGGAAATCCACAACATCTTGGTCAAAAGCCGATAACTTTCTTTCGAGAGGTTGGCAGCCTGCAACTTTACTGTGAAAAAAAAGAGATTGTTTCCACATGACACTACTTATATGTGTTATGTTATGCCAGGTTCTTGCATTATGTGACCATCCTGCCTTATTGGACAAGAAGGAAACAATGGGATTGTTTAGGTATGGATTTATTTATCTAGTATTAGTATCTGTTTTTGTTTTCAGTAAGTATGAATTTATTTACTTAATGTACTAATGACTTCATTCAGTGCGGATTCCATAAAGCGGGCATCATTGATCTTGGATCAAATACCCGGAAGAGCTACTGGTGCTTATAGTCACAGTCAGGGTATTAAAGGACTACGGGATACCATTGCTGCTGGTATCGAAGCTCGTGATGGTTTTCCTGCTGATCCAAATGATATCTTCCTAACAGACGGTGCAAGTCCAGGGGTAAAAATCTGGTTTTCCGTTTGTTGTAGAAAACTATCTGTGAATTTCAAATTGATCAACTTTATATTCTTCCGGTGCCAGGTCCATATGATGATGCAGTTACTAATAAGATCCGAGAACGATGGAATTTTGTGTCCCATTCCTCAGTACCCACTTTACTCCGCTTCCATCGCGCTTCATGGGGGCACTCTTGTATGTATTTTGTTCACCTGAAACTAAATCCTACAAATAATGTAACCACTTTGAAATAAGGCAAATGGAACTTGAATTCAAACTTGACATTTTTGATATCTGAAAGAAATAGAAGCATAGTAGAATGACACTTGGGGGCTGTTTACTTTATTTTTCATTAAGCTCTATATGGGTTAAGTTGTCTGTCTTGATAATCTCTGTCTCTCTCTCTGAAGGACGGGAGGCCGATGGGTTTGATAGAGGCAAAGAGAGAGGGTTGGATTCTTTTTGAGCATTTCTGGTATTAATTTGTTTGGGGTGGCTTAATGGGGATAAGTGAGGAGTCCTGTCGTATTCCATATAGCCGTTTTAGCTTAATGGCTTAACGATTAAGCCGTGAAGAAACACTCATGTATGACTGAGCGAATAAGCCGTCCAGACCATTAAGCTCATTAAGTTGGGTAAGTAAACAGCCCTTGGCTGAATTTTCAGGTTCGTTATTATCTTGACGAAGCAACTGGGTGGGGACTGGAGGTGTCTGAACTCAAAAAGCAGTTGGAAGCTGCGAAGCAAAAGGGTATTACTGTCAGGGCCTTGGTTGCAATTAATCCCGGAAACCCAACTGGACAGGTAAATGCATATAGATTCTCATCATTTGTACCTTTCATGTTTTGATCAATTACTCTCTTCACACTTGTTGATACTATACAGGTTCTTGCTGAGGAAAACCAACGAGAAATCGTGGACTTCTGCAAGAAAGAAGGTTTGGTTCTTTTAGCAGACGAGGTAAAGAAATACTTCCAAGATTTCTTGATTTTCATGGATGTTGATATGTAGTATGTTCTAGACCATTTGATGTCAACAATCGCAGAACTTTTTCAGGTATACCAGGAGAATATTTATGCTCCCGACAAGAAATTTCACTCGTTCAAGAAAATCTGTCGTTCAATGGGATATGGTGACAAGGATATCCCGTTGGTTTCTTTTCAGTCGGTGTCTAAAGGTATATTGTTTCGATACACAAATACAAATTATCGAACTGGAAGTTAAATAAAGAAGCTTCTACTTATGTGCTGCTTCAGGGTATCATGGTGAATGTGGGAAAAGAGGTGGTTATATGGAGGTAACTGGTTTTAGTCCTGAAGTTAGGGAACAATTCTACAAAGTGGCATCAGTGAATCTTTGTTCCAATATTTCTGGTCAAATTCTTGCAAGCCTTGTCATGAGCCCTCCAAAGGTTTCTCTCATATGCTCAAATCCTGTCAAGATAATAGCTTTAGTTCTAAAAATGGAGCTCCAAGGGAAAAACTCAAAAAAAAAGGAAAATTGAAGAACATGGTAGTCATTCTGTAAGGTATGCATTTGTGTATACAAGTAAATTAAGTTGTTTTTTGGTTTTTATGCACGTGTGCATGCTACAAATTACTTGCATGCACAAGTGCATGTCGTGCAGATGAAAGACTACCAAGTTGTTCCTCAGTTTTCCATCTTTTTGAGGTTTTCCCCTGAACCTGACCCTAGTTCTCAAATCATGTAAAGATTATAGCTTTGGTATGTATTCAGGTTGGAGATGAATCTTACGATGAGTATATGACTGAGAGAGATGGAATCTTGAAATCGTTGGCGAGACGTGCAAAGGTCAGTTGAAACTTAGGATTTTGAGAATGCAATTTGTTTCTTGTTTGGAAGCAATTATAAGTGGATGTTTGTATTGATTTACAATAGACATTGGAAGATGCATTTAACAGCTTAGAAGGTGTGAGTTGCAACAGAGCAGAGGGTGCAATGTACCTTTTTCCAAACATTCAACTGCCGAATAAAGCAATAAAAGCGGCAGAAGGAGCTAAAAAAGCGACAGATGCGTATTATGCTCTCCGCCTCCTTGATGCAACAGGCGTTGTTGTAGTTCCAGGATCGGGTTTCGGTCAGGTAAGAATCGGTTGGTATGTTGATTATTAATAAAACTACGACTCGAATGGAAGATTTGATCCGTTATTATATCGGTTTTTATGACAGGTTCCAGGAAGCTGGCATTTTAGGTGCACGATATTGCCTCAGGAGGACAAGATCCCAGACATTGTTTCACGGTTGACAGATTTTCACAAGAAATTTATGGACGAATTTCGTGACTAAATGGATGCAAAAACATTGGAACAACTTCTGAATAATAAAGTTTTAGTGGTGTTAAAGTTTTTTATTTTTTATGTAAGGCTTTGTGTTTGTCTATATTATATATATATATATATATATATATAATTATATAAATGAATAATAAGTTTCTGGGTTTTCATTCATCTCTCTCTATAAATCTTGCATGCTCCTATTTTACAATCATATCCTTGCATAACAGTCTAATAGCTTCACCCCCAAATGAAAACATTTAATGCAAAACCAACTTCTTCAAGTATACATGACTCACTGAAACAAATTTCTTGTTATCTTTTTACAAAAATATGACTTTTTTAAAGCTCAAAATGTATGAGCAGACATTGGTTAGGTTATGGTGAGAACGAAAGTTATGGTGAAAAGGGTAAGAAGAGATCTCCACCTTGGATGCATGTTAGAATGTGATGTTCCAGATTAATCCCCGTATCAAACGCGATTTATAGGTGAGTTTGAGATTAAAAAGTATCAAGGGTCAAGATCCCTTCTTATCTTTAACACTTATTTTCACACGATCTTTCGTATATATATATATATGGTTCTACTGAGAATAAAAGTTACGCTGAGAAAGATAACAAAGGTTAGAAAGGATTTCCACCCTTCAGATGCACGTTAGGATGAAATGCACCGAAACAATCCCCGTATCAAGCGTGATTCGTGGGTGGGTTTGAAATTAATAAGTGACCAAGGTCCATACCCCTACTCACCTTAACTCTTCTTCTCACATAATCATTTGTCTATACATATAATACCCTAGATTAGAGTTATAATACAGAAAAAAGGAAACTAGGAAAGCATATCATAAATAACCTCCAAATGGCAGATAAGATGAGTTTAGAAACATTCTTTAAAACTTAAATCCATGATTTTGTCAAACATAAACAGGATCTTGTGTTCAAATACCATAATCAACCGGAAACAGAATAGCAATCTCAGCAATTTAGTACAAGATACATGTTCAAGGAAACCAAACAAAGACCGTCTACAACTTAACAATAAAACTCCCATTTCATAGGCGACTGATGACAGCTTCCACCTCAGCTGGGGTGTACAAGTGATAAGTGGGAGCAACCTTCGCAATATCCACATTATTCGGGGTTACCTGAACTCAAAACAAGCCTTCCATAAGATGCTACACATAACAAAGCAGAATCAAAATTGCCGTATTCACATACTGCTTGTTGCAAGAAAATTTTTACACATAACAAAGCATGATACAGATAATCTTTAACTGCTTATGCAATATGGACCAGTTAGGCAGCCAAAGATGAGACATGCCACGATCTCAAAAGAAAGGGAAACAGAGAAGTCACGATTAGGAAAACTGACCTTTTCTTCCATGACTTGCTTCAAGATGGAAAGAGCAATTATTTCAGCTTCTTTTAGCGTCAAGTCCTGCATATATACATGTGGTGCAATCACAATCAGTTATCTAGCATCTGGATACATGTGGTGCAATCACAATCAGTTATCTAGCATCTGGGTTATCGGTGTTGGAGATACTAAAGGAAATTAATCATTATATGAGACCTTGTTATATTGCTCCTGCAGAGAGCTGTCAGCACCTTCAGAGCCTGAGCCTATAGCTTTACCGTTGCATTGCCAAAATGTGCCAGATGGATCTGTATAGTACCTGCATAGAACAGTTTCTTTACCACTCTAATACTCACAAACCCTACATGCTAAATGACATGAGTACTATAAGTTGTCATGTTACCACCAAACCAAACCAAAAGTGCCCATTATATCCCACCAGGAGGGGGTCGGGGGTAAGATGTATGAAGACCTAACCTCTACTCCAAACAATAGAGTTGTTTGTGTGAAGACCCTCGGCTTGTAAAAAGTGTGAAATAGAGTGCCAACTAGAGAAAGTTAGCCCAGATGTTTTCGAGGATATATATAAAAATAGGGTCGAGTTAAGGGGAAAACCACAAAATTTTGAAAAACTGAAGAACACCTCAGTAGTCGTTCATCTGGATGCACATGTGCATACAAGTAATTTGTAACATGCACTCGTGCATATTCACATGTGCATAATGCACACGTGCATAAAAACCAAAAAACATCTTAATTTACTTGTATGCACATGTGCATACCGTCCTCGGTTTTTCATTTTTTGGGGGTTTTCCCTGAACATCCCTCTATAAAAATAAAACATAAAAACGAGAAATACTTTGGGGAAAAACTCCTGACAAGAAAGGCAAATACGATGAATTTTGAAAAACTAGTTACGAGTAAGCAAGAACATACAAACAGAAGCAAGAACAAGAAAACAGAAGTGGTCATGTTCCTGATAATATTAAAAAACAAAAAAGGGATAAAATTTATAAACTTCGGCAATAGGAAACACGCCGCAAGATTATATCCCTAATACTGGTAGTCTGGTACAAGTTTGCTCAGCTGAGTGGGAGCATAGTTAAAAACTCTGCAATAGCAATCAATAGTATTGGAACTCTTCTTTTCTTTATTATTAGTAAACTAAATTTATTACTCGACAATCAATGCCAATTTAGATTAAAAAAAACTAAACATCACGGAATAACTCACAAAGAATATTGGTACTTACAGACTAGGACCATTTTCATCATGGCCAGCAATAAGAAGAGATACCCCAAAAGGCCGAGACTGCAAAAAATTAGAAATTTTTATATGTTAGTCGATGGGTGTAACATAAAGCCACTATGTAATATACCATCTTAATCACAACAGTGACCCCTGTTACCACCAAAAAGCACCCTACCACCAAATATTATCACAGACACACATCTGACTCCTACTAACAATGATTCATTATAACAAGATTCATACACAAATGATAGAGAAAAACATGTCATTCAACCACAAACTGAAACAGAGATAGCATAGTTTTAGAGTAAATAGCAGTGAAACAAGAATCACGGTGATAAGTTGAATTGCTAACCATAGATTCTTCATCTCCTTCACCAAATCGCAGGGCCAGATCACACAGGGCTTGGGTAGTGGACTCAACGGTCATTGGCTCACCATAGGAAAACCTATGATTCTGAAAAAAAAAATAACTAAAAATCAATATCAACAAAAAACTAATTTCTAGTGAATAAAATAGGGACTGATGCTAACGTTACCTGGGTCTCAACACGTGCATGTTCAACGAGTGTGCGAGCATCTGCAATTAATCCACTCATCGCACAGCCAATATGCTCATCAATTTCCATAATTTTCTCAACACTACTAGGCTCCTGTGAAAAACACGTAATGTTTGAGTATAATTGTCACTTAACTTCATGATAAAATAATATTCGGGTGAAAAGAAAACCGATCATTTTATAGCAATAAACTCAATTACGCAAATAAGGAATGCAATGGCAGTATAACCAACACCAGCCATTAATGCTTCCTGCATCTCCTGGCTCTGATATAACAGTATAGATCTATTCTATATCATAGGATTTCTAAGTTCATATGTAGCCACCATTTGGTAGGCATGGGATCATGTTAAAAAGTGCCATTTTTGGTGAAAAGTGCTTTTAAACCGTTGATCACTTTTAATCAAATACCCTCCCATGAATTGAGGCTTAAAAGAGAATTGATCCGGTGCATCTTATCTCGGTGCATCTCATCGTAATGTTCGTCCATTTCTCATCCAACGGTTTATAACCACTTCTCACGCTTCTAACCAAATTTGGCACTTGTCAACGGAACCCAACCCCCATTTGGTATATACGGCTTATAAAGCTTTGTGATTCTCATAGTAAAACTTGCACACAGATTAGCTATGAACTTAAATAGCTCACTACAAATAAGCTACTACATAACCCGCAAGAAGGAAACATTTCACATTGGCCATTACACATACAAGATTCATGTTTGGTTTGCATGTGATAGTAATACATCCATGACTCCATGAATTCCTGAAAAGAACACTTGAAGAACTCTACACGTAGCTCCTTTCGAAGTTTCTAAATGAGCTAGTGGCCACATACAATTATCTCATACATTATTATACTTAATGTATTGGCACGATAAACACAAGCTTAACGTTATGTTCTCAAAACTCTTTTTACAAAGGAAAGGAAAGGGGAAGAAATTAAAAAAAACTCGTGTTCTCAAAACTTTTTAGGAGAGAAAGGAAAGGAAACCGAAGGAAAATAATGATAAGTTTCCTTTCAAAACTTTCCTCCCAAATGTGGGAGGAAAGGAAAGGAAAGACATTAAAATCATTTTAAAAAATTACTAAATATATTAAAATTACAAAACTACCCAATCTTTCATTATAAAAGATATATTTTTAAGGGTATACTGGTAAAAATGACATATTTCCTTTCCTTTCTCTCATGTTCAAGAACATGAAAAATTGTTTTCTTTCCTTTCCTTTTCCTTCCCTTTCGAGAACACAAATCAAAATGAAAAATTATTTTCCTTTCCTTTCTTTTCCCTCCGTTTCTTTTCCATTCATTTCTTTCCTCTCCAGATTAGAGAACACGGCGTAAACTTTTTTATAGCACCTATCAGCTGTTGCCATATATCAGTGCTTCAAATAACATACAGTGATTGTATTACAGACCTGACCTTTTATATGTTCCACAAGACTATAGTCTCACTGAAAAACATGATTTGCTTCTTGTCAACTCTTCCAAGTAATTTCCAGCATAAGTTTCTACCCACAATCCATAATGCAGTTCAAAATCATAAATCACATGCTAACTTTCTCGGCAATGTCTTACTACTTATGAGCCATTAAACGGAACAGTCGAAAGCAAAATGGAAAGGTTGTACATCGTAATATCTTCCGGTTTGTGAACCACCAGAAGCCTAGGAAAGAACCAAGTGAAGGTGAATTATTTAATAATAAGTTTTAGAAATGCAGCAGATAGTTGCGAGGCACTTAAAATTTCATCACATATTTAAGGCAACAGATAGCTTTTTAAAAGTTTGAGCGTCTACAATGACTGCTCAAACAGACAGAACAGAAACCCACCAGATAGCACCTAAGGCACTTGAACCTTCACCACAAATTTATGTAGCAGCATGAACAATGTCCATAATGATTAGTCATCTACAACACTAGCTATGAGGCCCACGATTCTAGAACCAGACCCACACAACAACAAAGAACAAATAATAGACATACCAGAAGTGGTGAGGTAATACGCTTTTCAACAGCAAGAACGACTCCTTCTTTCGTCTTCAACCCAATGGCTGTCGAACCCAACTGTAATCATAATCAACAGCCAAGCACAAACACATTGAATTATTTCATGGTAATCACAATATGAGACTAAAACCCAGAAAAGTAAAGAAAAAAAAAAACAATGCGCAACAGCCACAAAACGTCAAAACATTTACCTTGATGGCTTCAATGGCATATTCAACCTGAAATAACCGGCCTTCTGGAGAGAAGGTGTTAACACCCCTATCATACTCAGTCCTACATAAACCCAAACATTAACTTAAAACAAGGATTTTAGGCTACCAATCCAAGCCCATGGTTAAACACATTGAAAAGAGAATATAAATTCTTTGTCAGTTGAGTGGGAAGCTTGAGAGTCTACGCCATTTGAAAATGAAATTCAACCTATTTATATTAGGGCACGGAAACATGACGCCTTATCGACGCCGCTCATTGTGTTTTCTCGCGACTGAAGAAAATAAAATTCTCACCCAAACTCGAAAAGGAAAAGAAACCAGATTTGTAATCAAAATGCGTTTACCTGGTTAGAAACATCTTCGATTCAGTTTAACAGATTAATAGATCTCTGCAAGTGCAATTGATTAAGGTATTAGTATGCATAATTAGGTTCCAGAAGGGAAACTAATCAGATTTAAGGGTTTTAATTGGTAGACTTAGCCGACTAACACAAAAACGTAATTCAATGTTAAAACTATCCTATGAATCAGCGAATCAAACACGTACACGTTCATACCAGATTAGCATGATCATAGAATCAAGACGTACCTGTTGACGATAGATTAGCTCCGATAGAAGATATTGGCGATGTCCTCCGATTGAAAGTGCTTCCGACTATATTTATTCGAGTATAATAAGCCCTTCTTGGGAAGCAAGACAGCAGTGGTTCTTTGTTGGTAGAGCGGATCGGGTTCATTTTTACCCGGCCTAAATAAAATATAAATTGGGCCTAAGATTTTCTCTTTTATCTTACTTAGCCCAACGGCCCATTAGTGTTTTTAGTAAAAAAATTGATTACTATGAACTTTAACCGTAAATTCGTCTTCAAAGACACCCATGTTTATTATATATATCAGCCATTGATAGAAAAATTCATACATTTCATTATTTTCTATCTTCTTGGCTTTATTTTATATTTTAAGCCGGTCAATGACGTCATGGATGGAAGAAATTTGATCAAAGTAATCTATCATTCTAATTTCATTAAATTTCTTGGGATGCTCTTGGATTTCACGTCCTAGCCCTAGCGTCTATACCCGGACTGAGCATATATCCAAAGTGCAAGGGTAAGCCAAACGACCGCTAAGGTCTATGGTTGAAGTTTCCAACCTAAGTCAACAAGGATGTGGCAATAAATGGGAAGTGTTCATCAAATCAAAATGCGGTTTAGATATATTTTGATAGTAAAGGTTGAAAATGTGTCCAGGCATGTTGCGAATGTTTGGATTTTAGTATTCGATCATGTTATATGATAAAGAGTTGTAGCGAAAACAACCATATTTGAATTTTTACATTGCATACATTCAGAAAATCCCGTAGATGTTTGTAGTTGAAAAGTGTCGTTGTACAAAAACATAGTCATTGCATAAATACGACATAACTGAAAATTGTTCATTGCGCATGTCTGTAATGAACAGTTGCAGACGTCCACAACAAGATTTTAACTGAATTATCCTTCTCTGTTTTGAACTCCCAAATGTTTGAGGCTAGAAATTAAATTTGACACAATTTCAAATAAGAAAGTGTGACAATTAAACCAACAATATAGGAATCATTTGGACTTATTTTGTTGTTGCAATCTTTTATCTTTTCTCGTTCCTTTATCCGGCCATTATGGGGGTGTTTGGGATTTGCTTATTTTTTTGACTTATTTGCTTATTGCTTTTCCTCGCTCCAAATAAGCTATTTTTAGTGTTTGGATTGGAAAAAAAAAGTGTTTATGACTTTTTCCCACCACAAATAAGTTGTTTTTGATAAATTAATTCATTCTAACTTATTTGAAACAGCTTATAACTTAATTGTCCAAATTACATTTTTACCCCCAACTTCTTTTTAGCACGTCATAAGTTGATGAGCATTTTTTAAAATAAGCATAAGTTGTTTTAAATAAGCAATCCCAAACACCCCGTGTATAGGCAATATCCTCGACTAACGTCTAGATAGTAGATTGGTGGACTAAAAGCCACGCAGGGTTTTATATATATATATATATATATATATATATATATATATATATATATATATATATATATATATAGAGAGAGAGAGAGAGAGAGAGAGAGAGGGGTTCAAGGGAAAACCTCAAAAAAACGGAAAACTGAAGAACACCCTCATGGCCCTTCATCTGAACGGTATGTACTTGTGCATACAAGTAAATAGTTGACTTTTTGGTTTTATGCTCAAGTGCATTATGCATTTGTGCATATATGCACAAATGCATGTTACAAATAACTTGTATGCACAAGTGCATACCGCCCAGACGAAAGCCTTTTACGGTGTTCTTCAGTTTTCCGTTTTTTTGAGGTTTTCTCTTGAACCTGACCATATATATATATATATATATATATATATATATATTTACCCTAGTATGGGTTTTTTCCACTTCATGACTCAATGGTCTCCTTTTGCTTTTTCTTGAACTGCATTCGATCGTGTCACTAGCACTAGGTCTCCCAACCAAAGGATGTGTTCTTGCGGATTTTGGCATTAACATAAACTAGTGGTTTGTACCGCGCGTTGCGCGGTATTCCGAAAACATGTTGTTTTTAATAGTAGCATAGCTTAATATAAAAACTAAAATGACCAACATGGTAAAGTTATAGTTTTTGAGTACTAAAAGGTTATTCATCAACAATGCAATTATCTACCGCATTCAACAAATACATACACGAATCTATTCATAAATCATGTAAATTTAATACAAATGTGCATTTGACCTCTACTTTCTTGACTATTGTTAAAAGTGTGTACAATTTTGTTATTTGAATTAACAACCCTATACCTCAAGAATTCGCAACCACCTGAAAATTTTTCATGGTATACACCAAACCCTCCTTCAACAGCTGCTTGAACTTCGACACCAAATCTTCCATACTACTGTAGCTATTAGGGTTCTCTGAAGTAAGTTGGTATAAATCAATTAATATTACAAAGTGGCATACCATTTAAATAAGAACTATATCCAAACCAATTAATTTTTGGTCTTTTTTAGTTCAAATACTCCAGAATCGGCAAACTCTTACCTTAATCGCTCAACATTCATTAGCTCCCAAAATTTTCAACTTTATTCAATCCATTAAATATCAATAATATGGACGACAAAACCTAAATTTTCCACAAATGTTAACGAAATTTTATTTTATGCATATCAATAAGAATGTATTGTATATTCAAATCATAAAGGGCTTATTGATGGTAAAATTTTTATCTTTAATAGTAATTGTGTGGAAACCGTGTACTACGCGGTAGCGTCGGTAATTTGGGTGGTAATATGTAGATAAACATACAGATACATCTTAGTTGGTAAATATAACTATAAACAAATCACATTCATATCACTTGTAAAAAATATATTGATTGTTATGTAATAAAAAATAAAAAATTAAAGGTTTAGAAATTAATGTGTTGAGTTTAGATTAAAAATAAATCAAAATGACAAAACAAATATATAAATATGAGTGCACATCCTCATTAATTCTTTTATCATGTATATTAAAATGTATTAAATTATCATAAGTATTTTATTTATGTATATATATTCATAATAATTAAAAGAAGAATATGAAAAGTTAGATCAATTAATGAGGTATATTGATATATTATAGTTACAAAAATACATGAATTATCTAATCAATTAATGTGATATAAATATATAGGTTTCAAAAACTAAAAAAATAAATAATAGAAAACAATAATTCAAGCATTCACAAAATTTCAACATACATTTTTTTGCCTTTCTTTTATAATAATATATCGATATTGATGTATTGATTGTTGTGTAAATAAAAAAAAATAGTAAATGTCATATTGAAATATATTAAATTGTCATAACTATTTCGTTTGTATGTATTGATTTATGGTAATCAGAAAATGAATATGAAATGTTAGATTAATAATGAGGTGTATTAATATATATTAAATACGAAAATAGATGAATATTTGATCATTTAATGATAGATATATAAATTTAAAAAACTAAAAACTCGATAAATAATAAAAAATGATAATTCAATCATCCTCAAAATGCCTACACACATTCCTTAACTTTTTTCATAGTAGCATGTTGATATTAATTTGCTGATTGTTATGTAAATAAAAAATAAATATATAGTAAATAAAGCTAAAATATTTTAATTAAATTAATTGTCAAACTAATACTATAAAATTTATATAAATAGACTCGTATAAAATAAAAAAATGAAACGTAAACAAAAAACTTTTTTTAATTATATTATATTGATTGTTTTATAAATAAAAAATAATGGTAAATGCATATTAATGTTAAACTAATAAAATAAAAGAGAATAAAAAGATTATTCATATTGATTGTTATGTAAATAAAAATTGAAAACCTAGAGGTAAAAGAAATTAGGTTGTTACAAACCAAATTTATGAAACTTTTCGACCAAAAAAAATTATCTTTTTATCGTGAAAAAAATTTTCACTAAGATTTAAGGATGCTTTTTTGGGAATGAAGTAATAGACACCATAAAAATTCTCACAACAATAACAATGTTAATGTCAATAGAAAAAATCTTAAAATAGTTAAAGAACGCAATTCAATCACATATATATGATTACTGTCAATGACGCTTAAACTTGGGAAAAAAAATATCAAATCTTGTAATCACAAAATATCAAAATTTATTTGAATATATATAGTTCAATCGTAAACACAATTTGCTATGATAACAACAAATTCAACAATATGGAAAGAAGAAATACATATCACATTTTTTCCAGAATATAATTATTACATACTTGTTTATAATCTTCCACATCTTCTTCAACTTTCATCTTCTTCATCCTCCACTAAAGGAAGAAATATGTAATAACAAACTTACAATTTTCAAGAATATAATTTCTAGATACCTTTTTATAGTCTTCCATGTCTTTTTCAACTCTCATCTTCTTCATTCTCCACCAAAGTAAGTTTTAGAATTTCATTTTGTTTATTATTGCAACATAGAAAAACAAACTTAATTTATTACAAAATATATTTTTATTATACATAACTAACCTCAGAAAGCTAAAACATCTTGTATGTCAAGAAGTATGGACAACAATGGTTGCAATTGTATGTCAAGAACTAACATGTTGCACCTTGAAAAATTAGTGAAGACCTTTGAACTTATTATCATAGAGTAAGTAATCAAAGTACGATGACATTTGAAATAACATGTAGAGTTATAAATACATATTGGAAAAGATATAGAATGATAGAAATGGGGAAACTATCATAGATTGAGAAAAAAAGTAGCGATTATCATGTTTAGAGCTTCCACTTCATTCCTTGTAGTGGGGGTTTATATAGATATATAGATTGAGAGATAGAGATGAGTTAGGGAAAATGAAGAGAATAATGTTAAATGCAAACATGATGTATAATCAATGTTGATGGAAATGAAGAAGCAAATCAAAAGTTGGAAGTTAAACTTAGGCATGTAAAATTACCAAGAAACCGAACTTAATAATGAATTACACATTTCCCATATAGGGGTGGAAATGTCTTTAACATATTTCAACATTTAAAAAATAAAAAATTTGAGAAAAAAGAGAGAAGAGATTCTAGGCTTGAGAAGGCTCCATGTCATCACATTTGGTTTTTGTTTTTATATATATACTAGGTGTGACACCGCGCGTTGCGCGGTAACGAAATCTTATGATCAAAATTACATATATAAGTTGGTTATGGTGTGAAATTATAATTCTTTCAGTTGTATATTTTATCCGATTTTAGAGTCTATGACATTAGATGTGAGAGCATTGTATGAAGTATAACGTGGGTGTTAAACACGAAAAAAGTAGCAATAAATATTGTGATTCGTTTCAAAAAACATGAAAAAGATGAGTATTTTAGATAAAACTCAATATGTAAAGTTGAGTCCAACATGATAGGTGTGTCTACTCATCGCAAGTATAACTCTAAACTCTAACCAAATTAGCACGTGCATAATAGTGATTCTTCAGCTTATTCTTCATACATAAAAGTACTATGTAATAAATGTTGTTTTACCAAAGGTAATTTCTTAACCGAAAAATAACATGGCAACTATTAGTGTGTTATGAACTTTAATAAATAGTTCTTTCCATTTTTTTATTATAATTGCAGTTGTATAAGAAAAGTGGTAGTTATTAAATAAATTAATATTTGTGATTATTTGTGAAGAATTTGATACTGATTTTCAAGCTATCGTTCTCCTTTCATACACACAACTACATTTTCTAATATTTCTTTTTCTTATCAACGTGGGATAACCCAAGCTTAATTACAATATTGATTTGAGGATAATAAGTTTCCATTATGTCATGTTAATACCTTATAGCCTTCATTTATATATTCGTGTTGGACGGCGACAAAAAATTCTTGTTAGAAAATTTGTATTAAGTTAAGATAAAATGCAATTTGATAAATGACAACTAATTAGATGTAGTATAAGACAAGAAATTTAGTGGGTTGTTTAGATGTAAAGTATATATTTTCATTGATATTGTTTCTTGTAACAAATAGAATGTCATACACTTCTTTTTGTTGCAAAATATTGATTTGACATTAAAGTTAAAATTTGTACGAAGATGGTTAGTTTCAATCATATGTGGAATATTAACTGTTACAATGAGTGTACACAAAATTAGTCTTCCATTTTAGCTAATAATGTTTGTTTTACAACTTAATTATTAACAAATTATGAAAAGGTTTACACATAATAATTACAACTGTTGTCAAGAAACAAAAAATAAAACGTGAATAACTACAACGATATTAGTAAAACAAAGTTATGCAAAATAAAAAGGTACATAAAAAGTAAAACACATACAACATAAATAACTTTCAAAAAATGAGGGATGAAAAATCATAATGAATAAAATATAATAATAAGGAAGAAATTTTGAAAAAAAAAACATTCATCAATAACAACTCACACAAATCATAAAATATTATGTATTATTTATTACCTGAAAAAGTTTATGGTTATATAACATTCAGTATGAACAATAAAAAAATATATTTAGAGACACATAAATACGACATATTACACAGAACAATAGACATAACAATACTTAACAAATATAATAACATGGAATAAAAACATTTATCAACAATATATAACCGAGACAAATCATAAAATAAAATATAACAACTCTTACATGGATTTATAGAGGAAGAATAACGGTTTCACGATAAAAATTCTACAAAAAAACACAACACATCAATAACATCAAATAGCTCACATAAAAACATAAATTAAACCATAAAATGTAGCTTCCATCTTGATGAGACATTCGGTTGTGTAGTTTGCAATATGATGGAGAATTCGGTAAAATAAAAGAAAATATCTTTCTATCTTCATTAGACATTCGATTGTATAGTTTGCAATATGATGGAGGATTCAGTAAAACAAAAGAAAAAAATGTTAAATGAGATATAATATATAGACGGGATAAAACGGAATAGAAAACCGAAAAATCTAGGACATTTATGAGTTAATAAAAGACAATTAATATAACCATCAAAATAAGTTAAAAAATCTAAAAATTTCAGAAAAAATGAATTATGAAATAATTCTTCCACAAAATGTCACCTAAGAAACTTCATATTTTATGTTTAGATATATGTGAACTATTAATGCGAGTTTCTCAATTAAATACGTTTTTGGTTTCGAAATTTTGTTATCATTTTGGAGTGAATAATGAAATACACATTTTTTATTCACGGGTAGAAAAATCGTTAACTTAACTAACATTTTTAACATCTTTAACTTAATCATATTTATAAAGAGTCATCTTGTAATAATGTGTCACATCATTTATTGTAGGTTTTTTCTTAATTAGATGATGGAAATATGAAAAGACTATCTCTAGGAAGTTGTGTAGTTTGAAAGTTAAAGCTAATTAAAGTGAAAATGAAATTACCAAAAAAACCTTCTTATAATGAAAATACATGTTTTTCATTTAGGGATAGTATAGTCTTTAACTTATTCAATATTTAAAAAATTCAAAACAATGAGAAAATTTCTTTAGGCAAATCCTACTCTAACAATGTGCCACATCATTGTTAGTGGATTTTTCTTTAATATATATATAGATTGATTATCTTCTAAAAATTTATGTAAAACCTTTGTATTTTAAGAGTACAATATAAACGAGAGAAAAAAATACAAATAACTAACTAATATATTAAGAGTTATGATTTGTTCACTAAAATTTGTTGAAAATTGTCTTGCATGAGTGAAACAACAAAAGAGTACAATACTACAGTTTTAAAAATACTACAAATTAACATGTATGATTGTAATAATTTTCTTAATTTTCTTTTTAAATACTTGTATTTCCATTAAAAAAAATCAAAACATTTAATATAATCATTTATACATAAATGTATATGATTATTGAAAAGGGATAGCAAAGTCACCTTCATCTTAATAAATACATGAGATTTCACCTATGAAAATATCAAGGTTTTTGAGTTTGCAAAAAGACTTGGCCAATTAAAAGAACAAATGCTATGAATATAGATTATAGAAGAGCCATGTGCTCCACCTCTAACCTCTGCCATCACATTCTGGTTCAGTAATGGTGATCAGAAAAACACCCTACAGCCAAAAAGCGGGTTCGGGTTGGGCCGAGGCAAAAACCGGGTTCAAACAATGACGGCCAAAATCAGTTCTGAGAAAAACTGGGCCGGGCCGGGCCGGGTTTAACCCGAAAATCCCTGACCCGTTTACTGGTATGGAAGACCGGTTTTTATAAAACCGGGCCGAGCCGGGCCCAAAACCGGTTCTTGATCGGGCCGGCGTATTTTTTTTTTAAATAATTTCTTTGTATAATAATTAATTACTAAACTTTAAAAAGTAAAAAATTGGATTGGATCACTAAAATACACTTTAAAAATACGTTTTATTTATAATATATATCACTAAAATACACTTTTACGTTTTATAATTTATATATAATTTTAAGTTACAAACTTACAAGTTACAATACATAAATTCTAAACACCCGAAGGTCCCGCTCCCAAACTCCCACCCCCATCACCCCATCCCCATGGATTGTAATTGTATGGATTGTATGGAGCGTAGTATGGATTCTGATCTGGATTGTAGTCTTCAAGAGTATTGTACTTCTGCAGTCGTGTAATAGCCGTCCGATCGTCAAGGCGGTCGGTGTCTGGTTCTTCTTCGTCATCGTCGTATCGGGAGACGTCACCGACACTACTGACATCAGAATTGTCGGTTACGGTTCCCGGCGTACTTAGTTGTTCATCCGCTTCGTTTTCGGCTAAGTTTTCTTCCACGCCGTCTAGATCATTCTCCAGGTTTGTTTGATGTTGAATGCGGTCTTCTCCATCCAAGTAATCCTTCAGACATATGCAGCACTCTACCGATTGCGGGGTTAATCTTGTCCGACGCTCCGATATGATCCTGCCACTAAGAGAAAAAGCCGACTCCGAAGCTACGGTACTAGCTTGGATTGTTAGTATATCAAGGGCAATAGTCGCCATAATCGGGAAACTCGATTGTTTATTTTTCCACCATTCTAATAAATCTAGTCAACATCTACGACGTTTGTGGAGGATGCCGTTATAAAACTAGTACGTATGTATTGATTGAATTCACCCAAATTATCCCCATCATATCTAGCTTTTTTAGTAGATTCCATGGCAACCGATTGCATTAAAGTTGACATTAAGTCTTGTCGGTTTCGGCCACGGCTGCTACTAGAACCCGGTGAAAACCTTTGAGTTGTAGGGGTTTGACGACTTACCGAACCCTTGTAGCGTGGTTGGAACCCTTGTTTGATCATGTTCGTAATGTGACGATTGTCGAAATGTCCGAACGGCAACCCCACTTGAATGACACATTTCATTTGCAATTGTCGGGCGATATCCTCATTATACGACCATACTTGACCGGAATTGTCAAGTATGGGTTGACTTGGATCGTCGCCCGATTTCAACCTCTTACATCTCTCCTCGAAGTGGTGCTTTAGCGTGCTATTTGAGGCGGCTTGAAGGAAATCTCCACACCGTTTGCATTGCGCTTTTTTTGTACCGTCGGAAAACATCACCAAGTTGAAATGCTCCCAAACCGGTGCTTTTCGTCCATGCTCGGCAACAACGGTGTAATTTTGTTCGGTCATTTTTTTGAGAGTAGAGACTAGAGAACTAGAGATTTTATAGTAGAATTTGCGAGAAACGAATATAGCGAGTGCCGAGAAATGATAATTGTATGTGTTTTTTGCGTTTTGTAAGGTGGTGATATGATCCATAACACCCCTAGTATTTATATGGGGTTGGAGGGTGAAAAATGACCAAAAAAACGGCCAAAAATGGATTCCAACGGCTCTATAACGGGTTTTTTTTAAAAAAAATCGGTTTCGGGCCGGATCGGGCCAAAAACCGGGCCGCGAACCAGTTTCGGGTCGGGCCGGGCCGGAGAAAACTACAAAACCCAAACCGGTCCCGGCCATCGGACTGGGCCCGGTTTTTGAGCGGGTCCGGTTCGGGTTGCCCGCTCGGGTCGGGTCGGGTCGTTTTGGCCATCACTACTACAGGTTACAAATTACAAAAATAACCCTCTAATCCACCCTCCATTCTTCCATTATC
The DNA here is from genome assembly GCA_033807775.1 of Saussurea involucrata. Taxonomy (NCBI): domain Eukaryota; kingdom Viridiplantae; phylum Streptophyta; class Magnoliopsida; order Asterales; family Asteraceae; genus Saussurea; species Saussurea involucrata. The sequence goes on along the minus strand of CM066318.1, from coordinate 125,713,225 downwards.
CTTCCTTTCAATAAACATGTAACTAGAATCAAATTTCAATCCATTAAGTACAGCAAGCATAAAGATAATCTTGGTGCATTAACTTGATACACAGTACCATGTATATGTATATATATATGTGTATATACTATATATATACAGAAGAGGACAGAAACCAACATTATATTCATGTACAACTCTGACACATATATAAAAGGATTTGCTGTTATATAGACTTGTACATCTTGCACCAAGACTTGCACCCTAAACAAAAGCAGGGGAAGGAGACTGCCCAAGATTCCAGTCTTGTGTATATTTCTCTGCCATGAACTGACCACACATGCTACCTTTTTTACACATCATAACCATTTTTGTTTTCATCTTGTACAAATGCTTGCTAGTAAAACATTTTTAATGCTAATTTTTCACTTCTCAGTAACTTTCACTTTCACCACTTGTTATTGTTTGTTTCTTTGAATTGAATCCCATATAGGATTCTTGTCCATCTCAAACTACAAATAAAAATTATAACTTTTAAACCATCATTAAGGATGAAGATTGCTACATGGGAAGCAACCACATGAGCGGTTATAGCCCGAAAAATGCATGCTTTCATGGGACTTCATTGTCTTCTTTGCTCGCACGTTTGACTTTTCAATTTGAACGTTGTGCTCACGTTGGGCTGCCGCTCTCAATTCTTCCGCTTTTCTATGAACACTTGTCATCCTCCTCATCATCTTTTCCTCGAATTTTGATCTCATTTTCTGAATCTTTACCTGTTAATATCATCCAAATCCAAATCCAAATCCATTTACCAATATCATTTATTAATCCAAAATAAACATACATTCCAGTCATATCCAAAAGTCTTTATTTACTTATATTTTAATATTTATAGATTTTGTTTGTATGCATGCCATCTTTGGAACTCTAGTAGAAGTAATAGTTTAATCACTTTGGGATTGAAATTCAAACTTGAATCCCACCTCCCAACATAAAATACTGTAAATTTAAGTGGTATCTTCACATGGGTATTGCAAAGTTGCAATCTTTTAACATAGTCAAGCATCAAGTATTACAAAAAGTTAAATCTTGGATACTTTCAATGCTGTCTTTTAAGTTATATGCTACCATATTCCATAACAAAGAAATTTCAAGGGTAGAAATGGTGAGGGGATCAATGCGATGACTCCAATAACCAAGTCATTTGACTCGGTGCATGTTCACACACATAAACAAGAATGAAAACTTTATTACGACGAATTTGACAGTAAGTTTTGGTGGTTAATTATCGTGATTTGCCTGAAAGAAACCTACACCGGTGATTCAAGAAAATTGATCTTTTACCTCGAGTTTTCTTGATTGAGCTTCTGCTTTAGCATTTTGGAGGTTCACCCAAGCTTGGATTTTTGATTCTTCTCTCTGGTACCTACATATAATCAACCAAATTAAGTCAACTCTCATAATCCAAAACTAATCATTTGAGGAATTATGTGGACAAAATGGGTTACATTTTTCATTAAGCATATTGAATTATTGACACATATTCTCACCTTAGGTGGGATTTGTTCTTTCCTTCTTCATCCCAAGCACAAGCTCTAGTCTCTGGAATACTTTTTGGGCATTCATTGTTCATCTCAAAGTGTCTAAGACTCTTGGATACATCTTCTTCTTCCTCCTCTCTGGAGCTCCAATTGCAGGTACCTGAATCATATGGTGTCTCTAGTTGTAGCTTTGCTAAATGGCACTCTTGTAACTCTGCAATGTCAAAGGAGCTGCTGGGGTTTAGTAATGCCAATGGGCCTGAAAGATTTGCAGGGGTGTTGTGCAGCGGCGGAGATGAACAGTTGAAGGGTGTGGAGCTTCCAACTGGTGTCATGTTGGTTCCAGTTTCTCTGTGTTTAACTTCGTGAACAACTTCAGTTGATGCATCTTTCATGGAATTCTCCGGTGAATGACTAAAAAGATACCCTTTGTTGATTGGGACTAAGCATCTGAATCTTGAAACATTGGGCTCTGCGGCCCCATTTGTGAATTTGTCTGCAATTATAAAAAGATTTAATTACATATTTCTTGTTCATTAAACCCTGTGTCCCCTAATTATGAACACCATGTTGTAGTAATTATTTCTGGAATAAATGCGGTTAAAACACACATTGTCCCAAATGTGGACTATGAACTTCAATAATGTAATGAATCACGGCATTTTAACTAAGATTTGAGGATAGAAAAACCTAACTGAAGGTTTAATCTAGGCATGCAAATCATCAAACAGTTGGTGAGCGTCTTAATAAGTATATAAAAAGAAAGAAAAGTGTATGAGCAAATGATGAAAAACGAAAAGAGGACAAGAGAGAAGAAGATGTTTACCTTTTAGAAGTACGTCAGAGGAATCTGAGGCCGAGACCCCATTGAAAGGTCTAGTTGAGTTATGGTGATGGTGGTCCTGTTCCATAGACACAGTGGTTGGAACTTGAAAAACAGAGTTAGCTTTCGAGACCTTTTCCGCTTTAGAAACCTCTGTTTTATCAACATTTTCCTGTTTCGACACAAAATCTGCCGATTTAACAAACCCATGTTGATGATGATGATGATGATGATGAGCAGGGGAATCAGGGCCACTAATGACCCATTTCTCAGCATCATCCCATTTTGAAGGAAAGTTCTTTCTTGACCCAACACTAAAGCTGAAAACGGGTCGACCCGGTGTAGGTGGAGCTTCCACCACATTACTCCTATCTTTCCTACCCATTGGGAATAACTTAACCAAATTGGAGCTCTCTTTAAGACCAATCTTACAAAGATTATCAGGAAATCTATCAATGTCACCAAATGGGTCCTCTTTTCTGGCCTCAACTCCCTGTAAAACACAATAATCAATCAAAAAGCTTCAATCTTTATTTCAAGAAACAAAAAACAATGAGTGTTCATGCATTATAACCTGAGCCTGAGGATGAGAAGGGTGAATATAGTTGCAGGTTTTGAGGTCCATTAATGGAGTTTAGGGTGAAGGGTAGATGGAATCTGTAGGGGTGAGTTTTAGTTAGAATATGGTATGAGGGAAAACAAAAAGTGGGTGAATGAAGGCAAAAACAGGAGAATGCTTAAGTAGGAAAGATGGGAGTGACTGCTGGATAATGCAATGGTCCTGGTGCCTCTATCAGACACACCCACTGGTCAATACATTTAAAAGAAAACACAGAGGTGTGCTCTTCTCAACTCACATGCCATGCCACTGTTGAGCAACGTTAAAATTAGGAAAAAAGGGGACCCTAGGGTTTAGCGGTTTTGTAATTTGGGATGGTACCAAGAATCTCAAAAAAAGAGGATTAGGTGTTTATGCATATTTTCAAGATTTTGTTGTAGAAGCTCCAAGTGGTAAAAGCCGAAAAGAAACGAAATATATGTCGTGTGGTTGGAGATTGAAATAAATTTTGGTTTTCTAATACCCCACGGACTTTGTTGGACATGACATGGTAAACGCGGAAGATGGAATAGAAACGAAATAGATACCTCCTCCCAACCGTTGCCACCACTGTCCACCATTTTCACGTCTTGCACAACCACCATCATGTACCATCCCCCATTGCCTCTAACTCCATCTGTCGTTGCAACAACCTTCATCGTGCATCCGTCAATTCATAAGGATTTTCTAAACCGAAACAAACATTGTATTTTATTTGTACGAATCGGGTTTTTTTCGAACGATCATCAATTATATCATATTCTTCATTCAAACTTCATTCTATTATATATGTATGTATGTATTTATGTATATGAAATTTGTTTTATAAATTAAAGTCATTTATAATTATTATATAATATATAAAACCATCAAATGATTTTTAAGGGTAACTTGTCTATGTAACGACCCAGACCTTTTTCGAAATGTTTTGCGTTTGGTGTGGAATTTTAAGCAGAAGTAGAAGTTGAGGGGCTAGTTGGTAAATAGGAGTTGGGGTATAAAAAGGGCACAAAAACCCTAGAGGACATTCCATATTACTGATTTTAGTGTGTGTGTGTCGGCTGAATTTGTGAGGGAAAGAAGAGGAGAGGTTCTTGAGGGTTTTTGGTGCATTTGGAAGAAATGAGCCATCAAACCTTGGGATTTGAAGAAGAAATAGCTTTTGGATTTCGTTTATCGCAAGCAATCAACCAGGTAACACTCTCTTGTTTCATCGATTTACCTTTGATTAGGGAGCAGAATGGTTAGTCTTAGGGTTTTTGTTCAAAAGTGAAGTTTGAAGCTAAAATGAGAGAAATCGGGTCTTATAGTGTGTTTCGATTACTAAGAACTCAGTAGTTGTTAAGTTTAGTGATGTTGTTGCTATTGCTAATCTTTACTTCGAGAGAATCGAGCAATCCAGTAGATTTCAGCCTCAAATAGGGTCCAGGTCGACGTCCGGAAACCTTCTCGGACGTCCGGACTCCTCGATGCGTTAGAAGGTCTCCGGGTGTGGAGACTGTCCGGATAGGAAAGCTACCCGGGTAGGTATTATGTCCGGTAAAGTCTAGTATCCGGTAAGTTCGATATCCGGAAAGGGGTATCGTCCGGAATGTAGTAGTTACCCGTATAAGGGTGTTGTCCGGACTAGGTTGTTGTCCGGTTAGTTGGGTGTCCGGACTCTTTAGCGTCCGAAAAAGTAGGGTTGTCCGGAAAAACTGAGTTGTCCGGATACTTTTGCTGAGTTGTTATTTTATGCCCGTTTATTCAGGGAAGTCGATTTGGAAGTTTGGAACTGTTTAGGAACGAGAAGTAAGAGCCTCAGGTGAGTTTTCTAACTAAAATACGTGTCTTTTAACGTGTTTTTCTAAAGTGAATACATGATGAGAAATGCCATGTTTTATTCTTATGCTTTAAATTTGCATGAAAGTTGTTTAACAGTTTTAAATGAGATTCGTGTATGATTTATGGGGCGGGCCTATCCAGTGTATGATTTATGGGGCGGACCTATTCCGTGAATGCTTTTATGTGAAAGTTTTATGTGAGATGTATGCATACATTGTGTAGACGTAAATTGGCTAAGTCGGGGGGAGGTTCCGCCAGTACTCACGTCGGGGGGAGGTTCCGTCGATGCCATGGGAAGTGATACCCAGTAAGGCAGCGTGATACTGACTCGTTGTCACTTTCGGGTGACTTCAGGGTGCCATTTACGGGAGCGGATTTATCCGTGGAAGTTTTAATGTCCAGTTATGTGAAAGTTTATTATTGAAAGTTTTATATATGAAAGTTATGCAAAGCTTTTAAAATGATTTTGAGAACTGTCAGGAGGGACTCACTAGACCTCATGGTCTAACCCTCGCTTTTCCAAACTAAACCTTTTCAGGTAAGCAGATAGTAGGAGGCTCAGGTAAGTGAGCAAAAGCATGATAGAGGACAGATGCAGATAGAGACAGTGCCACTTATACTTGTAGTAGCTAGTTCATTTTCAGTTGTGTATAGGTTGTTTCCGCCAACCTATTTTGAGACTTATGTAAGAAATTTTGGGACCCATTTTTGGGATGTTCTAATTTATATGATTTGCGTGCTTATTCTAGACTGGGTTGTTACAGTCTAGTCCTAACATATCCAGCCCTAATCGTACCAAACACCAGACACGCATTTGTCCTATCCAGTTACTGTCATACTCAGTCATGTTTAGTTCTGTCATGTTCACTCCAGTCCAGTTATTCCTGCATGCCAAACACTACCTTAAAGAACAACAAAAAATCGAAAATGGGAGACAAATAGCTTATACAATGTGTTATTGTCCAAACGAAAAAATGTGTAGTGTGATTAGAGTTAAACTCGTTTTTGGTGTTAATGGACCTATTAGTTTGGTATCGTGGTTGAAGATGGTCTAAGAGGGTGTTTGGGAAAGCTTTTTAAAAGTGCTTATTGACTTATTGGCTTCTCAAGAAGCCAATAAGTTAAAAAGCTTGTTTGGCAAATGCAAAAGTGCTTTTAAAACAGCTGTTGGATTTGTCTTTCAAACGTGGTTTTTGATAAGTTACAAAATCCTGACTTTTGGATTTGAAAAGTGCTTCTTGAGTTCAAAATTACAAAAATAACCTTTTTTTTATTATATATTTTTTATATAATAAATTTTATTATATTATATATTTGTAAAAAAAAAAAATTTTAAAAAAAATATTTTTTTTGTCTAAAAATAGAGATGTCTTTTTTGGTCATTTTACATGTATAAGCTAAGCCAAACACTTTTTAAAAAATAACTTATTGACTTATTGACTTTTTCTACCACAAAAGCTAATCCAAACACTTTTTTAAAAACTCATTTTCCAAAAGCAATAAGTCAATAAGCACTTTTAGCCAAAAGCACTTTTGGACTAAAAAAGCACTCCCAAACACCCTCTAAGCAAAATTAAACCAAAACTTTAGCTATAAGTGGATTAACTATGATTAAAACATATTGTCTTAAATTCTTACTTTTTATATCAATACACGTCATAAAAAATTATGAATTTGGATTAAATCAACTTAAATATATATATATATATATATATATATATATATAAACCTGATATGTCTTAATATCATTAGTAAAACAAGAATAAGACGTAATTTTTAAGACAATAGTTTTTTTCTTTCTAGATTACCACTATTTTTTAATTGGTGCCTTAAACTAATATAGGTATTTAAAATAAGTTTAGTGAGGATAATAGTGTATGCTTGTTGAGTGCCAAGAATTTGTGAAATATGTACATTAATGAAAGTTTATGGAAACATTATAATTGGGATATTGAATTGGAAGCAATAAAATTGTTTTGGGGTAGACAGTGGCACAGTGCCCACATTCCCTTTAATGCAAATTCCATTAGTATTTTCCAGCCAATAAACTTTTTTCCCTATTAAACCTTTGTATAGAGAGTACCAATCTCCTTTTATTCAAGGGAAATTAATTAAAATACCCTATGATTGACCCTGACTTATCAAAATACCCAAAATCTTGACAGCTTTACCAAAATACCTTAATTTTCCGCGGTGGGCCCCGCGATAGCGGACCCACGCCCTCGTGTCACACACTTTTGGCCAAAAGTCCCGCGGAGGCCCCTCAAGAATGCCCATGGTACACTTTTGACCCCTGCCCGCCGAGGTATCCCACGATCGCAGGATGAGGTGCCACGCGTCGACGTAGGGTAAAACCCTAATTTCTTTAATTGCCTCAACTACCCCCCCCCCCCCAACCTAATGTTCGGCCGCTATAAGAGAAAGGGTGGGGGGGGGGGACCTTCGGCCACCACTTGTGATTAAAAAATTTCTCTCCTCTCCCAAACTCTCTAAATTTTGTCGTGTGGAATACGCGCTCGGTTTGTTTGAAGATGGCTCGTGTTACTCGTTTGGTAGGTTTTTCTTAAGTTTCTTGTATTTTTCTTGTATGTTGTTATTTTAAATTAAAATATATGATATGTATGTTGTTAGAGTGTTTATAAGTTTGTTATATGTTTGAATGTGATATTTGTTCTATGTTTAAATTTTAAAATATATGATATGTATGGTGTTGTATGTTTAAATGTGATATTTGTATGTTATAATGTGATATTTGTATGTTGTTATAGATGTTAGAGTGTTTTTTATAAAAATAAATGTTAAGAGTGTTTTTTATAAAAAAAATGTTAAGATGGTGTTTTTTATAAAAAAAAAGATGTCAAGAGTGTGTTTTTTTATAAAAAAAATGTTAAAGTGTTTTTATAAAAATAAATGTTAGAGTGTGTTTTATAAAAATAATTCTTAAGAGTGTGTGTTTTTTATAAAAAAATATGTTAAAGTGTTTTTAATAAAAATAAATGTTGAGAGTGTTTTTTATAAAAAAAAGATATTAATAGTGTGTTTTTTTATAAAAAAAAAGATGTTAAAGTGTTTTTTATAAAAATAAATGTTAGAGTGTGTTTTATAAAAATAATTCTTAAGAGTGTGTGTTTTTTATAAAAAAAAGATGTTAAAGTGTTTTTTATAAAAATAAATGTTGAGAGTGTTTTTTATAAAAAAAGATGTTAAGAGTGTGTTTTTTTATAAAAAAAGATGTTAAAGTGTTTTTTATAAAAATAAATGTTAGAGTGTGTTTTGTGAATGACCATTTAGGTCCTAAACTTTGGTGAATGACAACTTAGGTCCCTAAACTTTTGTGAATGACAACTTATGTCCCTAAACTTTGGTGAATGACAACTTAGGTCCCTAAACTTTGGTGAATGACAACTTAGGTCCCCTAACTTTGATGAATGACAACTTAGGTCCCTAAACTTCTTTTGAGTTTCCTAGTCATAAATAAATTTCCGTAAATAAATGGTATGAATATTAAATTGGGTTCACATGCCACACTCAAATTCATTTTGGCCTCTTGCCAAAAACATCTATATATAACACCATTATATATTGAAATAAAATAAACCGCAACATATCTATTTGGATTTTGTCAAACAGGTGTAAATAGCCCTAAGGTATGTGGGGATTTAAGCAATCCTTGTGATTCCCCTGCTACCTAGAATTCCAATAGATTGAGTGATTTTTTTTTCTAAAACTAAAACAAACGAATAATTATCAACACAATAAACCAAACAAGCAAAAACATATATATATATATATATATATATATGTATAACACTAACTATAACATCCGTGAATGACTATGTAGAGGGATTTATTTCACATCGAATTGACGTTAAAGTGCAAAGTTGGCTACATGGTGGAGTTAAGAGACCGCTTCGGGGAAGTAGGTGATCGCGCAGCTACCCTTAAGGACATCTTTAGAGTGACACCTTTCGGTCCATGGATGGATCTGACTTACTCTCGTGGTGACCCCACGCTAGTCCACATGTTTCTACAGTTGGAGGTCGAGGTCTCCAATGGTGAGCCGAAGGAGATATATTTTGATTTCTTCGGCCATCAATTGCGGTTTGGGCGTCGTGAGTTCTGTCTAATTACAGGACTACTTTTTGAAGAGGCTCCCCCCTTCCTCCCTTAGCAGACTGCTCCTTCGTTCGTAGGGTTTGGGGCGTGTCAGCATCTCGTTTGAAGTTGAAGACAGTCGTGGAGACGATGAAATAGGGCCTTAGGGCCCTAAGCGACCAGGATGCTGTCCGTGTATGCTTGGTGGCGATCGCTGGATATGGGCTTCATGGGCCGTGAGTTGAGCCAGATTGCTTCCGAGACGGTCCTTAGGGTCGTCGAGGACTTGGATGTGTTTAACAGGTACCAGTGGGGTAGCCACATCTGGACACATAGCTACACTATTTTGCACCGAGCCATTGCCAGACGCCCCGATCGACTTGCCAAAATGAATCTTTGTGGATTTACATACGCCTTCAAGGTTAGATACGTAGTATAACATAAATAATAATACATACAAACTGTTTGGCTTTCCTTTTTACGTACTTGCTCTTCTTGTGTAATTCCAGATATGGATCTTGGAGATGTTTCCCGCAGCCGTTCAATATTTCAACAAGCGCGACGACATATTACTTAGGGGAACCCGTTGGGACCGGGGTCTTTCCCTAAATAGGCAGATTTGGACTGAGTTCTTCAGTCAATCTAGACATGTAAGTTCTTTTACTATGTTTACAATGTTGCATACGTTAGTCCCGCTTATTAAGTTTTTTGTGTTTTTAGTGTTAACTTATTTTGTTAAAGTATTGTGATTGAAGTTATAATTTTGTTTATTATTTTGTTAAAATATTTAACTTGAAGCCTAAAAAGTGTGACAAAAACAGTAAAAACATGCAACAACACTTTACTCTCTCTTCCTATGTGGGACACATTCCCACACCCATTTGGTTTTGCTAATTTCATCCAATTACTCAACTTTGAGTATCGATATCTCATTCACACATACTCCGTTTTGGACGCATTATATATTGTTTCGAAGCTCTCATATAGGAGAACATAAACCTACTCAGAGTTAGTTATATAACACACACACACAAACACACACACACACACACACACACACATATATATATATATATATATTTAAATGTGTCCAAAGTTTAGTAAAACTCACATTTTTACTAAAATTTTCCAACACCTAGTAAGTAGGTTTATGAAACTTGCGGTAATCCTAATACAGAGATTATTGGGTGAACAAACATTTATTTCTTGATTCACATGTGCATTAATCCTTAGACTACTTAAAGACTAATTTTCAGCCTAATAAAAGACCTTTATTCAAGAGCAGACTAATATTGCAGTTACTTTTTCAGTCAAATCTTACAGGCTCTTTTGCAGACGAATATTGCAGTTACTTTTTTCAGTCGAATCTTACAGGCTCTTTTCAAACGAATCTTGCAGTGAACTATTCAGACGAATCATGCAGATAACTTTTCAGACGAAATCTTTGACCATATCCACATCCCTGATGAAGAACATACATTTTCACGGCTATAAGTAGATGGCATGATGAAGTAGTAATTCACAACTTGCTATCTATCTTTTATACATTCTCTCCTCACCGTTTACAAACATTCTCTCGCTTTTCTTAACACTATGGCTAGAGGTTCAAGATCAAGGGGAACAGGTCGGCGAATGTGGCTGGAACTTCACGTTCGACAGCCTACCAACCACTGAACGATGGAGCTCGCCGGAGTACCTGGAAGGTACCGGAAACAGACGAGGAGTGGAGAAACTGCGGGCGAACTGTGGCCGATTATCCATTCACGGCTAAGGAGGAAGCAGACTGGGAGATGGCATGGGAGAATTACCACTTCGATAATGGCAGGAGAAGCCCACCAATGTATCATTGTACCCAACCGACGGGTCTTCCACAAAGTCAACGAATTACTCCCTTAGTGCAAAAAGCCATTGATGAGGCGAACGCCGATATCGAAAGGGTAAAAGGTACGTGGAACCATAACAGGGGGATTCAGCAGGGGAAAATGGAGTATCTAGCGGAGAAGAAACGAGAACTGGCCATGACTAGGGCTCACGTTAAGGAGGTGCAACGACAGATTAAGGAAGCTGAAGAGGAACTAGAAGAAATCGAATCGGACTACATGGGAATGGAGGACGTGATCAAGGAAAAGGTTAACTTGATCACTGGACTCCAGGACGCCTTCCAGTAATAGATTTCTTTGTTTACATGCACTGTATCCGTTTCGGTTGGGAAAACATTTTCTTTAATGAATTTCTATATTAAAAACATTAAAATGGAAAGGAAACAATAAATGAAAAACCACATAAAATGGTAATCTAAAAACTATAGGGACCATTTATGTTTTTTTTAAAACCACATAAAATGATAACCTAAACTTGAGGGGCCAAATATGTAATTTCGGCTTACCGCGGGGTACCTTCGCGGGGCAGGGGCCAAAAGTGAACCGCGGGCAATCTTGAGGGGCCAAAAGTGTACCGCGTGCATTCTTGAGGGGCCTCCGCGGGACTTTTGGCCAAAAGTGTGTGACACGTGGGCATGGGCCCGCGATCCCGAGGCCCACCGCGGAAAATTAGGGTATTTCGGTAAAGTGGTCGAAATTTTGGGTATTTTGGTAAGACAAGGTCAAACTTGGGGTATTTTAATTAAATTCCCTTTATTTAAAGTATTTGGGTATATATTATTAGAAGGTCATTCATTTAATAATCCAAAAATCATATATTTTATATAATATTTATGATAAATTAATAAGTTTGAATATAAATAAGTATTATTTATTATGAATTTTTGTCAAGATATTTATCATGAATACTATACAAAATATATGCTTCCTAAATTTTATAATAATCAAGGTTCCTAAATAAACTTAGGGGATGTTTTGTTGGTTTTTCACTAAATCATGTATGGATAAAGTTGGTTGTATGAATTAGATAAAGTTGTTATTTGTTAGTTGTGCTGAATACACATTCTGAATAATGAAAATGACAATTTTACCCATGCTATTTGTTTAGTCTATTTTCTTTATAGCTTCAAAAACACCTCGTATATAAAACCAAATCTTCCCACAATTTTACTCGTTATTCTCCCAGAATAAAACATATAGCAACACATTCAAAAATCTATTTACTTCACCAAATTAAATCCTTTAAAATCAATCAAGGATACAAACGAAACCCTAGATCACGATCTGTCATACAAACGAAATTGATGAAGAAGAAGAACAAACGCAACAACAACAAATCGCAACCCTAAACCAAAACCATACAAACGAAATTGAAGAAGAAGAAGAAGATAACAAACGCAAGAATAAAGTCCGACCACTGCTCATTTATTCGAAACACAACGTGTTCACTCCGTCGAAAAATAAAGTCATATGAGCAGAACGAATGTTTTTGCATCTTCAGAAACATGCGCCATCTCGATCTCACAAACATCTGTGTCTGATTTTGTTTATTCTTTTTCTCCTATTCAAATCCCGTTCTAATGTGAAAACATACCCTATAAATCTGCCCACATTTCGATTCCCAATTCCTGAAAACCCCTAAATTATGACGCGATTACAACGGATGATATGGCTTTGAATTTCTTAAATCTTATTTTTAATAGGGGTTGGGTCTTGGTTAGAATTCGTGATTTGATTCATAAATAACAAACATAGAGGTTAGATTTTAGGGTTTGGTTGAAGGATTCGGAAAATGGAGGCAATAGAGGAGGGTATGGCAAGAATATATCAGAGAAATATGAAGAAGAGAGGGTATGCAAGGGCATTTTGGAGAGATTCATGGCTGAGTAGATAAATGAGCATCACAACACATGTGCGAATAAGTCATGTGATTAACCATTAAGCTCAAGACAAACAACCATATATGGTTTGACCGAATAAGCCATACATGTTATTAAGCTCATTAAGTCAAAAACAAACACGCCCTTGGTTCTATATCATCATATGATGTAAATTTTTAATTATAAGTCGATTATTGAAATTAATATAATTTTTTTCCTTTCTTTTTAATTGTTTTGATTTCTTATTGAAAGTTTGAAACATGTATTATATGAAAATTATTACAATTAAACACAGGAATCTCTTAAGCCACCCCCTAATCACATCCATACTTTTTTTAATATTTATTAATTCACATTATAACGGATTGTAATTTGATAATTTTGTAAACACTAGAAAACATACATAGATAGAACTTCATAATTTGTCGATTAACTATAGAGTAGTACAAGGAATAAATAACCCGATTAAAACGAAACCAAATAAAATAAGGCAAGAGAATAAACAACCTAATTAAAACGGAACCAGTTTTGATAAGAAGAGGTAATCCAACATCTGAGAAAAATTATGGTTTTAAATTTAATATCATCTGAATTTTCAAAAATTAATGTTGATTGGAAATATATATATATATATATATATATATATATATAATAAAAAAAAAGTACATGTTTAAGTGATAATTAATGACAGGCTTTCAACCACATTATTTTAGTGTCCAAAAAGCTTGGTAAGTGAGACATAAATGGAATATTGGCATGTGTACACCTGCTGCTTAGCCATTTCCTTCATTAATCATCATCAACAAATCAATACACCAATTTAACAAAATCCTTGCTAATATATTATGGATCACCTGATTAATATTATATTTGACAGGTGTTTGAAGATAAATCGAGCGGTATAGTATGTTACAGAGATGATAAAGGAGAAATAACATGTGAAGGATATATTGCAACTTTTCTTCGTATCAAAGGTAGCTCCGTTTGGCGTTGATTTAATTAATTAGTTTATGAAGCTCGGTTTGATTTAATTAATTCTTGATATATGTGTGTGTGTTTCAGTGATAGAGAAGCCATTGTTGGTCTTCTGAATGCAAGTCTCCTTCTAGTTATGGATGGTGCTGGTAACTGAAGTCAACTAGCCATGGTTGCCAACATGAATGATTTGATGCATATACTTTAATTTTATTTTCATCTAGCATTGATGTTTTTTATCCTTTTATTGGTTCATGCAAATAATTTGGGTTTCATATGGTACCGAATATTTCACATATGAAACAATATTTTATAAAGATGTATTTTTTAACAACTGATACATAAGTTTTAATGAATTATTGATTTTTTTAATAAAAAAATCTCCCTATATACACACACATGTATATGTATTGTTTGTGTATTGTCATTCATGGGTTTACTTCCCTTTAACAACACATTTCCCACTTTTGATCTTTTTTTTTCTATGTTAAAGTTAATTAATTGTTCACCAATCATAGCTAGTTTTTTACAAGTAAACATAAAACCTTATGTAAAGCCATTCAAAATGCATCATTTATTTCCAATTTAAAAGATGTCTTAGTACATACATAGGATAGGATTGAGAGAACAAAAAAAAATGGTATCACCCTAACTCGGACACATGCACGATTCATCTGACCAAGTTAAAAATTGCATTTATCGAGTCTCGGGATGTCCGCAAATGATGATACATCGTCTTTACCCAATGAAAATGGAGATTGGACGAGGATGATATTCACCAACCCGCTCCCCGACCCCGGTATACCATATATATTATTAATCATTGTTATATTTCATACACCCATGTCTTCCATAATTTGTCAAATATCACCTTCTCAAATACATATTTGTCATTGTTTTTAAATCGTTTTATTTTAATTCTGAATAACATGAAAAGGTTGATCATTGTAATAACCCGATTTTCTAGTTAGCATTGAAAGTTGGTGGCCAAAGTGAGAAGATTGAAACTTTAGTGCTCAAGGGTGAAATGAGAGAGTTAAATAAGAGGAAACCCTATGTTCCTCATTTCTTTTGTGTTTGGTTCTGTGGGTCGATAGAAGAAAAGGGGAGAAGAGAGTTTGAGAGCCAAAACCCTAATGTGGGGGTGTGGAAGAAGGAAGGCTTCAAGGATTGATGGTAGCATCTTCAAGGTATAATTTCTCCTTCTACATCTTCTTTCTCTTTGTGGTGATGTTTAGTTAGAAGTATTAATGGAGTATTCTAGAGTTAGATTATGGGTTTTGTTACCTTCTTTGAGAATCCTTCACCAATTCAATGGTGGAAGTTGATTCTAGCAAGGTTTTGGGCTTTAATGGAGTTTTGAGTTTTTGAGGATAAAAGTGGTGAATCACTAGATGGGTTTAATAGATTAGATATTGTTTTAATTGTTGGTAATTGGTTCTTAATGTTGTTTATATCCATGATGTCGATTTGGGAGAATTAGAACTGAGTTGGGGGAATTTAGAGATGAGAAACCCTTGGCTTTTGGAAGAAAATTCGTGCAGGGAAAACAAACCAGAGATCCGCGCCGATCTCGGCGCCGATGGATCGGCGCCAGGCTCTGTTTCTTTGTTTTCCGTTTTTGCTTCGTTGGTCGTTTGGGCTTGGGTTCGAGGCTTGGTCTAGGGGATTGTCTTAGGACATTATGGGGAATGTTTTAGAGCATAATTGGGGAGTCTAATACCTAATTTGTTAACCCCAATTCAGGTGATCGTTTGGTGTTTAAGTGAGCTCCAAGTAGTGAGTCGTTTAGCCGAGCATCAGGTGAGTTCCCTTATGCATTATTTCTGTCTTTTAAAATGAAATGCGAAGAATTGATATGTCTGAAAATGAGTTACTTGATTATCATGAATCTTATGTTTTCTTATGCATGAAAAGTGTTAGTTTGTAATGTGGAAGGAGGATATTCCTCGAGTAAGTTTAAAGCATGTTCTAAGTGTTTATGCTGGTGATAGAGTCGGGTTACACAGTGGAGGACCCCCGAGTTGCCGTCCCTGGCTTTGTAAGGTGATGAGTTGCCGTCCCTGGCTTTGTAAGGTGATGAGTTGCCGTGCCTGGCTTTGTAAGGTGTTATTGGTCCGTACCACTGTGTATACCCTTGTTTGAGCTCAAACTTGTTAAGTGTTATTTGCATGGAAAAGTGTTTTTCTTTAAATGTTTTGTGGTTACGCTTTTAGGAGGGAATTCACTAGACCTTATGGTCTAACCCTCGCTTTTCAAAAATAAAAACCATTTTCAGGTATTAACCGTGTATGGAGTTTCATCTGATGATATTGGAAGGTTGGGTCGTGGCAAAAGGGGCGAGAGGTAGTGAAGACTTGTAGAGTACCGCCGAGCTTCTTGTAGTATCTCAGTTGTGAAGGTAGTTTCCGCTGCGAGTTTAGAGTAATTTAGATGCATTGTAGACTTTGGGACCGTTTTTGATTGAAATGTTAAGTCTTATATTTTATTAAATTTCTGGGCTGTTACAATCATTTGCTGTGTATGTATTGAGGCCGTTCGTTTCGTTGTATTTTCTTCTTAAAAAACATGAAATCATGATTGTCAATGAAAAGTAATGTCTTGATTTTCATATAAACAGTGGTTATAAATCATGTGTTTTTTATATTTATAAACATGGATGAGTTATATGAATCGATTTGATTTTGATTCAATGCTTGGAACTTATCATCTATGTCATCAATGGTTACAAAATCGACACGTTATTTTGATCAAATATATACGAAATATCAAAACGTGAACACCTGTTTACAACAATTAAAAATTAGTTGATGGTTATAATAAATAAAAACTAAAATAAACATCATTATATTTTTATACATGTTCACTATCAAACATAACACATATTTACATTAAGCACACATAAAGGCAAGAATTACATTTTAATGGAGGTTTATTTTCCTTAATGTGGAATTTCAACCATTAGAAAGAAAGAGACCAAACCCTAAAGGCATCGGAATCTACTCAGGCCAATTTGGGTTTTTCTGGTAAAACGGACATGTGGTGGAAATCCGCTTCTTTCATTCTTGACAAGAACGATTCATTCCTACGGGACGACCCCGAAACTCGCCGTCTTTCTCCACCACCACCCTCCTCCTCCATGGCCCAAACCCTAGACCCTGATCCTACTCATAACATATCCCCTTACTACCAGACAAGAGCTGCTCACCATGGAGTCGTCACCAGCGATTGGCTCGCTCAGGCCCACGCCGCTGCTGGCCGTGACACCGCTACCCCATCGTCTGAGCCGGAGGCTTCACTTAACTCAATCGCTTCCGAAAATTCCTTCAGCGTCATTGACGAGTTTAACAATTGGAGGAAACAGCCCGATTTGGCGGAAGCGGTGGCTGCTATTAGGGCTTTGGCTTCTGTTATTAGGTCTAGCCAAGCAACTACTATGATGGAGTTCCAAAATGAACTTAAGACGGCTTCGGATTCTCTTAAGGTATGCGTTTATTGTGTATTGAATTATACTTGTGTTTGCTGAATTGCTGTCTAGGTTTTTGTTTTGACGATTTGTAGTTACATTTGTATGCATAGATTTCAATACAACTGTAACCTGAACACTACTTTTGCCTGGAGAACAAGTAGTTGGTTTTGGATCATATTATTGATATGTTATAAGTCTGCAATTGTCACTAACTTTGTTGATTTAGATCCTTAATCCTTTCCGCATAGATATAAGAAAATTACAGAAATAATAATAAACTAAGGGGCTGTTTGGTTTGCGGAATTCAAAGGAATTTGATGGAATCGGAATAACCAAACGCCCCCTAATTGTGCACGCACCGACTCTAAACTATGATGGAAAGATTGGGGCAACTAAAGGGTATTATTTAAAGCCATCAAGTAGACTACTTGAAGATGAAGAGTCCGTGAAACAAACCAATTTGAAGATCTGCTTGCCTTAAACCTGACTAAGTGGATTAGGATATATCGGGTTCGTTTGGTTTAAGGATTGATGTGAGTGTGAACCATTAATTTGTTAAATAAATAGTACATGCTTGTGTACTCTGCCTCACATATTTGTTATATTTGGAGAAGTTCTTACCCCATTAAAGAGAATAACTTTGAAATATCTTTTATATTTTTAGTCATGGGATATGACGTCCATCTCATTGACGGCTGGATGTGATCTTTTTATGCGCTATGTAACTAGAACTTCCGCTGTGGAATATGAGGACTTCGATTCAGCTAAGTCCCGCTTTCTTGAACGTGCAGAGAAGTTTGGAGAGATTTCTTACAAGGCACGTGAACTTTCTTTTCAACATTTTTATACATCTTGAATACTTTACAGTTTACACAGCCAAGTTTTACCTTTTGCAGGCTAGGAAAATCATCGCGATGCTAGGTCAAGATTTTGTCTTTGATGGCTGTACAATTCTGGTGCATGGTTTCTCTAGAGTTGTGTTGGAACTCTTGAAGACTGCAGCTGAAAACAGGAAACACTTTCGAGTTCTTTGCACAGGTCTGTGTGGGGTTTTATCTTCCTTTTAGGGTGTGTTTGGTATGCAGACGGGACAGAACATCTGTTCAGCGTTTGGTGAGACAGAACTGATAGCATGACCAATTTACCCTTAATAAGTTGTTTATATATTTTGATTAATTATGTAGTTTATTAAATTATAATGAAATAAATATTTTTTATGACAAAGTATATTATTAGAAAGTTTTCTTCAAGACGATTAAAGTGACACCAAAATAAAAAGTTTATATAGTTTCCAATTTTATTTCCTAACCTTTTCTATATATTTTTACTATTAATATTTAATATTTTACATTATTTAATCAAAACATAGAAACCATATAAAAACAATATTTTGAGGACAATAAAGTGAACGTTTAAAAGCATAAAATACAATGAATAAAATATTAAAAAGAATGCGTATTTGATGTTTTAGAAAAGAATTAGATTCTATTTTGAGGTTTTATTGGTAAAACATAAGTATGTTCCAGCTTTTTCCATGGGGTGGGGGTGGAAAAGGCTTGTTCCAGCCTGTTCCTCATAAAATTCCTGCCAAATGTGGAATAGCAATCCATGTTCTCTTTTGTTCTGTCATGTCCATTGTACCAAACGCACCCTTAGATTTTTGAAAGCCAAATGGACATTTTGGTTTATTAACGTTCTTGAAAGTTGCAAATTTGCAGAAGGACGACCAGATAGGACAGGGTTAAGATTGTCGAACGAGCTTGCAAAACTTGATGTTCCGGTGAAGCTGTTAATCGATTCGGCTGTAGCATACAGTATGGATGAAATAGACATGGTAATTGTTGGGGCGGATGGCGTGGTTGAAAGTGGCGGCATAATTAACATGATGGGTACATATCAGATTGCATTGGTGGCTAAAAGCATGGACAAGCCTGTTTATGTTGCTGCCGAGAGCTATAAGGTATGGTAACGCAGTGAATCTTTAATCTAAGAGGCAACCTCTGAATCTTTAAGAGGTGAATCTTGTTTGGCAAAAAAAAAGTATGCCTCTTAATGGTTCTAAAACCCTCTGAATGATTTTGTATCTTGGGCCTCCCTTAACCATTCAGCGCCCTAATTTCATACCAAACAACCATATTTCATTTTACACTATATCATAAAAGCCTCTTACTTATTCTGACCACTTAATCTTTCTGCACTAAACTATCTAGCAACTGCCAAACAGCCCCTTAAGTATTTCTTAAAATGGAAAAGAAATGACGAAGTGTGTGTTTTCAGTTTGCGCGGCTGTATCCGTTGAATCAGAAGGACATGGTGCCTGCTTTACGAGCGATTGATTTTGGGGTGCCGATACCATCGAAGGTTGAAGTGGAAACGTCTGCGAGGGATTACACCCCACCGCAATATCTTACGTTGCTGTTTACGGATTTGGGAGTGTTGACGCCATCGGTTGTTAGTGACGAGCTCATCCAGCTATACTTGTAGTAATAGTAAGTAACTTGTTATAATAATGAAGGAGATGGGATGGAGTGAGGTTTTGTATTATCCAAAGTTTTGGGACGATGAATCTTGTAATTGGAAAACAAGAGTTTGATGTGGTAGGAACTAGGAATGAAGGAGGCATCTTATTATGAAATTGATTTATAGTTATGTTATTGCTTTAAATATATACTGTTTAAAAGTATATTGGTTTAAATCTAATCGATTTATCGGCATATGTATTTTATTATGAATTTAGTCCCTCCTACTAACGGCCGTTCACTAAACCCTAAACCCTAAAGGACAAAACTCAAAGAACCAATTTATCCTTATAGTTAATGGACAAGTTGGACGATCATTAGTGTGAAGGACCAAATTCATAAGAAACTACATATATGAAGGTTTCTTATGTAATAGATAAAGTTAAGGGACCAAATCTGTAATTATTGACATAACTTATGGACCAAATATGCAATTTACTCTAAAAAAATATTACCTTTTTTATTCATAAAATAAGTATTCGTATTTTCAATTTATGTTTTTTTTGGGGAAGAGTGTCCTAGGGTATGCCAAGACTAATCTCTTGACAAATTATGATTTTAAGACATCAACCCTGATTAAACCTAAGTGACCACAATTGTTGTGTACGTCTGGATTAGAACACTGGACATATGAGATATTTCACCACATCCCCATGGCCTTAACCAGTTTGGTTATTCAATTTATGTTTGTTCCATAACAATTATCTACTTTAAAAAATAGATAACCAAATTTCCAAATCTACCCTTAATTAATGTATAAATATTAAAGCGGTTGCTTGGTTGGTTTTCCATTAAATCCTATGTAAATAAAACCGCATGGGTTAATTAATATGTCTTATGAATTGAAAAGATTTTTTGTTTCATAGAGTTTTTTCATATAATGAATGAACATGTTATTTTATTGGGAACGACATGTTTGGAAAGAAAAAAACTTGGCTTTCTGCATAAACTCTCTTCTAAAAACTTACTTCTAAGTCCGTTAAACGCTAACAAACATCCCCTAAAAGTTGATAAAAGAGGTACACATGTTATAAAGTTGTTACATAGTTAATTAAAACGTCTAATAATTTATTAAAAAATTACAATAATTATTAATATATAAACTTGTATGTTATTTTTAGTGTAGCTTTTTTCTTTTTCATTCTCAAAATATATAATAAAAAAAATCATAAATGAGATGGAAAATTTGCTCTGGTATATAAAACAGAAATAAGCCATCCCTGCGGTTTGGAAAGGAAGAAGCGAAACCGGTTTTACGAGTTGCAGAAAATGGTGGAAAATTATGGTTCCAAAAGCAACTTCCCACCAGCTAAAACAAAAGAAGCCGATGGGTTTAGAAAAAAAGCTAACTTCAGTTGCCATGGCCAACACCAGGCTCTTAATCTCTTCCGACATAACCCACAGCTTTTCGAATGATTGGATGCAATGATCATGATCATCAATCAACAGATGAAATTAACGATTGAGAATTACAAGAAACAGAAAAATCTGTAATCTACAAGTCCCACTTCTCATTAGTTTCGATTCTTAGATCGGAGTTCATAAAATTCACTCGATATCAATCAATCAATCCATTTTGAATCCAAATCTTCTGAAACAGTGGTTTTCGTATTTTAGTTTTTAAGTTATTTGGTATGAGTTTGACCTCGTGTGATGATTGGATATATCTATATGTAATGTAATTGTCACTGAACCAAAGCCTGACAGCGGCTCCTATTTAAGAATTATTTATTTTATTTTATTTTTGTTTGATGTTTGTTGTTTTGATTAAAACGGTGTATGTAATGAAATGGATTGGATAGAGAGGGTTTTTATAGAGTCATAGAAAGATGTAGAGATTCTTTACTAGACACGAATTTTTTTTCTCTTTTTCTATTAATTCCAAATTTTAATTTGGGTGGGTGAGGGTTGATTTTTTAAGGACTAGGGTTTCCATTCTTTACTTTACTCATTCTATTTGGGAGCCCCTTTTCGCGATTTGGAGTTCAAGAACATCCATAGGGCTACGATTCGACGATCTTTCTTCAAATCCCCATCTGGGTTTTCGATTTCCTTCAAATCTCTCATCTGGGTCGGTGAGTTTTTCAAATTTCTCATCCCTTTTCTCTTGATTTCGTTGTAATTTCTTACACATAGTGACGAATTGGGATTTTGGTGTTGTGTAGAAACTTTATTATCCGCCATTGTTCTTGGAGGGTTCATGTATAGAAGATGTTTCATGCTCAAGGAACTACAAAACACACCTGTTGCATGCTTGCAGTTTTATGTGGAAGAAATTCCAATTATAACGATGATTATGATGTTCAAGGCACTGGCCTTAGATTCCCGTTTCCAGAGATCACTTCTTCTGGACGTTTAGAGGTACAAATTATGCTCTAATTCATACGTTCTCTTTGTTGTTTTTAAGTGATTTAAAGCTAATTTTTCTTCTAATTAACTTCCCTAAATGTAGGTTCAAACTTTAAATAGTCCTACCACCGATGAATTTCGTAAAGTTCTGGATTCTGTACAGCCAAATATTGTGTATTTGCAAGGAGAAAGGCTTCCAAATGATGAAGTTGGATCTCTTTCGTGGGAAGTCGCAGAAGATTTACCGGGGCTATTCGGTTCCTCTTTGCCCACAACTGTATGTGACTTGAAATCATGAACTCGTTTATTACAAAATGTGCATATGGATGTATGTGATGGTATTTCCTGTAGTTTTGTGCTTTTTCTTTCTCCATTTTGGAGTCGAAAAGCGAAGGATGTTGACACTATATAGGGTCTTGATGCCACATTATGCATTTATATGTGATATATGTACATTGGCTGTCCGTTATTAATATTCAGCAGTACGATGAATGACAGATAAACATAAGCTATGGGTATTCCTGTGAATTCTGGAAGGTCTCTTACTTGAATTGCTTTCATGAAAGCATTAAGCCAAACTGTTTGAAAAAGATAAACATCAATTGCTTATATAAAAAGTTGGAAGCTTTGACTTCCTTTCCTCTATGCTACAAGGATTATGTCTAAGCTTAGAGAAGGCTTATAGATCGGATATTTCACATTTTCACCTATGAGGATAATGGGCAAGGCTATATTATATATATATATATATTATATATATACATATATATAGAGAGAGAGAGAGAGGTTCAGGGGAAAACCTCAAAAAAGTGAAAAACCGAGGAACACCCTGGTAACCGGTCATCTGGACGGTATGCACATGTGCATACAAGTAATTGAAGTTTTTTTGGTCTTTATGCACGTGTGCATGTTACAAATTTACTTGTATTCACATATGCATACCATCCAGATGATTGGTTACCAGGGTGTTCCTTAGTTTTTCATTTCTTTGCGGTTTTCTTTAACCTGGCCCTATATATGTATATACTGTCAAAAAGCTTGTGGGCTAGGCCACAATGCATATGCCAAGTGCTTTATATACAAGTGTTTTACTTCCTTCTCTTTAGTTAAATTTGTTGGTGAGTGAATGTACCTTTCTACTTTGCCGTTAGTTTTCATTATGTGGCATTCAGTTGTGAATCTTCACTATCAACTTGTTCTTGTTTTCTAAAAAAGATGAAGTTATAATTCGTATTTTGCTCATCCTAGAGAAGTTGGGATTAAATCATGGCTGCTAAGCCCAACACTAGATATAGGAGTTTTGTCTTTTAGCAGATTTCTAATCACATTCTGTTTCAATGTTTTTGCAGGTATATTTGGAATTTCCAGACGGCGAAAAAGTAGCAGAGGCACTGCATTTGAAGGTAAGGAAGAGTGTATAAACGAATAAAATCCCAATGACAAACTCTTCCATTTTCTTTCTTTTTGTCAAATGGTAGACCGTAAGTTGTTGATGCATACATTCATCTGTACAGGGGGTTCCTTATGTGATATATTGGAAGAACGCATTTTCGTGTTACACAGCTTGCCATTTTCGACAAGCACTATTTTCTGTGGTGCAAAGGTAGATTATGAACTCAATGTTATTACTCGATCCTTCAATTTTTTTAACATGAAGATTTTTGTTCGATTTTGTATGAATAAATATTAGTTGTCCCGTAACAAAATTGTTGTTGCTTTGACTTTAAATTGTGGTGAGCCAATGCGTTTGGTAAGACAAAACTGGACAGGACATAACAAATAAAATGACCAATTTACCCCTATTGAGTTGTTTATATCTTTTATCTATTTTGATTAATTTGTGTAATTTATCAAATTATAATAAAATAAATATTTTTTATAACAAAATATATTATTAGAAAGTTTTCGTCAAGACGATTAAAATGACACCAAAATAAAAAAATCATGTAGTTTCCGGTTTTTATTTTATACCTTTTCTGTATTATTCTTTTATTACTAATATTTAACATATTACATAAATTAACCAAAACATAAAAACTGTATAAAAATAATATTTTGAGGACAACAAGTGAAAGTTTAAAGAATGTAAAATACAATAAATAAAATTTGAAGAATGAATAAAATCTAAGGAGGAAGGCGTATTTGATGTTTTGGAAGAAAATTAGGTTTTATTTTGAGGTTATATTAGTAAAATATGGGTTTGTTCCACCTTGTTCCACTTTGTTTCACATAAAAGTCTTGCCAAGTGTGGTACAGTGATTCCTGTTCAATTCTGTCCTCTCCACCAGTGTACCAAACGCACCCTAAAAGAATGTTTTTGACCCCCTCTGTTTTTGTGTGCTTCAGCATACTGCTAAATGCCATTTCTTCGAATTGCAGCTCTTCGAGCCATACATGGGATGCTTTCCAGCTTGCACATTCATCCTACAAGCTATTTTGTGTACGGAATACCCATGTGCTCCATGAGGAAGATAATAGCAAGTTGGGTCCATGTCTTCTTGGAGATCCACCCAAGATCAATGTTCCCCCACCCGACGCAGGTGGTGAAGATGACGAAGAAAGATACCCCGAGGATCTTCCTGCAATTAAGATATATGACGATGATGTAAACGTCAGGTTTCTTGTTTGTGGCTCTGCATCCACGTTGGTAAGTTTCATCTTCAACTTTGTGCTTGCTTGTTCTTCCCGTCAAAAATAGGCTAGTTGATATTTTCGTTTATTTTTTATCTAGCCTAGTTTTCTCATTCACCTTTTTTTCAGGATGCTTCTTTATTGGAACCATTGGAAGATGGACTTAATGCTCTCTTGAGTATTGAAGTAAGTATACTGAATAGCTTATTTCACTTAGGGTCTGTTTGTGTTAGCAGCTTAATGGGACTCATAGCTTATTCAGTAAGCTTCTTTACTTATGTCCTTATCTTTTTTATATTCAGATGCGTGGGAGTAAACTTCACAACCGAGTTAGGTGTGTATTAGCTAAGTTTGTCCTCTTTTTTAGATTCACGATGTTTATGCATGCATGCATGATTAATTGCTCTAAGCTACAAATGTACGAGTTTTGGTGATTGCTTTATTATGGTCTGCAAATGATTTACTTATTATGTATTTATGTTGTGCAGTGCGCTCCCTCCACCGCTCCAGGCGGGGACGTTTTCTCGAGGTGTTGTGACCATGCGATGTGATATTTCAACTTGTAGTTCTGCGTACATCTCACTTCTCGTCTCCGGCAGTGCACAAACGTGTTTCGATGATCAGGTCCTCTTGCTAACGATGTTGCTTATTCTCGCAATTTCTTGAAATATATTTTGTAGTTTTTCGTAACTTGCTTTGTTTTCAGCTTTTGGAGAATCATATAAAAAGCGAAGTCATTGAAAAAACTCAATTAGTTCAAGCGGTATCGAGTTCTGATGAAAACAAACCGTCTTCGTGTGAGCCTCGAGGATCTGTTTCCGTAGCGTGTGGGGCAACGGTGTCTGAAGTTTCCATGAAGGTCCCTTTGTGGGCTTCACAGGTTTCTTCGCCTTTTCTCTTTTAACTTGCGTTGTTTCATTTTTCCGT
Source organism: Saussurea involucrata (assembly GCA_033807775.1). NCBI lineage: Eukaryota > Viridiplantae > Streptophyta > Magnoliopsida > Asterales > Asteraceae > Saussurea > Saussurea involucrata. The sequence goes on along the minus strand of CM066318.1, from coordinate 125,687,732 downwards.
TAAATTCTCTCACTGAAGTGGTTGCCTTCTTGTTTTACACTATATATAACGGGTTTTTTTTTCTTTCTTTGTCAGGTTTTGAGGCAGCTAGCGCCAGATGCTACTTACCGTAGTTTAGTTGCGCTTGGTGTTGCTAGTGTTCAAGGGCTAGCCGTGGCTTCATTTGAAAAAGACGATGCAGACAGATTGCTTTTCTTCGGCAAAACACTAGAAAACGATATCCATTCAAACATCACCCGTTCTCCCATTCCCATGTGGATGAGACAACCTCTTCCAAATAGAAAAAGGTCCGTCACAAACCAAGAAATGGGTCCCACTGCTCGTAATTATAACGGTCTGATTTCTGGACATCGTTCTGGTGTAAAACAAGAAACCACCCAAGAACACAAGGGAATGGAGTTGGCCAATGGGTTTGTAGTTAGGCAGAAACCGAAAGTTGCTGCTTTGAGGCCAATTCCGCACATTCGCCACCAGAAAATGCTACCTTTTGCTGGGATCTCGGAGGCAAATGGACACGAGTTTGGAGGACTAGCGAAGACACACGTTTCGTCTGTGCCTTTGGGCAAGCACAATGGTGGTGGGTCCGCTCCTGTGACTCATCGCAAATCGTTAGCCAGCACATATCAAGCAAAACAGCTGATTTCGTTGAACCCACTTCCTTTGAAGAAACATGGTTGCGATAGAAGTCCGATACATGTTTGTTCCGAGGTTAGTCAGCCACATTGACCATATCATGCCTTTTAGTTTGTACAAGATTGTTATAAACCAATTACTAAAGGTACATCATTTGTCGTAATCTTTCAGGAGGAGTTTTTGAAGGACGTGATGCAATTCTTGATGCTGCGAGGGCATAATCGTCTAATTCCTCAAGGTGGGCTTGCCGAGTTTCCCGATGCAATACTGAATGCAAAGCGTTTGGATCTTTATAATTTGTATAGGGAGGTGAGTTTTCAAAATCTATCAACATATTTTTCTCCTACTAGGAAAAAAAACCCGTAGAGAAAGGTAATTTACCCTTTTGTCCCTAGGTGGTTTCAAGAGGTGGGTTTCACGTTGGAAATGGAATCAATTGGAAAGGGCAGGTTTTCTCAAAGATGCGTAACCACACGGTTACCAATAGAATGACGGTAAGCCCCTTTGTTTGTTATTGAATATGGTATTGGATTAAGAAAAGGATACGTTTTGATTTTACAAACGGTGTTAATTGATAGGGTGTTGGAAATACACTGAAGAGACACTACGAAACCTATCTTTTGGAATACGAATTGGCTCATGATGACGTAGACGGCGAGTGCTGCTTATTGTGTCACAGGTAACTAACTATAATTCCACTCCATTCCATTCTATTGGTATGGTTGCTGAGTTTGTGTTTTATGTTAAACAAACAGTAGTGCAGCTGGGGATTGGGTAAACTGTGGGATATGTGGGGAATGGGCTCATTTTGGTTGTGACAGAAGACAGGGTCTTGGTGCATTTAAGGTATGTATGCAAACTCCTCACTTTCCTTTATTAGATAGAATGAATCATAATCCCTCCGTCCCAAATTAAGCGTCCACATTTCTATTTTATTATGTCCAATAATAAGTGTCTGCTTTTAAAACTAAGTTTCCATTTTCCCATTCTACCCTTGTAAGATTGAGAAAGTTTCTCTAGATATTATCAAGGGTGAAAGTGTCATTCAGTTATATAGAAACTATGTGCCATTTATATTGTGGATGGATGGAGAAAGAAAGAAAGAAAAGAAGGATGATAATATGTATGATATGATGATTTTTTGCAGGATTATGCAAAGACAGATGGATTAGAGTACATATGTCCTCAATGCAGTATCTCTAACTTCAAGAAAAAACTGCCAAAAACCACAACCACAAATGGGTATTCTTGAAATGATTCTTACTTGCTACCACATTGTTTTGCTTCTTTCTAGTCTATGTTGTTAGTTTCTTCATCTTTAGTCTTCTTTACCCATTCCAAATGGGGAAAAAGGGGTATTTGTGTAATATATGTATATTTTTGGGCATACTTGCCATTTTGTAGTCTCTTGTTTTCAATTCTTATATAGCCTTTTACATAATTCTTGATTATATGTTAATAACTAGTTTTCCAATGCTGAAAATATTTGAAAAACATGCTCTGCTGCAACAAATCTAATCACATGGTGGAAAACAGGTATATATGTTAGCCTGCCCTAGAATAAAGGCCCAATCCAATTAATGTTACTTTTCCAATACTGAAAATATTAGAAAAACGTGCTGCAACTAATCTAATCTTAGGGGGTGTTTACTTGCGACTTAATCAGCTTAATAGCTGAAATAGCTTATTCGCACAGCCATTTAAGAGTGTTTACTTGCGACTTAATCACAAAGATGTTGGCTTATTCGCACAGTACCCAGGGTTATGTTGTCCCCATTAAGCCAAAATATTGACATTTTTACCCTTAAATTAGAAAGAGCACGCCTTGCCTTCAAACCCTAACCTTTCATAGTTCTCCCTTTTGTGTTTCTCCCATACGGCTTTCCCCTCCACCGATCCTCTTTTTCCTTGGCCATAATCTACTTCAAGGTCCTTGCTCCGGCGACGTACCTTCTCCGGCGATACTCTCCTTCAACAATTGCCCTTTGAAGAAAGATACCACATCTCCGAAAATAATCCTTGTTCTCCATTTGTAGATCGTCGGCCCCCTTTCTTCATCGAATCCCATACCTCTCGCTCCCCTGTGCTCTGGTCACTGCCTGCAAAGGGGGATTTACTCGATGAGTTTAGTTGCAGGTCGTGGTGGTCTGTTGGTTTGAGTTCTGCAGCTTAATGAGTTGCAAGTCCTGGTGGTCTGCTGGTTTATTTCGTTTATCTCTTTTTGATTTCATAGAACAATTGGTGCCACTCTCCTCTTCTCTTTGATTTCGTTAATCTCCTTTTCTTTCTTTTTCTTTTCGATTTCATCACTGTCTCTTTTTCTTTGTCTTAAGCAATATCACCACTGTTTGTATAAATTGATATATTGGTTTTGGAATTTATCTTTTTGGATGATGATGAATTGATGTTATAGGTAAAATTTCAACTAAATAAGTGGAAGGGTAAAACGGTCATTTCAATCCTTAAGACAATTCATTCAGAAAAAAAAGTAAACAACACCGTATTTTTATCCGGACAAATAAATTTATCTAGACAGACAAATATATCCATACAGAACTTAATTGAAAATTTGGTAAACAGCCCCTTACAATCACAGGTATATATATGTTAGCCTAAAAATGTAGCAAAGGAAGCATAACATATACATATATGCACATGCATGTGTAACTAAAAACGTAAATAATGGGTTGTTTACAAAACGTAATCGGGTAAGCATTTGTCGAGCATGACAAAAACCGTAAATCTTACCTGGTAAGAGACATGGCAAAGATTAAGAATCTCACCTGGTTAGCGCTTACCCGACTCAAATACGATAACCTTGAGAACTAGTATATCCTGACGTAAAAGTTTTCCCATGAATTTTATAAATTTTGGAGTTTTTAAATGATTTAGAGTATTAATGTATTTGAATATATTGGGTTTATAAAAAGCTTATGAAATTGAAATAAAAATAGTAGTTTTTAAGTGAAAACAAGGTGTTTGAAAAAGGAAAGCAAATTGACCTAAAAAGAGGGACTTTGCAATAATGAGTCAGCCCTCAATAATTACACAGGCTAGTCTGCTTTTACTTTTTATAGATTACAAGACCTCTTTTCCCACCTAAAAAACAGCTTGCAATCTATTGTATATAAATAATCTGTACCCTCACTTTCTTGGCCTTAACCTTCCTTCCAAATACCTTTCAATTAACCATTCTTTTACTTGTAACCAATATCTACTATTTTCCCCCTATAAATAATGCTCTTGGTTTCAAAAATAAAAGAGTAAGCTTTAATTTTTTTCTGGAAGGGTGTCTTAGGCTATGCCTAGACTAGTCTCTTGACAAATTATGATGGTAAGACATCAGCCCTGATTAAACCTTAGTGGCCACAAGACCTTAACCAGTATGCCACAACCCTTGTGGTTAGTAAACTTTAATTTTGATCCTTGAGGTTCGGTGAACGATCTGAAAGTATGACTTAAATTTTGATAAGTCTATAAATTATCATTGTGAATTTAATATGCCATTTAAACTTTGATATGGTTGGATACAATGCATTTTAAAATGATGAGGAGTTTAGTTGTAAAGGCATTTTAAATAAATACTTTATTTTGAATTTCAAATATGACTTCTTCAAATATCATGAAGTAACAACTTGGACATAATAAGTAAGAAAAATAATTGCTTATTAAAATTTTAAATATTTTGTTCCAATATAAATCATTGGAAACAAAAGAAGTATTTGTTTTTGTCTTGTATCAATACGCATTGTCAGGGTAGGAAGGTTAGACCTCAAGTTTTAGTTGACGTTTTTAAGACATGACTTATATCGACATATTTGTATGTCATATATATGATTATACATATGTGTGTTTTATTACTACTTAATAAGACAAATATATTAAATAATATAGATTAAGTTATATATTAAAAAATAAAAAATAAGACAATAAAAAGGCTAAAAACCTAAATATTGAGTTACAAAAGTTATATAGTGGACGATAATATGTTAGAAACTTAACATGAGATAACACACAAGCCATAAGGGTGCGTTTGATACGCATACAGTATAAAACATGACAACATGGGACATGATCGAACAACTGTTCCACGTTTGATAAGATAGAACTGACAAAACATAACAGATAACATTGACCAATTTACACTTACTAAGTTGTTTATATATTTTGATTAATTATGTAAGTTATTAAATTATAATGAAATAAATATTTTTCATAACAATACAAATTATTCGAAAGTTTCTTCAAGACGGTTAAAATGACACGAAAATAAAAAAAAATTATGTAGTTTCCAACATTTTCGATATTTTTTACTATTAGTATTTAATAGTTTACATAAATTAATCAAAACATATAAACAATGTCAAAATAATATTTTGAAGAAAATAAAGTAAATTTAAAGAGCATAATATACAATAAATACAATTTATAAAATGGATAAAATATGAAATAAAAGGTTTATTTGATGTTTTAGAAGAGAATTATATTTTATTTTGAGGTTATATTGGTAAAATATAAGTCTATTCCACCTTGTTCAATGGGGTGAGGTTGGAACAGACCTGTTCCAGTTTGTTCCAGTCTGTTCCACATAAAAGTCCTGCTAAATATGGGATAGAAAACCCTATTATGTTCTGTCTTATCCAGTGTACCAAACGGACCCTCCAATAATTTAGAGCATCTCCAACAGCTTCCCCATAATTTCTCCAAAATGGGGAACCAAAAGCAAAAATCCCCCAAAAAATATACATTCATCTCCAACAGCTTCCCCATTTTGCAGAATCCAACATTAATTAAAATATTGAAATATTCCATTTATCTATTAAAATATTATTTCTCTCTACATATTTATTTTCAAAGCTTCCTATTGGTCATCTCACCTGGTAATCATTTTTGGAGTGATCTCCATATTTGGAGAAAAAAACCTTCTCTCTCCAACTTTCTCCATTTTGGGGATAGTTTTGGGAAAGCTGTTGAAGCACAATATTAGCCTAAAATCCCCAATTTCTCCATTTTCCCCATTTTGGGGAAGCTGTTGGAGATGCTCTTCGAAGTTAGAACTATGGTAGCATTGCATATTGGAGACCTAGGTTTATTCCCATTATATCTTGAAACATTTATGATAATACAGTAAATAAAATTTTTATTCTAAAAAACTATTAAATATTTGTTGGTAATAGGGGTGATCACGGGTTGGGTTGATCGGGTTGAAGGCATTTCGACACATCAACCCAATGTTGACGGTTTGAAAAAATTTCAACCCAACGCAACCCAAACAAAGGTACAACCCAACCCAACCCAACCCGTTCGGGTTGATCGGGTTGTGTTTAAACAAGATAAAATCAAAACTAAAAACATAAAAATAAAGGAAACATGTCTTTAAAATACAATCGATAATTCACACAATATATAGATACTACATATAAAAATGTCTAAACCAAATATGATTGTTAGTCCCAGATGGCTTACAAGAACAAGAACAGGTATTGTAGAAGGGGGGTTGAATACAATACACAATTTTTTCACTTTAATTTAATTCTATTATTGAAAATCTTTCAACAAGAATTACACATAGAACAATTAGATTGTTGCGGAAAGAACAGATAAAATATATTCTAACAATCTTCACAAAGTAATACTGAAAACTAAACAACTTCTAAAATACAAAGATTGAAAGCTATAAAGTTCAAAGAGAGAAAGGAGTAGAATATCTTGAGCACAGAGTAATCTTCAAGTCTTTCAAGAGATGTTCTACATGGAAAGATCTTCATCTTTATATAGTGCCAAGAGTATGTGTAGCATAGGACACTTGTCACTTTGTCATTGGAAGGATAGGTTTGGCTCTCAAAAGTTTATATGTCTTTTCCTACAATGCTATAAAGGTTTGATGGAGACAATATATAAAATTGGGAAAAAGGACAAATGAATCTTTTTCTTCCATACCCAGATATTCTATCTTTGATGATAAAACCTTTTAGCATGGACACAAGATAGGATCCTCCTATTTGAGGATTCCACCGACATGTCATGGACATGGTAGGTGAGAGTCTTCTTAGGAATGAAGTAATGAGAGGATCCTCCAACTTTTGAGGATCCCACCGATTTTCATGGGGACAATCGGTGGGATGGCCAACTTTACCTCTTATGATGAAGATCTTCATGGCAAGGAGATGATGGGGGGGAAACTCTTGTTTGGGATCTCACCGATATGAGAGCCTTCATCGGTGGGATTGATGTTGGCCGACCAAGAGAATGGTCGGTGGGGAGGTGTCCACCGATGTATGGGAACACCATCGGTGGACAATGACTTGTAGTTGTTGATGTGGGATCTCTCACTTCCACAAGGAGAGGATCTTTAATCTTGACTTTGGTTGATCTTTGACTTCACCAAACATTTGCTATCTTGTACAAGCCATTACAAAGAACCATCCAAAATTTCTCTAAGTATGGAAAATGGTTTTCAAAGTATGTAAGGAGATCATGAGGTCATCTTCAAATCTTTGATGACCCAACAATCTCCCCCTATTTGATGATGACATCCATACTTAGAAAAAAACATGAGTAAGACAATGAATAATACATGTTGACCCTGTTTTACCCTTTTGGGTTCTTTTTCACACGGTCCATTTGTGTGTGTGTGTGTGTGTGTGTGTGTATGATACTTACATATGAATGAAATGAATGAAATGAATGAAAGAATAAAGAATGAACAGTATGAATGAAATAGAGTGTACTTCCATCATAGAAGAAACAGGTATGCCCAGATCCAACTTGGTGATAATCTTTGAAGGAGGTTTGAGTTTTAGTGAGATAGCCTCATGATGTCTTTGCCCATATCTTGCATCTTCTTTCTTTCTTATAGCATCTTTAGCTTCCTTATCGGCAGTCATCACCCTTCTTCCTTTGTCTTGGTTTTCCTCCCCCTTAGTAACATTGGTTAGACAGAACTGCTCCCCCTTGGTTGGTTTGTCGGTTCCCATATGTTTGACCAAAATTTGAGTTGGAGTTGAACATGTGTACTGAGGGTTGGTGTTGATCGAGTTGGACGCTGATACTGCTCACCCTCAGATGGTTTCTTCCCTTCAGATATTTGATCCCCCTTAGATGGTTTTTTCCCTTCAGATATTTGCTCCCCCTCAGAGTCCGACAGAGAAGAAACACCACGAATAATTGGAAACAACGACAACACAACTTTTTTTTTGGACTTCCCTCCGAAATTGGGAGCCATCCCACCGAAATTGAAGACGAAGATTGAGGATTTTCGGTAGGAATTTCAGTAGAAGATTTTTTTTTGCAAGATGGTGGTCGGTAGCATACTTTCGGTTTGATGGGAGGATGAGATGAAAAATGGGGTTTGGAGGAGTATTTATAATGGGGTAAGAAAGGGTAAAACGAATGAGAAAGTAGGGAGGATAATAGTTGGGAGGGGTCAGTGGCGTGAAAGGAAAAAGAAAAGAGGAGGAGGAGCGGGGGGGGGGGGGTAATTTACTAATAATAAATATATATATATTAATTTTTATTTTTATTTTTAAATTTCCACCGATGGTATGTAAATATATATATATATATATAGAGAGAGAGAGAGAGAGAGAGAGGAAAGTTCAAATGAAAACTCAAATTCAATTGTAAACATGAGGACACATCTCGTCCATTGATCGCAACCATATTTAAACTATTCCTAAAATTCAGCTTTAGGGGTATTTTCGTCAAATTAGAATCAACGCCTTGAATTTTTATTTTCTTTTTTAATTAAAAAACTTTTACCCCCTTAAATTTTAAAATAAATTATCTCAAAAATTACTAACATTTTAATCAAACAAATTACATCAAAAAAACGAGAATTTCGTGCTCTTCGATATGACATCCATCATGATATAGTTTTTTTCTTCGATTTAACCGTTTTTTACGTAAAATCGTGTATATGTGTTATATTCAGTCTGAATATATGGAATTATTCAGTCTGAATATAACACATATTCAGACTGAATATAACACATATTCAGACTGAATATAACACATATTCAGACTGAATATAACACATATTCAGTCTGAATATAACACATATTCAGTCTGAATATAACACATATTCAGACTGAATATAACACATATTCAGACTGAATATAACACATAAAACCATGCGATAAACACGACCAATAATTGTGTGGTAAAACCTAATATGTGGTATATGATATCACGTGATGATCAAGTTCTTCAAACCGAGATGTAGCTGAAAAATATGAGGCTAGCGATAGTTGAACAATAACCAAATCAAAAAAATTCATGTGATGTATTGATATGTATGTCACCAAGAAAACCAAAGATGGATAATAACAGCAACAATATTCGATGAACAACACATATGGTTAAGGGAGAATGGCCTTAGTATGCATGCGTGACATGTATATGCAATGTGAAAGAATGCAGCAATAGATGTGAACAAAAGAAGACGTGAGTGATGAATATTTGTTATATTCAGACTGAATATGTGTTATATTCAGTCTGAATACGTGTTATATTCAGACTGAATATGTGTTATATTCAGTCTGAATATAACACATATTCAGACTGAATATAACACATATACACGATTTCACGTAAAAAACGGTTAAATCGAAGAAAAAAAACTATATCATGATGGATGTCATATCGAAGAGCACGAAATTCTCGTTTTTTTGATGTAATTTGTTTGATTAAAATGTTAGTAATTTTTGAGATAATTTATTTTAAAATTTAAGGGGGTAAAAAAATTTAATTAAAAAAGAAAATAAAAATTCAACAAAAATAGGCGTTGATTCTAATCTTTCCAATTTTACCCCTGCGCGCTAAATATTCACTAAGTCATGGACAGAGTTTTCAACTTATTTACAAAATTGCCACCGTGTTTTTTTGCCATTGATCTCTTCACCAGATTATTAATCAACGACTGTGGTTTGTCCTCACGTTTACAATTGAATTTGAGTTTTCATTTGAACCCACCCCTATATATATATATATATATATATTGTAAACCACCGATGCAAAAGCCACCGATGTTGACTTTGACTCTTTTTTTCTTTTTCTTTTTTGGAATTCACCGGTGCATGCATATATACTAATTTTTTAATACTCACCGATGCATGTCTTCCTCTCTTTTTTTGAACATTTCTCATACCCACCGAAAATTTGCAAGAGATGGACAAAAATTCGGTGGAATTGCTTGGAGAGGTTGGAGGAAATCTTCTAAGACATCTTCAGAAGATCTTCAAAGTGAAGAAGGGATTGGAATCCCATCTTCCAATTTTTGATGACCCAAGAAAGATTGAAATTTGGTGAAGTAGGAGAATCACCATTATGAGAGAGAAAATCTTGAGAAAAAGTCACATAGGAAGTTGGTTCTGGTGAGAGGAAGGGTTTTGGTGAGATGGAGTGTTTCACTGATGGAGGTTCATTGGAGAAGGGTGTAGGAGAGATTTCGGTGGGAGTCTTCACCGATGATCATTTTTTTTGTGAAATTGGTTGATGGATGTTGTAAGAGAGGGGATGAAGAGTTGGGTGGTAAGATGGATGACAAGATGATAAAGAAATGAGGTTGGGGTAATATATGTAGTTGGATGGATGAGAAAAGGTGGGGTGATGGGAGATATGATGATGTCGACAGAGAGGATGTTGGCACTAGAGAGTGTGCCAATGTGAAGGATTTTCAATACAAGAGGAGATCCAAAAGTTCACCATTTGACACTTAGTTTTCTTGACGAACTTGATGATTTCTTCAGTTTTGTCACTTTTATGCTGGTCCACATAGATCCATCTGTTTAGCTCAAAAACTGCAATCACAAAGAATTTATTTCCTAGGTACCCATTTGGTGGTGGGTCCTTTTGGGTTAGAAGAAGAAGGAAAAGAATTGGTATAACTCAGATTAATTCTTCCGTTTGGACAGTATTTGGCAAAATAAAAAATATCACCACAGATATAACACTTTTTATAAAGAAATGACTTTTTAGAACCTTGACATTTTTCCTTACTTTTGTCTTTTATGTTTGTTCTCAAAGATTTTGATGAAGAATCAAAGATTTGGGGTGCAACACCTAAAATTCCTTTTTCAAAATTTGGGAGGACAACAAACTTTTCCTTTGAATTGGACATTTTGAGGCTCACATATCGGGGAAAAAAATCGGTAGGAGAAGTCACATAGGTATTTTTAGAAAAAAATGGAGGATTTCTTTTTAAGAAAGAATTGGCACCCAGAGACTTGCCTTTTTCAGAGTTAGAAAATATTTTGTTTGAGTTGGAAGAAGAGGATGCATCATCTAAAGTCAATAATTTTTGGAGGTCATGGATAGGTGTGGAAGAATCATTGGAATCTTGAGCCTTTTCCTTTGGAAAGGAAATATGATCTTTTGCCTTTAAAAACATTCCAAATTTTAAATCTTCAGAAGAATCGGCAGAATTCATGGACATAGACCCAATAGAATTAGAATTGGAGATTTCACAAAAGATAGGTGAATCACATGAGGTGGGAGCATGAGATTTTGAAGATTGATCAATTTCCATTTTTCCAAAGCCTAGACCAGTTTTGTCATTACAAGAAATCTGATCTTGAAAAATCTTTTCCAGATTTTTGGAAGAACTGGTCCATTTTCTCATGATTTCTTGCTCCTTTTTAAAACGTTTAAATATTTTGTTTTTATCCTTAGCAAGAATAAAGTTGATGGATTTTAGATCTTCAAGCTCAGTCTTGACTTTGTCAAAGTTTTCCAGTTGTGAGTGACATAAAAGCAGTTGAGAGGAAAGAGATTTTATTTGAGCATTTGCCTTTTTCTTAGCAGTTTTAGCATCAAAAAGATCAATAGATAAAGAATCAAATGCTTCAATCTTTTCAGCATCAGAAAGAGATAGAAATGGATGTACCTGTGATGAGGAGGATAAGCACTTAGCTGATACAAGAGCAGTTGAGGAGATGTGGCTGTAATACCCCGGGTAAGTTCGTTAGTTAAATCCTAATTCCGTTAAATCTAGTTAACTTTATAAAACGAGGTTTAGGGTAAGTTTGGGTAAAATAATAAGTTAAAGGGGTGTTGGACATTAATTGATAGTTGAAGGTTCAATTGGTAAATGGGGATTTGATATTATCCCTTTAGGATTTCAGATATTTCATAACTCAAAATATCAGTGTGTGTGTGTGCGTGTTCTTGAGGAGAAAAGAAGCAGAAGAAGGAAGTACGGTTAAGGCTCCGATTGAGTGTGTTGGAATCGAAATTAAGGTATGTATTCTTTAGGTTTTGTGTTTGTAATCATCAGTAGTAAATTCCTATCGGTTTAGAATTTCCAGTTTCGTGTTTTGTATAGATTTCAATCGATTTCTGGGTAATTGGAAACCCACTGTGTTCTTGAAGACTCCCGGTGGAGTCCCGGTACTGTCGACTCCCGGTGGTGTGGAGTCCCGGTATAGTGAACTCCCGGTATTGTTAACTCCCGGTGATCGAGACTCCCGGTACTGAGAAGTCCCGGTACTTTGTGTAGTCCCGGTAGTTTGCTAAGTTTAGTGATACAGTTGAGAACAGGAACTGGTAGGCTTTATGTGTTTGGCTAGTAAAGTGGTGTATGTATCTTAAATTGTTTCAGCTACTGTGGAGTCGAGGTGAAAGATAGAATCAAATTGAAAGAAGCTTGCGAGCGTGTTTGATAAGCAAATCAGGTGAGTTTTGCTTTAAAACGTTTTTGAACTAGGATACATATATATGTGTATATATATATGAGATGATTATGTGGTAGGAATATGATTATGTGTATATAAATGACAATATGATGTAATGAGATATATATTGTATTTATATAAGCTTTGCACTACACGAGTGCACTTGTTGCCGGTTTCCGGTATGCGGACCGGTGTATTGCCGGGTTCCGGTGTGAGGACCGGTGATGTGTCGTAATTTCAGTACGGCGTTGATAATTTATTAGTTGGCTTGCAACCAACTAATATGGCCATTTGTGGAGGAATAAGTTGGGAGGGATGTACACGATGCACGAGTCTTGATTGGTATTTAAATACGTGTGATATATGTGTGTTTTGACAAAGGTTGTATATAAACTATTTGGATATATGGTTTTATATAAATTGGTTTTATAACGGGTTTTGAAATGACAGGGATTAACTCACTAGACCCGTTTGGTCTCACCCTCATTTTCCTTTCAAAAAATATGTATTCCAGGTCAAGGATCTTTGGTTAACAAGGGGAAGAATAAAGCATAGGAGGCGATTGCTAGCTGATGAAGATTAGGATATGTTTACATTTCTGTATTGTATAGTTTTGAGACTTTGAGACCGAATGTGAATTATCATGTATTTTGTTATGAAAGTAACGACGTTGTGTATGAAATGTTAATTGTTATATATTATGTATGTTTTGGGATACCGGGTCGTTATAGTGGCCTTCTGGATCATCCATGTCATTTATCTTGGCCATGAAACAGACATTAGAGGTGTCATTCTCGCTTTCAGATGTGGGTTCATCTGCCAAATCATGAGTTTTAGCAGGCAGAACCTTTCCTCTTCTGACAAGTCTTTCATTTCTTTCATTTTCTCTCTTGTATTTTTCTTTGTATCTTTCAGCCCGGTCAGAATTTGCAGAAGAGAGAGGTTGGTTGAACTTTTGGGAATCATATTTGGAGCTTCCCGACTTTGAGGAGAATCGGCCTGAGGAAGCAGTTCTGGGTCTTTCAAGGTGTATACTTCTACACTCAGAAGCAAAATGGCATTTTTTTACCACAGTTAGAACATCCCTCATTAGATTTGTCCAAAGAAGAGTGTTTGGAGAGAGAAGAAGATGATTTTCTACCAGACTTAGATTTTCCAGAAGGGTGGTGAGATTTGGATTTAGAATACCCATCCAACATGGCCATTTCATCAGATAATTTGTCAACTGAAGTTTCCTCACATTCATCCTCAGCATCACTAAGATATGCCTCCGAATGGTCATTGGGATCTTCTTGACTATCATGGTCAGAGTCAGATGGGTAGGTGATTCTTGGAATACACTTAGTCTTTTTGGAAGAGTCACTTATGAGAGCTAGGGGAGAGCTCTTTCTATCTGTGATGACAGATTTCCTTTGCAACTTAGTCTGCTCATAGTTGAAAAAAGTTCCATAAAGAGAAGTGAGAGGCATATGATCAAGATCCTTGGTTGTCTTTATACAAGTACAAATGTTTTCCCAAAAATCAGGAAGACAGTCCATAAACTTGCACAAGATTTCCTCATTGTCATACACTCTACCTAACAACTTTAAATCATTAAGAAGAATGTTAAAGCGGTTATAGTAGTTGGAGAGAGATTCTCCTTTCTCATAAGAAAAGAGTTCATATTTTCTAACAAGAGCAATCTTTCTGCTCTTTTTAACTTCATTTGTACCTTCGTACAAAACACACAGAGTGGACCACATCTCTTTGGCAGTAGAGAGATTTACCAGAGAGTGGTACACTTCATCAGGAAGAGAGAGAGCAATGATAATTCTGACTTTAGAATCAAGAGACACAAGACGTTTTTCTTCATCAGTATATTTCTTGGGATTCTTAGGAATGTAACGACCATTAACAACAGATTTTTCTTCATCAGAGGAATCATCAGAATCATCTTTGCCAACAACTTTCTTACCAGATTTCTTGGTTTCATAGCGAGACCAGACTCTAGGGACTATGGGTCCTTCACTGAGAATGGTTGGATATCTACTATCCACTCCTTCCATGAAAAACATCATCCGACTTTTCCACAAAGAAAAGTTGTTGGGGTTAAACTTGGGAGGTTTGGCTATAGAGCCGTTTTCAGAAAAAATGTTTTGAGAGAAAGCTTCATTTTTGGAAGAAGAAGCAGCCATTGCAGATCAAGTTTATTGAAATTAAACTTTCTGCTCTGATACCACTTGTTAGTCCCAGATGGCTTACAAGAACAAGAACATGTATTGTAGAAGGGGGGGTTGAATACAATACACAATTTTTTCACATTAATTTAATTATATTATTGATAATCTTTCAACAAGAATTACACATAGAACACATAGAACAATTAGATTGTTGCGGAAAGAACAGATAAAATCTATTCTAACAATCTTCACAAAGTAATACTGAAAACTAAACAACTTCTAAAACACAAAGATTGAAAGCTATAAAGTTCAAAGAGAGAAAGGAGTAGAATATCTTGAGCACAGAGTAATCTTCAAGTCTTTCAAGAGATGTTCTGCATGGAGAGATCTTTATCTTTATATAGAGCCAAAAGTATGTGTAGCATAGGACACTTGTCACTTTGTCATTGGAAGGATAGGTTTGGCTCTCAAAAGTTGATATGTCTTTTCCTATATGCTATAAAGGTTTGATGGAGACAATATATAAAATTGGGAAAAAGGAAAAATGAATCTTTTTCTTCCATACCCAGATATTCTATCTTTGATGATAAAACCTTTTAGCATGGACACAAGATAGGATCCTCCTATTTGAGGATTCCACCGACATGTCATGGACATGGTAGATGAGAGTCTTCTTAGGAGTGAAGTAATGAGAGGATCCTCCAACTTTTGAGGATCCCACCGATTTTCATGGGGACAATCGGTGGGATGGCCAACTTTACCTCTTATGATGAAGATCTTCATGGCAAGGAGATGATGGGGGAAAACTCTTGTTTGGGATCTCACCGATCTGAGAGCCTTCATCGGTGGGATTGATGTTGGCCGACCAAGAGAATGGTCGGTGGGGAGGTGTCCACCGATGTATAGGAACACCATCGGTGGACAATGACTTGTAGTTGTTGATGTGGGATCTCTCACTTCCACAATGAGAGGATCTTCAATCTTGACTTTGGTTGATCTTTGACTTCACCAAACATTTGCTATCTTGTACAAGCCATTACAAAGAACCATCCAAAATTTCTCTAAGTATGGAAAATGTTTTTCAAAGTATGTAAGGAGATCATGAGGTCATCTTCAAATCTTTGATGACCCAACAATGATCATATAACTTGACGTCTCCAATTTGCATATTTTCTTAAATCTTAAATATATCACCATCAACTGTTTTTCTCAATTTGCATATATATGTTAGCATTTACTATATATATACATGTGTCTGTGAATGAGTTATATAGAGATGGAGAAGAGATTGAATATATATATATATATATATATATATATATATATATATATATATATATATATATATATATATATATATATATATATCGGGTTCATCGGGTTGGGTTGAGTTCAAATTCTCCTAATCCGATATCAACTCAATACATACGGTTTGAGGATTTTACAACTCGATTGGACATCGGGTTACTTCGAATTAGGTTATTTCACGTCGGATTGATCGGTAAAGTGATTTTAAATATTTTTATTCAAAGAAAAACGTCACGTGGGATGAAGATGAAAGACAGTGCTTTATGAATAGAAGTTAGTAGCACACGTGACTCCCTTCTTGGCTTCATACAATTTTACTTGAATTTTTCCATCAACATTTAAACGTAACCGTATTTTTTTTCAAGTTATATTTTATTACATAAACTTTTATTAGAAAAATCGAAAATAAATCCTCTAATTTTATAATATATATAAAGTTTTAATATAACTACAATTTACAACATATAACATAGATAGTTTATAAATACTAAATATATATTTTTTTGATCAAAAGAATACAAAAAATTAAACAAACTTAGATTTTCTAACAATTTTTTGAAGCAAATTGAGCTAACTCACAGTATTATAAATGATGTCAAGATTTGTTTTTTGTAAATCTGGATATGGAATCAATCAAATAAGGAACCAGGTGTATTTACATCTATAGGCTCTTCAATTGAATGGATAAAGTCAAGACTCAAGACTACTTCAATTGATAAAAGAATGGCCTCTTTAGATAGAAAAAAATAATACTAGATGATTTGTTGTCAACAAAGTCTTTCTTAAATCTTAGGGGTATTTGGGATTGCTTATTTTAAGGGCTTTTTGATTTATCCGATGTCAAACAGGTGATAAGCACTTTTGAGCGTTTGGATGAGGAAAAAAAAGTGCTTATACCGGTGATAAGCACTTTTTGATAAGTCAAATGATTCTAACTTATTGAAAACAACTTATTAGCTTTGAAACCTAATTTACTTTTTGAAAAAAAACTTCTTCTCTCTCATACTTTCTCCATTTTAGGGATAGTTTTGAGAAAACTGTTGAAGCAAAAACCAACCCAAAATGGAGAAGTTGTTGAAGATGGTCTAAATAAGATTAGGCAAGTAAAATAACCATTTTATCCTTAATTAAGTAACTATAAATATAACATAACTGAATCGAGTTAAAATTAGTGGTTGTATTTGTTAATTGGGAAATTAATTAAAATACCCAAAAAAAATTCATTTTGCAAAAATACCTAAAATACCCGCGATGGATCCCGCGATCGCGGGCTAGGGCTGACGTGGCACGTATTTTGGCCCCAAATGCCCCGCGAAGCCCCTCAACTTTGGCCGCGGTGCACTTTTGGTCCCTGCCCGCGATCGCAGCCCGCGATGGACCAAAATTTTCACTTTTGGTCCCTGAAAATTTACACTTTCAGCCCCTGTACTTAGACGAATCTTGCATTCTTTTACTGTTTTTTTTCCACAATTATTGTACTATGAAGACCGATTTGTGGTTGAAATTCATTTGCATGTTTGAGATTTCATCCATAAATATCAGTAGTATGCAATTCACAATTCACACTTCCTCTTGCTTTCTTTCTTGATTTCTCTCTTGCTTTCTTTCTTTGAATTGATTTCTCTCTTCTCTCATTTCATCCACAAATGGCATCGTCATCAAACCCTAAGTCTACTCCTGAAAAAATGTCACCTCAAATCGAGGTCGCCATAGCAAAAAAGGAAAAGGAGATAGATGAACTAACAGAAGAGTGGAAAAAAATGATGGACAGGAAGGCAGTCCATTTGAGAAAGATCGAAGAGGAAGACAGGGAGATCAAAAGGATGAAAGGGGATATAAAAGCTCGGGAGGCTCGTGTTCGTCGAGAACAAGAAGCAATTCACCATATTCTGCAAGACTTCGCAATTATTCAAGCGAAGGTAAACGAGAAGCAAGTTTGGATTGATGAAACTAAATCAATTTTTAAGTAGGTGGTGGTTATATATTTTTTTTGTTTTGTATTCTTTTTACCGTGTTGTTATTTGTATTTTTTTTACTGTGTTGTTGTTTTGTATTTTTTGTTGTTGTTAATTTCTCTGAAAAGTAGTTTTTAAGCCGCTGAACCACTGTTAGGTTGGATACATCATGCAAGGTCAAGTCAGAGGTTACCTCATTCGTGGGCCTACTCCTCTTGTAGAATATATGACAACCCTCAACTCATTTGCTAAAGTGTGTGCGGGTTGTGGTACACAATGGCCATACGTGGTTGCAAAAGCAGAAGCCGTTGAAGAAGGGTCAGAAAGATTGAAGATGAAGAGCTTGTTGGATGGAATACAAACTAGCTGTGTTATCAATGTTCATTTAGAAGCATATGTATGTGTGTGTATATATATATAATATGAAATGGGGTTTTGACAAGTTGGTATCACTGGAGTCATTTAAGAATTGTGAAAATGGGTATTTGACGAATGATGATTCATGTGTGTTTGGAGCTGAAATGTTTTAAACACACATGAATCATCATTCGCCAAATACCCATTTTCACAATTCTTAAATGAGTCCAGTGATACCAACTTGTCAAAACCCCATTTATAAACAATTCTACCTTCTTCTATTGCCATTCACGATATCTATAAACACATTCAAATAATAATAATTTAAAACGATTTAATGAATTAGTTAATATATGATTATTATGTTAATGCGATAGGAGTGTAAAACAAAATTGAAAAAAAATATGAGATGTACCATAAATTAAATAATTAACTATAATGGTGTAATTTGTTAAAATTAAAACGTATCTAATATGAATATATAAACAGACATGTGTACTAAGAGTTAACATTCACTGCCATGGATGCAAGAACAAGGTCAAGAAAATACTAAGAAAAATTGAAGGTCTCCTATTTTCTTTATGTGTGTAAATATATAATACGAATATATATATATCATTTACAAACTAGCTGTGTTATCAATGTTCATTTAGAAGCATATGTATGTGTGTGTATATATCATTTACAAATCAGTTTTTAGATCAACAATATCATATGAGTTTGTTCTATATGGTTCAAGCTGTGACGGGCCCGGGGTGTGACTGACAGAATGTCTCCTTGGCACGGTTGAAGGGGCGGGATTTGGACACTCTCCACGAGTGTGTCCTACGCATTGGCACCGAGTACATCTTCGTTGTATCGAACTTTCACCACGTGATGGACGTCGGTCGTTCTTTCTCGGTCTCCCGGCCCTGTTCTTATCCATTAAAGGTGGATAGCATGGTGGAAGCGGGTCGGGTGGATACACCCATGCTGCTGGGGGTCCAGCTGGGTTTATTACCTCCACGTATGTTTTCCGGTAATATTCGGACGTGAAGAAAGGTACAGCCAAGTCGCTGCAATCTGTACGACCCATATATGTTGCTGCAGCGATGGCATGGCCGCACGGTAACCCAGATTTATCCCATTCGCGACACGAACAAATGTGGTCTTCCATATTCACAATCGCGTGAATATAGTCATCATGCACCTCGTACTTCCCATACCCGATTGCTCTTACCGGCCAGGTCGCCGCACGACGCGCCCTGTACTGAACGATATTCTCCGCCGTTGGTGCGAGTGCATTTTGTATCTTAGCTCATTTTAGGCGTCGAATTTGGTACCACTCTTGTTGAAAGGCCCGAAAGTAGTCCATAAGATTAACAATCGGACATCTACGCGCAAAACGGGAGAGTGCATTCACAGACTCTGCACTATTCGAGGTCAGAATGTCATACCGTTGTCCAAGAAAATGGGTCGCGGACCACCTCTCCGGTCCAGCATCGTCAAAGACTTTGGCTGCTTCCTTGACACTGTATCGTAGCATATTCATGTACTTGTTAAACTCCCGATCCGTATATGCTCTGCATGCCGCCCAATAGACATCCTTGTAGGTGGTAATACGTTTGTCCTTGGATTTGGCGTTCATCTCCAAATGTCGACAGCATATGGCGTGAGGGGCGTTTGGGTACATGGCAGAGATTGCGGCGCTTATGGAAGGAGCCCTGTCAGACATAAACACCAACCCTTGCGGGTCTCCGATAGCTTGTCTCAACATGGACAGAAACCAAGTCCACTCGTCCCCGGTTTCGGACTTGCCTACGCCGAAAGCTACTGGAACGATGGAGTTATCCCCGTCCATGGCAACCGCCAGGAACATCATACCCAAGTAACGACCCTTTAAATGGGCTGCGTCTATTATCAGGACACGACGTAGATTTTCCAGAAATGTGCGGATCTGCAAAAACATAGGTTAAAATGTTATAGTTTATAATGTGTAAATGTTATAGTTTATAATGTGTAAACATATGACGTGTTAAAATACGTACCGCGGGTCCAAGGGCCACGAAGCACATCTCAAACCGTCCACGTGAATCGGTCCGTAGATGCGTGACAGTACCAGGGTTCTGCATCTGCAAATTATATAAATATGTTGGGAATCGTTCATACGACTCCTCGAACGTGCCTCTCACCATAAACAGTGCATGGCAGCGCGCACACCACGCTTGGTGGTAATCAATCGTGACGCCGAACTGCCGGTGAACGTCGTGGACGATGTCCTTTGGACGCAATGACCTGCTAACATTAAGAAATTTGTTTTTCAGGATCGCACCCAAAGTCTTTTTGTCGGCTTGTTTGTGGTGGGGATTAAGTTGCGTCCTCGTACAAGTGTGTACGTCGTGCAACTTTCTAATCATTATCGCCCCTCCTTTGGGACCCGTGTGAATCGCGTACAACCTCCACTCACACTTTTCTCTAACACATTCAACTACGTATTTGATTTTGTCAGATGCCCGCACGCGACTTTGGAAACCCTCTTCCAAGAACTTGAGTCCGATCAGACTTGCTAAGAGATCCTTCGAATCGAATATCTGACCTGCTGTTAAACTTTCGCTACGAATATAAGGTGTAGGTTAGTAGCTTTGTGTGTGGGTATGGGAGTCTGGAAGAATAGGGGGCATATCAAAAAAGTCATTTATCTGACTACATGATTTTCTAATAGGGGTATATTCTTCGTGATCATCATTATCGGTGTCTGATCTGTCTATTTCAGAATTACCCGTTCTGAAAACGTGGGTTTCGTCATCAGCAACTCCAGCAGTACGCCATTCGTGTGGTTGTGGTGATGGTGGTGGTGGTTGTTGTTGTTGAGAATCAGGCTGCTCTATTTGGAGGTCTTCGTCGTCGTCACCCTCGTCGTCACCGTCGTCGTCACCGTCGGATACGCCGGGATACACAAAGACTAATGGGGGTCTTTCTGAATCGACTGCAAGGTGCAGAAAAGTAGAGATATCCCCATCGTTGGATAAATCCACAAATGACCCATCGTCATTTTTAAACACTAACTTGCAAATATCAGAAGAGTTGATTCCACATTTTTGCATGGCGTATGCAACAAACTTCTGATAAGTATAGTTTACTGACACTTTAACACCATGCTTAGATTTATAAGCAAAATTCCACTCATTGTTATCTTGCACCCATTCACCATCAAAACAGAAATATAGCTTAGCTTTTGCAACAGATGAACTCGTTTTTTCAGTGGTATCTCAAACACAAAATATTGCAGAAAGAAATATTGCAACAATGAAATCGTTGTGTGAGAATTATGGCTTGAATTTTACGTCTATTTATGAATGAAACAACCAACATATCAGAAAACCAATCTCTCATTTCATCCACAAACTGATATTCCAAAAACATTGATTTAACATTGATTGAAACATGCAATTGAATTTCAACCACAAATCGGTCTTTAAATTGCAATAATTGTGGAAAAAAACAGTAAAAGCATCAAGATTCGTCTAAGTATAGGGGCTGAAAGTGTAAATTTTCAGGGACCAAAAGTTGAAAATTTCAGGGACCAAAACTGTAAATTTTGGCCCATCGCGGGCCATCGCGGGCAGGGACCAAAAGTGCACCGCGGCCAAAGTTTAGGGGCTTCGCGGGGCATTTGTGCCCAAAATACGTGCCACGTCAGCGTATCCCGCGATCGCGGGACCCCATCGCGGGTATTTTGGGTATTTTTGCAAAATTGAATTTTTTTTGGGTATTTTGGTAACAGTTGGTTTGACTTTGGGTATTTTAATTAATTTCCCTTGTTAGACCAACCGCATCGGCGGGCTGGGTTGGCCTGGGATGGCTTAGCACACCATCGCCCCTGCTTGGGTTCGCCTGGGTTGGAGGCCTCCCGGGTTGGTGAACCCGGGTTGGGTTGAGATTAAACCAAAAAATTTAATTTTTTTTTTGAATTCTATCCGTTGTAAAATTTAATTTTTAATTTTTAATTTTTAATTTTTTATCCTATAAATACTATATAGTTCCTACTTATTTTTTCACACTTCATTTTACTCTCAATCTCTCCCATCTTCCCCACTTATTTTTTCACAAAAACAAATTTACTCTCAATCTCTCCCATCTTCCCCACTTATTTTTTCACACCACTAAATTTTCTCTCAATCTCTCAAACTTTTCTCTACTACAAAAACAAAATGTCTTCTTCATCAGTGAACTCGTCGGAATTTTATGAGTCGTCTTCGTCATCGTCGGACGGGGAAATTAATCTACCCGCGTATCGTCAAATGGATTACGATATTTTTCGTGGATTAATAACCAATGTTGTAGAAAGGCTTTTTGATCAAGATGAAGAACCAAGTTCGCCTCCAAGACGGAGACGGAGGGGACCGGATCAAATTAGAGATCGTGAAGCTGCACACGACCGACTTGTTGCAGATTATTTTGCGGAAAACTGTAATTACAGTGACGAGTGCTTTAGGAGACGGTTCCGCATGAGCAGACGACTATTCCTACGAATAGTGGAGGATCTTGAGCGAGAGTATAAATATTTTCAACAGGGCTGGGATGCTAGAGGCAGAAAAGGGTTATCTCCTTTGCAAAAGTGTACATCGGCAATTCGGCAAATGGCGTATGGGATATCCGCTGACGGCTTTGATGAGTACTTGAAGATGGCAGAGTCAACTGCACGTTTATGCATACAAAAGTTCAGCAAAGGTATCGTCAATCTTTACGGTAAGCGATACTTACGTAAACCTTCTTATGATGATATTCAACGTTTATACGCCACACATGAAACTAGGCACGGGTTTCCCGGCATGTTAGGAAGCTTAGATTGTATGCATTGGGATTGGGACAACTGCCCAACTGCATGGCGCGGGCAGTACGTCAGAGGTGATCATGGTCGGCCGACTATTATGCTAGAGGCAGTGGCATCACAGGATCTTTGGATTTGGCATGCATACTTCGGGGTTGCCGGGTCCAACAACGACCTCAATGTGCTAAACCAGTCGCCGTTATTTAACGATGTACACAACGGAAAAGCACCGCAGTGCCCGTTTCAAGTAAACGGAGTACAATACAAACACGGCTACTATCTTGCAGATGGGATATACCCCGAATGGGCTACCTTTGTGAAATCATTCAAATGCCCTCCGGATCAAAGACGATTAAGGTTTAAAGCCGCGCAAGAAGCGGCAAGGAAGGATGTGGAACGTTGTTTTGGTGTGCTAAAACAACGCTGGCACATAATACAACACCCAGCAAGATCGTGGCACCCGAATAAAATACAAAAAGTAATGTACGCTTGCATCATATTACACAATATGATATTGGAAGACGAAGGTAACGCGATTTGTCGTTTCGATGAAAACGCTAATCAAGTTGATGAGGAGGACGACGAAGAGATTAGCGACCAACAATATGACGCTAACGTGTTAGAAGTCCGAAACCGAGAAACGCATCATAACCTTCGGGCGGATTTAATCGAACACATTTCACGGCTTCCAAGACACAACGAGTAGTTATCATTTTTTATTTGAAATTTATGTATTTTTTTATATTATGTAAGGTTAAAATATTAGTTTGATTTATAAATTATAATATTATATATTATTATAAATTACTTATAAAATATTAATTATTTAAATTCATGGTAACAAAAATAAAAATAAAAATAAATAAAAGATGGGATGGTGGTGTGGGATGGATATGGGGTTTGTGGGTTAGAATGGGTTGGAAGGGAAAAATGATGTGGCGATGATGTGGCAGTGAAAAAGTATGAGTTAGAATGGGATGGATGCTAATAGTCTTAATTGGGTGGCCCAACAAACAAGAGTAGCAGTAGACGCTGACACAAAACCACTCACACCACCTCACCTTCTGCTGCTGCTACTACTACCGCCACTGTCCACCATTTTCAAATATTAAAATCCTACTCCACCACCACCGTCCACCGCCCATTCCTTCACCGGAATAACTCTTCAATGGCCACCTTCCTTTCCCTTTGGTTCTTCTTTTTCCTCCTCGCAGTATCTGCTACAGACACACTACGCCAGACCACCTTCATTGTACGAGTCCAACACGACGCCAAACCATCGCTTTTTCCGACTCATCGGCACTGGTATCAATCCTCCCTCTCTGCACTTTCCGACCACACCGGAGACCTTTCTTCTCGCATTATACACACCTACGACACCGTATTCCATGGCTTCTCCGCCAAGCTCTCTGCTCTAGAAGCTTCCAAACTCGAATCGTCTTACGGTGTCCTCTCTGTTATTCCCGAACGAGTTCGTCACCTGCACACCACACGTTCACCGGAATTCCTGGGGCTGAAAACATCCGACACGTCTGGGTTGTTGAAGGAGTCAGATTTCGGGTCGGATCTGGTTATTGGAGTTTTGGATACTGGGATTTGGCCTGAACGACAGAGTTTCAACGACAAGGGCTTAGGTCCGGTGCCGGGTAAATGGCGAGGAGGTTGTGTTGCATCCACCGGTTTCTCGGCGAGTTCTTGTAACCGGAAGTTAATCGGAGCCAAGTACTTTTCTGCTGGATACGAAGCGACAAATGGTAAAATGAACGAAACGGTGGAGCATCGGTCGCCAAGAGATTCAGATGGTCATGGAACTCACACGGCGTCAATCGCCGCAGGAAGATACGTGTTTCCGGCGTCAACTCTTGGTTACGCCCGTGGTGTCGCTGCCGGAATGGCACCGAAAGCTCGTCTCGCCGCCTACAAGGTTTGCTGGAACGCTGGTTGCTTCGATTCCGACATCCTCGCCGCCTTCGATTCGGCCGTCTCCGACGGCGTAGACGTTATATCACTAAGTGTTGGTGGCGTTGTTGTTCCGTACTACCTCGACGCAATCGCAATCGGTGCTTATGGCGCCTCCGATCACGGTGTTTTCGTCTCCGCTTCCGCCGGAAACGGTGGTCCTGGGGGACTCACAGTCACCAACGTAGCACCGTGGGTAACCACCGTCGGAGCCGGAGCAATTGATCGTGACTTCCCTGCCGACGTAAAGCTCGGAAACGGAAAATTAATTCCCGGTGTGAGCGTCTACGGTGGACCCGCGTTGGCTCACCACCGCCTCTATCCACTCATTTACGCCGGAAACGAAGGCGGCGACGGTTACTCTGCATCCTTGTGTCTAGAAGGTTCATTAAACCCTAATTCCGTCAAGGGGAAAATCGTTTTATGCGATAGAGGCATCAATTCAAGAGCTGCAAAAGGTGAAGTCGTTAAGAAAGCCGGCGGCATCGGAATGATATTAGCAAACGGCGTATTTGACGGCGAGGGGTTAGTCGCCGATTGCCACGTGTTACCGGCTACATCCGTCGGTGCATCCTCCGGCGACGTAATTAGAAAATACATCATGTCAGCTTCAAAATCCAAATCTCCACCACA
The DNA here is from genome assembly GCA_033807775.1 of Saussurea involucrata. Lineage (NCBI taxonomy): Eukaryota > Viridiplantae > Streptophyta > Magnoliopsida > Asterales > Asteraceae > Saussurea > Saussurea involucrata. The sequence goes on along the minus strand of CM066318.1, from coordinate 125,662,246 downwards.
AGCCACAATTATTTTCAAAGGAACCCGAATAAATATCCGACCCGCACCCATCGTGGCCTCATTTTCCGCCCGTGGCCCGAACCCGGAATCACCGGATATTTTAAAACCCGACGTCATAGCTCCGGGACTCAACATTCTCGCAGCTTGGCCCGATAAAGTAGGTCCGTCAGGTCTTGCTTCCGATAATCGGAAAACCGAATTCAACATCTTATCCGGAACATCAATGGCGTGCCCCCATGTTTCCGGCTTAGCCGCGCTGTTGAAAGCCGCCCACCCCGAATGGAGTCCAGCCGCCGTAAAATCGGCGTTAATTACGACGGCGTATACATTAGATAATCGAGGCGAAACGATGATCGACGAATCAACCGGAAACTCGTCAACGGTGATGGATTTCGGAGCGGGTCATGTTCACCCACAAAAAGCAATGGATCCCGGATTAATCTACGACATTTCGTCATACGATTACGTCGATTTCCTCTGTAATTCGAATTACACAAGCAAAAACATCCAAGTGATCACACGAAAGCATGCGAATTGCAATGGTGCCAAAAGGGCAGGACATTCTGGAAACTTGAATTTTCCGTCGATGGTCGCCGTTTTCCAACAATACGGTAAACGGAAAATGTCGACACACTTTATCCGAACGGCGACGAATGTCGGGGAAGCGAAGTCGGTTTACAGTGTGACGATAAGACCGCCGAGAGGGGTGGAGGTTACCGTGGAGCCGATGAAGCTTGTGTTCAGGAGGGTTGGGCAAAAGCTCAACTTTTTGGTGAGGGTGAAAGTGGTGGCGGAGAAGCTGTCGGCGGGGAGTTCGGTGACAAAAAGTGGGTTGATAGAGTGGTCGGACGGGAGGCGTAATGTAGCAAGTCCGGTGGTGGTCACCATGCAAGAACCTCTTTGAAGGTTTTTATTTTAGGGGAAATTTACATGAATAACTATATTGGGTTAATTTTTTAAAACTTAAGTCATTAAAGTTATTTTTCTCAAAAACTGTCTGGAAGCCACATTTTGATTTTTTCTGACAAAAATAATGATTTTTACCTCCGTAAGAAAAATGTGGCTTTTGATGTGACTTACAAGATTCCAGATATTATATTTTAAAGGAAAATAATTTTGATTGCTAAGTTTAGAAAAGTTAAGCTAATATGATTATTTATATAAATTTGTGTTATTTTAATTGTAAAAATGTAACGTTTGAAAAAATAGAGGCCAAGTAGTTTTTGGTTTTGTAAAAGGTGGTGGTTGTAGCTTTTTGTATACTACATTATATTATTATATTATATTATATTATATTATATAATAAGTGGTGTGATATTTAATAAAAGGGGTTCGTGGGGGTCATTTAATTTAAATAATTGATGCATCATTTAATGTTCAAAAAATATATATAGAAAGTACAAAATGAGTATTTGGAACCACATTTCTTCCTTTGCTCCATTTTTTTTAAACTGTCAAGTTCTTGAACATTTTTTGAACGAATAAATTCTTGAATGGATATACCATTTCTCTTTCAATATATTAAAAAAAGAATATATTACAAAAAATAAATAACCAACAAAAGGAAAGGAGATGCTTATTTAAAACAACTTATGCTTTTATTTAAAAGTGTTTATCAACTTATGTTGTGATAAAAAAAGAAGTTAGGGATAAAAATGTAATTTGAACAAATAAATTATAAGCATTTTCAAATAAACTGCCTTACTTTACCCATCTCCTCCTCATGCCAGCCATAATACACTTATCTATACTACATTATTAAAAGAATAAGGGGATTTGGCAGGTTTTTTTTCAACATTCAGTTTTTCAAGGTTACTCCTTCTATCACATACTGTACAAGTTTTGAAAGCATACCTTTGAAATCCACGAGTCATCTCCCACGGTTTGTCAAGAGCAGTTTTTTCAATTCAGTTTCTTCTCCTCTTCCCCACGACCGTCTCCTTCTCCATTACCCTCTCCTTCTCCAGTTTCTCCCTAAATTGCTCACTTTCCTGCTGGATTTTCGTGGAATCAATGGAGTTTTTCGAAATTAAAAAACATGGAACTCGAAACCAGTCCTGCATAGAGGGTATATTTTGTTTGGAGAAGAATCTCCATTGATTCAACAGGTTCAGGTAACAGTTTTGATTGCACATTTAATCTACCATTTTAATCTACAACGTGGATTTGGGGATTTTGTTTATTTGGATTCAACCCCCACAACCACATATGGTTTATTATACGTCTTCTATTTTCTCAGGTTTTGGTTTAAAATCGATTTCTGCAATATCTTCTCAGGTACCCTTTTTGGTTTTCGATTTCTCAGGTTTTGGTTACAATCCTTTTTGGTTTTCGATTTCTCAAGTTTTGGTTACATTTCTCAATCGATTTTGGTTTCAGCCCTCCAGGTACGATTTTGGTTTAATTTTTTTTTTTTGTTTCGATTTCTAAGGTTTGGTTTACAACCCTATTTGGTTTTCAAGTTTTCTCAATCGAATTTAGAGGTTTCGTAAATCATTCAAGCAATACTCAAATATTCAAATCTTAATCTAGAGTATTTTGAGTATTTACGTTTAGATGCATTTTGCCATATTTTGTATCTTTTTCTTCAAGGGTTTTGGAGACGACAGTGACTTCAAATCATTTCCCGTACTCACAAGCACTCTTTTGCATACACAAATTTAGTTTATGTTCTTCTGCAGTTTTGCCTAGCAGACACATATTTAGTATTGTGGGAGTTCAAAAAATGCGGCGTAATTCTCAAGCATGTATTGGTTCCAAGAGAATCTACTTGGATGCATCAGGTTATGGCTTTTGTTGGGGTATATATTAAAAGCATAATATGACAGATTATGAAGCTAGGCAGTTGCAAATTGCCATAATAGTTAGTACCAAATAGAGTTTGAAGGTATCCTGGACTAATTTCGGTTTCTCCACCTTGCAGGTATATGATTTCTTCAAATATTGGGGAAGTTTTTCTGACTGATGCCATTGGAATTCCAGAAGGCCTGATTCAAATGGTGGTTGAATACCGCTATGTTTTTCTTGATTTTGTGGGGTTTAGAGTGGGAAATGGGACATGGGTATTTTAGTATTTTGATGTAATTTGTGAGAGAAACGAGGGCTATTGGTGGGGAGGAGTTGATGAAGTGGGAGAAAATTCATGGTGTTGGTAATAGAGATGGAAAAGAATAGAAGATATTGGTGTTGGTGAGGTTGAGGTTGAGGCCATTGAATGAGAAAGAAATATCAAGAATTCTGCTTAGGAATAGTCTGCAGGAAAGAGCCATTTTCCCTAATGCATATTAATTTGGAAAGTGGATTTTCTTGATTTTTTCTGTTAATTTATTCTTATTTTCTGTTATTATCTAAAAAATCTTTTTACAGTTCTATGTAGATCAATACTGTTGCACTCAAGATGTATATGTGGGAGTTGTATATTTTCAAGTTAATTTTCCTTCCTAAAGTAATTTTATATGTTTCCCCTGCATGTAAATATTATAAAACAACATCAATTTTGTTAATGTATGTGTTTGTAGATATCAATGGGAATAGGGCAAGCTTTCAAGGATTATGATCCAGGTATTATCATTTGTTACTCTGTGATGCTTACCCTGTGTTTGGTTGAACTGACTTTGATGCGGGTATTAACACTACATCCAAAACATGAACATTCATTGTTGTTGTCATTTACTTGAACCTTTATTTGATAACGAAAATAGTTGTTAAGCTTTAGAAATGATCGGACAAAGGGGAATGATCAACAAAGGCTTGGGTGGTCTTGGCAAGTGTAAGATATATTGTTACAGTTTCTAGAATAACACTATAGGATATATATATGTTTTAAGTTAAATCGCACTAAACTAACTCTCAATGTTGATGTTACACATAATGACCCAATTTTTCACTGGATATCATGCTCTTAATAGATTATATGATAAACTTGAATAAGTAACACACACAACATTTCTTATGTATCTGGCACCTTGGGGGTACTGGAACAACTACTGCTGGTCTTAAATTTGCGGTAATAGTCTTAATAACAAGCTATTTTTGGGCGTGTGAGAGTGTGTGTTTGTTCATCGTGTCTATAGCGTGATTTGGTTTTAGCAATATTTTATTTCCACCTTATAGTTTTAGTATAAAAGTTTTTGGTTTTGGTTTTGTTAGTAAGGTGGATTTCATGTATTTGACTAATCATTCTTTAGGACTATAGTTTCTAGAAACCAATAGGTATAGTTTCCAAAAACCGATAGGTATAGTTGCTCACTACTTGGGGATCATAATTCCTTTTTTAGGACTATTTTGTTAATCACTAAAGCTGTAAATTTGCCATCTTATCTCAATATTGTGAAAGGTATGCCCAATATCACTGCAAGTTTTTCATCCTTCACATTTACATTTGACATGGAATCTAAGTTGATATTTTATTACATTTTATTTTATTTTTTGGCAGAGAGAGTCATCTCATGTTTTGCATGAAAGCTATAGAAAAGGCTTTAGTTCATGCCTTCTTGAAGCATCTCAATCTGCAACTTATGAAGACACCTCCCAAAATGCAGAATGACAAGTCATATTGTTTTGTTTTTATTGAATTACATTTGTGTATTTTATGTTTTATGTGTTCTTTTCTTGAATCACATGGTTTTTTTTATTCACATCGGATTGCATATAATAATCGTTCCATCGATGATGATTATTGGTATAGATTTTACATGATTTGGGTATGTCCAATTTTCAAGATTATGTTCAAGATTATTGATTTATGCAGTTACATTTAGATTGTGTTTTATTTATAAACTTTTCATTAATTTTTGGTCTTCATTTACGTCACATTTACGTTCCGCTGCATTGCAGCGGGTAAGGTCTGAATTTTAATTTTGTATTTGGTTGGTTTTTGTTGTGGTGCAAATCTTCTATGGTTCGAACTCTTAAACGATAGTAAGTCCATTCGTTTGTTGTATATTAGTGTCAGCCTGTCTTTTTGTAATTATAGTTGTGTGTACTATGCTTTGAGTTTCATGTTCCCTTGTTCTGTAGTGCAACGTCTTAAAGTTGGTTCATAAGAGGGTCCGTGTTGGGTTTGATTGACCTGGTGCCTCCTGTTTTGTTCATTAATATATTGGACAGGTCCATAAGCTGGTTTTTGTTTGGGATTAATGATAGAACTCTCACATGGTGGCTTCTGGTTATGGCCTATAAGATTGAAAGAGCCCACTGATCAAGTGTTTGTAGCTGTTGATTGATTATATGGATCTGTAATAAAGTTTGTGTTACAAACAGACATTACAACCTTTTTTTGAATCTCCATGTACCTTCTCTCTCTCTCTCTCTCTCTCTCTTTCACACACACACACACACACACACAGAGAGGACAAACTTTGTAGGTTGGTACAATGGTACTGTTAAGTGTCAAAGAACTGGTTAATAATTTTTTTATACAAAATCAATCATAAATTAAACCATGAAGATGTACAACAAATTTAATTTAAATAACATTATATAGTGTATAAAGTCATAAATATTTTGAACTTTTGAAGTATCGACTTGACATTTAAACATAGAAAATGGAGGCTCAAGTGAATGTACCCAAATTACTTGTGTAGAAAGAATAATCCATCCAAAGGTTGTTGCTTGTAATTTTCGATGATATCATCATATTTATTTGGATTTAAATTATTAAATTCATAACATCTCTGTTACTAATCTTGATCTATTCTTGGGTCATTGTGGTACTTTTTAATGTTAAACAATCAAATAAGGTGAAATGTACAAGTTTTACTGCTTGAAGTACAAGTATTTATAACATAATTTACCCAGACGTTTGTCTTAAAAAGAAATTGCACACTTTAGCAACCACAGAAACACCAACTGTTGTGTTTTTATGCCATTTGGTAACTGTGTTTTTGTTTGGAAAGGCTAAAGAGTTTTTTTTGGGTGAAGTGGGATATTAATTGATTTCAACAAGTTATTTGACTTCTTAATTGGTCAACATGTTTGATCTTTTGTTATCTACAGGAAGCAACAACGAACTATTCTCTGGAAAGCTGGAACTGGATTAGTCTAATTGTTTTTTGAAAAGCACAACTAATACTTTTCATGTAAGTTCAGACTTTTCAAACATATAGAAATGGGATACTGAAAAATAGTTCTTTATTGATGATGGTTGTGCCATTTGTTGCTTCTCACGATAACATTAACTTCTCAGACGATCATTCGCCTATATATAGACGAAGGATCGTGTGAGAAGAAAAGTTAAGGTGAGAAGGTAAGAAGGGATATGAACCCTTGATCAGTTTTAATCTCAATTATATATATATATATATATATATATATATATATATATATATATATATAGGGTCAGGTTCAAGGGAAAACCTCAAAAAAATGGAAACTGAAGAACACCCTAGCAACAGTCTCTTGTATTGTAGCAACAGTAACACTGCATAATTTGAAATACTTCCGGCATTCATGATATATCAAAAGTATGGTAGAAGTATCATTACTAATTTACTTTTTATTGATGGGTTATACATCTTTACTTGATTATCCATTGATCCAGAAGAATATGTTTGTGGTTTGATCATGAGTTTTTTCTCAAGATTCTTTCTTGATTTTGCTTATTTCTAGCAAGACTCCAACCATTATGTTGTTGGTGTTGATGCTTTATGAAAGTTTTCTTTTTAAGATATGGTGGAATATATTTTCTTGAAGCATGGTTTTGTTCATATTTGGCTAAATTTCTTAATTTTCTTTCCACCAATGGAATCTTGTATGTATGATCAATGCAAATTGACCTTGAATCCATTGATCAATTTTTATTACTATTTATGCACTTGGGTATGTAATGGATGTATATCAAGATTCTAATTTCGGTGTGTTCTGATGATGATCTTTATGTTTTTGTAGACTTTGTGACTTGGGATTTTGAAACCAAGAAACGATTCAAGGTATGTCATTGTTTGTTACAACTTTGAGTCAATAGATTTACAGAAGAAATGTGGTTTTTTAAAACTAAAAACGAGAACAAGAAAATGGCAATTTGTTTGATTTTTTAACATATGTTCATGTGATTTCTAGCTGTTAGATCTTCTCATCTTGATTGATTTGGGCACTACAGAATTGAGCATTGCCCATAGATGCAACACCAAGTGCAACAATACCACAACCTACTTGAACAACTGATTCCATCGATCGTTACGTTCCCTGGTTTATAGTTATGCTGTTTTGTAATACTTGAACACATGTTGAATCAAAGACTTGTACTTTTAAACCAATGAATTTTATTAAATGGATTTGTTTTATCCTTTGGTCTTACCGATCTTTTTAAGTTTAACGTTCCTTGGCTTTAATAATTCATTTGGGATATACCGATCAAGATAGTGTCGGGCCTAAGACATGGTTCCCATAAAATTTTATTTCCCACCGCATCGTGCGGGTATGTTACTAGTATAATAGAATTGAGTACATAATGGCCGTCTTTAAAACCTAACCTAATTGGGTCGTTTTATTGACCGTATTTTTGTCATTCAAGTACACCAGCAGTCCAGCATTCATCTTTGTGGGCCTAACCAGTCTTGGGCTGTATGTTCTTTTCGGAATATAAGCAAAAAATTAATTGGAACATAACTAAAATGCTTAGTAAATTTTGGTCTTCTTTATTTATGTTTTATTTTCTTAAAAATATTATCAATCACATATCCATTTCATTAATTACTTGTTTAATCAGAGCATTATTATGATAATGACAATCAATTACTTGAAATATTTTTGTCGATGTGATGTCACATATAATCGAACGAAACAATAGGGACATTTTGGTCGTTTCAAGGTAAATTTTGTCAAAATATATATAGACACACATATAAGGTCGGGTTCAAGGAAAACCTCAAAAAAAAATGAAAAATTAAGGAATGCCCTGATAGCACTTCATCTGGACGATATACACTTGTGTATACAAGTAATTTGTAATATGCACACATGCATAAAAACCAAAAATCAACTTAATTTACTTGTATGCACAAATACATACAGATGAAGGACGAACACGGTGTTCCTCGATTTTTTATTTTTTTAAAGTATTCTCCTAAACCACCCTCTATACATATAATTCCTTATTTATAGTAAACCAACCACCACTTCCAATTCAGCATACCATTGTTACCATCAAAACCATTACCAACAACTGCCACAAGTCCAAAACAAAATACAAAACTCGTGTATTGAAAATCAAAAACCTCGAATCATAATACAAAACTCCTGTTAATTCATCGGAAATAATTGAAATATAATCAAAACTTCAAAGACGAAATACAATCAGAACTTTCAAAAAACCTGTAGCAGTCGATATTCTTTTGGTGGAGTCAAGGCCTTCCGATTTTTTGTCGATTAATTTTATAGTACAGTAGAAAAAATAATCTCCGGTGGCGTAGTGCTGGCGGTAAATTGCCAACTAGTGGTTGCAACAAAAGAACATGTGAAATAGAAGCGAGAGGCCGAGAGTCGTGTGTGCACAAAGCTGTCATGCTAGTTAGTAGTTATCAATGTGTGATATTATCTAATGACCGGAAATTATTGGTTGTTAGGGCATCCATAATGGTCAATCCATGTGAATGACTTGAACAAAATAAAAAAATATAAAAAAAGTCTTGGTCCTACCACATTATACATTTTTCTCTCTTTTTGCCTCTCACAACCATTTGTTCAAACACTTGAGGATCCTCAAGTGGTTGATGAAAAAAATCATCTTTCAGTTATCTTCTCCAATTGTCAATTCATCTTCAATCCTTCTTCACGTCATTTTCAAGCTTTCTCCAAATATCATTGGAGATGGTCTTAGAAAGAGAAACTAAAATAAAACCAAAACATCATTTATATTATAAGAATTTTTTATATGCTTATCAAATTTTTGCTTCTTTATTTACATGTTTTAATTTAAGTAAATATCAATCACATTTCCTATTCATTAGTTACTTGTTTAATTAAAATGATAATGATAATGAGGACTTTAGTGGATCGACATATTAGGCCATGAGTAGCAATACCCTCAAGCCATAGCATGCCACGTCAGCGTCACATTAGCTTTTCTTCTTACCCTCAAACCCTCAAAAAGTGGAGTATCCATACCCTCAAGCCCTAGCTTGCCACCTCAGCGCCACATCATTTTTTTTAATTCTTTTATTTATATATTTAATTATTTAACAAAATAAAAATATTTATATATTTTTTAATAAATAAAAATAAGATAAATAATAAATAAAAATAAGAAAAAAATGTAAAATTTGATATACAATAAACAAGGACCAAATATGTAATTTTCTCAATTATTTTTTGGAAGAATTAACTCTAATTTTAACAAAGTTGGATAGAGGGATGAAAATGGAAGGAAAATAGAAACCATAAGGATAAAAAAGCAGTTTTAAAAGATCAAAGACGAAAACCGTTATTAACAGTAAACCACAGGGACCAAAATCATAGTTTACTCAAAAAATAATTTTATGTAGTTTATATGATATATATTAAAATATATAAATCCAAAAAAATTCAATGTTGGGCTCATTTCGAACGTATCGAAGAGACGATTATAATGGTGTAACTTGTTAAAGTTAAAACGTATTTTTTTAACGTGTTTTAGTTAATAAACGATTATATGTGTTAAATGTAAAATTAAAATAATGAAACTAAAAGGTATAAAGTAAATTTAGTAAATAAGTATAGGGATTGAAAGTGTAAATTTGAATTAAAAATTATAAAATTTTGCCAAAATTTCAACCCGCGCCAAGCCCTCTCCCCGTACCATTCCCGCTGGAACCCGCCGAGCCCGCTCCCTAGCCCGAGCCCGAGCCCACATCCGGTACGCATAGCCTTAAAAGATGTTTATTGATGTGATATGTCACATGTAAATGGAACAAAAAATTAGGGCATATCTAATTGAGTTTTTTTATCCTTTTCAAAAAAAAATTGAGGTTTTTTATAAGAATACTTTTTTTAATACTATTTTGGTGTCATTTCATTTTTAGTTTATCAAATTAAAAGTTCATATAAATATTTACAATGATAATAAACTTGCATTGAAGACGTTTTATTGGAGATGCTCTTAAATTATAATTTAAAAGAGGTGAGGTTTTTATAATAACATTTCACAATAGTAATTTCTACAAGTCATTTCACATTTTACATAATCCATTACCCCTAATTCGGAATCGATACCAAAACAGCCACAAGTTCAAAACAAAAAACCAAAACCCATGTATTTAAAATCAAAATACAAAATTCATTTGAAAATCAATATTCAATCAAAAACCCCATATTGGAATACATTGAAACCTAATGCAAATTATTCAAAAACAGAATTGGGATTTATTACACACTTAGTAATTATTTTATTTTGTGCATTTAGTTATTGTATAGATGTATATCTCTTGATTCTTTAAGGTTGTAAAGTGTAACTTATCTTTCTATAAATTCAATGTCTCTCCACCTAGTTTGGTGTGACGAGTATCATTTTCATGGTAACAAGAGCCATTTAATCCCACCACCTTTCTCTCTTCTTCTTCCCCTCTCATACGCCTCCCTCCCCCTTTTCGGTTTTTTCAATCTCTTCTCCTACCATGGCCTCCCCCTCTCAAGATACCACCCTCCCCATGAACACCATTCTTCATCTGATCACCAACCGTTTATCTTCTTCCAACTATCTCCTGTGGAAGAATCAGATGCTTCCTCTTCTTTCTTATCAAAATCTCTTGGGGAATGTTGATGGCACTCTCCCGGCACCCGCACCTGAGATTCTCATCGGTGACAAATCCGCGCCGAATCCGGCTTTTGCGACATGGCTCTCGGCTGGTCAACGGACCGTTATTCTTCTCCAAGCCTCTTTGACCGAAGAAGCTTTTTCAGAGATTATTAGTCTTTCCACGGCCCGAAAAATCTGGGTCGCTCTTGAGGAAGCCTATAGCCACTCTTCCGTCGAACGTATTCAAACCTTACGTGACCAACTTCGTCAATTTTCCAAAGGTTCGTCCACCGTTGCCGAGTTTGGCCGCAGGTTCCGGAACATCTGTGATCAACTTTCGGCCGTCGGCCATCCGGTTGCGGAATCGGACAAGGTCCGTTGGTTTTTGTGCGGTCTTGGTCCGTCTTTCGAGACGTTTTCTACGGCCATTCGGGCCTCTCGGTCTCCGACTACCCTTCGGGATCTCCTTGCCACGCTGAAACCCATGAATTGTTTTTGCGCTCGCTACACGAGACTGCTTCTCCACCTGCGGCTTTTTCGGCTCACACGGGGCCACCCGTTTTGTCTCGGGACGAAAGCTCATCAAACTTACCATGTCGGGTAATATAAATACGAGAGGAGACAGGATCAAGACATTGGTAGCCTTTGTATTGGGTACAATAAATAAGAAAGATGCATGGAAGACTTCGTGGGGACAATTTATGCTCCGTATAGTCCCGTAAATAAGGATAAACTTGACATCCGAATGGGCGAAAGTGATCATAAGAAGGAGCCCGACAAAACAATGTTTCAAAGGGCGACTTATTGTCTAAGAGCTGCGTGGGTAGCCGATTGATGATATAAACAGCGGAGCAAAACGCATGAACCCAATAAGATGATGGAACGTGCCCATTAAATAACATGGCAAGACCGGTTTCAACAATGTGACGGTGCTTGCGTTCCACCCGACCGTTTTGTTGCGGGGTGTACGGACAAGAGATACGATGAAAAGTACCATTCTCATCAAGTAAACTCCGAACATGGTGATTTAAAAATTACGTGCCCCCGTCACTTTGAAAAATTTTAATTTTAGAGGAAAATTGTGTTTGAACAAATTTAATGAACGCTCCAAAAACCACATGGAAACTCGACTTGGTTTTGAGCGGATAGAACCATGTAAAGCGGGAGTAGTCATCCACAAAAATAGCATAATAACGATAACCATCAACCGAATCAACCGGTGATGGGCCCCATAAATCAAAATGAACCAAGTCCAATACATGTAAAGCACGTTTTTCATTAGGTTCAAAAGGTAAGCGATGCGCCTTAGCAAGTTGACAAGCCGAACAGATAACAGGCGATGGTAATAAAGATGTTACCGAAACATAACCCAGTTTATTTAAAAGAGAAATAGTGGCAAAAGAAACATGATCCAAACGGGAATGCCAAAGTTCGTACGACGCTTTTAACTTCGAACACGTAACGGCCGTAAATGCTTGCGGCGTATTGGAGAGAACATATAGCTCGTGCTCACATCGGCCCTGCGCTAGAACTTGCTTCGTTGCTCGATCATGAATATAAAAGTGCGGTTGGGAAAACAAAACATCCATGCTATTGTCAGTTGTTAAATTACTAATAGACGATAAATTTTTGGTGATCTTTGGAACGACCAAGACACCACGCAGTCGAATATTATTATTAAGAGTAGAGTGACCAATATGGGATATGGGGAGAACATTACCATCCCCAAAGGTGACCTTAGAGTTTTCGACATAAGCCTCGGGTTGAGTCATGGAACCCGTGGAGCATGCCATATGATCGATAGCACCAGAATCGATAAACCAATCCGGGGCATTCGTCGTAACATGACACTGAGCATGAAATGCCTTAGCCAAATCCGTATCCGAACCAGGTTTATGAGTGGCATACGAGAAGAGATGCGGACACGCACTAGCATAGTAACCATCTTTGCGACATAATTGACAATGCGGAGGGCGGCGGCCACGACCATGACCACCCCGAAACGCGCGACCACCACGACCCCGAGACAAAACGGGTGGCCCCGTGTGAGCCGAAAAAGCCGCAGGTGGAGCAGTCCCGTGTAGCGAGCGCAAAAACAATTCATGGGCTTTAGCGTGGGCAAGGAGATCCCGAAGGGTAGTCGGAGACCGGGAGGCCCGAATGGCCGTAGTAAACGTCTCGAAAGACGGACCAAGACCGCACAAAAACCAATGGACCTTGTCCGATTCCGCAACTGGATGGCCGACGGCCGAAAGTTGATCACAGATGTTCCGGAACCTGCGGCCAAACTCGGCAACGGTGGACGAACCTTTGGAAAATTGACGAAGTTGGTCACGTAAGGTTTGAATACGTTCGACGGAAGAGTGGCTATAGGCTTCCTCAAGAGCGACCCAGATTTGTCGGGCCGTGGAAAGACCAATAATCTCTGAAAAAACTTCTTCGGTCAAAGAGGCTTGGAGAAGAATAACGGCCCGTTGATCAGCTGAGGGCCATGTCGCAAAAGCCGGATTCGGCGCGGATTTGTCACCGGTGAGAATCTCAGGTGCGGGTGCCGGGAGAGTGCCATCAACATGCCCCAAGAGATTTTGATAAGAAAGAAGAGGAAGCATCTGATTCTTCCACAGGAGATAGTTGGAAGAAGATAAACGGTTGGTGATCAGATGAAGAATGGTGTTCATGGGGAGGGTGGTGTCTTGAGAGGGGGAGGCCATGGTAGGAAAAGAGATTGAAAAAACCGAAAAGCGGGAGGGAGGCGTATGAGAGGGGAAGAAGAAGAGAGAAAGGTGGTGGGATTAAATGACTCTGATACCATGAAAATGATAGTCGTCACACCAAACTAGGTGGAGAGACATTGAATTTATAGAAAGATAAGTTACACTTTACAACCTTAAAGAATCAAGAGATATACATCTATACAATAACTAAATGCACAAAATAAAATAATAACTAAGTGTGTCTAATAAGATGGTCTTTCAATTGTTTTGTCGAAATTATTAGTCCAATATCACATCCACAAAAAAATTGTGTTTTTCTACACAAAACAAAAACATTCCGACAAAAAATATCTCGTATCTATTTTCATTAAGTAAAATTATATCCACAAAAAATATAATTACGAGTAAATTGTGGATTTGGTCCCCATAATATGTAAATAATTATAGAATTGGTCCGCATACTTCATTTATTACGTAGATTACTTGGCGGCATACACTTTTTCATATATTCACCCTTCCTCTAACCATCGTCTACCATATCATTATAATTGAGGGCAACTTCTTTTTCTTTATTTTAATTTTTTAAATAACATTTTTTTCAATCAAGTGTACAATGTAAAAAACTATAATTTGGACAGCCAAGTGCAAACATCATCATCTTCTTCTTCTTTATCGATCATTTCCATCAATCTGTCACCGTTTCTAGCAAAACCTTTCTTTTTCTCACCGGTGACCCCTCTATCCTATAGGGACTGTAACAACCCGAATTTTCAGTATGTATTGAAAGTTTAGTGGCTAATGTCTAAGAAATGAAAGTTAAGTTAAGGGACCCTTTTTGCAATTTATGAAAGATATAAATTGGTTCAAATCCCTAGGTTTTCATTATTACTGAGTACTCTTGCATTTGGTGTTGGCGGCTGAGAAGAAGAGCAGAAAGGGAAGAAAGCAATTGGCATTGAAATCGATAGGAGAAGCTCGTTTTTGGTAAGTGATGCATTCCTCCAAGGTATTTTCCTGCATTTTAGATAGTTGGGTAAATAGATTCTGCTGGTTCTTCATGGTTAAGCTGGTAAATTGTTATAAGAACACCAAATGGGTTTAACTCTATATATTGAATGGGTAATGTTAAATTAAGTGTTTATATGAGAGTATTTAAGGTTGATAAGTGGCATGTATCGTTTTATGAATAAAAGAAGCATGGAAATCTTTTCGGTGTAAAACTGATTTAGGACGGATTTGGGGTTTTGGTTTGGAAACTCGTCAGTCGCAGATTTCGGATCCCATAAGGGATTCCGGAACTATACTTGTCCGGAACCGTGTAGAACCGGAACTCACATCCAACACCGGAACTGGGCCGAAGCAGCTTAAAGGATCCGGAACCTTGAGTTCCGGAATTGAGTTCCTTCTCTAGTGGATCTGGAGTCCAACTCATATGGATCCAGAATGAATTGAAAATCGCATGGACCGGAAATTGTTGGGCCGTAGCATATGATCCGGAATTCAAGGCAGGATCTGGTAATCGTATTGAACCCAATCAGATCCGAAATTCACAATTCTTGGGCCGAGTGTATGCATACCGAATTATTATGATCCGGAAGAAAGTTGCTTTGGGCTTGGTCCTATTTTATGATCCAGTAATAAATATTAAGAGGCCCGGTGTCTAAATTGTTTTGAGTTGAGAATTTAAGAAACCAGAAAAGAGAAACTAAATTAGAATATATCCGGTATAGACTAAAAAGGATCCGATAATTAATTAATGATCCGAAACTATTATTTCCGATAATTAATTAATGATTAGAAGTTGAGTTGACTTTGATTAAACTATAAATTATGGACGATTCGGAACGAGATTTGTGGTTACAGAAGTAACTGCTATCAAGTGAGTTCCCTAAACCCTTTTTACACGAAGTACGATGTTAAATGATTTTACTGATTATGGTTCGTTTATGAGCATGAATTGTTTTATCAACTGTTACGCATGTTTTCCATGAGAAGTATGTTTTATTAAAAAAAAGGCTATTTTGCAACATGAAATGATGTATCAAGATTTCACTCTTCGTGATTTATGATAAGTTGTGTATGTATGCTATGTGGAGGCGGTCTGCACAGTGGGATCAGGGTACCTCGAGATCCGATGATCCCTTGTGCATTTGTGATGAGCTTGTAGGATGGAATTTGTTTCCTTCCTACTCGGATGGAGGAGAGTCCGCTTGGACTCCGAGATAAGCCGAGAGGGAGTCCGTTCGGGCCCCGATCGTGGTAGCTAATGTGATCCTTGAACCCTGTGCAGTACCATGATTGATGCTTATGTGGAGAATGTTATTGAGCTTTATAAAATAATTTTATACTGTTGATATATGTTGTTTACGGAGGGAATTCACTAGACCTTTTGGTCTAACCCTCGCTTTTCAAAACTAAACCATTTTCAGGAAAGCAAGTAGTAAGAGGCTCAGGTAAGTGAGCAAGAGTAGGATAGAGTACAAGCTGCAGATAGAGACAGTGCTTGTGCCACTTTTAGAAGCTAGTACGTTCTCAGTTGTGTATAGGTTGTTTCCGCCAACCTAAGTTTTGGAGGCTGATGTAAAGAAATTTTGGGACCCAGTTTTGTAAAGTTTATGATTTAATGCCATGTTTGTCTTGTTTTATATTTGGGCTGTTACAAATGGTATCAGAGCCTTAGTTTAAGGGATTTAGGTGACCAGACGGGCCTAAACTTAAACTTTGGGAGTAGAAATCACAATTGAGAATCAGGAACTGCGTTAGGAAAGCACTATTGTAGATGTAGGACTAATAGGGTACGAGGATAGTCATGTAAGGTAAGCTTGGGATTACTGATAGGGTTAATTTATTAACCCTATTTTAACCGTTTTTAGTAGGTTTTTATCTTGTTTTATTTGTCCAAAGTTCGCAATTGAGTCGTTTTTATCATCTTTTTACCATTTTATGTGTTCTCAGTGTTAATCATGATTTAATGGCATTTTGTGTGTTTTTTGATCTCAATTGGGCCTTATTTGAATGATTTCAGATTTGGGTTAGACACTACTGCAATGATTCTATAGGAATGGATGCTGCAGGAGTGCTGGAGGAGTAAGCAGCTGGGCCTTTTTGCAAATCTTTGGGCCGAAGCTTCTTTTGAAGACCAGTGGGCTGAGTTGACTTTTGGAGGGGACAAGAAGTACATGGGACATCAGTCTCAATCACCAGCCTTTTATTGCTTTGTCTCCAATCAACCCCCTATATATAGAGGGCTTGTTAACTCTTAGAATTACTACCACTTGCTACAATTAATTAGTTTCTTGCATTTTTGCTCTCTAGCTTTTATTTACCTCTTATTGCTGTCTAGTTACCTCTTAATATTCAGACTTTTGGTTACGATTCCAGTGTATGCTAAGCTTTCGGTTCCAAGTTTGAATCAAAGTAGTTCGAAGTAATTTCTCGCGTTTGATTTCCAATTCTTGCAAAGTTTCAAAGTTCTCGATATTGTTCAAGTTGCTTACTAAATTCTCAAGACTTGTAATTTTAGTTTGGAGTTCATTCCTTCTAAATATCATAATCTTTGGTTGTTTAAGTTAGTATTTCAAGTTCCATCGTTTTCAAGGCAAGTAGTAGTTTTGTGACGTAACTTGTGCGACAAGTTTCCATAACTTGGCGACCAAGTTACCACGTTAGTTGGTTATTCTTATTTCCTTACATTTTTAGTTCTCATTTATGTCTTTACTTTCTTGTTATTACAATTCCTGCATTTTAATTTCTGTCTTTCCATTTCTGTAATTTATTTTCTTGCAATTTCTTTTCAGTACTTTCCATTTATGTCATTTACATTTCTTACACCTTTCGAAAGAAGAAATCAAGCCATGATGGGCTAATAGCCTGAGCTTGGGTGTAAAGCATAGTTTAGATGTAAATTTGTGCAAAAGTAAAGGGGTGTATTGAATATAACATTGTATCTGACTATTTATTTCAGGTGGTTAATCTTTCATTGAAGATTACATTTAATTAATTGACAACTAATTTTATGTATGAAAATGCATTAACATTCAGTGTTAAGGTTAAGGTTAATTATCTGAAATAATAAGAGAAGACTAATAAATAGTTTTAATACCTGACAAGTATTATACTCTTACGGTGTAGGATGGTAACACTGTGTTGTGCTAGGATTCACAAAGTCTAACATAAATGATATTGTATCGATAGCACGTTGACCAGTGTGTACTCTTGGGAGGCCGTTTGAACCGATAGTTAGTACTGTGGCAGTCCTAGGACTGGCTGGATGTTATAGTATCTCTTTAGTCTTTACTGGATCACTTGTTTTCATCTTTATGGAGCTTTGCACCATGTGCTTCTTCTCTAGAATTGATTTTTAGCTGATAACTCAAACCAACCAATCAAACAATCTGTTTTCGAAATCGCCATCTGAAATCGGTTTTTAAAGACTGGACTTTTGAAAAGCTTTCGTTTTCCCTGTGGATCGATATCTGGTACTTTTACCATTATTACTTGTTACGAGACGACAGTAGTTCAAGGTGTATACTTGCACTGAGTTCTATTTTAAGTGAATCTCTAAGGTTGCATAAATCTTACAACAATTACACCTGGCCAGTGTAATTGCGAACTTACAAGTACATGTATGTGCTTAGCCTTATTCTTCCGAAGTTGTAGTCTTAAGCCAGTTTATATGTCGTGTTCCTGTAATCTAGAAGGTCAGCAAGATCCCTGAGAGATAGACTGAGTGTAACAACCGGGTTTCGTTTGCAAGAATGCATAAGATTTGTGTCTTTTGTGAAAGAAATGAAAATTAAGTTGAGGGACTATTTAGCAATTAATGAAAGGTATATATAGACACTAACTCCTAGGGCAGCCCTTGGCTAGAAATCAGTATTGTTGTGGATGTTGGCGGCTTAGGAGGAAAAGAGGAGAAAAGAGAAGGAGAAAGGAAATCTTGGGAAGGAATCAAAGAAGTGGAAATCAAAGAAGAAATCAACAAGGTAATCCCTTCTAAATTCGTTTTCCTTGTTGTTGTAGCATTTCTTTCTTTATAATCTGGATTCCTAAGTCTAAATGTGATGATTCTTGAGTTTTCAACCACATTCCTAAAAAGTGGGTTTTATGGGTTTTGTCTTAATGAACCGATTTAAGGGGTTATAGATGGATTAACTGAGCGATTGGGGATTGTGGATGAACCCTTATAGTTGTCTAATCAAACTAATGGCATAAATCGGAGTTTAAATCAGTTTTAGGCCTATTAAGTTCGAACAACCGAGTTTTCCAGACACCAGTGTTCGGTGGTGTCCGGATATGTTGCATGTGTCCGGGTAAGTGCCTCGTGAAGGTGTCCGGGTAGTTTTGCCCGGATAAGTGTGGTGTCCGGATAAGTGGTGTGTCCGGATAAGCGTAGTGTCCGGATAAGTGATGTGTCCGGATAAGTGTGGTGTCCGGATAAGTATAGTGTCCGGATAAGTGTAGTATCCGGATAAGTGCTGTGTCCGGGAAGGGGTATCCGGACAGTAGGGCTGAGATATTTTTCTGATGCGAATCTATTGCCTTAGGTGTTCGTTTGGGTTAGCTTGGAAGTATTTAAGAAGTGCGTTGTACGTCAAGCAAGGTGAGTCCCCTAAACCTTTTACGACTTAAAGTGTTAAACATTTTAAATGATTATGATTTCTCTTACAAGCATGAAATGTTTATAACCGTCATGCATGATTTCCCATGAAATACCTGTTTTACCTGAGAATACGTATTTTACATGATTTTACGTAATTGAAGGTTAAATGTTTTTCTGAGTAAGGTTCGTTTACGAGCATGAACTGTTTTACAACTGTTACGCATGTTATCCATGAGATGTACGCTTTTATTTTGAAAGACGACTTTTAGCAATATGGAGGGATGTGCAAGGATTTCACGTTTGTGATTTACGTTACATTATGCTATGTGTATGTTATGTGAAGTTGGTCTGCACAGTGGGATCGTTATGCATCGGGATCCGATGATCCCTTGGATATGAGTGATGAGCCGATAGGTTGGAATCTGTTTCCCTCCTATTCGGGTAGAGGGGAGTCTGCTTGGGCCCCGATACGAGGCGAGAGGGGAGTCTGCTTGGGCCCCGATCGTGGCGAGAGGGGAGTCTGCTTGGGCCCCGATCGTGGTCAGCTATGTGGTCCTTAAACACTGTGCAGTACCATGTGTGATGCTTATGTGGAAAATGTGAAAAGTTTTATAAAATGATCTTATGATGCTGATGTACACTGTTATGGAGGGAACTCACTAGACCTCATGGTCTAACCCTCGCTTTTCAAAACTAAAACCTTTTCAGGTAAGCAAATAGTAGGAGGCTTAGGTAAGTGAGCAAGAGCAAGATAGAGTACTGATGCAGCGTGAGACAGTGCAAGTGCCTCCTGTAGAAGCTAGATTATTCTCAGTTGTGTATAGGTTGTTTCCGCCAACCTCAGTTTTAGAGTAATGTAATGAAATTTTAGGACCAAGTTTTGTAAATTTTATGATGTAATGCTATGTATGTCTTGCTATGTTTTTGGGACGTTACACTGAGACCCCTTGTTGGGGAAGTATCATGAGAGGTCATTTATGATGTGATGTATGTATACATCGTAGAGAAGAAATGTTGTATAGAATGTTATGAGTCATCTAGAAGTAGTTCTTCGTGGGCTCGAAGAGGACAAATGATTGATTTTGAGTAAGACTCCTGTTTCGGGAGAGTCCCAGTTCTAGAAACCATGGGATAGACCCGTCGGGGTGGTAAAGAAAGGTTAGTGTCGAGACCTTGAAAGCGTCAATTCGAGAGCGAGTGGAGGATTGGAGTCCTGACTCTTTAGTCGAGCTTTTCAGTAGCGGATTGGAAACATGCAGAGGTAGAATGTGAGATATTTGATCAAGACGAAAATAGTATGAAACGGATGAGTAAGTGGGCCGTGGAATGCATGTACAGCAAGTTATTGCATGACCGAGAGGGCGACCATTGGTCGAAGGTAGCGAGTCAAGGATAAGTTGCGTGAGTAAAACGGTTGACCTTGTTTGAGTGAGTAGCCTTCATTTGCGAGTAGAGTTTCATGCATTACGTTCTTGTGTGTGTTACATGAGTTTTCGTGACTAAAAGCAAATGCGTAAATAGCAAATTTTTGGTCAGGATTGAGTCAGCTTGTGCAAACGTATATTTAAAGTAAGAGCCAATTCCATTTACGTCGCACAAAGAAATTTTTAGCTTAGCAATTTGCAAAATACTTCACACTTTTCATGATATGTTAAATTGTTACAAAGAGTCAAGAAATCGTTTGCCAGCAAAACTTTTATAACCAAAATGAGTATTGACATGATGAAGTCATGTAAATGGGTGTGAGAGTCGCCTATTTACTTCGTGTCGGTATTTTCTTTTAAAAATTTTGTCGTGTGAAAAGATCTTCATTCAATATATCACCGTCGTAACAACGTCGTTTGGTTGAGTAAGCTTGAGTCTTACGAAAAGTTGCATGCACACGATTCTCGAGATCGTTGTGCAGGACATCCGAGTTATGAGAATGTTGGGGTCATGTGTACCCAGGTTGGTTCCAAGTGTTGTTTATTTAAAATGATAATATGTGCGAAATGATTATTTACAACGTTGTCATGCATGAAGGCTATGAACTCATTAGGTCGTAGAGTATTACATTTTAAGCTAAGGAAGAACTCCAAGAGTGGAAAGGTGTTGGACAAATCAGGGGAAAATGTTCGTAGTTTAAGTATTTGTGTTCAAGAGAAGAGGTGAACAGTGGTAGAATCGGAAGTGGACCCTGGTATCGGTTGGATGAGGGTTTGTACCCTTGTTCGGTGACTGGAAATACAGTTGTCGGGGGACGGTTGTGTCCGGAGGAAGGACTGGGAGCCTTCAAGGCGTTGGTATTAGCAACTCGTTATGAATAATGTGGTGACGCAGAAATGAGATATCCTCGACGTCGAATAAGAGTCCTAAGGTGATCTTGTAAGATTGGTGTTACATGAGTCGGTTTTGAAATGAGGGCGACGAATTATGAAGTGATTATGATATGTTGGAAGGATTAGGTTCCGTAAGGAACCCATGTTAAAGAATAGGTTAAGAAAGCAGTTACAGGTTGATTATTGATGTTGAAGTCGATAGTTGGGTAAGATGGTTGAGGCCGAAGACTTGAACCAGAAGGTTGAAAGTTGATAGAGCACCTTGTAGGGGTGTTAAGATGGTGAGAGATTGCTGTTTTGGATAAGCGTTCTACTTGCGAGGTATGGAGGGTTCGTAGAAGGATAAGGTATGTAGCACGAACGAAGTGAGTGTGTAGAATATATCGATCTGTGAGAGAGAATGCGCCATGTCTATGTAATGGTTGGGAATCGCAAAGAACTAGCAAGAGTCGTATATGTTTGAGTTAGTCGGGAACTCGTGAGTTGTTGATTTAGAGATGGTAGAAGGACAAAGTAGCGAGACAGACTCGGTTATTTATGCAGGAGATTATGAAGGCAAGTTTGAATTGTGTGAATGACCATGAGAGATCTGGTCTGCAGTGTGATGTTATGGGTGAAGAGTGTACGGATGTGTAGCATAATTTGTCAAAATAAATGTGCCAGCTAGTGCCGTAGTGATGTGATGTTAGAAAGAGGAAGCATCAGATGGAAGCCTTTTTGGGGGTTTCGGATGAGGTGTATGGTTTGTTAACCCGGTTGTTGGAGCACGTAGGGTGTAAGTTGACGTTGTGATATGATTATATTCGGAATAGAATGTCGGAGTGGTAGTGGGTAGTTACCCAAATGAGAAACCAAGTGTTTTTGGTTGTAAGAGTCGCTCAGTAAGTATGTCTTTGGAATCATTGGAAGTTTAAAGAAGTTGATGGATGGGTTAGTAAAAAATGCGGTATAGTAAAGGCGAAATCTTTAATGAATGTGAATTGTTTCTTATGTGTGAAGGAATGATCCTAGAAGGAAATAGTTGGAGATTTGATTTTGTTTAGTAATGAGAGAGTGTTATCAGTATGTGGAAAGATCGGAAGAGAGGGGCAAGTAATGTTTGGTGGGCGGTGCTCCACGCTAATGTGCGGAGGTGAAGATCATATGTCGGAATAAGTGAGTAGATTGGAAGTAGTAAGCTTGACAGTAACACCGAAAGGTGGAGTATTGTGTTAATTGCTATCGATAAGTGTGCGAACTTCTGGAAAGAGTATTGAGGAAGGGGATTTGTGTATGTTTTGTGCAGGACAGAAGTGGATAAGGTAGTTGAATGAGTTGAGTTAGTGACGTTGTGAGAAATGTTCAGACGAATTGGTCGTTCAGTGATAAGCTATTGGGAATGGTTTCATGTGAGTATGATTACTCCTCCATGTTGAGTGAGGGTAACCGAAGTTAGGTTTTATATGACTCGACGTTTGTGGCAAGCAGTGAAGAATTGATGTGTTATCAGGATAAGTCAATTCGGATAAGTGAACATTTCATTGAGGGGTTACGGGGGTTTCCCGTTTCCAGTTACGTGTAAGTGTGGAGTGATGAAGTGGTGAGAACGTATGTAATGGTTGTTGAACTGTAGCCGATTTGCCCCGGAGAAACGTGAGGTGGATTATGTTTTGTAGGTCCGTCGAAGTGTTGAAGGTTGGATAGATAGTGTACGAACTTGGCTTGCCGGAAGAGTTGAGAGGAGTTCATCCGACATCTCATGTCTCGAACTTAAAGATGTGCATGGCAGAAGTCGTTGTGGCTGTCCCTTGGAGGACATCAGTGTTGTTGAGAGTTTGACATACGGAGAAGAACCGATAGAAATCGTGAACAGTAAGGTTCACAAGGCGAGAAACAAAGAAATCCGACTAGTAAAGGTACAATGGCGGCATCACAAAGGTCCAGAGGCTACTTGGGAATTGGTCCCTGTCCGCGATCGCGGACCCCTTCGCGGAAAAATGGGTATTTTGATAAAATCAGAGAGAAAATGGATATTTTGGTAAGTCAAAGTCAAACTTTGGGTATTTTAATTAATTTCCCTTAATTATAGTACTAAAATATTCCATATATTTAATAAAACCTTATTTTGATAAAACGATACAAGGAAGAAGGAGAGGAGGCAGTGGCAATGACAGTGAAAGAAGAAATCAAGATGAAGGTTAAATTAGTCATTTAATTGGTTTTATTTTTTCTTTAAATTACGTTAAATATTTTTTTAGTTAAATGACTGATTTGCCCCTTGATTTAAACAAGTGGTTGGATATGTTAACACCATTAACTATCGAAAGACCATGAGTAAAAGTTAATTAAAAAGTTAAGGACCACCACCATAGATAGCTTACTTTAGGGACCAAATCCAAAATTTAGGTAAATCACATGGACCACCGGTGTAATTTACTCTATTTATTTTCAATGTCATGTAGGTAGGAATATTAAAATAATAATTTCTCTCTTTGTTTAGAAATTTCTTTAAATTTAAATATTATACTATTTTTTATATAAGCATAAATGATAGCTTGAAATATAAAAATATTAAAATTCATCTCTTTTATGTTTTATATCATGCTCTAAGTTTTATTGTAGCTACTTTTTGGTTTAACGTTATTTTAAGAGCATTGTTTGTATTAGTTTATTGGCAATAATGAGTAATGACTACTCATTCTTATCTCATCAAAAGCTCAATTCTAAAAATCCCATGTCGACATATCTAATAGTCTATACTATATTATAAAACATTTAATAAAAACTCTTAAAAACAACCTATAAAACTTTATGTACTACTATTAATGTTAATTAATAAAATCTCTTAAAAACCACTAATAAAGCTTTATGTATCATTTTAATGCTAATTACTTAATTAATCCTTATCTCTAACCTCTTTAAATTCTCAAATCATGAATTAATCAATACTTATCTCTAACAACATCTAAAAAAGAATCATTCTTTAATCCTCATTAATTATTAAATTAATTCTTATCTCTAACCCCTTTCAAATTCTCAAATCATTAATTCTTCAAAAAACGTCATTTTTTAAACAAAATTATATAAAAAAACATTATCATTTTCTAAAAAACACACAAAACCGTTTTATAAAATCGACAACGATAAAAAATAATAAAAAAACATTAAAATCGAGATATATCGCGTTGCATTGCACGAGTAAACTTCTAGTATAGATTTGTAAAATCAAAATACTTATTTCTTTCTTCTAATATAGGTGTCAATTTCTTGAACAAATAAATTTGTCTTCTTTATTAATAATGGGTGATTCTATTAAGACACCTATCTAATCACTATTTAGACACCTATCTATATTTAATCATTAGTTTTTTTTAACGCAAGGTAATTTCATTAATAACCAAAATAAAACAGTCCGACCAAAATTCGAACAAACAACACGAAACCACAGGATCAAACAAAACAGGAAAAAGACTGTTGCACAATAAGACCCACCAATCAACTGCAGGCTTATTACACACAACTTAGTTTGCGAGGTTTAAACATAACCTGTGTAAACTACCTGCAGAAAACGACCCACAATTATGCTAATATGATCGATTGATTGCCAAAAACATCCACGCAAACCTGCTATTTGGTATCTGCATCTGAACCGTACAGGATGGTTGTCCACCTACAGCCGCTGTGATGGCTTAATGTGGATAGCCGCTATCTGAAAGAAACAGTGATGCACCCCTCATGATTCTCACATATCGAAACTAGAGGGGAGCAGCACACGTTTGCGAGGGCCCAACCCGATACGTCCCCCTGCCTCGATGCCACACAGATGCCGATTTAAAGGGCCTGTTGCTACTATCCAGAACGCCTGTTGTAGGCTGAATTTAGACAGCCCTCGCAGATCTCTGTTGGATACCCAATAGCCCGACACTATTCTTCTACCCGATTCCACAAACACGTTTCACCCCACCGTTTGGGTTGTTACAGGTTTCTGAGCCACATCCCCAAGGCCTTAACCAGTATGCCACAAGCCTTGTGGTTATATTTTATAGTTATTATAATACAAATAATAATAAAAGTTGTAAACTGCCCAAAGTAAATCCAGATAAAATTAAAATAATATTAATAAAAATTATTATGATTATAAAAGTAAAAAAAGTAAAATAGAAAAAATAATTGTAAAAAGTTTAAGAAACTTAATGATTAATGATACATAGGTATGCATTTAATAAGGTGTAAATTAAATTAGTTTTACATATTTATATTTCCTAAGGTAGTTAGATTTAAGTCCAAAACTAATTATAAGGTCTATAAGTTATAGACGGGTATCTCTATAGCAACACCCTTAATAAACTATTTAGTTATATAGTAGGATAATTGGTTCTCATCAATACCAAATAAATATTGACCTCATAATTAGGGCTGTAAACGAACCAAACGTTCAGTGAACTGTTCGGCGGAAAGTTCGTTTATTTAATAAATGAACGAACATGAACACGTTTTTTTGTTCGTTTAGTTAAATAAACGAACATGAACAATGGTCTCGTTCGTTCATTTATGTCCGTGAACGTTCGTTCATTTATGTTCGTTAATGTTCGTTCGTTTACGTTCGTTTATGTTCGTTTACGTTCGTTTATGTTCATTTATGCTTGTTTATATATAAACATGTTTATATAATATGAAATTAATGTGTAAAATCATCAAGTAAATTGATCTTTTAGAATTTATTTTTCATACCTCCTAAGTTAACCCGGTTTTTCATTTTGTTAAGGTAATTTTTACGAACGAAATGATGAGTATGGTGGTTGTTTTTTGTTCATTTGGGTTCGTTCGTTTATGTTCATTTAAGTTCGTTCGTTTATGTTTATTTAAAGTCGTTCGTTTACGTTCGTTTATGTTCATTTAAGTTCGTTCGTTTACGTTCATTTAAGTTCGTTCGTTTACGTTCGTTTATCTCTTAATGAACGAACGTAAACGAACACGAACAAACAAAAATTCTTAACGAACGAACATGAACACAAAAAATCTCGTTCGTTTACCGTTCGTGTTCGTTTGTTTGTTCAGTTAAGTTAAACAAACGAATATTGTTAGAATTATATTTGCATATATGAATAGTACAAGGGCTAGTCTGTAATTACTGTAACTTAGGTTGTATAAATAGATCTCTTTCTTTCATAATTAGGTTAGACTCTCTTTTGTAATCCTCTCTCAATATATGAAAGCTGGACGATTCAGCCATCTCAAGTCTGTCTCTCAATCTATCAATCGACTCTCCATTTCTAACATGGTATCAGAGTTGTAGGTAAGTATCCTCACTCACTCAGGTACAACACCTATCTTCCAGATCTGCATTTCAGTTTATTTTCGGAGTCTTTTACATTTTTATTTTGCTGCACTCTGTTTTGCTCCGAAAAACTACCTTCTGTTGGCTTTTGGACAAAACACCAAGCATTAAAGTTGCCCAGAATACTGTCACGAACCTGCGTACCAAATTTCAGCCAAAACCGACCAGTTTTGAAGATTTGACTCAAGAACATCTTGAGTCTCTTAACTATCGCAACCCTCAGAAACTCATAACTATCGCAACCCTCAGAAACTCATAACTACTGCAACTGCTACTTGCGACAAGAGCTTCTATCGCAACTATCACTTGAAACAAGTTTGTTATCGCACTCTTCATCTTTTGAACAGTAACTTATCGCAACTCTCTGTTGCGATAAGGTCAGACTTTTACCAGTGTGTTGCGATATCAGTTGATTGCGACAAAACCTTTGGTTGCGACACCAGTGTGTTGCGATATAAGTTAGTTGCGACAAGAACCCGCGTTATCTAATTTCCTTGCGACAAGAACCCGCTTTATCTAATTTCCTGAATCAGTTCGAACACTCAGTTCCATAATTCACAACTCCGAAACTCCTCTTTACGATTTTCAAACTCCGAAACAGTCTACTCCGACACTCACATTCCGGATCACTCGTTCGGGTTCAGTTTTCAGTTCTCTAAAATATGGCTCTCAATGGCAAGCCTACATACAATGAATGCACGTTCTGTCACTCTACTTCTCATCTTCTCCTCACCTTTCCAATTCGAAAATTTCGCTGGTGTGGGATCACACAACCACGACACTATGGGTATGACTGTCCAAAACATCCAAGGAACTCAGGTAATCAACGACACTCCGGTAATCTAAGGCAACAACGCACTCAGTCATTTGCTGGATCAATCACTCAAGACTACCAAACACCAGAAACTCAGGCACAACATAGCAACAACTCATTGCCTGACCTTATGGAACTCATGCGCCGCAACCAAGAACTTATAGAGCGACTCAAGACAGGTTCTATGGGTATGAATTTTCAGGACAATAGCTCAGCATCAGCACCAGGTAACCCTTGGTTATTTGACTCTGGATGTTGTAACCACATGACACCTAAGGCTGACGGGTTTGTCTCCAAGCAAACCTCCAGAATGTTCTCATCAGTTCGTATAGCTGATGATACTCGCTTACCCGTATCTTTCAGTGGAACTGTATCTACCACCAATATTCAATTACCTGATGTGCTACATATTCTAAACTTATCTCTGAGTCTGATTTCTATCACTCAACTTATGGAATCCTGCCTAATTGTTTTGTTTCATCCTTCTGGTTGTGTTGTGCAGGATCCAAAGACCAAGCAGATCCTTGGAGTAGGCCGTAAAGTTGGTCGGATGATTGAAGTGGTCTACCTCCGTCTCCCCTTACACTCATCAAATCTTGTTGCTTCTGTTTCCAGTCCCCCTTCCTTTGAATTATGGCATAAACGTCTAGGACATTTATCTCTAGCTAGGATAAAACTGTTAGCTAGTTCAGGACTGTTAGGCAACACCTCTTCTGAAAACGTTTCTTGCTTATCCTGTCAACTTGGAAAACATCATGCCTTACCTTTCCAACTAAATGAATTTAAATCTGCTTCCCCTTTTGATCTCATTCACTCTGATGTTTGGGGACCAGCACCACATCCATCCATGGGTGGTTCTCGATACTTTGTTATCTTTATCGATGATCACACACGCTTTACATGGATATATCTCATGAAACATTGCTCCGAACTACCTCAAATATATATATATCCTTCGCCCATATGATTCTGACCCAGTTTTCCAAACCTAATAAGATTCTTCGAGCAGATAATGCTATGGAATACAAAGAATCCTCTCTCCTCTCCTTTCTTCAATCTCAGGGTACGCTTTCTCAGTACTCCTGTCCCGGTACCTCTCCGTAAAATGGACGTGCGGAATGCAAACATCGTCACATCCTTGATACTGTTCGTACCTTATTAATTTCAGCCAAATGTCCAGAACGTTTTTGGGGTGAAGCTGCCTTCACCACTGTCTACACCATCAAGCGTCACCCAACTCCCATTCTCAATCAAAGGTATCCTTATGAAGTACTCCATGGGGTCTCTCCTGCATATGAACTCCTAAAAGTGTGGGGTTGTGCATGCTTTGTTCAACTACAATCTCATGAACATACCAAACTCGAACCTCGTTCTCGCTTATGCTGCTTTCTTGATAATGGTATTGAACACAAAGGCTATCGCTGTTGGGATCCAATATCTAAACGACTTCGTATATCCCGCCATGTCACATTCTGGGAAAATCTTCCCTTTTCAACGGTGTCCAAATTTCAGGACACACCCAATCCCTCTACTTCCTTTTTCACAGATACATCTATCTCATTGGTCTCACTTCAATTAGATCCGATACTCACCCCACCATCTGGTCCACCTTCTTCTGTCTCACCTCAATCTATGACCTCACCATCTGTCCCACCTTCTTTCATTTCAGCTTCATCTGAGCCTTCCTCCGTGCCATTTGTTCCACCTCATCCCGTCTCGTCTTAACTTGCGCCTACACCTGTGCCTTATGTGGCATCTGATCATCATCAATAATCTGCACCACCTCCAAGGACTACTTCTGAGCCATCTGTTGAGTCTATGGATCCTAGCTCCTCTCAACCACAAGATGGAGCACGACGCTCAGGCTATTGCTATGCCACTCTGCTGTCCAACCATGAACCCACTTCCTTCAAGGAAGCAGCCTCTAATCCTGTTTGAAAACAAGCTATGACTGAGGAACTTCAGGCTCTTGACAAAGCTAATACATGGGAGTTTGTTCCTCTCCCACCGGGCAAGTCACCCATTGGTTGCAAATGGGTCTTCAAAATCAAAACGAAGTCTAATGGATCTATTGATCGTTACAAAGCACGTCTTGTGGCAAAAGGCTTCAATCAAGAATATGGCATTGACTACGAGGAAACGTTTGCTCCTGTGGCTCGGGTTACCTCGGTTCGTAGTCTTCTAGCCATAGCTTCCACGAAGAGATGGCCACTCTATCAGATGGATGTCAAGAATGCCTTTCTCAATGGCGATCTCGAAGAGAAAGTCTACATGAGACTCCCTCCAGGTGTGACCTCCCGTCAGGGTCATGTATGTCGACTTCGAAAAGCCCTCTATGGCCTCAAACAAGCTCCTCGTGCTTGGTTTGAAAAATTTAGCAATACTGTCATCTCATTAGGGTTTTCTCCGAGTAATTATGATTCTGGCTTGTTTACTCGGACCACTGCTGCAGGTACTATCTTACTCCTATTGTATGTTGATGATATGATCATTACCGACAGTGACTCTACATGTATCATCCATCTCAAACAGTCTCTCAGCTCATGCTTTGAGATGAAAGATCTTGGTAAGCTACACTACTTCCTTGGCCTTGAAGTTCTGTCAGACTCTTCCGACATCTATCTCTGTCAAGCCAAGTACATCTCAGATATGTTGTCCAAAGCTGGGATCACGGACAACAAAGTTGCATCTACACCTATTGAGCAAAATCTGCACCTTGCTCCCAATGCCGGAACCCCGCTGCGGGACCCTACACGGTACCGTCAACTAGTTGGTTCTCTAGTCTACCTGACTGTTACTCGACCAGATCTTGCCTATGCAGTTCATATAGTCAGCCATTTAATGGCTGCTCCATGCTCAGATCACTATGTCGCGGTTCTTCGTATACTTCGGTACCTTAAAGGGACAATGTTTCATGGACTTCATTTCTCATCCACATCGTCCTTAACTCTTCGTGCATTCTCCGATGCTGACTGGGATGGAGACACAACTGACCGGCGCTCTACCACCGGATATTGCTTCTTCCTTGGAGACTCTCTTATTTCATGGCGCAGCAAGAAACAATCTCTGACAGCTCGATCTAGTACTGAAGCTGAATATCGAGCCTTGGCTGACACTACACAAGAACTTGTATGGCTACGCTGGTTACTATCTGATATGAGTGCTCATCAGTTTTCCCCAACACCATTGTGGTGTGATAACAACAGTGCTATTCAGATTGCTCACAATGATGTCTTTCATGAGCGCACAAAGCACATCGAGATTGACTGTCATTTCCCCCGACAACATGTTCTTCGCAAGACCGTTCGACTTCTTCCAAAGCAGATATCTTCACCAAAGCTCATCTTCCGGGACGTTTTCGGGCTCTTGTTTCCAAACTCAACTTGGCTCATTCTTCTCCCACTTGAGTTTGAGGGGGGGGGGGTGTTAGAGTTATATTTGTATATATGAATAGTACAAGGGCTAGTCTGTAATTACTGTAACTTAGGTTGTATAAATAGATCTCTTTCTTTCATAATTAGGTTAGACTCTCTTTTGTAATTCTCTCTCAATATATGAAAGCCGGCCGATTCAGCCATCTCAAGTCTGTCTCTCAATCTATCAATCGACTCTCAATTTCTAACAAATATGAACAAGTCTCTGTTCGTGTTTGTTCGATTCGCTTACATCCCTACCCATAATCTCATATGTAGTATGTACATGATTATTTGATGGGGGAAAAAGTAATGATTTAAACCTTTTCATGAATCTAGAAGCTACTCCCTTAACCACATTTTTCTTTTAAATTTTACTATTTCAAAAGTTGTAATTTTACTTTGAAATAAGTTGCATGTGTAATGCAAATTTGTAGGTAGGTAGAGTATAGTATAAGAACGTGTATGTAGTAGCCTCAAATTGACCTGTTTTTTCTTTGAAAAATCACTTTGTTGACTTATAGAATATTTACTTTTATCACAATGATATAATGATGATTAAATCATAAAATTATTTAAAATACTAGTAATATATATATATATATATATATATATATTCTTTTTATATCATAATCATTTTATATCATAATCAGATTAAATTATATATTAAAAATGTAAAAACTAGTCTTAAAGTTGATTGTCTATAAGAGCATCTCCAATGGTAGTTTGAAAACAACTTGATAAAAGCTTTACTTCTCAAAGGGTTGAGAAACACCAAATGTTTGAAGTATTGGTTGTGAGAGCCATGGCTCAAGTCTTTCAAGTCTTTGGTGAGCCCCACATGTTTTTTTATTTTTGTATATTTATCAAGTCATTGTACCAATTTGACCATTGTGGATGCTCTAAGTAGGAAATTAGTAATTATGAGTGCAATTAGCACTATACAGAGGTACATTTAACCCAACCCCAATAATAGTTTTAAAATATCCAATCTATGATGTTTTTCGTTAAAGTATTGTTTTATGCCTAGACTTGAGAAATATGGTACTGATTATTATTATTATTATTATTATTATTATTATTATATACTAGTCATTGTACCCGTGCGATGCAGCGGGACGCAATTCGATTAACCAAATACTCAAATCCCCAATCTTGCTACATGCTTTGTATTATTTCTTATCAAATAGTCATTAGCTAAAAATGTCTCAAAGAACTTAATTGATTCATAGGTCTCATTAGAATATTTGGTTGAAAACGATTAAAACAAATTTAGAAAAAACCATGTCTTAGTGGCCGTTTAACTTGCCACTGGCGTATATTTCAATTTCTTGAGCAATCAAACAATCTGTTACGCCACCAAAAGCCTTCCTCGAGCAACCAAAACCAAAAACTAAATGTAGCCTTCCTTGAGCAACCAAACAATCTGTTACGCCACCAAAAGCCTTTTATTCTATCAAGCGGTTATCATAGTCAAGTATCATTTTTACAATTCACCTGCACATGAACTTCATTTACATCAAAGAATATTTTGGCTAAAATGTGGGATTTCTAAATTCTCTTTCTTGTTTTGATCAGACCCTAAAATGTCATCTTTGTTGAGGTAACCAAACTTTTTGGTGAATACCTTTTAAAGTGACTCCATAGTTCCAATCGATTCAAGAAATTAGAGCAAAAACCATGATATTACCAATTTACCATATGGGGTATCCTATTTTACCAATTTTATGACTTGAAAAGGAAAAACACAATGCAATCAAATAAAAAAAACACATATCAAAATGCTATCAAATAAAAGAACACATATCAAAGTTGTAAAAGATAATGCAATCAAACTAAATAAGTTGGTTATGGCAACCATGAACATAAAGTAGATAACTATGCATATTGTTGCATTCCAAGCCAAACAAAACACAAATGATGGTGGAAATGGTAGTGCCCTGTTAAGAAAAATAGAACCCAAATTGTGCAAAAACATCATAAACAAAGCAAGAACTAACAAAATCAACTACTTTCATCACATTATAAGCTTAAGAATATTTACAAAAGTTAAACAAATTATGATGAAGCAACATTTAAGCCAAAGTTAGACCCAAGAAAAACCACGTTTAACATCAAAGTCTAGTCAATGTGAGATTTCAACGATTGTTTCAAAAAAATAAAGGGTAAAATACCTCAAGAACGCTGGCAGCAAGTTTAACATCTCCTGATTCTAGTTGTTTCACAAACTCTTCGATCCCCTGAACTGCGCAAGGCATCAACATGGTATAATAGAACCGTCAGCAAAATGAAGTCAAGTTTAAATGCAGTTTTACTTTTGACTTTTATGAAGAGCGAGTAAAAGAAAAAGAATATCAGTACCTGGTCCACCAATATCGCTACCTGCTTCAGAGGGGCCATCAGAGTTCTTTCATCACCAACAAGAAGCAAAAACAAAATATTAGAACTATAATTGTGCGAGAACAAACAAACCGCTACCAATCACCATCAAACGTTGTGATTAGGTAACTACTTACCATTTAATGGCATCGGTTAGGAAATTCGATCAAGTTCTAAGATCTAGTCATACAAAATCCAAGTAAATATAGCATCTCACAATATCAAAAATTGAAGAACGATCAAAAAGCATTTATACAACTTGTTTATGGAGATTTGAACATAGATCAAGAAGTCTTGCAATGACCCCTCAAAAAGCGTCATTTTTTGTATAAATTTATTAAAAAATATTATAATTTTCTCAAAACTACACAAAACCATTTTATAAAATTGACAATGATAAAAAGTAAAAAACAAAACATTAGAATCAAACTATAAAATGTGCAAACTCTAATAGTTTATCGCATCTTTGATCTCTAATTTTCTGACTTGTAGGTCCCACCTTCATATCTCTAAAATGAACACAATCATTAATCATATATTCATTCTCCTTGTAAAAATGAAAAGAATATAAAAGTAGATTGATTAAGGTTTAAGAAACATGCCTTTTATTTAGTTATTGTGATCATTTAGTTATTGTGATCAACTGACTGGAGACTTGGCAGCCGCTTGAAGCATCTCCACTGTGAGTGTCTTCACATCCCTATAAATGTTGGAAATAAAAAACATGAATAATTACGAAAGAATTCGACAACTAAAACGCGTAGCGTGTTACAACATATTTCGAGACTCACATTCTGGCTTCTGCACGCCTAGGGAATGGAATCCGAAGCTTAAAGCTCCTCCCTTGATAGCCAGACTAAGATAACACGTCATTACAAAAGTTATGAATCATTAAACAAACTGAAGAAGAAACCAAGACTTCTTCGGTTCCATCCCACAAATTGTGGATCACAATAATGAATTAATGATCTTGTTTACCGCCATGAGAACTGAAGTGCGTTACAACCAAAAACTCATTTTAATTAATAGAAATCCAGAAAACAAATCTGAACATTATCTGGAGCTGGAAAAAACTAATAGTAGGAGCAAATACAAGAAAAATAAAACAAATAAAACAAGATGCGGTCTGAAGGCACCGGAGAAAGTCCACATTCCTAACATCAAAGTCAAATCTCGATACAAAATGTACAAGTTTAAAAGATTCAAAACCTCCCACGTTCAACATGATAATTAAAAATAAATTTTTTTTTATTTTTAAATTACACTTTATACACTTATAGTTAGTTATTTCATTACTTTTATATCCCTATCTTTTTCATTTTTCATTTTTCATTTTTCATTTTACACCCTTATCATATTAACATACATAATTGTATATAACTAAAATACATTAAAAAATAATGTTTCATTTTTTACAAACTATAGCATTATAATTGTCTCATCAATACCTTCAAAACAACTTCAACTGTTATGAGTTTGAAGGCCCCACTATCAAGCAAAAAAAAATCAAATTGTTTTTACCAATTGACCATATTAACCATAACTTTTTATATATCCGATATGCGATTTAAAAACACATAAACCGATAAAATTGTCATTGTGTAATGGAGAATAAAACTGAACATGAATGGCCTAGAGTCATCGCAGGTGAACCTCCATGGAGACATGAGACAAGGGCAAATTGTATTTTCAAGAGTATTCCAAGTTGAACCAATTAATAAGCATCAAATAAAATGCTTGGGTCAAAACAAGATGAGAAGAGATATAACCTTAAGTTAGAACAGTCACCCTTGCAACCTGCCCGGTTCCCTTGCATAAATTTACCTACAATATAAGATTTAAAACATCACAAATTGTTTAAGGTGGGATATATTGAACTCCAACTAAAATTTCTAGTAACTCACTGTTCCTCTCAGCTGCTCATATATTTTGGGTCAATGTTAAGACGAAAATGTGCTTCTGCGCTTTCCGTGAACTTTGTGGTTGCCATTTGCTTGTGCAAATCTATGGAAACAATAACTGTGATTAGTACACGAAATCCATAACAAGAGCACTCACCTTCCCTCCAATTCGAAAAAGCTCTGCAAGATCATGGAATGGTCTGTGAATATCACCACAGATTGTTATGGGACTTTTCATGTAACACCCGTAATTTCCAGATAGGTCCAATGTCGAATCAGTGTGGAACCGATCTTTAAGAAAAATATGAAAAATAAGTTTTGGGTTTAAATCCTAGATTTTATGGTCTTGTTGGATGGGGAATTCGAATACGAGTCCAACGGTTCTTTCCGGAGCGAAAACAGAGCTATAACGAAGAAGTTACGGTCGAAACAGTATCTGACCGACCGACCAAACAGGGAGCCGCGCGGCTTTCCACGCGACTTCAAAGTCGCGGGACAAACCGCGGGAATGGTCTGGTGTATTAAGACGCGAATTTCAGCCTCATACTTCAAACTTTCATAACTTTTGCATCCCAACTCCGATTTTGATGATTCAAGTTGCTACAGTTTCGTTTTTGAGAGATCTCCAAGGATCTAGAAAGAGTTTTGAAGTATGATGAATGATCCAAGAGTATTTGGTGGTGGTTGAGGTAAACTTTTCACTTTTCTTCATCTAAGAAGTTAGGGTTTTGGTGATTTTTGGATGTTTTATGTTAGGGGAAACATATATAAGTGTTTGGGGATGATTATTTATGGTTGGAAACTTATGGATCTAGGTTTTTGGAAGTTTTGGGCTTGAGGATTCAAGTTCTTCAAAGGAGCTTACGTGTGGAGAACTCTAGATTTAGCTTAAATCTAGCAAGGTGAGTTCAAGTTACTTTGCGAAAACTTTGTACATGCCAAAAATAGTATTTTCCAAATATTTGTGTGTTTTACTTGAAAATATATGTTGTTGAATTATTTGGATAGTTTAACTCTTTTGAAGTGTTTATCATCATAAATGTGTAAAACACCCATATTTGGGGCTTTTGGATATTTAGATGTTTAGAAATCACATTATGTCTTTAAAAGATTTATCACTCAAAATGGAGTCTATTTGATGGTTTATTCATATGTGAATAAATGATTTTATAAACCATTTGAGAAATACACGATTTAGTGTCAAGAGTCATTTTGAGAATTATAAGGGCGTAAGTTCTTTGGGGAAAACTCTTTTGTTTAACCATGTCGAGTTTTGGGGTTAATAATGATTTTGTGGTACCTATTTACCTAAACAATGTTTAAACGCACTTTATGCGATGATGACCGTTATTTATGGGTCTAGCGAGCTTTGAGCACCTTGCTCGGTTTTGACTTTGAGAAAGCTTTGGGGACATTTGTCCGGTTTCAATGGCTCGATGTGGAGTCTCATTTATGGTTTGCATTTATTGCAACTTGATGCATTTTATTTCACATTATCGGTATTTTCATGCTTGGGTGTTTTAATCATTCCGGGTTGAGCATGTTTGGTAGACTGTGTGGCATTGGATCCATAGGCAAGTGAGTCAGTCTTTATTTGATGGTATATCTCTTTGTGCACGAGGAGTGTACTATGGGGACGCATGGTTATATGCGTAGGCCGTGGGGGCCACTAGCGAGTAGGCAATAAGGGACATTGAAGTCCTTGAGGTGTAACTCGTCTAGATTGGATATGCACTATGGTTCCCTGTAAGTCCTTGAGGTGTAACTCTACGGGGTATGCACTAAAGGCAATTTATTTTGGTCTGATGATGTCTTTATGGCATGGAAGTAATGACCGGGGCTTGAGGTTGTGATGTCTTTATGGAATGGGAACTAAGGTCGGGACTTGAGGTGTAATCCAGTAACATCACGAGTGACTTAACTTTGTGTGCCCGTCACTTTCGATGGAATCGGGTCTCCCCCGTCACCGAAAGGTGTTGTATTTGGGTAGTTACTTTTATCCATATTTTCGGTGACGTACTTTATTTATATGAAATGTCTTCATGGTTCATTGACAGAGTTTTATGCCTCCTTTTATTTGGATGTTTTAAATATTGGAATTTTGTCCATGTTTATAATTCTTGGGATAATTACGTCTAAACATGTTTTGAGTGAGTTGGAGTTGGAATTCATTTTAGAAAACGCTTTATACATTTTGGGAACTTTTCTCCTAGATTTTGTGTGCGTTGGAAAATGAGTCATTTATGCCCGCTTGGGAAACCCTTTGGAAATAATAATCTTTGTCGCAACTTTCAACGAAAGATTTATCTAAATCATGACTAAAACCACAACCTTCCGATTTATGATTTTTATGTAGTCATGATAAAATGTTTGAACTCACTAGGCGTAAGCCTAACCCTTTTTATTTGTCGGCATGTGCAACAGACTCAGGTTGGGGTAGCTCTAGCTACTTTATGAAGTGGCGAGTACTAGTAGTGTGCACGAGAGGTGAAGTGTTTAGTGAAGTCTTCCGCATTCATCCTTGGGAATAGCAATTTATACTTGGATTAAGTAACACCCGATGTGGTTTAGTCTTTGTAATAAAATTTGGGGTCATCATTTGTTGAGGTCAATCGTAGACTTTAAATTAAGGTGTTTCCCTTATTAGTTTATTGGGATAAACTCTGTTATTGTGGATGTATTATCGAAATTTTTAATTAGTTGCTCTTTCCAAATTCGAGGATGTTACATTTCACAAGGTGCAAAAGAAATTTGCAGAATATTTATGGAACTCCCACAAAGACAATAAGGCGGAGCTACGCACTTCAATCATATAAAATAGGAAAATAAAGACTTAAAATTACAGTCACTTGAAATTTTATTATAGAAAATGAAAATACATGCACATTGCTTTCGTCCATTAGGATTTCCTTTGCCTTCTCACATAACACCCTAACCTGCATAGCACCGAAAAGCTTTCCTTTACAACTGAAGTGCCAAACTCGATCATGATTTAAGTAAATAACTAAAAAGGCAATATAAAGGTGTATAAATATGCCTTTTGTTTGTCTTACAATGGGTTGGCAAAACTCAACATCTGAATTTGAATTTTCCAGATATTACCCATCATTGCTTTGAATAGGTTCCAACTGGATCACTCCGTTTTCTTCTTCTTTGACTTTTGAAAGAGGAGAAAAGAACTGGATAAAGAACGACACAAAAGGGTAAGTTACATAACAAATTGAATAGGATGAACTCTTATAGCCATACCTGGTGCATTGAAATGAAAACAATAGAAATTCCTAGCAACAAATTTATGGTTAGAGTATGGCCAAACAAAGCAGCAGATGCAAAGCCAGTGAAGATTGTGGCTGGCAACAGTTGACGAATACTTTTTCAAAATCGTATATGCATGCCACAAACAAACCTTCAGAGAATAAGACAGAAAAATTATGAATATGTTATAACTCAAAATATAAATAAAGTATGCAAACTTGTACCGCCATAGAACAACTGTTAATTCCTTAGAAGTGGAAGAATTTACCTTCTAAGGGAAGCAATGAAGTATGAAAATTACTATCTTACCCGCATATTTGAAGAAAAAAGAGGATAAAATTCCCTGACCAGCATTGTTAATAATCAAAAGCATGGTAGCTTTCGAATGTCCTTGCATTATATCAAAGCTTTCAGGGCCTGAAAAAAAAACAAAATTTTTGGCATAAATTAAGTCCGAAAAGATAAATAGTTAACATCTTTGACAGTACCTTTGATAATGACGGTTCAAAGGATCCCAAGAAAATTGAATATAACACCATATCCATACAAAAACAAATTCTGCAATCCAACAACATGATACAAATTCAGAATACAAAATATCGACCTCTAAATTATACATAGAGAGAGTGCTCTTTTCTACGAACACGAGAAGATAATTAAGTTGGGCACTAATAGAATATAAGATCACCTGAAGGTAGATGCTCGTGTCGTAATGACTCTTTAGTGCATAT
Source organism: Saussurea involucrata (assembly GCA_033807775.1). Taxonomy (NCBI): domain Eukaryota; kingdom Viridiplantae; phylum Streptophyta; class Magnoliopsida; order Asterales; family Asteraceae; genus Saussurea; species Saussurea involucrata. Next base: position 125,623,091 of record CM066318.1, on the reverse strand, counting down.
TCGTTGAAGACCGGTGCCAAAGATGGAACTGTCACATGTGCAGAAGTTCTCAAGTTGGACTAATATCATGTAGGAATTTATCAACACAGAAGGCTAAAAAGGTAACTTACAAAGATAAATGTGTAGATATATGCACCCATTGCAACTGGAAGACCCATTGCAGTAGTGCCCTCGGGTAATGAACGCATTTGATTTATGCTGATCCCAATAAGTAACAGAGCAAGAGCCTCCCACTGAAACAAAGAAATTCAAAACAAATATTACTTTAATAATGAACAATTGTAGCAAAGCTAGTTTCATATTGTAACAAATATTATTTTAATTAACATTTGAATCTCTTAACAAACCTGAATAATGGAAAATCGACGCTTCATTATAATCTTTAACAAAACCGCAATTACCAAGACCTGCAAATTAGCATACACCATCAACATCTGCCTCTATACCATAGACAAAAAAAACACATTATAGATAAGCACATTGAACAGTGCAATCAACAATTACCTTCAGATTGCTCAGCATCTTTACAGTTGCTGGATTAAAATAGAGCTGCAAAATATCTCATAATTAGATACCAGAGAGCAAATAAGATTCTACCCATTGCAAATAAACAGATGAAATCACCGTCAAGAAAAAAAACCTGCATGATGAACTTTAAGTAGTTATTGATATCATACAGAAGTGCCGGAACAGCAAGAATGACATTGTTGCGGGCTGCCTGAAGCAAAACAATTATTTATAGTAATATTTTCATATATTGCTACTTTGCAATGGATTAAAGCATGTCAAGGCCTTATGTATTAATCCAAAGAGCTAAAAATTGGGCATTACCTGTACAAAACTGGCGAATGAAAGAATTGGCTTGTCCCCTATCTTCTGGCTTCTAGCCTGCAAACCAACCATTCACCAAAATACATTCAATCAAGATGATCTAAAATTAGTTAAATAAGCAACAAAATAATGAATCACCTATTTAATGTAAGTCTGTGAACGACATCTGACAGTAAACCACTTGGGGCGACCTACAAGCTGATGAGAATAACCAAAATTAGAAGAAAGGAGTTTGTTCTATGAGATGAATAGAGCAGAAGAAAAGGCTAAGAACCTGAAGTAGATGGTGATTGTGGCAAAATGATAGAACATAAAAAGCAGAGAAGCTCATAACTCCTTGTGCATGGCAGGACAAGATGGAGAGCAATGTGAGACTGACTTAAATAAACACATTCTGCATACATTAATAGGAAAATAAAAGAAAATCTTGGAACTAATTAACAACAATATTAAGGACTAAGGATTATCAAACTTGTTAGAAGATGAAACCTGGAATCCAAAATGAAGAATGAAATCGAACCAGAAAATCAGATTATCGAACCTGTTAGAAGATTGGAAACTGAAATCGAACATGATCAGCACCGCCGCCGTGATGAAATTTCTTCCTCAAAGTAAGCCCTAGTGTTAACGCCACCACACCCAATATAACCACCACGACAAACCACCCAAAACAACCTTCAGATTTCTTTTCCTTCCCCATCAGAAGTCTATTTTCTCATCAGCTGCTATATTTCTGGTCTTCCACTTTGCTTCCAAATTTCGACCCCTCTCCATACATGCCTTGATTATCTGTCATGGCTTAATCACAACTGTAATAGTCAGTAATATACAAATGAATAGTACCAAATTGGAGGCTACATCAAAGTTAAAATCCAAATGAGATCGATAAATAAAATTAAGTTCACAGGTATCATTCACTTTAATTTGTGTGTATTATACAAACAAAATTACTTGTTCAAACAAGAACACATAAAATTAATCCTTAATTTAATATGAGTAGCTCATTTCTCATATTGACCTTGAATGTATATGCGATTTTAAAGCACATAAAACCATCAAATGACATCGTCTGATGGAGAATAAAACTGAATATGAAACAAGATTATTTCTTTCGAGTTCTCGGCTTTAGATTCAAAATGGTATGTGCCGCATTGCGCATGGATGTTTTTGGAAAAACGTTTATTTGAGAGCTCTGTATTGGCCTAAATGCACAAGATCATGTGCAAATCTAGAATAATGTATTGGTACCTCCAAACATGGGTGATAAGCATTATTATATTCAACCTATACGCATCCTTCTTGTTGGGCTGCGTCACGATATGTCCTGCAGCCAGAGCAAAATCCTAATATACATAAATAAGATCAATTATTAGTTTTTGAAAATAAAGGGGGATCATGTTTTCATGTATATGGATAAATAAACCTTCAATCCTCGATTAAGCACAACACAAAAACAAAATTGAAGTGAAAAGCAAATAATCTATATATATCTAAAAGTAAAATGTAAAGTTGTTTAGGTGGCATAATAAGAAGCTTCCATTCACATTTTTCTATTTTCTCATAATTTTGATTTTTTTTAAACTAGCTTCTCATTAAATGACTTTAGCTCTTCATTTAATATATAATTTTCTTTATTATTTTACTTGCACAAGATAAAGACATCAACAAATATATTTTTACTTATCTTACATTTCTTTAATTTAACATCTAATTTTTGTTTATTATTTTATAACTATTTTTATCTGCACAATATAAAGACATCGACAAATATAGTTTATATTTACCTTACATCTTTTAATTTAATCAAACATTTTATTAATTGAATAAACCATCTTTTAATTAAATTTATAGGATTAAATTTATAGGATTATAAGCTATAGGGAAATTAATTAAAATACCCAAAGTTTGACTTTAACTTACCAAAATACCCATTTTTTCAACTTTTGCCAAAATACCCATTTTTCCCGCGATATGTCCCGCGATCGCGGGATAGGGTATAAAATGAAAATGTTGATCCCGCTATTTGTCCCGCTATTGTCCCGCGATCGCGGGATAGGGTATAAAATGAAAATGTTGATCCCGCTATTGATCGCGGAAAAAATGGGTATTTTGGCAAAAGTTGAAAAAAATGGGTATTTTGGTAAGTCAAAGTCAAACTTTAGGTATTTTAATTAAATTCCGTAAGCTATATATATCTATATAAAGGAGAGTCATCAATAGATGATATGGAATGTTGAGAGAATTTGATACATTAGTTATTATTTATTTTCTAATTTTTGAGTTATTTCAAAATAAAATATAGTATTAAATGAATGAACATTTTATTTGCTTTTTACAAGTTTCATGTAAAATTTTATTATACAAATATACATGCTAATTTACATAATAAATCTGTAAAAATATATAGGCTAACCAATATATAGACAAATTTACATAAGCGGAAGTGACATCTTGACAATGTTTATATCTATAAAAGAGTATCCTAAAAAAATGATGTGGCACATTCTAATACTTAGAATGTCTTCTCCTTTTCTTATCAATTTTTTGATTTTTTAAAATAATGAAAATATTAAAGACTTTTTCATTAATCTTACATATTCATTGTAATTTATGTTATTAACCATTTGTTTTCCTCTTTTTATGTTATTAACTATTGTTTTCCATTATTTATTTTAATTAATCATTCAATTTAATGCAATTTATGTAAATTAACTCTTTTAGTTTCCTTTCTTTATGTTACCAACCATTCATTTTTCTTTCTTTATTATAATTAATCATTCATTTCATTTATTTAAGCATAAGTGTTTATTTGGTTTTTGTTGGTTATCTTATTGGTTCTTTTCACCTTTTTGTCATACAAAAAACTACCTCTCAATCTCTCCCTCTAACACATTTTCTCTCACTCTAACACATTTTCTCTCACTAGATTTGTATTGCTAAGAGATTAATCTTTGTTGTCAATATTTGTTTATTGTTGAGTTACTTGCTATTATATTGACTTTGTATGTTTTCTCATGTTGTCTTTTTAGTAGTAAGTGACAAGGGAAACGTGTTATCAAAACATATCGAAGAACATCAATGCTTTATCATCAAGGCACACATGTTATTATTTCATGTAAGTCTTTCATTCAAGTACTCCTTCAATTTCAATGTATTCTTTGATTTTGTCTATTTTGTAATTTCGTAATTTATGGCAACCTTAATTCTCATTTCTATGTATTTTTTTTTCAGGAATGTAACCAACAATGCTAAAAGAACATTTAGGCGATATTACATTATTACTCGCAAACGACAATAAATCTTCATTTGTATATTCGCTTCTTGATTTAATATATACCAATATGTTTTGAGTGTTCATTTGAAAAATCAATGTTCTACTAAAATGTAAACCCGCTAATATTCTTCAAGTTTGTTTTCTTAACCTTCAATTATCTTGAATGATGTTCAAATTTAGATCGATTTCATTTTGTGAACTTACTTTTTGCTACATACACCTTATAAGTTTTAACATCAAGATTTTGCTAAAACTTAATGAGATCGATACTACTGGTAACAATGTATCCGAGACAATCAATTTAGAAAATGAAGCTGATGAGTCACATTTAAACAAGAAAAGTGAAAACCTATAATGCTATGTAATCGTGTTCATGTGACTCATGCATCAATACAAACTTTGACCCAAATTACCAAAAAAAATTAAGAAATTAATGATAAAGGAAGAGAAAATATTGGAAGAAAAGTCAATGACTAAAAGCAATGGATTCTTGATTAAAACATTCCTTAGAATTTAAAGACTTCTACGTCTTTCTTAAAAAAAACTAATAATATTGATAAATATAAACATTTTATTATATTTAATCACCTGTTGTCGTTTTTTTAAAGATGATTAAATTTTTTAAAATTATCATATTATTGGTCTTTTATATAAAGATTATTTAAATTACGTATTTTAATGAGAAAATAAAATTTTGATCTGATTTTTTTTCATAATTGTTGATACAATTTGTATATATTTTGCTTCTTTAAAATATTTAAAGAAATATAGAATATTTATTCTAAATATAAATCTAAATATTTTTAATTTTTATTTGTTATAGTGTTGAGTCTTGGTTATCCGATATCTTTCACTACGTTATTTTTCAATTTATGCTATTTTTTATATTGATTTAGTTTAACGACGTTTGTTGGGTCACTTGGATTTGAAGATGACCTCAGTCTCTCAATTTCACAGTTCATACTTAGAATAATTTTTAGGTTCTTTACAAGCAGTTTAATTGTATAAAAATGTTCGGTGAAGTCGAAGATCAACCGAAGAAACAAAGTAGAAGTATATCTTCAAAGCGGATTGAAGATAGAATTCTCAACCAAAGATTAAGCTGCTACTTGAAGACTTTTCCTAAAGTCTTAGCCAGGTCACTTGAAGATTTTGAAGAAGCAAAATTTTGAAGAAGATGAAATGTTAGGCAAGATTTTGAAGAAGCAAAACTTTGAAGAATATCAAAATCTTGAAGACAATATCTTCGGCAAGATCTTTGAAGAGGATAACATGTTAGGCAAAATACATGTTAGGAACATCTTCGGCAAAGAAGTCTTCGGCAAAGAAATTTTAGCAGGTATATTAACTTTATCTGCAGAATATATTCAGGATATCTTGCATTGACAGAGACATCATCCTAAGATCAGAAAAAGGTTCTTTGGACTTCTTATCTTCTTCAAGAAACATCAGCTTCAACAAGCAGGTCAACGCTTGAAGACAAAAGTGAAAAGACAAAATCAGTTTTCAGAAGACTGCTTCCGTTCTGCCTTCCAAGCCCTCCTTGACAAGTGTCCATTGCATTTATTGCATGAGGCACTATAAAAGGAGATCATCTTCATCCTTGCAACTCACCAGTTTACAGACTCTCAAGCTTTCAAGTGCTGGCGCATTACTCTCTCTCAGAAGTTCATTTGTGTTCTAAGTGTTTTACAATTGTTCTTCATTCTCTGTGTGTCTGTGTGTAAGATTGTTTGAACTGATTTATCTGTTCTGTTCCGCAACAATCAATAGTTTCTGTGTGTAATTCTTATTTGAAGTTTTCAATAAAAGAATTAAATTAAGTGAAAAAATTTGTGTATTGTATTCAACCCCCCCTTCTACAATACTTGTTTACCATTGCTATTCCATAGCTGGGACCAACAAGTGGTATCAGAGCAGGTCAGTTTAATCTAATAAACTTGATCTGCAATGGCTTCATCTTCTTCCTTAAACAATATTTCTTCTCAAAACTCTAATGCTGGATCATACGACAATGGCTCCATAGCCAAACCACCAAAGTTTAATCCTAATAACTTCTCTCTGTGGAAAAGTCGTATGATGCTCTTCCTAGAAGGAGTCGACAGCAGATATCCTACTATACTTCATGAAGGACCTCTTGTTCCTAGAGTTTGGGATCGTTTTAATGCCAAAAATAAACATGAGGATGGTGATGAGTCTTCTTCTAATGAGGAAGAACGAACACCTGCTACTGGGAGATACATTGTAAAGGACCCCAGTAAGTACAATGATAAAGATAAGCGTCTTGTAGCTCTTGACACTAAAGTCAGAGCCATCATTGCCCTCTCTTTGCCTGATGAGGTTTATCATTCTCTTGTAAATTTTTCTACTGCTAAGGAAATGTGGTCCACTCTGTGTGTTCTCTATGAAGGTACGTCTGAAGTGAAAAAGAGCAGAAAAATTGCTCTTGTTAGAAAATATGAACTCTTCTCTTATGAGAAAGGAGAATCTCTTTCAGGCTACTATAATCGCTTTAACAGTCTTCTTAATGATCTTAAACTGTTGGGTCGCATGTATGATAATGAGGAAGTCCTATGCAAGTTTATGGATTGTCTTCCTAATTTTTGGGAAAACATCTGTACTTGTATAAAGACAACCAAGGATCTTGATCACATGCCTCTCACTGCTCTTTATGGAACTCTCTTCAACTATGAGCAGACTAAGCTGCAAAGGAAGTCTGTCATCACAGATATAAAGGGTTCTTCTATAGCTCTCTTAAGTGACTCTTCCAAAAGAACTGTGTGTACTCCAAGAATCACCTACCCATCTGACTCTGAACATGATAGTCAAGGAGATCCCAATGAGCATTCAGAAGCATACCTTAGTGAGGCTGATGATGAATGTGAGGAAACTTCAGTTGACAAATTATCAGATGGAATGGCCAGGATGGATGGGTATTCTAAATCCAAATCTCACTTTTTCTCTGAAAAATCTAAGTTTAGTCGAAAACCCTCCTCTTCTCTCTCCAAACACTCATCCTCAGACAAATCAAATGAGGAATGTTTTAACTGTGGTAAAAAGGGTCATTTTTCCTCTGAGTGCAGGAGTAAACGTTTTGAAAAACCCAGAACTTCTTCCTCAGGCCGATATTCTTCAAAACCGGGAAGATCCAAATATGATTCTGACCGGGCTGAAAGATACAAAGAAAAATACAAGAGAGAAAAGGAAAGAAATGAAAGGCTAGTCAGAAAGGCAAAGGGTCTGCCTGCTAAAACTCATGATCTGGCAGATGAACCCACATCTGAAAGCGAGAAGGACACCTCAAATGTCTGTTTCATGGCCAAGATAAATGACATGGATCCAGAAGGCCACATCTCCTCAACTGCTCTTATATCAGCTAAGTGCTTCTCCTCCTCTTCACAGAATTAACAGACTGCCATCATCCCCTCCTACATCTTTCAGACTTTTCTCTCCTATTCTTCTCTTTTCCCATACCTTTTACCAACTTCCCATCATACCTCCCTCCTCCATCCCACTAAATATTCACACTCACCAAATATTCCCTTCTCTCCCTTCTATGTGAATCTTTTGTATTTTATAAAACCCAAAGAAATTTGAAGAAGGCTTGGCCGATCCATGTTGGGTCACTGTAATGAAAGAAGAACTCTCTCAATTTGAAACAACCTCCTGGTGTTGAAGATCACTCTTGAAGATGACTTGAAGACTCACATCTGAAGATTACTCTTGAAGATTAAAGATGTTTGCTTTCCTTAAATCTTTCGAAGATCATTGTAAAAATAAAATAAAATAAAATATGTGTTTATTATTTTTATCAGTTCGACATTTCAAGTACTGATATTTTATCAGTTACAAGAAAAGTCCATCTTTTTTAATTCTTCTTTTCTACTTTTCTTTTCTATTTTTACCTTACCCTATACAATCACAACCTATTTTTTTCTTCTCCTATAAATTTCTAGCCATACCATTTTCCTAAAACATCTCCCAAAACCTAATTCTTTCATAACTTCACATTATTTTTTACCTTTTGCCGAACCCCTCTTCACACCCAAAAACAAACCAAAGATGTTTTTCATTTTCCCGAACCCCCCACCCCCTTCCCGAACCCCGCCCCCCTCGCCTCTACCCCCTTCCCGACCCCCCCCTTCCCGAACCCCCCCCCCCCTTCCCGCACCCCCCCTCCCCCCGCTACCCCCCTTCCCGAACCCCCCCCCCCTTCCCGCACTCCCCCCTTCCCGAACCCCCCCTTCCCCCACCGCTACCCCCTTCCCGAACCCCCCTCCCCCCGCTACCCCCCCCTTCCCGAACCCCCTCCCCCCGCTACCCCCCCCCCCCCTTCCCGAACACCCCCCTCCCCGCGGCTACCCCTTCCCGAACCCCCCCCCCTTCCCCGCCCCTACCCCTTCCCGAACCCCCCCTCCCCCCGCCGCTACCCCCCTCCCCACCCCCTTGCCGACCCTTCACACCAATTCTTTTTCAAACTCCTCATTTTTTTAGGTAATTTTTTCTAGACTCCATTCTCTCTCCTACTTTTTTTATTCTCCATACATCTCATCCTACACCCTAAACCTTCTATCTCCTATCACACTCAACCTTCTCTGCATCTTATTACCCAACATTTTTTTCCTCTCATTTCTTCACATCTCTCATCTTCCATCTTTCTCTCTTCCTACTTTATAGCTTTAAAAAAAAATACGCCTCAGCTGCCGATTTTTCTACCTCATGGCCGATATTTCATCTTAGTGTTTTTCCCTCGTCGGCCGCTGAGGGGGAGAATTCATCTGAGGGGGAGCAACATCAATCCTGCTATTCATATCCAGCGTCCAACTCGAAAAAAAAATGAGAAAATCGGCGGACCGGTTGAGGGGGAGCACATCAGTTCGGGCGGATCCAACTAAGGGGGAGGAACACAAAGACCGGCTGATCTACTGAGGGGGAGCAAAACAAAGACAAAGGATGACAAAAGAAAGAAGATGCAAGAGATGGCCATAAGCATCCTGAGCTGATTCACTCGAACTCAACCCTCCCTCAAAGAATCCTCAAGGCTTCTGATCAAAATGAAGAATCCTCAAGCAGACACAAGTTTCAACTTGTAAGTAATTTTTGTTCTGTTCATATTGTCTATATTTCTTTTCTTTTTCTTTCATTCGTTTGTACAGTATACTTTACTATTTCTTTTTACTTGTAAATGTCGGATACAAAAAAAAATCCAAAAAAAAAAACAAAAAGAATGGACTATGTGAAAAGAACCCAAAAGAGTAAACAAGGGTCAAAAATGAATTATTCAGTGTTTACTTCTCAGACTCTAAGTATGGATGTCATCCTCAAATAGGGGGAGATTGTTGGGGTCACTTAGATTTGAAGATGACCTCAGTCTCTCAATTTCACAGTTCATACTTAGAATAATTTTTAGGTTCTTTACAAGCAGTTTAATTGTATAAAAATGTTCGGTGAAGTCGAAGATCAACCGAAGAAACAAAGTAGAAGTATATCTTCAAAGCGGATTGAAGATAGAATTCTCAACCAAAGATTAAGCTGCTACTTGAAGACTTTTCCTAAAGTCTTAGCCAGGTCACTTGAAGATTTTGAAGAAGCAAAATTTTGAAGAAGATGAAATGTTAGGCAAGATTTTGAAGAAGCAAAACTTTGAAGAATATCAAAATCTTGAAGACAATATCTTCGGCAAGATCTTTGAAGAGGATAACATGTTAGGCAAAATACATGTTAGGAACATCTTCGGCAAAGAAGTCTTCGGCAAAGAAATTTTAGCAGGTATATTAACTTTATCTGCAGAATATATTCAGGATATCTTGCATTGACAGAGACATCATCCTAAGATCAGAAAAAGGTTCTTTGGACTTCTTATCTTCTTCAAGAAACATCAGCTTCAACAAGCAGGTCAACGCTTGAAGACAAAAGTGAAAAGACAAAATCAGTTTTCAGAAGACTGCTTCCGTTCTGCCTTCCAAGCCCTCCTTGACAAGTGTCCATTGCATTTATTGCATGAGGCACTATAAAAGGAGATCATCTTCATCCTTGCAACTCACCAGTTTACAGACTCTCAAGCTTTCAAGTGCTGGCGCATTACTCTCTCTCAGAAGTTCATTTGTGTTCTAAGTGTTTTACAATTGTTCTTCATTCTCTGTGTGTCTGTGTGTAAGATTGTTTGAACTGATTTATCTGTTCTGTTCCGCAACAATCAATAGTTTCTGTGTGTAATTCTTATTTGAAGTTTTCAATAAAAGAATTAAATTAAGTGAAAAAATTTGTGTATTGTATTCAACCCCCCCTTCTACAATACTTGTTTACCATTGCTATTCCATAGCTGGGACCAACAACGTTCTTTAATGTTATATATAAATATTTAAATTACAGTTATAACTAATAATTTTTCATCACACATCCAACATATTTCATAACTCTGTTAATTGAATACGCTAAAAGTCAATCTTTATCTAAAATAAATTACCGTATATGCATTTGCAACATATTCCATATCTATGAAAACAATAGAAAACATTTTTTATAGTTTTGCTAACATAAAATTTGATCATCGCGCAACGCGCGATGTTGAACACTAGTTAAAATGAAATTAGATGAAAAGGGAACGCAAACGTACCAAGCTGGAAGAAATAGATGGCTCTTCTTTTCCTTCTTTGACAATACATAGTTGCAGTTATCGAAACCTTCTGCGATTTTCATCACCGAATTGAAAATTAACTTGTACTAAAATTAAAACTATGACTTTTCTTGCATCAAATGCCTCCATAATCACATAAACAAAAATTGTTTGGTGAAGGTTTGAAGAGATTAAGAAGAACTGGTAACCATCAGTAACATCAGTTGCAACTGCTAACCATCAGTAACATCAAAAAACCAAAATGTGTAAAGGTGTAGGAGATTGGACGTATCGAAAACCTTTCTATCAAATATATGGTAGAGATAGCCCAAATCACAAATAAATTTGGATGTATAACCATAAATTTTGCATATATATTAAACATGGTTAAGTCACCTCACCCATAACTTGGACTCCTAAAACCCATTGAAACTTGAGAAATGTTGTTGGGTGTCTCCATGTTTGAAGCGTGACGACCACAATAGGTTGGAGATGGATTTTGCAGTGGGTGTTGTTCAAGCAGCAAAACCAAAATTATGCGTTATGAAGGTTCACCCACTTGATTTTGAGAGTGCCCTCAAAGATTTTCTAACGACTTTTATAACAAAAACAACCACAAGGGTTGTGGCGTACTGGTTAAGACCCTGGGGGATGTGATGAAATATCCTATCTGTCCAGGGTTCTAATTCAGTCGTACACAATAATTGTGGCCATTGAGGTTTAATCAAGATTGATGTCTTACAGTCATAATTTACCAAGGATTAATCTAGGCATAGCCTAAGACACTCTTCTAAAAAAAAATATAACAAAAAAGAGCTTGGTGCGATGGTTTTGGTCGTATGAGGTAAAGAGCTATTTAATTGGAGGTCTTTGGTTCAATCATTAGTTGTGGTGAATATGTAATTTTATTTATAAACAATAAGAGAAACTTCTATTACCATCCTTATCTTTTTCAATCATAAATTGTTTTCACAAATGTTCCTAAATCACATTTAATATTCTATTAATTCCCAAAAAAATTCCATTTTTTATTTATTAACTACATCCTCACGTCCTCTTGTAATTATGATATTCTTGTAAATTAGGTTTTCTCGAAAATATAGTTTTTCATCTTTTTTGATAGGGTTCCTGGGCCTTCGGCCCAGTACATCCCTGGCAAACACACCGACCGCGAAGTAATGCAGCCCTGAGATAATCCCCAGTGGGCACAAGTGCTGCGTGTGGGACTCGAACCCGGGCAAACGCTATGAACTCCCCAGGCCCTTACCACCACGCCACAACCCTTGTGGTTTAGTTTTTCATCTTGATTATTTGTATTTTGTAATTTACTTTTTAGTTATTACTTTGATTATTGTTGAAATCTTAGACAAATACAGAAAGAAAATAAGATGCATAGTTAATTTGATTTACGAAACATCTTATTTAATAGTGGGAGTTCTAGATGCACGATGAAACGAAGCTGAAAAACCTACAAAAAACATAGGACAATAGAAAACCTTTTATAGTTCCAATATCCGTTTCAATTGATGAAACCGTGTCGACTTTTGTCACTGACCAAACCCGTGATTTTGCAAATCTTTGATCCACCTTAGATAGTGCACCCGCTCAAAAAAAAATCTAAGCCCACCAATGTAGCCTAGATGGATTTTTAGTGGCATTATTATGTAGATGTACCATTTTCCTTACAAATAATATATATATATATATATATAGTGAGAGAAAGAGAGACTTGAGATCATGTGAGACCAAACCATTTCCGTGAGACCAAAATAATTACACTAAATATTCACAACAAAAGACTGTGAATGTATTGTGAAGGTAAACCTTCATACTGTTTTTGCTGTGAAGATTCGTTGTTTTGCTTACCTTCACAATGAATCGTTGTGAACTTTTAGTGTTATTTTGTGGTTTCACGGTTTCACGAAAACAGGTTGGTCTCACGTGAACCCAACCCTATATATATATATAATATATAAAAATATATATATATATATATAGAGAGAGAGAGGGGCTCCGTAAAATGCAAACATTGCATTTGTTGCACCCCTTACAAACCATATTTTACATATGTACAGACTGGTTCTGCATATATGCATTGTCTATATTAATATGAATATCTTCTATTATTCCATATTTCATTTTTTTTAAAATTTTACGATATAATATAGCATAGTCGTTGGAGTACAAAACTCTTACAAGACTAAACTCTTGCAATTAAATTTTTGTTATAACACAACTGTTAAAAACATCTCGATATATTTTATAGTTTTATGATAATTTTCTACAACTTTCAACTTTATAATCTAATGATAATATGATTATAAATGCCAAATCATTAATCTAAGAATTCATTGAAAAGCCAAAGTTCAAGTTTGTTAAAAATGTCACTTGCCAGTTGCCACCTGATGTAAACAATCTAAAAATAGATCACCATATTGTTACAACTTACAAGCAACCTTGAAATAAATATAAAATCAACGGAAATAATAATACTCACCCCATTCTATTTACATAATACAGTAAACATGTAATTAAACAAAAGTCTCAAATAATATAAAAAACAATTGATACAAAATACATACACCGTATGTTATTCTGTCTAATAGATACTGTAACATTTTTCATCATCATAGTCGTTTTTGGTCCTTGTGACTAACGATGTTAACAAGTTCTGTTAACTTTAAAATGTTTTACTATTTTGCTCATTTATTTTATTTAAATTCAAAATTTTAAATAAAACTATTATTATATTACGGATACCTATCCTACTTATTTTATTCTCCAACAGTAAACCTCATCGACCATCATGAGTTCGTCAGATCCATCACTTGCTCGTCCCCTTCTTCGATTCTTTTACAACTCCAGCCTTCTCCGTATATCTAGGTTTTTAATAGTCGAAAAATATTTCGGTCCCGCTTTCTTCTTGCACACATACCATTTGGTGTGTGTTTGTGTGTGAAAGGGGAAGGAGTGCAGAAAATGGTACGTGCTGGAAATGTTGTTTGACTACTAAAAAACCCTAGAACTATGGAGGAAGCCAAAGTCGGAGAAGGGGATGAGCAAGTAACAAAATCGACGAACCCACATTGGCCAATAAGGCTTACGGTTGGTGAAGAAAAAAGGGTGGAACAAGTAAACGTAATGTATTAACATTTCTATTTAATTTAAAATATATATAAAACTAAATAAAAGTAAAATGATCTACGTATAACGGATCCTGTTGACAGCGTTAGCTACATGAATCAAAAAGAAAACTAGCAACAACTACAAGGATAAAAATGTAATTAATTTAAAGTGTCAACTACATTCTAAAGTAAACAACAATCACATGAACTACATGTGTAAATTACTCATATTCATCTAAAGTACAGATGTAATTTACAAAAAAAGTGTACGTTCAAATACAATAAAATAGTTGTTGCGAGTAATCGGGCATTAAGCTGATGAGACCACATACGTAATTTAGATGATTTTATTATTATTTTTATGTAAGTTAGAGGAATTAAATGATATTTTTTAGTATATAAAATAGCGAAAGAAATCACAAGACTTGTGGCGTAATGGTTAAGGCCTTGGGGGATGTGACTCAGAAACCCATATATCCTGGATTTGAACCCCGGCGTTAGCAACTTGTGACCACTGAAGAATTATCTCAAAGCTGTATGTTTAGCAGTCAATCAACGACAGGGATTAGTCTAAACGAAGACTAGAAATACCCTTTAAAAAAAATTGAGAAAGAAATCAAATGGGTGAAAGGTTTCTTGAAATGCGTAGAGGTGGAGGTTCACGTGTCAAAGAAGTCACCAAGACCGTGCCTCGTACTCGTGGGGCCCTATCCTATCATGTTTCTCTCTCTGCCTTATTTGTCCTTTTCCTCCTTTATTTACGCCCGACGGCTGATCCTGATGCATGCATCTTTTTTTTATTATTTTAATAAAATGGAAAATACCCCCATACGACCCTACAAAATAATTCAAAATGAAAATGAAAATGAAAATTTAGTCGCCATCTGCCCATTCAAATAAATCTTTTATTATCATTTGAATCTTATTTATTGTATTTCATGCTCTTTAAATTTTTACTTATATTTTTAAAAAAAAAATTATGTCTTGATTAATTTATGTAAATTATTAAATACTAATAGTAAATGAATATAGAAAATGTTAGAAGATAAAAATTGGAAACTACATAATGTTATTTATTTATTTTGGTGTCACTTTTATCGTGTTAAAAAAAACTTTCTAATATTTATATTGTTATAAAAAATATTTATTTTATTATAATTTAATAAATCGCATAATTAATCAAAATATATACACAACTTAGTAAGAGTAAAATGATCAATATTATTTATTCTGTTCTGTCCAGTTATATCTTATCAAACGCGGAACAACTGTTCTGTCCTATCTCATCTTGTTCAGTTCTATCATGTCTGCATGTCAAACGGACATTTAAAGAAATAAATTTATTATAGAAGACAACTTAACTCATGTTTTAATAAAGAAAAACAAAAGTAAACATCTCGTTATTTTAACAAGCATAAAAATAAATAAAAATGCAAATGTCGACGTTAATTTATAATAGTAAATAAGACTTGTTATAATATGAACAATAATAGATCCGATTGTTATTGCAATCAACCCCACCATCATATCGTACAATAACTTCATTTTTGTCCACACAAACCATTCTACTCTTTAAAAAAAAACAAGGAAATAAATAGGAACCAATATTATTTTATCATACAAAAAGTTTAACCTTTTAAACCGTTTTAATACAAACTCCAAATTTAACACCCGTCACATGTTAATTGTGTATTTTTAACCTTAAAATACGAGTAAAATATTGAGATGAAACTGATACAATATTAGGTTTTTATCATACTTAAATCGTTGGTTTAGTTTAGTATAAAGCAATGTTCTAAAAAACGTGTGGAGGTGTAGCTTTGTCGTCACGTTATACCCATGGTGTCGAGATAAGGCGTGGAACTCGTTATGACGTGGCTTGGCCCGCCATGGCGCGTTATGGTCTTACAAATTTGTGTACTTTCGATTTTTCGAATCTATGTATTTCGAAATTCGATTTGAAGTTGCCCATTGGTATCTATTATAATTTAGAGTTTCTTTTATTTATTGTTTTATATGAATTTTCTTATTGATCAAGACACTGACATAAACACACACATATATACATATATATATATGATATATATGTTTGCCGTCTTAAGTCACGTCTTGGAAAACGTCATGACCTCGCCGTAACTCGTAAGGCTTGAGGCTTGACCTCACCGCCACGTCATGACTCACACCATTTAGAACCTTGGTATAAAGGGGGTGTTTGGGAGTGCTTATATTTTTAACTTATGCTTATTTGCTTATGTGGTGAGGAAAAGCAGTTTTTAAAAAGTGTTTGTAAAAAATTGAGGGTAAAAAGATAATTTGGATAGATAAGGAAATAAGAAGAAGTAAATAAGTAGGTATTGATTGACTTATCAAAAACAACTTATTTGTGGTGAGGAGAAACAAATAAGCACTTTTGATTTTTTTTCTATCCAAACACTCCAAACTGCTTATTTGCGGTGGAGAGAAGCTATAAGCATATAAGTCAAAAATATAAGCACTCTCAAACACCCCCAAAGTTTGTATCCCTATAAAATACACATAAAAATAACAATTTCGTTTAATTAATATAAATTTCTAATTTTAATCTAAAAGTTGTTGCTCTTCTAACATTTATTATATTAATTAAGCAAAGAATATCGTTGCATTTAATAAAAACTAACCAACAATTCTTACATTTTAGCGAAAATATAATTAGTGGCATCAAGTAACAAAGTTAATTTCATTATTTATTTTTTATCCCAATAATATATTTTTAATACCAGATTTCACTAATATTATTTTTTGGGAAATACGAAGAAAGGGCCGTATACGCAAATTACCATCAGGAGAAGGGTATTGTCGTAAATTCGTTGTTGCTGTCTACTTCCTGCTCCTTTCTGTTGTCTCGAAAGTATAAAACTCACCTCCGCCATACTCCTTTACTTCTTCAAACGCTATCGTCGGTTAATCGACCCCTTTTTCTCCGATCAACTTTCTGAGTTCAATCTACAACAACAATCTGCAAATATGTGTGGTGGTGCAATCCTTTCTGATATCATAGCTCCGACGGCTAATCGGTCGCGACGCCTCACCGCGGATCTTCTTTGGAACACCGATCTGATAAAGAAACCTAGTAAGCACTTCTCTAAGCCTCCACGATCTGATGTCTACGATATCGACGATGAGTTCGAGGCCGATTTTCAAGGATTTAAGGATCAGGTTGAGATTGATGAAGATAACAAGTCTTTTGCTTTCTCCGCCTCCAAAAACTTCGCTCCTGCTAGTGGTAATTTATAATTCCCCTCTTTTCTCGCCTTTGTCAGATGATTTATTTCTTTCTTTCTATCATGTTTGTTCGGTAAAAAAATTACAATTAAATGATTTTTTTTATTGGATTTTCTATTTGATCATAGTTTTGCTTGATGATTGTTATGGTAAAAGTTTGATTATTTTGTGAAATTTATTAATTTTGAAGCTTGTCCTCGAAAAGGGGTTTTCATTTCCATATTTTTCCTAAAGTGGACGAGTGTTGATTGCTTGCAATAAAGTTGAATCTTCTAGATCCGGTTGAGAAATTGATCTATTTTTCAAATTTCTTTACAAGAACTTAAAACCCCCAAACACTTAAATTCGAGTAATTTTTTTGATAACTCAAACGAATATCGCATCCCCCTTTTGTCTGTAGGCTCAAGATCTGTGAAATCTGATGATCAAGCTGAGAGATCTACTTCCAGGAAAAGGAAGAATCAATACAGAGGGATCCGTCAGCGCCCATGGGGCAAATGGGCCGCTGAGATACGTGACCCAAGGAAAGGGGTTCGTGTTTGGCTAGGAACTTTTAATACCGCTGAAGAAGCTGCAAGGGCTTATGATGCTGAAGCCAGAAGGATCCGTGGTGAGAAGGCCAAGGTCAACTTTCCTGATAAAGCTACACCGGCTAAGCCCAAATCACAGAAACCAACTCCTAAGGTTAACCCAACCTCGAACCAAACCACCAAGAACCAGTACTCTGGTTCACTTGGGTTTATGGAAGAGAAGCCACAAAGTAATCTTGCTGTTACCACCGATGATATGGTGGTGAAACCATTTGCTTCATCAGAAAGTGCTGCCTTTTATTTCAGTTCTGATCAGGGTAGCAATTCTTTTGATTGTTCTGACTTCCCATGGGGGGATAATTGTGCAAGAACTCCTGAGATCACATCTGTGCTGTCTGAAGTCGATGAGGCTAGCTTTATGGAAGATGCGAATCCTGCAAAGAAGCCGAAGATGGAGTCTGTAAACGTGGTTTCGGATTGTGAGAAGAGTGATCAACTGTTCTTTGAGATGCCGTATCTTGAAGGGAACTGGGATGCGTCTTCAATGGATGCTTTCCTCAATGGAGATGCAACTCAGGATGGTGAAAATGTGATGGATCTTTGGAGCTTCGACGACCTTCCTGCCATGATGAATGGAGGTTTTTAATCGAAAAACTTGAAACCCTTTTCATGCTTGTTTGTAAATAAGGCTTTACATGTCAGTACAATTCCATTTTCGTTAGCTTTTATATGCATTAACTAGTGTCTAATTGAGGATCTTTCAATTATGTAATGGTTTGTGTCTGTTTAAAACTATGATTTTGAACTCCATTTATATCTAAATGAAGATCGATTTTGAGTTTCTAATATTTGATACAACTCTTATCTTTCTTTGCTTCCCGCCTGCCCGATAACCCAAAACCTTACCCCCAAGTAAAGAATATGAGAATATATAGCAGCAGAAGCAAGAAAAACCTTTATAAATTCCAAGAAATGAATCAAGATTATGGATTTTCCAGCCCTCTGTTTTCAGTTTTCCTACAAGAAATGCTTTTGGTTTCTACTCCTTATGATTGCTGTGCTCATTTTGATTTCTGTTTTCTTTTCGTTGATCATCGTCTTCGTATTGAAGCCACGTAGACCCATCTTTTTGTTCCAAACGATGAACATTGTTTCCTACAAGTTTGATGTTTCAGATTCATCGACTTTGTTTGTCTCCTTGGTTGCTTCTGTTACCCTGATTGCACAAAATCCAAACAAAATCGGAATAAGTTACGATTTTTCAAAGCTCCAGATCCTCAAAGATGGATTGGTCATAGGATTGATCAGAACTCCCGAGTTTTATCAGCCTGCTAGAAGCCATAATGTTAGCGTCGAATTGAATCTCATCTTTGAATGTCTCGATATAACCACAATCATGTCAGGACTCGATACAAACAATCTTAGCATCAAAGTATTGGGCGATATCGTAATTCGCCTACGGGTACAACAGATCAAATTGCCAAAGATCAAGGTGGGTATTTTGCCTCCTGAAATTGAAATAATGGATTCATGTTCATTTTACAATCTTATTTAGGACATGAATTTGGTTTTTTTAGGTGGGTTTGGATTGTGATGTTGCTGTTGATGGCAGATATCTGACCTCCATGGATGATGAAATCACAAGCTTAAAAGCAGTCAAGAATCATATTGTATAAAAAAAAGCTTCATCTTTTACAAACTTTTTATCCTTTTGACATAATAATCATTCATAACCTTTATAAAATTGAATTTTGCAGGCACATTTTGATGCCAACTCACAGGCTTTCTCCAAGAAATGCTCCATAGGTTTTTACTTGTAAATTAATTGTCATAAAAGAGCAGATGCCAACCTCATCTGTTAAATCACTGTGGTTTCAATGAATTATTGAAGATGTTTGTATTAAATTAATCAATTTTGTTCTTTTTTATTTTGAAAATATATTAGTGTTCAATAAAATTATGTTCAAGGTCAAACTTCGATGATAAAAGATTTATATAATCTCTATGGACCATACGGAATATTATCTAATGTGCATGAAAAAAGTTGAATTCGTAACGAAAGCTCTAGTGCATTGCATAGAAAACCATGGATCGGATCGGATCGGATAGGATTGGTCTTGGTGAGGCATGTTACCCACGACATCAACATTTCACTTGTATGGTGTTAAATCAGAGTTTTATAAAAAGTGTTTGAATTAGTTTATGAAGATACCAAAACGTAATGAGCTGATAAGTTGTTTTTTAGGGGTGTTTGAGATTCTGCTTAGATATATATGTAAAATAACCAAAACACTTTAATAAGTTAGAACATAATAACTTCTACTTCTTATTACTGATATAAACATTTTTTTTAAAACTCCTTTTATTACCCGTATCTCACCAAAAACACGTTAACAAGCAGCAATTCCAAACAGCCCTTGTTACCGCTTAATACCTATAATCAATTAAGGGGTTGTTTGGCGGTTGCTGAATGGTTTGGTGCAGAATAATTAAGAGGCTTTTATCATATAGTACAAAATGAAATATGGTTGTTTGATAACTGTTTAGAATGAAATGTGCCGAATAGGCCCTAAATACTAAATCATTAAGAGGGTTTTAGAATCATTTCTTTTGCCAAATAGAATTTACCTATTGAGGTTACCTCTTAACTATTAAGAAGTAAACCGGCAGGCGAACCTGCTACCGAGATTCGAGTCGATTTGATAAACTTCCCTTGCGAGATTAGGAAGCAGGGCTCTTCTTCACCTCTGCTCGATAATCTCGATAAACTTCCCTTGGCTTCTTCCAAATCGCGTTTGCAGTGGAATCAAAATGGAGTTTTAAAAGCCTTTTGCATTTGCCAAACAAGCTTATTGACTTTTTGAAAAACCAATAAGTCAATAAGCAGATTTCAAAAGCAATCCCAAACACCCCCTTACAACCAAACAGACCCCTCTCCATCTTCCTCACGGCTTGCTTCTGTTCGACAGCTGAATCTTCTATACCTAGGTTCGTTTTTTGGGTCATAATTTGCTTTTCTCATGTTTACTGATTGGAATTCTATTATACATCATCGATGAAAAATAAATTAAATTTGTTGTGTTTGTTTCACTTTCTAGGGCTTCTTACGAGTTAACTAAAATGTCCAAAGTTCGAGCACTATGGCAAGCGTCTTTAACCGCCACTAAAAGAGGTATTTACGCTACTCCCTTCTGTGTTCAGATTCATGGTTAGCCAACAGTGTTCTTTTTCCCTTTCAAAGATAAATTGATCGATACACTCTGTAGATTGCATCTCAATTTCTCCAATTCACTAGCCGTCACAGAAATTTTCCTTCTTGGTTTGTTTGAACTGATTGTTTTCCCCCTAATTTATACACCTGAAAACCATGATTAGCTTGTTAGCGGGAGATATCCTAACTCATAAATTCATAACTAACCACAAAGCCACAACTTGGGTCACCATTGTTTCTTGGAA
Source organism: Saussurea involucrata (assembly GCA_033807775.1). Classification (NCBI taxonomy): domain Eukaryota; kingdom Viridiplantae; phylum Streptophyta; class Magnoliopsida; order Asterales; family Asteraceae; genus Saussurea; species Saussurea involucrata. The sequence continues at coordinate 125,601,998 of CM066318.1, read as the reverse complement.
GAGAGTATGAATGTGAGGGGAAAGAATGTGCATCAACATGTATGTTTGTTAACTTTGGTGGTTTTCATACCATTTACTTGTTGTTAATAAGGTTCAAATTATTAAATATATTCAGGATGATGCATTTTCTGTTCTTTTCACATTCATGTTGATCTGTCATGCCTTTCATAGGCTATGTTATGCTCTTTAAGCAACATTCAATCTTGATTTAACAGCTTGTGAGATCGATATTCATTGTAAGATGATTATATTTTCATCTGTGATTATGTAGCTCTCACGTGGAACATCGATGACATGCTTCCTCCTAGCGAGAGATTTATATACAACTTCAATTCAAAAGAAGAGCTTAAGAAATGGCATTTGTATTCAGATTCTGAATATGGAGGTGAGGATTCTTTTCTATGGATGGGATCAATTGGGGGAAGTTGAGTTATTCTTAGTAAAAGATTCATCGTATGCTGCTGTCTGAATGAATTAAGCTTTTCCCACCAACTGTTGTTCAAGCATACAATTAATTGGAAATCTATGCTTGAGAGTGTTGGAGTTTCACCTATCAAATCTTTATTCAAACTTCTCTGACCACCAAAACTACTTATTACAATTCAAACTATTATTGGAGTTTCACTTCTTTTACTTTGTTTATTTTTTGTCTGTGTCATTTTGTATTCAACAAAGAACGTTTTCTGGTAATGTTGCATCCAAATTTACTAATTTAGTGCTTGGAGGTGCAGGAATTTTCAGCTACCAAAGGCATTACCAATTATAACAATTGTTGAGAGTTCCTTCTAGAAGCTCCAATTCCATTTCAACCTACTTGTGCAATAATGGTTCCATTATCACGGTTATAACAAGAATAACTTTGCGCTGTTTATCATTATACAGGTCTATCAGCAGCAGCATTGGAGATCAATGATGGTGGAAATGAACGGAGTGGCCCTGGTTAGTAAAAATAGCCATATGAGGATCTCTCTCTGTGATTATTAGAAAAACCAATTTTGTCTTCTGATCCTTGATTCTTTAAAACATTATAGGAGTTTTCTCTGGGAATCTCTCTCTGGACGTTACGGAGGGTACAAAATGGAATATTAGCAGGAGCGGTTTCTGTGGAATGAGGTCTAAAAAGGTGGACGTCAATTCTGTAGTCTTATTCTAGACAGATCTTGCCATGAAATTACTTTCGCTGTTTGAGCAGTCTTAATAGGATTGTACGAATTACTAGGTTCATTGTTGCTGCATTTATGCAACTGAATTAATCATCATACAGCCAAGTTATACTAGGCATTTTATTGAACAAAACTAGGTTCATCAACTGCATTTGCCAAGATTTTGTTGATTTACAAATCGTATCCTGTGCATTTATTTTTGAAATTTGTTATAATTTAAAGGTCTATCTGTAAGCAGCTTAATCAGCTTGATGAGACTTACAGCTTATTCAGTCAGCTATAAATGACTGTTTGGTAGTGGGTTAATGATATAGAAAGTAGCTATTCAGTAAGCTTCTAGAGGGGGTAGGGCTTTATGCAGAAAGCCAAGTTTTTTTCCAAATCTTCCCCTCCCAATTAAAAAACACGCTTCTATTTTCTAAAAAACCCTCCCAAACAAAACCCTTTCCAATCTGTATTCTATACATACATATTAATCCACACGGACAACTTTATCCATACATGACTTAATGGAAAACCAACCAAACAGCCCCTAAGTTTAGTTTGTTTGGACAGTGTGTTGCCGTCTTTTTGAATGTAATTTGTCTAAGGATACTACAGACTAGGGATTTTACCTTGAGCTTTCTAACAGTATTATTGGTGATTTTCTTGCCTTCTCTCTGCTGCAGTTTGATGGCTTTATTGATTTAGATCCATATGATACTATAGCGCTAAAAGTTAAAGGAGATGGTAGGAGTTATATATCGACTGTAAGTTCTATATCCCAACATCTTCTATTCAAGGAAATCTTGAGAGGCTTGTAACTTGGCACTATAGTGAATCATTTCAAGTTCTATTTTGAATTGATACATTCTGAGTTCATCCTATACCTTTAATAATTTTGACGCAGATTTATACGGAGAATTGGGTAAATTCACCTGGGCAAATGGAAGACAACTCATGGCAAGCTTTTGTTTATGTGCCTAAAGACAACTGGGTTGTTGCAAAGGCAAGTTGAAATCCTCCTTACCAGTGTTAAAAACCAGTCGGTACTTTCTTATAGGATCTTGTTAGTTTTTTATATATGCTGCATTTTTGCTATCTTATCATGTTTCACAAACCTGGACTTTATGGGTTCTGTGCAGGCTTGGTTCTTTTTTTTGGCGTCATAGATCTGTGAATTTACTTTTTTATCCCAGTCAAGTCCGGGGCTGCAGTACTTTCAGTTGCACTTTGTTAATGGAAGGGTAAAATGGGTAATTACATAAAATTTGAAAATGTTATATTTTTCTTTTAAAACATCTAATTTAATTTACATATATCAAAATCAAAAGTCAAAACTAGAAAAAGGAAAACTGTCATTCTTGTTCTTTTTTGCTTTCTTTGGAATGTTGATTGATTAAAATAATTAGTAGAATTAAGAAGAAATGTTTGTATGGGTGTCCTGAAATGCATGAAATCTCCTCTTCCCCTCCTTTGATTGTTCCTATTCTAACTACGAAGAAAGCCTCAGTTTATGAAGTGGAAATAAAGATCAAAATTTGGGTCGGGCTTCGTGGATCAGGGTTTCTTTCTTGGTTTGTGTTCTTGATGATAAAGATTGACCTATGAATCTATAGGGGATGTTTACTTTTTCTTACATTAAGCCTGTATGGGTTAAGTTGTCTGTAAGTGTCTGGATATATCTGTCTTTCCGAGGGACGGGAAACCAATGGGTTTAAGGGGAAGGCAAAGAGAGGGTTGGATTTTTTCTGGGTATTTCTAGTATTAATTTGTTTGGGGTGGCTTCATGGGGACAAGGGAGGGGTCCTGGCTTATTCCATATAGTCATTTTAGCTTAATGGCTTAACTATTAAGCCGTAAAGAAGCACTCGTGTATGGCTGAGCGAAGAACCCGCCCATACCATTGAGCTCATTAAGCTGCAAGTAAACAGCCCCTATGTGTTCTTGATCAAGTTTAAATGAAAAGTTGAAAGATTATAGAAAAGTCATGTTTAATGTGATATAACTTTCGAGTATTGCAGATTCCTCTTGCACATTATCTTCCAACGTGGAGAGGAAACGTAATCGAGGCAGATATAGAAATGAATCCATCTAAAGTTGTTGGCATGTCGCTATCTGTGAACGCTGAAGGTGGAGTCCCGGGTACCGAAACTGGGCCAGGTGATTTTCGATTGGAAATAGACTGGATCAAAGCCTTGAGAACCGAATGAATTGTTCGTAGAATACGATCTCAACCGGGAAAATAATATAGTCTCTGGTTCTATGTTTTAATGATTTAGATGAGGGATATTCTCTGTAATGTGGTATTTTTGTTGCAGGTTTCCTGTATGAATTCAAATACCATTTGTAAAATTGTTGAAAAGACGCTCAAAACCAAATGTTGAATTGATTTTTTTGGAAGTTTAATGGTTTTTGGATTATTAGAATAGAATAGAATAAAAGTGAAGATCTTTTTTATGGTTTAGAAATGTATGTTATAATTATGTATTTTAAACATAGTGTAACTCTTTATTGTAACAAGGAAGGTCGCCACTGAATTTATTTTGAAATGATGATTTTATAATAATTGGAGTTATGCGCTTTAAAGTACAAATGGCTTAGGCTTTGTTTGATAAGCTAGCTGTTGACTCATAAGCTAGCTAGTAGCTGATAAGGTAGTTGATAGCTGATAAGCTAGCTGATGAAGAAGTCACGTTTGGCAAAAGTAGCTTATAAACATGTAAAATGACCAAAAAAGACATCTTCAAAAAAATTAATATTTAATAATAATAAGAGGTAGTAAATAATAATAAGGGGTAATATTGAAATATTCACAAAAAACTATTAAAACGCTACTCCAAGTAGCGTTTCAAAAAGCTAGCTTATAAGCTATAAGCTAGCTTATAAGCTATAAGCTAGCTTATGGTCAACCAAACATGTACCCCAGAAAAAAGCTAGCTTATAAGCTAGTTTTTTTTTTGCCAAACAATGCCTTAAACTGCAACACACTATATTTTGTGGTGTTGTTTGTGGAAATATTCAAACTATGCAACCACAAAGGTTGTGGCGTACTAGTTAAGGTCCTGGGGATGTGGTGGAATATTCCATCTGTCCAGGGTTCGAATCCAGGCGTACACAATTATGGTCACTGAGGTTTAATCAGAGCTAATGTCTTACGGTCATATATTGTCAAGGAATTAGTCTAGGCATAGCTTAGAACACCCTTCTCAAAAAAAAAATCAAACTATGCGATAAGTTTGTGGTTTTGATCATAAACCGCAACGCATCATAAACATCACAGCATCGTTTGATAAAGATAAGTTTGACTTATTTTATGAGTACATGTTTGGATAGAGATAAGTTAGCTTATAATCTAACTTGTTGATAAGCTACTAGGAGACTTTTTTCAATTATACACTCATTAATGTTAGTTATTATTTATTAACTATTAATTATAAATAAATATTTATTATTAAAATAATAATTATTACTAATTATTAAGAAATATTAATTGATTTTAGATTATACATTGATATTAATATTTAATTATTTAGAATTATTGTTAATCATATGACTTATTTTTATATTTTTTTAGTGCTAGTCCATATATTTTAGTTATCAATTACTATTATTTTTCTAATTATTATTTAATTATTTTTTTATATTATATGGAATGGTTATTTAAAATCATAAGTTAACGTAGATATTTTCTAAAATTTGTTTTAACAGATTCAAACTTTATAGTATATATAATATAATAAATTATATTATTTAATTTATCTTTACTAATTTGTTTGTATTAGTTAACATATAATATTACTATAAATTAGTATTAATTATATTATTAAATATTGTAATTGATAATTTTTTCAAGATGTCATTTTTAATCATTTTATATGTTTATAAGTTAGATTTTGTCAAACGTGACTTGTTATCAGCTAGTTTATCAGTCATCAGCTGGTTTGCCAAACATTGCCAAATTGTTTGTCTAGTGTTTGGTACGACTAGGGCTAGATATGATAGGACTAGACAAGTTGCCCCTAAAAATTATTTGATGATTTTATACATCTTATGATAGTTATAAATGACACAAACCAGTTAAATATTTAAATAATTTAATTCATAAACTTTTTTACATAATTTTCATATGCATAAACACATACATATATGCTAGTTCCAAATTTTAATGAAAATTTTGATATAATTAATGGTAGTTAGAAAAAACCATGTTCGTACAAAATAAAAACTATGTTTTATTCAGTTTAGAAGATCCGTATGAACTGACGAATGCTTGGTGGGGTTGTTGCAACGATAATGGTGGTGAAGGTAGAGGCGGTCGTGATTGGTAGAGAAGGTGGTTATGGAGTGTGTGAAGATAGTGGACAGTGGTAGTGATGGTCGATAGTTGTGGAGGAAGTAGTTTTGGCTGATGTGGTAGAGGTAGAGGTAGAGGTGGTGGACAACGGTGACTGTAGAGGATGTAAAAGGTGGCGGACAAGAGGCGTGGTGGAGGTTGTTGCAGTGACAGTGGTGGTTGAGGTAGAGGCTGTGGTGGCTAGTGGACGACGATGATTGCGAAGGATGTGAAGATGGTTGATAGTGGTGGATGAGGTAGTTGTGGACGACGTGTTGAAGGTAGAGGTGGTGGCAAACAATGATATTGGTGGCCGATGGTGGTTGTCGAGGTGGCGTAGGAGGCTGTAGTAGTGGAGGTGGCTGGTGGTGATCGTGGCGGCGACAACGATGGACGACTATGACCATTAAAACAAATATCATATTAGAGTTATATCAAATGATGGTAGAGTGGTTAATCTTTTAGTTTCCGTCTCATCTTTGTCCCATCTTGTTCCACCTATTTTGGTGGAACAAAAAAGAACTTTATTTTTTTTTGATCGGAAAGTTAACACACACACGATCCAGCGGTATCGGGCCTCCATTACGGGCAACCCCACTAATCCGCTGCGACCCGGCCAAGCCTTTGGCTGAACCCGACCAGCAGGGTAGAGGGTCCCATAGACTGGACCCACCCGAACCGGCCCCGGCCCCGGGCCCGAAGGACCCGACCCAGAGTCTGGATATCTCTGGAGAGTGTCGCTCGTGGGAATCGAACCCGGGTAGTGCGGCTTTCACCCCGCACCTCCCAGGATGTTACCTATCCAACTGACGTGAGATAGTGGATTTTTGTCGTATCTCATATCATACCAAATATAGTTTTATGCCGTCCCGTCATATTTTATGTACCAAAAACAACCTTAATACACAAATAATTTAGTTAAAATTGATATAAATAAAATAAATTTTAATTAAAATAGAATGGAATGGGAGGTAGATATTTTGGTGCAATTAATGTAGATTAAACAACTCTATCATTGTATTCAAGAAACCGGGTCTTCACTTCCACTTCCACTTCCAGTTCCAATTCCAGCTGTAAACATTTTGTGATTGATATTTCATATCACGCAAATTTGAATTTTATGCTTAAAACAAAAAGCAACTTAAAAATAAAAAAACTTGAGGTTTAACAGAAAAGTAATGATATCGGGATGATTACATACATGATGGATCTTAAAAAATTCTTCCAATATATCGGTTTTAAAATATTATCTCTATATATATATATATATGCATAAGCTTTTTATATAAAGATTAGCTATTTGATAAATTTAAGTCCTGAAACGACCGATAAATCAAACCCCTTTAACGGATGGAATATTTCTATAAAGCATATCTTGGAGATAATGGCACTCTCTAAGCATAGAACTCAAATTCACATTATAAAATATCCCAAGCTGCTACAATTGTGGATTTAGATCCCTCTCCCAAATGGGTCCCACATCCGCACACCGAATTCATCACCAGCCGTCCATCTCTCCCAATCTCACATTTCCTCAAACACCCATATGCTTTTCACGCAAATAAAGAAAGTCGTTATACAAATATCATCAAAAGTTTCTACAACTAATCACATATTATATATATATATATATATATAGTTGTTTGGGTGGTTTCTAGAGTATTCTTGCAGACTAGCATCAACATGACTCATGGCTACTACTGCTGATTTCACCATCCTTCCCTTTTCTTCTGCTTTCTTTACATCTGCACACCGAATTCAACTTCTGTTATTACTTTAAATTGAAGAATTTGTCGACAACAACTTAGATTTTTGGGGTTGTCAACTATCTTTCGATCTGGGTATTGGAATTATGGGTGGAAATGGAGAAAAAAGTAGCGATTTTTATCAAGTTTTGGGGTTGAAGAAAGAATGCACAGAAACAGAGCTCAAGAATGCTTACAAAAAGCTTGCACTGGTCAGAATTTATAGAACTCAATCTTCTCTCGATTCCATTAATAAAAACCCAACACTTGTTTCAATAAGTCTGTTTCGATCCCTTTTTGCTTGTTTTTGTGGCGGCAGAAATGGCATCCCGACCGGTGCTCCGCGGCCGGCAACTCCAAATACATCGAAGAGGCCAAGAAGAAGTTTCAGGCCATACAAGAAGCCTATTCTGGTAAATTCTTATGATCTTGAATCGTATCTTGGAAAGTTATTACAACAATTTATATAAGATCATACCAGCACTAATGCACCGGATCCCAGAACTCGGTTGTTAAGCATGCTTGAGCCAGAGTAGCATCAGGATGAGAAGTATTGCACGGAGATCATACAACAGTTTATATAAGATCTAACAATACTATGTTCTTGAAATTCTTCAAATTTAAGTTCTATAAAAGGGTTTGAACACAAAATAAAAAGTTAGATGTTTTTGTTAATCTCTCTAGGATTTGGTCAATAATCTGCTGACCAGCTTTCTCTGTTTTCTAGTACTTTCCGATGCAAACAAAAGGTTTCTGTACGATGTAGGAGTTTACGACAGTGATGATGACGAAAATGTAAGTTGGTTCTTCTTTTTTAACATTAAGGGCTCGCATAGTGCCACTTTCACTTACCTTACTGAATGATGACAGTATTGGCCATCAAAGTTGATTCATGGTAAACAACTTTTACTTAGACAAGCGTTTACAGGGTAAAAGTCATTCTACTTTGCTTACCGGGTAAGAGTTTCAGCCTTTGTTATGCCTCTTACCGGGTAAGTATCTTATGTCTAGATCCTTATCATGATTACATGGATGATAAGTGACGTTCAATTAGCACCTCCCACAACAAGTGTTTGATAAATGACCCTTTATTTCTTTTAAAACTTTGGTATTAAAGTTGAAAGAACCAAACCAAGAATCTTTTAAAGCTTGGCTCTTTCTTGAGCACCGAGTGTTCCGCAATTGGGCCACCATAAGAACGAAGGGAAAAGGTTGCCGGTTCGAGTGGTTACCTGGATTTTTTTTCCTCCAAGGCTTTTGGATTAGTCCAAATACACGCAAGCTGATCCGAACACAGAGAGGAGAAAAAAGGGAAAGAACATGATTTGGCCCACCCTTTAATGGCGTTGGATCTCAAGAAATTAAATACTCATAACTGACTTTTGATCTGAAAAGTCAAACTTACTACCCAAAACGTATATCAACATTCATGATTTTGGCTATTTTAGATCGAAAATACTTCAACATTTTAACAGTTTGATGTTGGAAGCAGGGGATGGCGGACTTCATGAGCGAAATGGCATCGATGATGAGTCAAAATAAGCCCAACGTAAGCTCTCACTTCTCTAACTTCCTAATCAATATAGAAATAGTTGGTCGACCCTATAATCTTTAATCAACTTAAAACCATGATTAAAGTTACCAGTAGTTTATAAAGAATTCATATTTTCTTTAATCAATGTGGGACCGGGACGGTTTGTAACACTAAAAAGATGACCATGAGCTAGAAATTAGTAATTTGGCAAATTGTCGTATGAATCTTATGTTTCTACTTTAAGTTTGTACCCTTATTCGACCAAGTGGGCTCCCAATGGTCCAACATGAGGATCTAGAAAAAATTGGTAACTCTAATTCTTCTAGTAGACCCTTATATATGTGTGGGACCCGCATCAACTTGTTATTGTCTGCCGATGGTTTCTTGGTGCGGTGTTTGGCATTATGTCATTTTTGTTGTCGATTCGTTCTTAGCCATTCAAAGTTAATGAACGAAAACTTTGATCTAGTCCTAATTCATATAGAGTGGTTTTAAACTCGAATTTAAAGTAAATATGGTTTTGAACAGGAAAACGGAGAGAGTTTTGAGGAATTAAAGGACTTATTTGAGGAAATGTTTGAAAGCGACATGGAGTCGTTTGGTTGGACCTCCCATACAGAAACCTCGACTTCTTATTCGTCTTCTTTATCATCGAGCTCTACTTCCTCTAGCAAGCGAGGCTCCTCAGCTATGTCGAATACCAAAACCGAAGACCCTTTGTGTTTTGATGCCCGTTTCCAAGGATTTTCATTAGGGGTTAGTTTTAGTACACCACTTTCTCAATCTTTACGTGAAAGCACATGATTTATTTGATTTCCATAACGTTGTTTTATGGTTTTTGTGGTGTTTAAAGACAGACGGATACGAGGTGAGGAGCGGCGGGAGGAGGGTGTCGTCGAGGAAGGGGAGACATGCTTAATGTTGTTATCCGATACAAGACTTGTTACCCGAAACATGTTCCTCAACTATATGACGACTGACAACTTTAAAATATTTGATTTAAGATCAGCGGAACAGTTTTATTTAATGTTTTTATAATAGTTGTAACTAATACTCACCAAAAGTGGATTTAAACTCGTTGTTTCTTTATGCAAAAGTGGGGTATTGTGAAATGTAGTTTTCCATGGGATGCAAGTTGAAATAAATATTTATTATGGTCATTATATATACCTTAAGGGAAAGAGGCACAAAGGGGACCATTCTCCTTTTGGAATTCATTATTAAATATTTACCCAACTTGCACAATCTTTTTCTTACTTTTTTAATTTATTTTAGAGTAAATTACATTTTTAGTCCATGTGGTTTGTTGAAAATTTATATTTTCGTCCTTATGCTTTTAAAATTTCGATTTTCATCCCTATGGTTTATAATTCATCACCTTTTTTGTCCTTATGGTTTGTAATACTTTTTTATTTTAGTCATTCATACTTAAAAGTAGTATTTTGGACTTAGGGACCAAAATAGAAATGAATTGCAAACCATAGGGACGAAAAACAAAATTTTGAAACCATAGATATGAAATCCGCAATTTTTAGCAAATCACAGGGACGAAAAACGTAATTTACTCTTTATTTTATAAATTTGTGTATTTTAGAATAGCCGACTTTGTTGATCAAGACTCAAACTCATATATTTTAAAGTTTTTTGATTTAAAATATTGATAATTTGACGTATTTTGGGTGGTTTCTTTTCTCTTTCACCTAGATGGTTTTATCGATTTTATATACAAGCCTTTTCGTCTTAAACGAAATGATCTTATCGAATTAAGCTTACTTTTTTTAAATCATAAAAGAACTGTTTTGTCGGGTTGTTGCAAAGCTCATCCTTGCTCTTGATACACAAACCTTGATCTAGTGATATCTTTTTGGAGTCAGCACTGATATAGTTATATGATGCCATGACCTTGTCTCTTACAGTATTCATAATGAAGATATAGGGGGTGTTTGGGAGTGCTTATATTTTTGACTTATTTGCTTATAGCTTCTCCCCACCGCAAGTAAGCTGTTTGGAGTGTTTGGATAGAAAAAATCAAAAGTGCTTATTTGTTTATCCTCACCACAAATAAGTTGTTTTTGATAAGTCATTTCATACCTCCTTATTTCCTTATCTATCCAAATTACCTTTTTACCCTCAATTTTTAACAAACACTTTTTAAAAACTGTTTTTACTCACCACTTAGTATCGATTAATTTATAACTGATATAATATTGTTTCTAACAAAAAGATAATATAAAGGGCATTTTTCAAGCCATGACACTCTATCTTGATCGTAACAAGAGTGACATGATTATAGGGTGTCCTTTTTTTTTTTAAAACAACCATTTATGTCATAGTTATTAATGTTGAAACAAAACCGTTGTAAAGAAAATTATCATTTACGTCATATATTATATATTTATATAATGTAAATATATAAATTGGAGTCAGGATCGCATGAGAACTTAAAATATAGTATGAATGGACAAGTATAATAGTGTTATATTTGTAAGATTGGATATGATTTGAAATTTCATTTTCATTTTCAATCCTAAGGCCATCAGTACCCCATAAACCCTATCTTTCAAAGATTCCTCTCCACCTCAGCGCCACATCAGCTTTTCTCCCATCCCTCACTCCATCCCTCACGATCCCTAAACATCCGTACCCCATTCCCTCAAACCCTTTTGCCACCTCATTTATTTTAATTCTTTTATTTATACATTTAATTATTTAACAAAATAAAAATATTTATATATTTTTTAATAAATAAAAATAAGATAAATAATAAAAATTAAAATTCATATCATTCATTAAAAATAAAAATTACAAAATACAAAACACTACCAATTATGAAATTTTTGGAGTTGCTTTTTTCTCGCTAAAGTAGCCCTCAAAGCGTTTCCCGTAAGGTGATCATGCGGGGCTATGAAATACTCGAAGTCTTTCTCAAATCGGTTTGAGCGTTCGATTTCGAGATCGAGTTTTTTCATTTTGTATTCCATTGTATCATCAATCTTGTTGTTGAACGTCGTCAACAACTGAGTAACACTTTCGTCCGTATTCGCCCCGGACGTATTACTCGTTGATGATTTTTTTGCCTTGTTTCTCCCGATGGGTCGTTGAATTTGCTCGTCATCGTCATCATCGGAAGGTTGGGTACGTTTTGAACCCCGCGATGAAGTTGTCGTCATCGTTGGAACGGCTCCCCATTTTGGACATTTTTTTAGGACGTCCCAAACTTGTTCGTGAGTGAAAGCAACTTTATGGCGTGCTACATACCGTTCGTGTGCCGTTCGGGATATATCGGCCTCACTCATCCCGCTTGATCTATTATTGAGCAAGTTGTTGTAGATGCCGCCAAACGAATTAACTCTTTTATTGAGGTCGTTGAACTTGCTATTGAGTTGATGGGTTGATCTATAACCTGGTTCACGACCCATGCGAGTAAAGAACACATCCCCGATTCGGCCCCAAAAATTTCCTACATTTATGTAAAATTAAGTATAAGAATAATAATAATAATAATAATAATAACAATAAAAATAATTACCACCGCTTTGTGCGTTACCGACCACGGGGTCCTCCGAAACGTCAACCCACGCCGACACTAACGCGAGTTCCTCGGCTCTTGTCCACGTTTGTTTGGCGGCTTTCGTTCGTCTCGGATTTGATGGTTCCGGGTTAGATTGTTGTGTCGGGATAAATTGTGGTGAGTTCGGGGTAGAAGGTTGGGTTTCCGGAACAATGTCGTCGTCGAGATTGATTGCGGGTGAAGGAAGATTGTAGTTGGCCGGAGTAAAACCTTGTTCAATCAAACCGGGACGTGTAAATTGGTAAGGAAATTGTTGCGGAATTTGTTGGTGAAATTGTTGGGGAAATTGTTGCGGATATTGTGGCGGATTTTGTTGCGACCATTGTGGCGGATTTTGTTGCGACCATTGTGGCGGAATTTGTTGCGAAAATTGCGGATGATAACCTTGTTGTGTAAACGCTTGGAAACCAAGCTCTTGATCTTCTTGCGATTGTGGTGTATTCGGTCGGTTACGACGGGATGTAGGTGTTCTGTTTGGATTCATGATGAGAGAGGTGTGAAAAATAAGAGGTTGAGAGAATTTGAGAGAGTTTGAGAGGTGTGAGATTGAGAGAATTTGATAGTGTGAAAAATAAGAGGTTGAGAGGTGTGAGAAATAAGAGGTTGAGAGGTGTGAGAAATAAGAGGTTGAGGGTTAAATATATAGTGGGATTAAATTGAGATTTTTTTTTTTAAGAAAGAGCTGTTCAACGGTTATTTTTTAAAAAATTTAATTAAAATTTTTTTTTTTTTAAAAACCCTCGGGATGGATCGGGATCCCATCCCCGAAAACCATCCCTTCCCGCATGCCCATCCCGCCCCGTACCCCATCCCGCCCTCACCCCGCTGCCACCTCAGCCCTTCCCGAGCCCTCCCCGCTTGGGGTACGGAAGGCCTAAGTTTCGTTTAAAAGATTGTTGGGGTTTGAAATCCCACAAATAGGGGATTTAGATATCTTAGAGCATCTCCAATTGATGTTCTTACAAGAACCTCATTTTTGCACTTTTTGGTGTCACTTCATTTTCAACTCATTAAATTAAAATTTTATATAAAAATCCATAATGATAGTTCTTATAAGAACCTTATTTTTGTGGGTCCCATATATTTATCAACATAAAAAACTATTATATATTTATAAATAAATATCAAGTATTTAAATTAAATATCAATAGAAATGAATAATATGTCACTTTACACCAAAAATCAAGGTAAGAACTTAGAGAAGGTTGAGTTCTAATAAGAACTCTTCACAATGGTAGTTCTTACAAGTCACTACACTTTTTGCTTGTAAAAATCTTGCATTAGAGATGCTTTTACAAGGTTGTTGGTATTTTGTAGGATTTATATGTAATAATATTTTAAAATATGTTGAAAATATTGGTTTTATAATAAAAAGATAATTTAACTATTTTTATAAAAAATTGTAATTTGTTTATATAAATTTGTAGTTTGTTTATATCAACTATTTATAAAAAAATGCAATTCAGTTCTTTGTCAAATCCTACAAATCAAACACACCAAAAATTCTAAATTTCTTTTATTCCAAATCTTTCCATGAAATCCAAATCCCTCAAAAACCATTTCATCAAGCTAAACCATAAAAACAGTCGTTGGGCCCTGACTCTAGTGTCATTAAATTTTGCTAGTACAAGTCTTTCCCGCTCCGTTATGGCAACAAGATTTTTGTGGAAACAACTTATACGATGAAATGAAAACGATTGATAACTTTAAAACTCTTGATTAATAATTGTTTTAATTATGTTTTATATCAAATTTTCCAAAAGTGGCTTCAAACTCGTTGTTTTTTATGCAAAAGTGTCGTTTAGGGTGTCCAAAAACATAATTTCCCATTGGATGCAAATTCAAATAAATATTTATAATTGTCATATTTTGAGAAATGTATGCTTTAAGAAGGGGACCATTCCTCTTTTGCAATTCCATTATTAATTATTAGGCCCATTTGTACAACCTTTTTCCTTTTTAATTGATGAATTCGTTGATCAAGATTGGAAAGTAAAATATTTTAGGGTTTTTAAGTTAGTATACAGGTAATTTGATTTTCTTGGGAAATATGTCGTGCTTTCTTTTCTCTTAGAACTAGATGGTTTTACCGACTCGAGGAGAAAATATATCGGTTCCTAAACAAGATGACCTTATTGAGTTAGAAATTATATTTTAAAATCATAAAATAGCAGTAAAGCTCGTTCTTGCGCTTGACACACGAGCTTCCAGTTTTGTCGGAATTTAGGAAACGAGTATTATGTGGTACCATTTTTAGAGTTAGAGTGATGTGAGTCTCATGGTGTAATTGTTTAGTAAAAGAATGATAAAAATTATCGATACAATTTGTGTTTTTATCTCTTTCATTACTTAAAATTGTTGGTGATTTTAGGGTCAGTAAACATTCTGGTGTAATTGTGATTTACTGAGATCGACTGAATGACGAGGCAAACATATGTGAGTGAGGAGGTGCAGAGTGCACATTTACAAATGTTGCCCCTATCACCTTAGATCGCCATAAAGTAGGGGTCAAGTGGGTCGCGCCCCCTTGCGGGGGCAGCACCCCTAGCGGGGTTCCAAAGGGTTGAGCCGTAACTCTAAATCATACAGAGCTCTGGACGTGAGCATCTAGACGTTTTCCAAACTTAGAAAATCAACCAAGGTAGAGATAGCTCTGGTCCTCATGCCATCTCGGTTGTCATGTTTAATATTTTGACCCGTAATAGATTACATATGTTGTTCTTAAAAGACCAATAACTATTCTATTTACTATCAGGGGCGGATCCAGGATTCTAGGTTAGGGGGGGTTCGAAGATGATAAACTGCCACGCTTGCCTGACCGCGAGAAACCTTAGGGTAAAATAATCTTTAACAACAAATCAAATTAACTTGTCGACTTAAGGCATTCAAACAAAATGTTAATGTGAGATATGTAATTTAATGTTTGTTGTCCCAAATCTCATGAGATTTTGAGGAACTTTTACGTGCGATAATTGTGTAGATAAGAACACAAAAAACCATGAATATTGTATCTTTTGTTTGTGAAATGTTACAAGTAAGATAAACTTTTTATTTTATAAGTTTAATCGAAGCTCAAAATATATTTTAATCATCAAGCTAACATTATTTTATCAAATAACATAAATAACGTCAATTTAAATATTAATATTGTATCATATATATTTATGAGCAAAAAATAGGTTTCACAACTCCTTAACGAAAAACGATAGAAATTAACACTATAAAAAAATTAAATCCATATCTTTATATATATAAAAGCAAAAACCATGAAAAATGACATGGCACAATGTGGATTGAGATTTCACAAATATTGAATTGTGGTTTACTTTGGCTATCCCACATTGATAAAAAGTTGAAATGTTGGAACATGAAGTTGATTATAAAAAAAGAATAATGCTAACTTTTTTACATGACTTATGATTTATTTTAATCCCTTTTGGATTAAAGAGTTAATTTTAGTTTATTCATGTTGAATATATAATATATATTGCATTACAATTAAGAGCATCTCCAATGAAGGTTGTTATAAGAACCTTCTTTTTGTACTTTTTGGTGTCATCTCATTTACATCTCAATCTTTATCTTTATATATATAAAAGCAAAAACAATGAAAAATGACATGGCACAATGTGGATTGAGATTTCTCAAACATTGAATTGTGGTTTACTTTGGCTATCCCACATTGATAAAAAGTTGAAATGTTGGAACATGAAGTTGATTACAAAAGGAGAATAATGCCAACTTTTTTTACATGACTTATGATTTATTTTAATCACTTTTGGATTAAAGAGTTAATTTTAGTTGCAAATTTTCTTCATGTTGAATATATAATATATATTGCATTACAATTAAGAGCATCTCCAATGGAGGTTTTTATAAGAACCTTACTTTAAATAATCACACCATTATTACATTTCGTCATCTTCTCACCAATGTGGGATAAACAAGACGCAACATTTCACGATTTGATTAAGTCTCAAATCTCATAATGATTCAAGTGTTTAATGGAAAATAACTACTACTTTTTGAAAATAATTGAAATAAACTTATTTAATTTCATATTATAAATTTGTGGTGCTTATAGAACTTTCTCGCCACCGCGCGAGCGCGGTGCCACACACTAGTATATATTAAAGGAAAATCCACTAAGAATGATGTGGCACATTGTTAGAGTAGGATTTGGCTAAAGAAATTTTCTCATTGTTTTGAATTTTTTAAATATTGAATAAATTAAAGAATATACTACCCCTAAATGAAAAACATGTATTTCATTATAAGAGGTTTTTTTGGTAATTTCATTTCCACTTTAATTAACTTTAACTTTCAAACTACACAACTTCCTAGAGATATTTATTATAGTCTTTTCATATTTCCATCATCTAATTAAGAAAAAACCTACAATAAATGATGTGACACATTGTTACAAGATGATTCTTTATAAACATAATTAAGTTAAAGACGTTATAAATGTTAGTTAAGTTAACGATTTTTCTACCCGTGAATAAAAAATGTGTATTTCATTATTCTTTCCAAAATGATAACAAAATTTCGAAACCAAAGACGTCTTTAATTGAGAAACTCGCATCAGTAGTTCACATATATCTAAACATAAAATATGAAGTTTCTTAGGTATCATTTTGTTGAAGAGTTATTTCATAATTCATTTTTTCTGAAAATTTTAGATTTTTTAACTTATTTTGATGGTTATATTAATTGTCTTTTATCAACTCATAAATGTCCTAGACTTTTCGGTTTTCTATTCCGTTTTTATCCCGTCTATATATTACATCTCATTTAACATTTTTCTTTTGTTTTACTGAATCCTCCATCATATTGCAAACTATACAACCGAATGTCTAATGAAGATAGAATGATTTTTCTTTTATTTTACCGAATTCTCCATCATATTGCAAACTACACAACCGAATGGCTCATCAAGATAGAAGCTACATTTTATGGTTTATTTTATGTTTTTATGTGAGCTATTTGATGTTATTGATGTGTTGTGTTTTTTTTGTAGAATTTTATCGTGAAACCTTTATTCTTCCTCTATAAAATCCATGTAAGAGTTGTTATATTTTATTTTATGATTTGTCCCGGTTATATATTGTTGATAAATGTTTTTATTCCATGTTATTATATTTGTTAATTATTGTTACGTCTATTGTTCTGTGTGATATGTCGTATTTATGTGTCTCTAAATAGTTTTTTATTGTTCATATTGAATGTTATATAACCATAAACTTTTTCAGGTAACAAATAATACATTATATTTTATGATTTGTGTGAGTTGTTATTGATGAATGTTTTTTTTTCAAAATTTCTTCCTTATTATTATATTTTATTCATTATGGTTTTTCATCCCTCATTTTTTGAAAGTTATTTATGTTGTATGTGTTTTACTTTTTATGTACCTTTTTATTTTGCATAACTTTGTTTTACTAATATCGTTGTAGTTATTCACGTTTTATTTTTTGTTTCTTGACAACAGTTGTAATTATTATGTGTAAACCTCTTCATAATTTGTTAATAATTAAGTTGTAAAACAAACATTATTAGCTAAAATGGAAGACTAATTTTGTGTACACTCATTGTAACAGTTAATATTCCACATATGATTGAAACTAACCATCTTCGTACAAATTTTAACTTTAATGTCAAATCAATATTTTGCAACAAAAAGAAGTGTATGACATTCTATTTGTTACAAGAAACAATATCAATGAAAATATATACTTTACATCTAAACAATCCACTAAATTTACTGTCTTATACTACATCTAATTAGTTGTCATTTATCAAATTGCATTTTATCTTAACCTAATACGGATTTTCTAACAATAATTTTTTGCCACCGTCCAACACGAATATATAAATGAAGGCTATAAGGTATTAACATGACATAATGAAAACTTATTATCCTCAAATCAATATTGTAATTAAGCTTGGGTTATCCCACGTTGATAAGAAATAGAAATATTATAAAATGTAGTTGTGTATATGAAAGGAGAACGATAACTTGAAAATCAGTATCGGATTCTTCACAAATAATCACAAATATTAATTTATTTAATAACTACAACTTTTCTTATACAACTGCAATTACAATAAAAAATGGAAAGAACTATTTATTAAAGTTCTTAACACACTAATAGTTGCCATGTTATTTTTCGGTTAAGAAATTACCTTTGGTAAAAACAACACTTCTTACATAGTACTTTTATGTATGGAGAACAAGCTGAAGAATCACTATTATGCACGTGCTAATTTGGTTAGAGTTTAGAGTTATATTTGCAATGAGTAGACACACCTATCATGTTGGACTCAACTTTACATATTGAGTTTTATCTAAAATACTCATCCTTTTCATTTTTTTGAAACGAATCACAATATTTATTGCTACTTTTTGTCATGTTTAACATCGACGTTATACTTCATACAATGTTCTCACATCTAATGTCATAGACTCTAAAATCGGATAAAATATACAACTAAAAGAATTATAATTTCACACCATAACCAACTTATATATGTAATTTTGATCATAAGATTTCGTTACCGCGCAACGCGCGGTGTCACACCTAGTTATATATATTTAAACTTTGTATATGTATATTAATCTGGAATTAGTGTATTTAATTTTCATTTTTGATGTAATAAGTTTCTTAAAAACATTTGCACATATAAATACAATTAAGAATGGTTTTGGTAATAAAAACATGGAGATAATATTTTTTATAAAACATTTATAAATTTAATTATAGTTGAGGATAAAAATATAAAAGACTAGAACCTTCAAAAAGAAGGATTACCACAATTAACAAAAAAAAACCACTGGACGAGACTCGATCTCTGTTCCAATCTAAAACTCAAGAAAAATGCTCCAAGCCTCCAACCACTAGGCTGACTATGTACACTTAACTCATCTTTCCTACGATATATAATAAAGAGCTTCACTAGTTGTGGGTGGGGGTGGGGGGGGGGGGGGGGGGGGGGTCAGCACCAGCCAGCCCCCTACTAGCTAAGCCACTTTACTATTGTAGTTTAGATGACAATTTTATACGACATAAACCTTTAGTTGTTTAACTGATCACTCTTACCTTGTCTCCTATAGTGTCAGAAAATCCCTCGCGCTTCAGGGATGCCCTCAACGTCGAGGAACATGTACTAGGGTGTTAGATCATCTATGTAACACCCTAAAATCAGGGCCAATTTGAATCTTAAAATTTAACAAGGTATATCAAAATATCATCCAAAGCTTCCTCGCATCGTCTAAGTTCTTCGCTTATCATCAAAAGTTGAATACCAAAAGCACTCGTCCCACATCCCATTACTTCCTTGAACTCGTACCTGGTAAGAAGATTGAATTTGAACAATTAGGCTTACGCCTAGTGAGAACATCCAAATTCAAATTAAAACATTAACAACTTGAAAACTCAGATATTCAAGCATATAATAATCCTGGTTTGCCACCATTCTTACCGTACTCATACTCAACTTATAAAAACGGGAACATACCCGTTCCCATGACTATGACTATCAATCGAAAAGTCATATCATCATATCCAAAAGCTTACTAAGAATCATCATGAATTCTAACTTATCGATCAAGTCTAAGGACTTACATTCAATCACCATACCTTTTCTTGGAATTGAAGCAGAAATAACATTTATATATTGCCTATTTCTAATTCACCGGAATTAAGTGAAAACAACACTTATACTTTATCTAATTCATGTTTCTACATCTCAATTACGAATAGCAACTATACATTGTCTCTTCCATCATTCAACGTGAATATCAATTCTATTTTGCCTATTCAATCATTCCAACATGAATAGCATATCTACTTTGCCTATTCAATCATTTAACATGAATAGCAATTATACCTTGCCTATTCAATCATTTAACATGAATAACAATTATACTTTGCCTATTCAATCATTTAACATGAATATCAATTATACTTTGTCTATTCAATCATTTAACATGAATAGCAATTATACCTTGCCTATTCAATCATTTAACATGAATAGCAATTATACTTTGCCTATTCAATCATTCACGTGGATATGACTTACATTCAAAAAGTCATATGATCAAAATCAAGAGCATACTACGAATTATTGCAGATTCTAGATCATTGTTCTTATCCAAGAAATTACAAGTTACTTTATGCCTATTTCTTGGACTGGAAGTAGAGATTACAATTTACTTTATGCCTATCTATGACCTTCCCATAGAAATCAGAAATTACAATTTACTTTATGTCTATTCCTCGATTTCTATACTACGAAATGAGAATTACAATTTACTTTATGCCTATTCTCCATTTCCACGTAAACGGGAATTACAAATTACTTTATGCCTATTCCACGTTTCACGTCATACTATGAAATAGGAATTACAAATTACTTTATGTCTATTCCTCATTTCACAACGCCTTTAAGAAATGAGAATTACAAATTACTTTATGCCTATTCCACATTTCAGGCCAACGGGAATTACAAATTACTTTATGCCTATTCCACGTTATAGGTTATCGCCTCTTGAAATGGGATTAACAATCCACATTATAGGCCAACGGGAATAACGGTTAGCGCCCCGCCTATTCCACGTTCATCCAATCATAAAACAAAATGAGAATTACCATTCAGTGCATGTAAAACTTACACACTAATGTTTCTAATAATATAATTAGATTCTAATGGTATTTAAGCAACTCAAATTTCAAAACGGACAGCCCGATACACATTTCGAAACTAAACTCGACACATTGCGGAACTGCACTTTGACAACTCCAAACCCCTTCTTTTCGAGCATTTTTCTCATACTTAGAGATCAAACCAGATTATAAAATCTTAATGAAAGATGTTCTATGACCCCTTACGGTTCTACCCGAATTGGAATCACTTCATTTGGATCATTCATTAATTTTATATGAATTTTATAAAACCACAGGACTGATCCCGAGTACACAGTGATCAGTCCCAAAAACACACATTTTTGAGCTACTTAGGGTCACAACTAGGCTTAAGACTCTTCATAAGAGTTGTAGTACACATCAAGTACCTTCTACCTGCAAAAGTTGAGCTCAATCGGACTTACGGTTTGTGAGTTATGCGCTGTCAAAGTACTGGACCTGCACACCGTAACGTCCGATTTCCCACTTTTTCCCCGATTCACTTTTATGATCAAAATTTCAAATTTTACCCAGTTAATCCCGTTCTAAATATAAACTAACAGACCAAACGTCAAAATGGTGCTTGATGATTAATCTCGTAAGCTTAATCATGAAATTTTATTTCTCTTAAACAATTAATCGAACACTTGGTGAGCAACTAACCGCATAAACATAAACTCACCATTTTGGTTCTAAACTTTACCCTTTTTAATCCTACTTCAATTTTGACAAAACCAAACATTTCTAAACACGTATATCATCTTAGTTTTGCAATTTCAAACAGATATACCAAATCATTCATACAGTTTATATACGCAAACTGATTTAATTCCAACTGTAATGCTTAAAAGAAAAAAGGATGAACTCACCTGGTAGCAATAACGTCACTTCTTAAGTTTGTATTGATTTCCGCCACCAAACTTCCAAAAGTCTTATTTCATCAAAGGAATCCCTTAACCAGCTGCTGAAATCAATCTCTTTCTCTTCTTTTTCTCGGTTCTGCTCTCTATCCCTTTCTCTCTTTTTGTTTTTGGTGAATGAAGTACACATAAGGACCAAAATGAACAAATATCTACCAACCTCTCATATGAACAAAATAAGGCGGTGGTGATGAATTAAATTTCGATCACCTTAACCAAACCAACCCTATACTTCCATCAAATGGCAAACTACACCCTCCAACTTATAAATTAAAATTAAAGCTTACCCTTTAACTTATCATTCAATTAAAATAAATAACGAAACTTACTCGGGGATAAACTCTAAAACTAATCTATCAAATAATTATACTCAATTCATCAATAAAACTAATTATAACACTTTATAAAAAATCGGGGTGTTACAATCTACAACAATGAAATTTCATTCCAATTGCAAATGAGCCACATCAGCGCCACATCAGCTTTGCAATTATCTTGAAATTATCTCCCACAACAATGAAATTTCACCGACTTTCTAAAGTGACATCTCATCATAAAAAGCTATATTTTAATCAAATAACAACAAAAATACAATTAAATACTCTTTACTATAATTTAATATGAAATATTTTATTAATTAAATACTCTCTATAAAACATCACAAAACATGATTTGACATAAATCAATTTCTAATTTAGAAATTATTTCCTACAATTTCTTATACTATTCACTGTCACATCAACAAAAAGTACTGATTTGACATTTGCAAATTACCAAAACAAATTTCTAATTTAGCAATCATACTCACAACCACTACAATTTCTAATTTAGCAATCCTACATTGCACTTTTACAATCCAAATGAAATCTTTGTTGTGGATGCTCTTATATCATCTTCATTACATTTAACATAAATCGAGTTATCACTAATCTTATTTGTTGTTAACAAAAATATAAGCCAGGATCAATTTTCAAGTCCAGCGAGTCTTTTTTCTATCTTGAGTCTGATAGAGAGTTACATGAATAACTGAATACCATACATTTTTATATGTGCTTTGTAGATATTTATCATTTACGCCAAAATTATTCATCTTGAAATAAAACTTTTGTAGCTTCATCCATCTTGAAATAAAACTTTTGATTGGAGTCCATAAAGTGTTATTATTTATTTTAAATAAAATTTAAGGATGTGTGCTCCATTTTAACCAAGGTTTTGAATGGCGTAAGACATGACGTGACGACAATGCCAAACCTCAAACCTTAAAAGTCTTGACGAAGTCGCAACCTTTTTCAAGGTGTGACTTATGGCGAATAATCTCTATAATCATATGTGATATGTATGCATAGGGAGATATTCAAATTAGAAGTGCTAAATGTATGAGAAGTAGAAAAATGATCTTGGCCCTTCATCTGGTCAACATTTGCGACTTTAAATGTGAAGCACATGATAATTTCTCGCATGGTCTGCGGAAGATATATGGTTAGTTTCGTAACTTTTACAAATAGACGACAAACAAGTTCATATGTGAACCGGTTGATTAGTTCACATGTGAACTATTTTAACCGATTCACATATAAACCTACGGGTTCATATGTGAATCAATTAATTAGTTCATATGTAGATCTGTTAATTAGTTCATATGTGATTCTGTTAATTAGTTCATATGTGACTCGGTTAGTTAGTTCATATGATAATCAGTTAAAATATAGTTCATATGTGAATTATACGGGTTCACATATGAACATATATTTCATATGTGAATTACACAGGTTCATACACGGGTTCACATATGAACCCGTTTGCCGTGTATTTGTAAAAGTTACGAAACTACCATTTTTGGCATAGCTGCAAACTTTGACCAGTCAAAGCCGCAATTTTTGACCAGTCAAATCTGAGTTTGACCGTATGAAGGACTAGGATTTACTTCTATAGTTCTCATATATTTAGCACTTCTCATTTGAACATATATCTATAAACAATATATGTTTTTTCCGTTACTTAGTCAACGATAATAAATAATTTAAATTAAGTTATATATTAACAAATAAGAGATTGAAAAGGTAAAAAAATCAAATATCATGCTACAAAAACGGCATATTAAGCCATGATGTGTCACATGTTTAATGTAAACGTAAGACACAAACCCTGAGTCACGAGGCGTCAATTTAGAGATGACCAAATGGGCCCGCTCGGGACCAACTTAGGACCGGCCCAACCCTTAACGTCGGCGTTGGAATATTTCTCAAGTACAAGTCTTTGTCCCATCGTTATGCGGCCAACACGATCATTGGTCCATCCCACGCCGACACGAACGACTCCTCCCCCTCATCCTCTCCCTCGGGCTCCGCCACCTCCGTTTCCCCCTTCTCACGTAAGTACTCCCGATATATATATATAGGTGAAGGATCGTGTGAGAAATTAAGTTAACGTAAGAAGTGGATCTGAACCTTGATTACTTTTAATCTCAAGCCCACCCATGAATTGCGATTGATATGCGGATTGATCCGGTATATTTCGTTGCATCTCATCCTAATATGCATCCAACGGTTGATAATCACTTCTCACGTTTGTCACGTTTACTCGAATTTTTATCAAAACCTAACCCTGTATATATACACATACATACATAGTTTTTGTATGTATCTCTGAGTTTTTTTATCGCATTGTTCGTCAGCATCAACTCCAGGCGGGAATATCAAGAAATCGCCGGAGGGAAAATATCCCACGGGCTACGATTGCCTGTCTTCGCCCTCATTCTTTAACGTTTCCAACAGCTCATGGATTTATTGTGATTCTTTAAGGAATTAAACCCATTAATCTCAAAAAAGATTGAATCCCAATGTTTGTTTGTTTGGAAAGGTTAATTTTAATTTGCTTCAATTCATGTGGGTATATTTGCAGGATTGTTTTGAGTGCATCAAAACAAAGGTTTTAAACGACGTAAGGCGTGGCGTGGAAGCAAGGTCAAGCCTTATGAGTTACGACGAGGCCATGACGTTTTTCAAGGCGTAGTTTAAAGCGGCAAATATATATAATATATATATATATATATATATATATGTATGTGTATGTTTATGTTTATGTTTATGTCAGTGTCTTGAATAATAAAGATTAAGTTATTAACAATTTAAATTCATATAAAACGATATACAAAAGAAATTCTAAATTATAATCGATACTAATGAGCAAATTCGAATCGAATTTCGAAATACACAGATTCGAAAAATTGAAAGTACACAAGTTTGTAGCGCCATGACGTGCCATACCGAGTTCCACGCCTTATCTCGACGCCAAGGGGTATAACGTGGCGGCAAGGCTACGCCAAGACGCGTTTTTTAGAACATTGATTGGATCGTTGAAAGAGACGAAATCGATGACTTTCTGCTTCCATGAGAAATGTCTTTTAGAAACCTTTTTACATGAAGAATCCATATATGCATGTATGTATGTATGTATGTATGTATATAACATACACGTATAATTATCATTTCGGATATTGGATTTTGGTGCAATTTGATTATAAACGTAGTTTTTGTCCAAAATAACATGCATGTAGAAATTTTCATGTGCAATTTTGGGAGGATAATTATATAACTTGCATTTATTAGTGCATCATCTGAAACGACTTTAAAACCAGCGAAAATCATCACAAAGCAAAGAAACCCATCAAAATTCTCGTATATTTGATCATAATATCAGGTTAATTAAGCCTCTATCTTCACTTTCTCTATCAAATCAGCAGCATCTTGAACAGTCGAAATGTTCTCAGCTCCGCTTTCGCCTATCGATACTCCAAACTTTTCTTCCAAAGCCATCATAATCTCAACCTGTTAATTAAACCATATCCATGCACTGAGTTATATATATATATATATAGAGAGAGAGAGATCTAGTATGGTTCAAATAAGAAGTTAAACGTCACAATATTTGAAAATAAACAAAATCAACGGTTGTGATTAGATTCGTAGAGTTTGTAAGAATTACATGGTTTGCAAATGAAACGCAACCTAGATACATCCATAACTAATAGTTTAATTTCCCTTTATGATCATTGACTGAACCAAAACTTACAGTGTCAAGAGAATCAGCACCAAGATCGGCGAATTTGGTTGCGGGGGCGACTGTGCTTTCGTCAATCGACAATTGATTAGCAATGGTGGCCTGCACTATCTTCAGGGTTTCTGGTTGAGCCTGTGTACAAGATGATAGTATTGATTCTATCAAACTTAAATCAATGTCTCTGCTACCCACAACAACAACAACAAAAACTTGAATAATTAACACCAGTTTCTTACAATCGAGCACGAAATCGTGGTCTTGAAACAGTGAGAAAGTGATGGCGATCTTTTTGTTGCTTTCAAGATCGCAAATCTTTGTCCACCCTGCCACCAGAAAATGCAAAAAAGTTTGAAAACAAATAGAAAAGAAATTGAAAATGAATTAGTACCCAGAAAATTACGGAGATCATAGAGACAGTGGTGAGTTGGGTGCAGTGGAGTTTGGGAGCTGTGCGAAGAAGAAGAGTGGGTGAAGTTGAAAGAAGAGAAGCCATGGAAATTGGAAGAAAAAACACAAGGGATTTGGTATTTGGAAAAGGGAAATGGAAGTGGGTTTATTTATAAAGGGTTGGGGTTTAAAGATGGCGAAAATTACAAGAGGACATACAGGCTTTAATATTTGATTTTTGGGCGATCAAAACCATGGATTTTTGTCCTTTAAAAAAGAAGAAAAACTCTTACCGATTTAATAAGTTTAACAAAACTTGCGATTTTTTTGGGAAGGGTGTTCTAGGCTATACCTAGACTAATCTCTTGGTAAATTATGACTGTAAGACATCAGCCCTGATTAAACCTCAGTACCACAATTGTTGTGTATTTTTTTTGAAAGGCAATTGTATTTCGAGGGTATCCTGGACTCCGGCCACGATTCGGTCCACGATCCGGCCCAAACAACAGGCCCACGAACAGCCCCTTGATTCGGGGATACCTCCGCATGATCACCACGGGGTTCGAACCCGGGTAGCAAGGACTACCAACCACTTACCCCCCAGGATGTTACCGAACCACTGGGCTACAATGTCTTTGGTCACAATTGTTGTTTATGCCTGGATTAGAACCTTGGACAGATGAGATATTCCACCACATTCCCCTGTCTTAACCAGTACGCCACAACCCTTGTGGCTAACTTGCATTTTTCTGTCAGTGACATTTTAGTAGTGATTTAATGATATAGAAAATGACTTATCTAGTAAAATTCTAGAAGGAGTTATATGCACAAAGTTAGGTTTTTTCTAGACTTCTCCTTCTCAGTTAAAAAACATGCTCATTTTATTTATGAAAAAAATTCCTAGACTATAATTTTCCCGATCTATACAGACATTTAAGCCACACACAAACAATTTTATTCATTAAAGATTTAATGTAAGACCAACCAGAGTCTTTGATTTTTCTTTTTTCTTTTTGAGCATATAAGAGCATCTCCAAACCGGTTTTTTCTAACTTTCCTAAAATAGAGAATAAAAAGTTAAAATTTGTAAAAAGAATTACATTTATCTCTAAAAGGTTTTTTTATTTTATAGATTTTAACACAAGTTATATTAATATAATATTCTTTAATTTATCTTTCTAGTACACTTTAAAAAAACTTAATTAAAAATGATAAAAAAAAATCAATCCTATTGGTGAGATTGAATAAAATAATCATTTAACTCTCCTGCCATCAAGTTATAGATAATTCTCTAAACTTTTAATTTTTTCAAGTTTTCACTATTATAGAGAACAAGATAACAAAACTATTGGAGATGCTTCAAGTCCTTCAACTTTCTGAAATCCAAGAAATGAATCCTTAAAATTTTTAAAACCGGAGAGTTCCAACGAACTTCTATATTCCCTAAACATTTTTTTGAACAAAATTCTTACACTTGTAAACAAAAGAAATATACCATATCCCTTATTCATTCTTTATTTTTTAGATTCAAATGATAATCATAAAAAAAACTAAGGGGATGTTTGTTTTTTGTTTTTAAAGTCTGAAAACCTCTTAAATCATTTTCGGTCAGACATTTGCTTATTAAGACCATTTGTTTTTTTACAAAAAAAGAGCTTAAAACATCTTAAAAGCTCTTATTTCACAAGAGGTAAATCTCTCTCTTAAAACCTCTTAAAACCTCTGAGCGTGCCCTAACTTCTCTCTTCCATGGTGGTGGTGGTGGTGGTGATGGAGGTGGCGGTGGTGGCAGCGGCGGTGGTGGTGGCGGTTCTGCTGGAACCACCGGGACCAGAATCAGAAGGGTGGCAGCGGCGGTGGCAGTGGTGGTGATGGAGGTGGCGGTAGTGGCAGCGGCGGTGGTAGTGGCGGTGGTGGTGGCGGTTCTGGTGGAACCACCGGGACCAGAATCAGAAGGGTGGCAGCGGCGGTGGCAGTGGTGGTGATGGAGGTGGCGGTGGTGGCAGTGGCGGTGGTGGTGACGGTTCTGGTGTAACCACCAGGACCAGAATCAGAAGGGTGGCAGCGGCGGTGGCAGTGGCGGTGGTGGTTCTGGTGGAAGTATGGTGGTGGGGATGGTGGTGGGGATGGTTTTTGAAGGAGGCTGTTAAGAAATGAAAACAAAGAAAACACTAGCAGCTAGTTATTTTATAGTGGGTTTTTAGGGTTTTCAAAGGCCCATTTTGAGTTTACTGATTTGGGATTCTAGTATTTAAATTTCTATTAAATTTATTAATAATAAAAATATATGATAGTATAATTTAATTCAGATTCAGAATTCAGACTTTATAAAAACAAACAATCTTATAATTCAGATTTCAGATTTCAGATTTCAGTACCATCTCTTATAAAAAAGAAGTGAAATAAGACTTCAGACCTCTTAAAAAACAAACGGCACCTAATAGTTATTTGTTTTTCAAAATTTAATAACAATCACACGATCATAACAAACACCTTGTGCTTGTCATTTGAATATGAAAAATGAATAATGATTAACGAAAATGTGTATTTTGTTTCATTCTATTGTCTCATTATATTTTGCTACCGTTTTTTTTAATACATGGAAATAGTATGTATATGTATTGTTTTTAAGTGTAACGATGTATTTGCTCAAAAAACATATTTAAGAATTTAATCGCTCAAAATATAAAAGTTTGTTGATCTTTGTTGTTTTAGTAAGTCCAAGCAGTTTGTCTTCGATTTCAATTAGTTCAAAGATTTATTAATTTGATTTCATAATGTTCAAAGATTTATTTGTTCAAAGAAAAAAATCTAAGAATTGTATGGATAAAACTGTCTTAGTAAATTAATCTGTTTATATAGATTGAGAATGTTTTTGTATAACAATGTTTTTTCGTAAATGAAACGAGCGTGTTTTTCAATTGAGATGGACAAATTTGAAGAAAAAAACATGACTTTCTACATAATGCTCCCCTTAGAAGCTTACTAAATAAATCACTTTCTATATTATTAAGCCATTACCAAACAGTCATATAAATCTATCTGAATAACCATCGATCGTTAAAGAAATTGAAAGTTTGTTCGGGCAACTGATATACCTTCCAACAACATCCATACTATATGTTTGCGTATTTGGATTTGAAGTCGCCAAGGGGATGTAGCTCACATGGTAGAGCGCTCGCTTTGCATGCGAGAGGTACGGGGTTCGATACCCCGCATCTCCACTTTTAAGAGAGGTTCCTTATCTTTTTGATGGAGTAACTTGCAAAGTCGGTTCGGGCCGTAAGAAGTAGACCCACCGAAAACCTGAACAACCCATCTCTCTATTCGTCTTGCAGAGCCTTCGTGTAATTCTTTGTTTAGGATCGTAGGAACGAACAAGAAGAAAGGTACGCCGTGTTGAATTCTTTTTATTATCTGTTACCCCCTTTTTAGAAATCAAAATGCTTGGTTTTGATTATTGTAATAGCCACAAGAAAAAGAAAACCTAATTAGTTTATGTAGAAACCTCCTCTCATATGGCGGTCAGGCTTGTTTCTGTGTTGTTTATTCGATTCTTTGCCAAATTGTATATGGTTTTTTGATCTCTTTAAGATAAATCCTAATCTTGGCTTTCTGCCCACCAACTGTTTGTTTGCTTCAGATAACATACTTGAAACGAATCTAATCTCCCTGTAGCTTTTGATTCTGTTGTGCGTCCCTTCTTTTCAAATCTACTCCTCTTCAAAGTTTTTAATGTTGCCAATTTACTCAATTTCTTTATCTTTTCTACTTGCTTACAAGGTGTTTGATGAAATGCTTCAATGACATCAGTGGACATAAAGTTTGATATCTAGCCAGGTCCATATTGTTGTTGTCTCATATATGTTGCAAACAACAAGTTTTAGACTTTTAGTGTTCTCACTTGGTTTTTAGGGAAGAAAACAACATCCTCAACTCTAAGATTTTGTCCTAAAAGATAATAGGCCAAGGCTGTACAAACATACCATCAACATCTTGACCATTTTCCGTCGTAAGTGCATGAATACATAATTGTGAATTTGGTACATTTTGTTCCATTTCTATCCCTATTTGTGGGATGGAACTTGATTGAAAATCAATGCCAAAATGGTTTACTGTTGAAGTCTTCAGATTTATGATCATGTCGTCATCCATCTTTTAATTAGGTTTCATGGTACTTAGTTAAAGAAAATTCACCAATTTTTTTGATTTGATGTGGGTCATTGTGGGTACCTATCCCAATCTGCACTTAAGAAAAAAGTTGAGTAGTAGTTAAAGAAAATAGGCACCAACAGACCATATCTCTTAAGCCTTAACTTGAATTCTGAAATTTTGCAGCCAACCCTTTTATCTTGGCGATTGGTTTCATTTTAGTGAAGATTTTGATCCAGTATTTTAATTATAGTCTAATGTATAATACTTACAAAATAGCACTAGTGGTTGTTTTTAACACGAGTTTCACGAGTATAATTAAGGTAACTTATTTATTCAGAACATGTATCAAACAACATAACTCATCTGGCACTAAATCATACAAAAGGTTAAAATGGTTGTTCCTATTATCTAGATCGTTTATTCAGAATATTTGCCAAACAATCAATTTTCAGTCTGCACTAGATCAGACAGAGTCACTTAATCATACTGACCACACTTAATCATTCTGCACCAAATCATTCAGTTTTTGCCAAACAGCCCCTAAGAAGTCTACATTTTCAAGTTTTACTTTGTAATGTTTTCTGTTGTTGATTCTTCAGATTGTGTGGTTCTTCTATTATTATGTTCATTTCTAAATTCTCGAGACTCGGAGCTCAGGCATTCAAGGGATTATCAAAAGGTTTGCTCTTCCATGTTTTTGGATACTCTATTGGTATAATTATTGAAGTTGGTTTGATCTAAAGACGCATTACTTCATAATTGATGTTTTAACTGTTTCTGACCCAGCTCCTTTTTTGTTTTTCAAAATTGCAGCCCCACTAACAAGTCCATCAAAAAAGTCATTTTTCCCTATAGTGAATGACTATTTGGAGCCCTCGGTTAGTTTTTCCCTGCTCAAATAAAAAGCATGAATATGTTTATGTGTATTTATACATTGCATGCTATGGCAATCACTTGACATATAAAGCTTAGTTGCATTTGTTTTAGTTAAGGCGAAGTATAATGTTACGACTGGAGATTGTAAGCAAACTAGCCTTGTTTGTTTTTTAGAAAAAAGCCCTTATTGTCTAGGGCCGTTCAGACTGTTTGTTTTTTCCAAATTTCAGAACCACTTGTGTCGTTTCGTCCTCTTATCTGGTAAGAGGTAAACCAACCCCTTATTTGCCTCTTATTGTTCTCAATAAGTTAATCTTAATAGATCCTTTCTCTCGATCGATTCACTGGGGTTATAATAAAACTCAATTTACTATAATTAGGTGACTTTCAATTTTAAATTTATATAATTTAAATATATTTTTATCGGTTAAACGTATTCGTTCAAATGAATGCTAATTTTATAATTTAGATGTAAATGATGATGCATAAATATGTGAAATTGTATAAATTTATATATTATAAATTCAACACTATAATATTCTAATGGGTCAAATACATAATTTAAACAATTTCAAACATTTATCAGTTTACAAAAACAAACAGTCTTGTTGATTCAGATTTCAGGACTTCAGCACCACCTCTTATCGATCAGAAGTGAAATAAGACTTGAGACTTCAGCACCTCTTAAAAAACAAACGTGAAACGCCACCTTACATGAATAACTGAATACCATACAGTTTTATGTGTGCTTTGTAGAATATTTATCATTTACGCCAAAATTATTGATCTCGAAATAAAATTGTTGTAGCTTC
Organism: Saussurea involucrata; assembly: GCA_033807775.1. Classification (NCBI taxonomy): domain Eukaryota; kingdom Viridiplantae; phylum Streptophyta; class Magnoliopsida; order Asterales; family Asteraceae; genus Saussurea; species Saussurea involucrata. Next base: position 125,569,777 of record CM066318.1, on the reverse strand, counting down.
ATCCATCGTGAAAAAAGAACATATCAAGTATAACCTACATCAAGTTTTTGGTTTATGTATTGTTTGATTTTTACTGGTTGACAACTTTAGCTTTCCTTCTCTACTACTCTAATAAGCATCACTTATTTCAGAGCCGTAAATTGTTCTCTACTACTGCCCCTGGTAATTCACAAGGAGAGAATGAAGAAAACCAAAAGTGAGTATATGTTCTATCGAGAACTTTGATCATTTTTTTTTCTTTTACCGCTTAGAAAGTACAATTAGCGACACATGATAACCCAGAGTTAGAATAGAGAAGACATGTAAATGTAGGTGAGCTGGTTTTTCATCTGGCATATTACACTAAAAGCTCAAAGAGGAATTTGGGAAGGAGAAACATAGGAAAGGATAGTCAAATACCAGATGAAACTACGACACAAAATTTAAAGTTTAAAATTTAAGTTTTGCAGAAAGCAGAGAAATTTGTAATATCCATTTAGATGCTTAGAGGCTGAATCATAATTTTTCTTCTCCCCTTTTCCACCCTTGCTTTTCTCTGAATCTATCCCTTCAGAAACGCCAAAAAAACCGCTCTTCAACTTCATCCTTAAACCACCCTAAGCAAGGAGAAAACACAAAATTGGCATCTGCTTGAGTAAGCACCTCGCCGGTAAGCGTATAATTATTTTATTTATGATGGCTCAAGATTGAGCCCTAACCTGTTCAGCTACATATTCAGTAAAGAAAACACAAAATTGGTACCAGTGTATACTGGCTAATGCAATCCTAACTCGTTTTCAAGTTTTACCACCGCCTTTCTTATTTTCAAGTTCTTCTTTTGTTCTTTCACCAAATTATTTGTGCAAGTTTTATCCTTTCTATTCCCACGCTTTTCACAAGCCGGGGGGGTCTTCACGGAAACAAGCGCTCAACTTTTCAGGGTAGATGTCACATCTGCTTACATCCCACCCCAACCCGGCAGATCCAGAAATTTTTGTAATGGGAGTTGGAGTTTAGATAACGTAATATAAATTTTCGAACCGAGTTTCACAATACTAATGTTCGACTCATCTCTTTTGAAAAATTGATTAAATTTCCGAGCTGAGCCGAGAAATTCGAGCATACATTTTTCGAGCAAAACATGTTCCTATTTTCATAAATCATACATTCAAGATATAAAATTAACAACAAACCCAAAAAGTAAAAAGAAAAAACAATTCTCGTAAGAGTTTAAAATTGAATTAAATATGTTGTGGGGTCAAGACCTTATTTTTTGGGTGTCGAAATAGTATATATATATATATATATATATATAAAAACTAAAATTTATAATTAAGAAACAGTATTTTTTAAAAGCTTATGGGGGTCATTTGACCCCCTTCCAATCCACAGGTATCCGCCCCTGACCTCCGGGATGGGATATACCGGGTTGGTTTGATTTTGCAAATTTTATTTTCAAGCATCTAGTTACAATCTTCATTGGGTCTGCAGGATCTCTGTGACTTTCTTTGACAAAGACGGAGAGCAGGAGATCAAGGTTCCGATTGGAATGTCAATGTTAGAAGCTGCCCATGAGAATGATATAGAGCTTGAAGGTTGGCCAAACTGAATATTTTCAAGCTTTTCTCCTACTTTATTTCACTTAACTCCTATTCGGTCTCCATTTTTACATAGTTATTATAATCGTCTAGAGCGTAATTACTTAATTTGTAACTCCTTGATTTACAATGATTTGACACCAACTTAAAATTTGGTTACAGGAGCATGTGAAGGGTCGCTTGCTTGTTCCACGTGTCATGTCATTGTGATGGTATGCTATTACATGCTTAAAGGGGAACTTTTTTTCTTACTTTGGGCTATTTGGGTGCATTTGGTACGCTGGACAGGACTGAGTGGGACGAAAATGCATTTTTTTGTCCCACCGAAATATCTGTAACAAAAATCAGGGAGATGGTACAATCTTGGTAAATTACTAAACTACCCATATCAAATTAAAATCCTTAAACTTTTCACAATTCTTTCACCTGCATACCTCAATCTCTCCCGTCCAGTCCTGTCTAGTCTTGTCTAGTTTAGTCCTGTCCAGTCTAGTCAGCCTACCAAACGCAACCTTCCAGACATTACATAGAGCAGTAATTTACAGTTTTGCACATGTATTAAAACTTATTGGCATTGGTCAGGATGTGGAACAGTACAACAAACTCGAGGACCCTACAGACGAAGAGAATGATATGCTGGATCTTGCTTTTGGGCTGACAGAAACGTAATCATCTATCTTAACATACTTCACAACTCGCATTTTTGGTATAGTTTTCATAAAAAGTTTGCTCGCTCTCTTTCTATGCAGGTCTCGGCTCGGTTGTCAAGTAATTGCAAAACCTGAACTAGATGGGCTTCGTCTTGCCCTTCCTGCCGCTACTCGAAATTTTGCCGTTGATGGATACAAACCGAAGCCACACTAGAGGAAGTTTTTTTTTTGCCTAGAGAATCATTTTTGCACCATTATTTGCATTGGACTGGATTATATTATATGGGTGCTTGTAGGATATACATTATATTATGTAGTGGTTATATTTTTGTAAGACTTGATCATTAATTGCCCATCTAATAGTTATGTACCAGAAAACAAAAAACATAAATCTGGGTTAGCTTAACCAGCAATAAAGCTTGGTCTTTGGAGCTCATTCCATAGCCACTGGGATTTTCTTTGACTGTTGTTCAGGTGAGATTAATTGAGGTGTGTGCAATCTGGCCAGGTGAAATACATTAAAAATGTTTTTAGTAAAAGGGAGGAAAAAGGAAACCCACATATTGATGCATTTAAGATTTTAAATCTAAGGGATTCAATTGCAAAATCACCATTGGTGGTGTAGGTGGGCTTTTACCCATGACCCAACCAGCTGTGTTAAGATGATTATGCTGGAGATGGTCGCTCTGGATCCCACAATATCTCTTATTATATGTTTGGCAAACTAGCTTATTATATGTTTGGCAAACTAGCTGATAAGCTAGTTTATAACTTATATGCTAGTTGGTGGCTGGTAGCTGATAAGCTAGCTGATGAAAAAGTCACGTTTGACAAAAAGTAGCTTATAAGCATTTAAATGACCAAAAAAGACATATTAAAAAATAGTTAATAATTAATATTAATGAGGGCATAATTGGAATATTTACAAAAAGCTACTCATAAGCTACTCCAAGTAGTTTTTCAAAAAGCTAGCTTATAGTCATCCAAACATGTACCAAAAAATAAGCTAACTTAGAAGCTAGTTTTTTTTTGCCAAACAATGCCTTAATCACACGACCTGATTTGCTGCATCTCAAATATTCATGCAATCACTTGATTATTATCATAACATATTAATTTATTTAATAATTAATTAGCCAGACAATGTCTTTTCAAAACTTGTCCACCAGTTATTACTTCATTCACATCTGTTATAAAATAGTCTAAATGTATCATGTTATTCAACCAAGTTATTAAGCATGTGTTCTTTTAGGGTGCGTTTGGTAGGGTGGACATCATGGGACAGGACAGGACAAGACACACCTGTCCCATGTTTGGTGCGACCAAATGTGGAACTAAGTGGAACTATCATGGGACAAGTGTGTTCTATGCTTACCCCCTAGAACTAAATGGAACAAGGATTTTTTTGACAAATATACCCCTTCTTCTTCTTTCTTTCCCACCACCACCGCCGCCGCCGCCACCACCGCCGCCGCCGCCACCGTCGCCGCCGCCACCACCGTCGCCACCACCACCGCCACCGCCGCTGCCACCTCGTCGCCGCCGCCACCACCGCCACCACCACCACCACCACCGTCGCCGCCACCGCCACCACCACCGCCGCCGCCACCACCACCGCCGTCGCCACCGCCACCACCACTAAACAAATCACTAGGGGTAAATGGGTCATTTAACCGGTCCTGTTCTGTCCTGTCCAGTCCTATTTATGTGTTACCAAACACTGTCCTGTTCCGTCATGTCCCGTCTCATCCTGTCTGCGTACCAAACGCACCCTTATTAAGGAAAGGTCATGTTAGAAAGAGTTAAAGACGAGAAGCGTACGAAATGATTTGGAGGTAAGAAGCGTAAGAAGGGATCCGGATCTGGATCCTTGATATTTTTAATCTCACACACACCCATGAATTGTGCTTCTAGTGGGAATTGATTCGGCACATATTGGTGCACTCATTAGTATTGAACTTCAATTAGGATTGATCTAAGCCTCCAAATCTCCAAATCTGTTCTCACCATAACTTCCCTTCTCATTGGAACCCAACCCTATAAGATTTTTTACATTTTTTTCTAAAGGTTAAGGGGGTGTTTGGGAGTGTGTTTGAAAACTGCTTATTGACTTATTGGCTTTTCAAGAAGTCAATAAGTTAAAATGAGTGTTTGGCAAACTCAAAAGCACTTTTAAATCTCCTTTTCCAAAACCTTGCAAACGTGATTTTCCAAAAGTCAGGAATTCTTGACTTTTGGATTTGAAAACAACTTATTGAGTTCAAAATTAAAAAAATAACCTCCTTTTTTATTATATTTTTTTATATAATAAATTTTATTATATTATATATTTGTAAAAAAAATATTTTTTTAAAAAAATATTTTTTGTCTAAAAATAACTTATTTGTTAAAAAAAAATATTTGTTAAAAAAATATTTTTTTGTCTAAAAATAGAGATGTCCTTTTTGGTCATTTTACATGTATAAGCTAAGCCAAACACTTTTTAAAAAATAACTTTTTGACTTATTGATTTTTTCTACCACAAAAGCTAATCCAAACACTTTTTTAAAAACTCATTTTCCAAAAGCAATAAGTCAATAAGCACTTTTAGCCAAAAGCACTTTTGGACTAAAAAAGCACTCCCAAACACCCCTAAATGGTATAATCTTTTTAAAAAAATGGGTGTCAACCTATGGATCAATCACAATAACATTATATTGAGCAACCATAATATTCAAGGCTCGTTTATCATATACTTACTTTACCTTGTGAGCAATATGAGCATAAGAAAGACTGAACATCTCAAGTCTCAACCAGTAAGAGGCAAACCAAGTATCATGGGTCGTACCCGACAAGTGAGGGTAGAGACTCTTACCAAGTTATTGAGTAAGCGTTGCCATCAATCCATTTTGATGTCAGAGAATGCTTCCCGATAAGATGAGTGAGTATGGCGAGTCTCGTCAATAAACATTTGGTAAACGACTCCTGAGAGAAAAACATTACACACACACATACACATGTGCCAAGGGATTGGGGTGTGAATGCTTGCTTACAACACTTTTATGAGTGAAAAAGGTAAGAAGAGATCTCCACACTTGGATCAATCATAATTGAAGATCAGTTGAAAATATCTTCCTAAACTAATTTATGGGTTATTTTGGAATTTAATCCGAACCAATATATCAACACCAATGAATGGTCCAAATCGTTTCTTAAACTTCCCACATTAATTCCTATTCTTACACGATTCTTGGTATGTTCTCTTAAACTATAACACATAGATCTTTTTGTCTCATTATTTTTAGAAAAAAATCAACTTGAGAGGGTAGTTTATGTAGCTATGCTATATATAACGGATTATAAATGTAATTATGGAGAAGTGAAAGGACCATGAATCCCTAAACCGACTAAAGTCATAAATCCAAATAAATTCTGGTCAATGTAGACAGCCCTGAATGTTTAAATGCACTATTAACGTTAATCAAATGTAGCTTTATCATTGATAAAGAATCATAAATATTTCATTTTCACATTAATTACACATTATATATGATGGGTTTCTTTAAAATACAGTGACCACGTATTTTTTTTTCGGTGGCATAAATATAAAGATTTCTTGGCGGTTAAAGAGATCAAAAATGGGAATCGATGGTGAAATTTGAAACCAACGAATCAAGAAGCAGGGAAGTCAAATGTTTTTCCATGGACCATCGTCATTACATTCTTGATTAAAATTATATTTTGTCTGATCTGAATACCAATAAGCACTCCACCCCTCTTTTCTCTCTCTCTCTTTCTCTCTCTGCTCTTTTCTCATTCCAAGAGACTTTTAGAGGGACACCAGATGATGATAATGGTGTTTCAGAATGGAGTAAAGCCAAAATCATCTATTAACTTTGTAGGGTTTTCGTCTTTTTTCAATTAAAACTGCAAGCAAGAAGATCTTGGTTTTCTTTTCTTTCAATACTCACTGAAAACGACAATGTTGGTTCGTATATGAACCCTAATCGAAAGATCGGTTGTGCGAATTCAAGATCTCAACCAGTTGCAATCATCTAGGTACCTTCGATTTCTTGCTCAATTTCTCGTTTTCACATTTGGGTTTTCTTAGGGTTTTTGGTTCTAATCTTTATTCGCTCATCGAATTTTTGATTTTTGAACTGAACACGAACCTGCGGACTTCCGTATGTTGATATCGATATCCCAATTCTTGATTGAGCAACTGACTTAATTTAGCATTTGAACGATTAGAATCAGATCCGTGCAAATTTCGAATTGCTATTTTAGTTTGTGTTTGGTGAAATAGTTCACTTTTGGATTCAATTAGTAAAGTAGCATCTTGTACAGTCGATGATGGTGGTGAAGATTGAAGACTTTTCGTAGATTACGTGTGAATAATTGTTGGTTTACTTTATTCTATCAATATCATACGTGGGTTTCAATTTTCAAAACTTCAAACTCCTAATTTTATTTGATTTCTGTGATTTAATAGGATTCTTTATGCTTATATGAAGAAGAAAGAGATCTGATATCTTTCTTCTTCTGTCAACACAACAATGAAGTCTGATACCCCTCTTGATTATGCTGCATTCCAGCTCTCACCGAAACGATCAAGGTAAGTTTACGTTTACGCCCCCATTTCGGTGCACTATTCAAGATTTATTTGGGCCTTCGGTTTTCTAAAACGCAAACCATCTTGATTGGTTGGCTTATTTTCGTTTTTTTGGCTCTAACTTTTCTCATGACTTTCTTTTATGTAGATGTGAACTATTTGTTTCGAGTGGTGGAAACACAGAGAAGCTTGCATCGGGTTTGGTGAAGCCATTCGTGACTCATTTGAAGGTTGCGGAAGAGCAAGTTGCATTGGCGTTGCAATCTATCAGGCTCGAAGTGGATAGACATAAAAATGTTGAATCTTGGTTCACAAAGGGAACATTGGAGAGGTAATGTACCTTCTAACAAAGGAAACTTTTCTTATAATTGGCTTGTAACTTGTAAGCTCTTTGAAAATCGCTAACTTCTATTTCCAGGTTCGTGCGTTTCGTTAGTACGCCGGAGGTTTTAGAACTTGTGAGCACCTTAGATGCGGAGATGTCTCAGCTAGAAGCAGCCCGCAAAATATATTCGCAGGTATGTCATTCTGGACCATCTAATCTTTCATATGATATGTTAGTAGAGGTAGGTTCAGGGGAAAACCTCAAAAAAATGAAAATCAGAGTAATTGTTCATCTGGACGGTATGCACATGTGCATACAAGCAATTTGTAACATGCACACGGCATAAAAACCAAAAAACAAAGTTACTTGTATGCACATGTGTATACACTATACCGTCCGGATGATTGGTTACCAATACCAAGGTGTTCCTCAGTTTTTCATTTTTTTTTGCTGTTTGTCCTGAACCTGACCCTAACCCTATGTTAATATATTCTAAAGTTTCTCCTGATTATAAATTCTCTGAAACAATTGCAGGGATCATCAGACCAGCTTTCGGGTACCCCATCTTCTATCTTTCTTAATTTGTCAAAATCACAAAGAGTTGTTAGTTTGAATGAATTAAAGTTCGTTGTTTATACCCACAAATAAAATTTGTTCAATGCATCACCTGGTCTATATCGAACTTCAGTTTCAGTTACATATGCATCTATTGTTCTTTCATCTGTAAATTGCTTGTGTTTATTAACCATTCATGTCTATATGAACTCTATGACACAGAAGTATTCTTTAGTGAACCCAAATACATAAAAATCTCATAATACGTTGTGATATAGTGAACATTTAAGCTGTTATATATTGGTGACTTTACTTTACTTTGTTTAACTTAGAGTTTTGAAGTTGTGGATTCGGACTCCCCTCTAGTATATTGGTGAAGCTTTATCGTAGTGCTGTGAAACCGCAAATTATCAGGATCTAGTGTAGTTTTTTAGGTCCTTAAATGTGAAATCATAAGTCTTTCCGGGTGAAACCATAAACATTACAACTTTAGAGGCTGACATTTATTTATGTAATTCTTTTGAGTTTAACGGACTGATATTATGTTTTCTGTTAATGTTTCATATTTGTGGTTAATTGATATAATGATATTTATTTTGCTAGTTTACGGTTAATTTGTTTAGATTTAGGGTTAACTTGTTTAGCTTTGCGGACAACTCTTTCGCGTTAATTTGTTTAGATTTGGGGCCAACTCTTCAGGGTAAGTTTGTTTAGATTTAGGGCCAACTCTTCAGGGTAAGTTTGTTTAGATTTAGAACGTATTTTCTTCTTGATGTGTGATTTTTATTTTATTTAATTATTAATATTTATTTATTTATTTATTTTATGTTATGTTAATTGTTTTTTTTAAAGTATATGATATTCATATACGGCAAATGCAACAATTAAACTCACACACCCTCCTCACCTTTGGTGAGGTTTGAACCCCTGACCTCCTACGAGGACAAAGGCTCCAATACCGCTAAGCCAAAGGCCCTTTTGGTATGTTAATTGTTTTGTGATACCACCAACAAAAAAATTATGGATCCGCCTCTTTACATAACCTTTGTCTCTCCTCTCCCTAGTTTATTATACTCCGGTCAAACGACCTACCTCCAACTATAACCAACCTAACTCCAACTGTACAATTGCCGTAACTAACTACAGAAACGAAATTACCAAAACACCCTTCACAGTTGGCCCTTGCTTAATTTGACAATCCTTTTCTTCCGCCTTTCATAATTCCGTAGTACCACTATTCCGTTGGCTTGTCTGATGTAAAACTCCTGTTTTCGCTATATATTAGGTTTCTTTACTACTCTGTTAGACCCAGACACACACACACACACACAGCTGAGTTATAATGGTAGGCATTGGCTATTTAAGCATTGCTTCTACCTTTGTCAAGTCCATAGATACCTGTTATACCCTAGGTAGTGGGGTAAAATAGTCAAATATTGTTAGGCTATGGTACAAGTGCCTAATGCACTAGTACAAGTAGTTAATGCAAGAGTTGAGATTAGGGCTTAGTATAAATAGGGGGGTTTGGTCATTAGGGTTTTAATTGATTATTCTATTGAGTTTGAAATTGGCAAAAGCCTTTTGGAGACCCCGGCTTCTCGAATTGCTGGATTTCATTCTGTAATTACCTCAGTTCGTTTCTGTTACAGTCAATCGAAAGCTTCCGACTGTCAATTGGTTCCCGTAGTGTATCAATACGACATGCCCCAACTACTCCCTTTGTCCCAAGTTACGTTTCGCATTTGTATATTAGTTTGTCCCAAAATAAAGGGTTCACCTTCAAAAGTGAGTGTCCACTTTCCCATTCTACCCTTAATTATGAGATGGAGGAAATTTCTCTCTTTATAAACTCATAGCGGCCCTTGTGTCATGTGTGTTCGAAATGCAATCTTCTTGTGTACATCTTCCTCCCTCGTTCTAATCTGGTGGTAACCAGATTTAATCTCACCCCCACCCATGAATTGCGCTTCTCACGGGAATTGATCCGGTGCATCTCGGCGCATCTCATTAGTGTTGATCTTCAATTAAGATTGATCTAAGGGTCTGTATCCCTTCGTACGCTTCTCACCATTACTTCCCTTCTCACCGGAATCCAACCCTAAACTAATAATCATGGGTGTCGAAAGTTCATATAATCCTAAGCATTACTCTTCTCATATTTTATTTGTTGAATTATGTCTTCTCTTTGTTATCTATTACAACAATATGTTGCTAAGAAGCTAGCATTGGATGTTAAACCATGCAAAGTCTATGTGGCTATTGAACTATTGCATTTATGTGGTGGGGTCCATGTGCATAACTGCATCGTAGCTTCGTAGGTGGATGGTTGTTTTTCGGTGGGTAAGGGGCCGTTTACCAAACGGGTAAGCGCTTACAGGTAAATTTAACACTATCGCTTTCTTACCGGGTAAGATTTTCGTCCACCAAATCGGTTTCATATGCAACAATTCACCCGGTAAGCGCTAACCGTGGTAAGAGTCCTCGTCCACACTTACCGGACAAGACTGTCGGTCCTTGCATTCGCTCTTACCGGGTAAGATTTTTGGTCCTTGCCATATTAATCCGGTAGGTAATGTGAATTGGTAAGCACTTACCCGAGTAGGCGTTTTGTAAAGGGCCCCTAAGAGAGACTCTTATAGAGCTTAGAAATAATTATATTTTGTATTTACTTAAAAGATGGCATGCTTGATGAAGATATAGAGATTGTGAAAGCATCTAAACATGTTTTTGTTCGTTTATTATTTCTTGAAGTTTTGTAAAATCTATTCGCATTTCATGTTGTTCGATCTTTTGCTGCTTGACACTAGATTTTGGTTTACTAATTGGAGTTCGAACCTTGATCCTACATTGGGTCTTGATGCTGCTGGTCTGGTGGGCTAATCGGTAATTTTACTGTCATCCAGGTGAGGGCAAATCAAGCTCTGCAACGGGGGCCGATGCAACAAAGTGAACAATCCTCTCCCTCTCTGTTTCTTATGTTTCTGTATATCCATTGCGTGTGTTGTATCTCCAAAAAGATTTAAATTCCCAGACTTTTTTCAAATATTTCTTGAGAAATAGTTGTTTTATAGTTAACATGTTAAAGGCAAAGGATCGTGTGAGAAGTGGTTCTGAACCGCTGATCACTTTTAATCAAATTCCCTCCCATGAAGTGCGCCTTACAAGGGAATTGATTGATCCGGAGCATCTCATCCTAATGCGCATCTATTTCTCATCCAACGGTTGATAACCACTAACTTCTCACCGGAACCCAACCCACATGTTGAATTTACATTTAAAGATCCGATCTTTTTGTGTTCGTTGTTGGTTTTACAGGAAGGAACTTTTGAGGGCAATTGACGTGAGGCTGGCGACCGTGAAGCAGGACCTGGCTACGTCTTGTGCTCGTGCCGAGTCTGCTGGGTTTAACCGTGAAACAGTAACAAATCTCCAGTTATTTGCAGAGAGATTTGGTGCCACCCGCCTAAAGTAAGAAACTCTTGATTGGAAAGATTTTAAAAGCAACCAACTTAAAAATCAAATACCAACTTCATTTCTTGGTTGATATATATAATTACAAATACCTTTTGTTTTGTTCTGGAAATATATTCATTTTCTTTTTGCGAATATAATAACTTAACTTACTGTGTCGGTAATTATAGTTAAAAGTGAGTAATTGGGAACCCGGAAGAGGACACGTGGCATATTCATTTGGAATATGAACGATGAATATTCATGAATGTGTTATTTATTATAAATATTCATCATGAAGAGGACACGTGGTGTGCTGTGGGGTTCCGAGTTTCTAACTAATTTTGAGTTTTTTCTTAAATGATATTTTAAATATTTGGCTAGTAAAATTTTGTAATTTTGAGTGTTTGTGCATTTATTTAACTGTTGATAGCAGCATCGGATCCTTTGTTGGTGGGCCACGTGCATGGCGCCCCTCACGGATCATTTGTCTTCAAATGAATTAATTCATTATGAATATTCTCATTTTCATTTATTTACTCCTATGAGATGTAATAAATATGAAAATTTTGCTGACAGCTGCTGGCAGTTGCAGTGGATTTTTCTTCGCCAGCCTTTATAATTGGTTTTAACATTTTCCCAATTTGGTGCAGCCAAGCGGCCTCTAAATACGTTTCACTCTACCACACACGCCCGGACTTGTTCAACTCCGAAACCACCACCGCTGAACCACCCAAATCACTGTCGTCTTCCGCCACTTTCCCGGTAACACGTGCCGCCGCTTCTACAACTCAAGACTCCACTGTCCATGCAGATGACGCCCTTTTTGTGAAGGAAGACGGTGGTGATCCACCGGCTCCGACATCCTCTAGGCGGCTCAGCGTGCAAGACCGTATTAATCTTTTTGAGAACAAACAGAAAGAGGTGGTTACCAAGCCGGACCTTCGTCGGCTTTCTTCGGATGTTTCACAATCACATTCGCCGCCTCCACCGCCGCCCGCCGTTCTCAGAAGATGGAGTGGTGCCGGTGACATTGTTGATTTAACCGCTGTCAGAAAAGACAATCAGAAAGATGCACCCACGGAAGTCAACACAAGCTCCACAATACAGTTGACCGTTTCTTCTTCGGTCAAGTCTGAAGAATCCGTGGGGTCAAATCAGCTGACTTCTACTTTGGAAAAGACTCCGTCTTTGACTTCCTTAAACAAGTCCGAGGATGTCTCTTCGGAGCTCCCAGTAAAACCTGCTTCAATAATCGATTCTTTTCGTGGTGGTCAAGTGAATCCGGATGCTGGATTAAGAGAGGAAACCGATCTTGCAACGATGACTTTGCGGGGCCCACCCAAGAAAACGACACCGGATTCCGGGTATCCGGGAGGTGGGTCGGGATCAAAGATTCAAGAAGCTTTCGCTGCTTCACAGCAAAGAAGATTAGAGGTCGGTTTATTACGTTCACAACCCAAGTTGAATAATTCATCGGAGTCCGAGGAAGTTCGAAAGAAAAACGAGGAGCAAACTGTCGAATCTGGACCTGCCAAATTGAAGTTCCAAAAGCAAGTTCAAAAAGACGATAGCGGTTATGGTTACGGGTATAGCAGTACGCCACCATCCGGTAAACTTTATCAGGGGCGATATGGTCCAATGGAAGATTCTACCGAACAAGTACACAGGTCGAGGCAATTGAAAGGAAACCAAGAACTCAACGATGAGCTTCAAATGAAAGCAAACGAACTCGAAAAGCTTTTTGCTGAACATAAGCTTCGAGTTCCCGGAGATCAACCTAACCCTACCCGGCAAAACAAGGCTTCTGATGTGGAATCCGATCAGATAACGAGATTATCGTTCAGAAAGCAGGTTGCGGATCCTGTTCCGGAACAGCAAACGACATTTGAATCTCCAGTTCCGGTGACGGAAACAGATGATCGGAATCATAACTATTTGGTTCCGGAGGTTGGATTTTCTGACGATTCGAGAGGAAATTTATACGTCAGCTACATGAAGAAACGAGATACGAGACTACGGGAATTATGGGATTCGAATAGAGCGGAGAAAGAAGCGAGGATGAAAGCTATGCATGATAGCCTCGAGCGCCAAACTACCGAAATGAAAGCCAAACTTTCGTGGTCAGCAGATCGACAGAATTCCGTATCGAGTGCACAGCGTCGTGCAGAAAGGCTAAGATCGTTTAACGCTCGATCGGCTTTAAAAAGAGACGAGGTATCATCGTTTTCGCTTGCTATATAACACGGTGTATAATTCTAATGGCGTGATATATAACGTTGCTTTTTCTTTAATGGCAGCCGCTAGATTTTGGGCAGCTTCAAGATGACGGAGATTTGTCTGAATTTTCCGAGCTGAAACCTTCCGGTTTCGGTGTTTCGAGGAACATTCAAGGTAAAAAGCCGTCACTGACGATTCCGAGATCATCCACGAAACTGGCCTCGGGATCTTGGAGACGGAGGGCGCAACCGGAAAACCCACTTGCGCAATCCGTCCCCAATTTTTCCGAACTTCGGAAAGAGAATACCAAACCGTATTCCGCAGCTAGCAAGGCAGCAGCTCGGTCTCAGTTAAGAAACTATGCCCGCAGCAGAAGCACGAATGAGGAGGCGCCATCTGTCAAGGAAGAGAAGTCGCGGCGGTCTCAATCGTTGAGAAAAGGCGGCGTGACTTCACTTGAAAGCTCGGAACCCGTGGAGCCAAAGCGGTTTTTGAGAAAGAATACGGGCATAGGGCCAGGTTCCGGAAGTGTGATTATGAAAATGAAAGCTTCGATGGTGTCTGAAGCTTTGAACAACGAGGAAGAGTATGGTAAACAGGTCGTTGAACCAAATGTGATTAAAGATGACGGCGAAGAAGAGTTGGATGCCATGGAAACCGAAGATCAAGATGTTGTAGACGGGGTTGGATCAAGAACAAGTCATGAATCGGAGACGTTGATCAATTCCGGATCCGAAAACGGCAACACGTCACAGTCGTTTTCGCAAGTGGACCATACTTCGGTTGCTGAATTGTTGCCGGCTACCGTGAATTCCGCGTTTCTGGTGCAAGAATCACCGGGTGAAAGCCCGATGTCGTGGAATTCGCGCACAAATTACCCGTTTTCTTACGCTCACGAGGCGTCTGATGCGGATGCCGACGCGTCTCCGATACGGAGCCCCGCGTCTTGGAATCTACAAGAAGCGGATGCAGCTCGAATGAGGAAGAAATGGGGGATGGCTCAAAAACCGACTCTTGCTGCTAACTCTTCTGGTTTTCAGTCTCGTAAGGATATGACGAAAGGGTTCAAACGGTTGCTGAAATTTGGAAGGAAAAGTCGTAACACAGAGAGTTTGGCGGATTATATATCTGCTACGACTTCTGAGGGAGATGATGATACCGAAGATGGAAGAGATCCGGCGAATCGGTCATCGGAGGATTTGAGGAAATCGAGAATGGGATACTCGCAACCGGAAGTTAGTTTCAACGAGAGCGATTTTTATGGTGAACCACTTTTTCTTCTTGTTTGATACGTTTGGTGTTTCGATCTTTAACATGTTTCTTATTCTCTCGATTGCAGTGAATACATTGCAGAGTTCGATCCCGGCACCTCCGGCCAACTTCCGATTGAGAGAAGATCATCTGTCTGGAAGCTCTCTAAAAGGTACTGTTTTTATGATCACCCAAAATATACACGGAGGTTAAAGGGAAAACCCCAAAAAAATATACTGTTAATCTGGCCGGTATGCACATGTGCATGTAAGTAATTAAAGCTGTGTTTTTTGGTTTTTATGCACGTGTGCATAACTGCACAAATTGCTTACAAGTTACTTGTATGATGTTTTTCATATTTTGACCCTATATATACCCTTCTTTTACAAACCCAATGATTAGTATAAACTTACAAACCAGGTTTTTTTTTATGTACATTGTAGTGTTTTATACAATGTGAAACGTTTATAGTCCGCAAACAAATTAAAGCAGTTATGAACGTCTTACATATGAAACAACACTACACTACACTGAAAGAATTATATGTTTGGTTTGGTTAAAATTGAACAGGTCCTCGATCGTTTTTTTCTTTGTCAACGTTTCGGAGCAAGGGAAGTGAGTCAAAGCCAAGATGAGATTTTGGGTACATATAAATAGGAATTGGTGGTCATTATAAGAGATATATATATACATATATATATATATATATATATGTATGTATATCTTTGATGGAATATTATTGTTGATTTTGGTAGTATTTTGTTATATTCATGGTTGTTCCTGTATATGGATGGGAATGGAGTGTAAGGTGCTGTTCTGTTCATTTTCTGTTAAGACCTGAATCCATATGACTGTCTGAGTGGATATGGTTGTCTGAGTGTTAACAGATAAGTTGTTCTGTTGTAACAGTCTGAATATTAGAAATGACCAATTTACCCCCTGCACCCACATGGAGCCGTCACCAAACACCACCACCGCCGGTAACCAACTCCGGCCACCAACCATACCACCGAACCACCAGCACCATCCCTCACCTTCGCCGGCCAATCTCCGCCGCCAACTGATGGTTCACGATGTGGAGAAGAAATGCAGAAAATCACACAACAAATCGAAAAAAAGGGTGAGAAATCTGATGGTTTACGATGTATAAACTGAAAATCGAACAAAAAAATGAAGAAAGTACCTGTTGTGATCGATAGAGAAAGCGATGTAGAAGGAGAAGACAGCTAGATGTGCACATGAAAATGAACAACGACTCTTTTAATTTTAGGGTTTTAATTAATTGGGTAGGTGGGGAGAAGGGTAGATGTGGAATTAATTGAGCTGAATACAAAGGACATATGTTTCACAGCTGAGCGATTCAGCCTATGGCTGACCGAATCAGCCCCAACCGAACAGATGGATATGGCTGACCGAATAAGCCATATCCATTTATCAGCCCAATAAGCCCTAACAGAACAGCCCCTAAGACAAGGTTGTTTCGATACAACATATGTTGTTGTTCACTTGGTTATCATCGGACAACTACTCACTCAGTATGCCGTTTCACCCCAGATTCTGCACTGCATTTTTTATTTATTATATATGTATATTATTATATATCCTTAACTATATATATTACATGTGATGTGACTATAGATAAACTAATGTACAAATTACTATTATAGAACTAAAAACTAAAATATTAATAGTGAATTTATGATAATTATTTATACTTTCTTTTTGGAATGCAACTATGTACCAATAAAATAATAAACAATGTCATACTTATTTGTCTTATGTTATTAATTTGATAATGGAGTCTTCATATGGCAGGCTATGTGTATGTGTGAGTTTGGTATTTGCATAGATAACCCAAGAAAGTTTTAAAATGATTAATAAATAAGAGAAAATATCATTTCGATGGCACGTGCCACCGTATTATTCTTCCGTCGGAGGGTAAAAAAAATTTAGGTTTGTGAAAGGTGCAAACGTATCGATTTGTTGTGTGCCATCGTATATATTTTGAAACTACAATAGGACACAAGCTTTATTTGGTAGAGTTGGTTAAGCAAGATTTTTCTATCACTTCATAGTTCAAGCCCTGGGTTCGAGTCTCATAAGAGTTATTTTCCTTATTTTTAGATTTTAATTTCAGATTTATTATGTTTTAAAAAAATTACAATAAAGTTCTGGGTCCGCCCCTGTTTTGACGTTAAATCTTTAATCTCCTTGTTACGTTCATAATAGAAAAGCCGAAAAAGAATCATCATATGTATATTAATCGAAAAAATACATCTAAAAATCCAAAAAACCGTTCATCTTATTTTATTATTGTTATCGATGAATCTAACACATGGATCAAATAAAAAAGACAAAATATTTGTAACAACGTTGGCAAATACAAGATTTGGCGAATACTATGCAAACAGCTGCCGCGGAGAAACATAGGTGTCTCCTTCAAACTTGCATTAATCTTCTTTCTAATTCTACCCAACCAAATCACTCGCAGTCTGCATGTCATCAACCTCATGGCGGAATCCTCCTTTGAGATAGAGTTCTCCTCCACCGACCGCCGCCGCCGCCGCCAGCAGCCTCACCACACCACTCCAGCAACTCTCTCCCACCACCAATCACCAGCCTTCTCATTCTCCAGCTCCCACACTTCACCATACCCCCCTGCTTCACGTACAACCACCCACCTACCCCCCACCACCCCTTTCGCCTCCGACAACGACAGATCATGGCAGTCGGAGATCTCATGGCAGTTCGACCCCACCACAGACAACCGTGCCACCAACCTTGCCGCTGCCTTAACCCCATGGGCTCAACCAATCATCCCCTCGGTGCCACCTACACCTGGCGGCAGCCGTGTCTTTCGCCGTTCAGCAAATGACTATTTCCTCTCTCGCACCACCGCCGGAGGCGGTGGCAGTAACTTCCGTAGTTTTACTAATCCGTCATCCACTTATGGTAGAATTGAGCTCCAAAGCTACGTTGCCAAAAGTAATCATAACAAAAACCATATTCGACAAACTAGTCCAACCAAATCCGCTACTTTCGCAAATAGTACCGATAGAAAAAAGGGTCATTTCGCAATTAATAGTGAGCTTAGCATGACTGATGATGATCTAGAGAATGAAACGAACCGAAAACACGATCGTGATGGTTACAGTTATGGTCGAGATGCTGAAAAACGATCGGGTCCTCATCTGATTAGTTATGTGGAGGATGGAGATCTTGATGAAGATATGGATGATGATGAAGATGATCCCCCAAAGTCTATTGGGGTTTTAGGGTTGTTTAAGTATTCTACAAAGTTGGATGTTGTTCTAGTGATATTAGGCAGTTTGGGAGCTTTGATCAATGGAGGATCTTTACCTTGGTATTCTTTTCTTTTTGGGAAATTTGTCAATAAAATTGCTTTAGATGATGATAATGACCAGATGATGAAGGATGTCAAAAGGGTAATCAACTATATTCTGTTTTAATACTTTAGTTCATATACCCAAACAACTGCGTTAAGAAAAGACTAATAAGTATGCTTTATTTCAAAAACATCCTAAAAAAATTGTTAATTAGCATGCCCGAAAACGTCTTAACGACTTATTGTAACACCTACAAAACAGTATTAAGACATTTACATATTTTTGTTATAGTGAACACATCTAATTATTTCTCTTCATGATCTTTCTTAAGATATGTGTACTCATGGTGGCATTGTCGGGGCTAGTTGTGATCGGAGCATACCTACGTAAGCCCTATATATCGTTCTTTCTTCGAAATATTTTTATAGATATTTTCTTTATTTTACATTTCGGTTATATTACACTGATTCACAGAGATTGCTTGTTGGCGATTGGTGGGAGAACGATCTGCTCATAGAATAAGAATCGCGTACCTAAGGTCCGTTCTACGCCAAGATGTCAGCTTTTTCGATACAGACATCAGTACCAGCGATATCATGCATGGGATCTCAAGCGATGTCGCCCAAATCCAAGAAGTTATGGGGGAAAAGGTACAAACTTTGAACAACTAGCTCTTCTGGAGAGTAATCTGATGGGGTTTCACATATTCTAATAACGAGCTTTGATTGGTGTTTTTGAAACCCAGATGGCGCATTTCGTTCATCACATATGCACCTTCATCTGTGGCTACACCGTTGGGTTCATAAGGTCGTGGAAGGTCTCTTTGGCGGTCCTTGCAGTTACTCCGTTAACAATGTTTTGTGGCATCGTGTATAAGGCAATTTACGTCGGCTTAGCTACAAAAGAAGTGGTATGAACCGATATATAGACCATTTGAGTTCAAGTACGCATATATATATATATATATATATATATATATATATATATATATATATATATATAGAGACGGGTTCAAACGCGAGGAACACTGCCCATGTACTGAATCACATGTGATTCACGTACAAAATCACATGTGATTCACACCTGATCGGGGGGCTTCCGCCCATGTAGTGGATCACATGTGATTCACGCCTAAAATCACATGTGATCCGGGCAACTTCCACGCGACTCGCGAACCAGGTCGCCCGCTACCCGATTTTTTCGGGAGTAGTGGATCACATGTGATCCAGTACATGGAAGGCGCTCCTCGCGTTTCTCGTAAATAGGTACGCTCCTCGTTTGAACCTTCCTCTCTCTCTCTGAGAGAGAGAGGGAGCTTCAAATGTAAACTTTTTTTTCGTGTAAACCGTGTAAACTCTTGATTTCATAGGTTTTTTTGATGATTTTTTTTATGGAATTGTTTATTTTGATGAAATTGTTTCTTATCATTTATTTCTTGACGAATTTGTTTTGCGAAATTTGTAGTTTCATGGGTGAAAACGAAAAATGTATGAAACAGTTCATAAAAATGAAAAAAAACTATGAAACTACAAATTTCATAGAAAAATTTCGTCAAGAAATGAATGATATGAAACAATTTCATCAAAATAAACAATTCCATAAAAAAAATTCATCAAAAAAACCTATGAAACTACAAAGTTTACACGAAAAAAAGTTTACATTTGAAGGAGCCTCTCTCTCTCTCTCTATATATATATATATATATATTATCCATAGAGGTTCACACGAGAACAGTAACAAAATAAGAGAATAAAAAAACGACCAAATCACATGTGATTTTGCACTAATGATCAACTCAAAGGTGTCCAGGGGACCTGACAATTAGCGTGAATCACATGTGATTCGACCGTTTTCTTATTCTCTTATTTAGTTACTGTTCGTGTATGAACCTGACTCATACACTACTATCTGTCAACTGAATTTTGTTTCAAATTAAGTGCAGAATTCTTACAAGAAAGCCGGTGGCATAGCCGAACAAGCTATAAGTTCGATCAGAACTGTGTTTTCTTTCGTAGCAGAGCAAAAGTTGGCCGATAGATACGATACGCTATTGGAAGAGTCGATCCCTGTGGGAAAGAAACTTGGTTTTGCAAAGGGTTTGGGAATTGGTGTTATATATTTGGTTACTTACGCAACATGGGCATTGGCATTTTGGTACGGATCGATTCTGGTTTCAAGAAATGAGCTATCTGGTGGTGCCGCCATCGCTTGCTTCTTTGGGGTCAATGTCGGTGGCAGGTAAATGAATAACTAACTGTTGGAGTCTTACATCAGCTAAACTCGGACCCTTTATGTTCAAATACACGTTGGAACCTTCTTTTTTAAAAGACTCTTTTGAAAAGTAATCTAATAGGGTTTCACATATTCTTACATAACAGTACTGAAACGTATACGTGCAGGGGTTTGGCGCTATCGCTATCGTATTATGCTCAATTCGCACAAGGGACTGTAGCAGCTAGCAGAGTGTTTGAAGTAATCGATAGAATCCCAGCGATCGACCCTTATTCGACTATGGGGAGAAGGCTCTCGGGTGGCCATGGAAAAGTCGAGTTCAAGAATGTTTCTTTCGCTTATCCATCTCGCCCGACTCTTCCGATTCTCAACTCCCTCAATTTGGTGGTTCCGTCTCAACGGACTTCAGCACTAGTTGGCGCCAGTGGTGCTGGGAAGTCCACGGTTTTCGCTCTTCTAGAGCGGTTTTACGATCCTATTGAGGGTAACCTTTCTATCCACTCTTAGTAAAACCCGCACAGGACCAATTTCTAAGCGTCCTAATAGACTGTTATATAAAACTTCATTTACAGGACCAAAAACTAAAACATCCTATCTAAAGGCGTTGTAATAAGTTTATATGACATTTTTGGACGTGTTAACAAGTTTTTTAGAACATTTTTAATACAAAACGTCGCATAGCTATTTTATAGGACACCTTTGAGAAAGTGTCCTATGAATCCATCTTAGTTGTTTTTATAGGACACTTTTATAAATAGTGTCCTATAAAATAGCTAATACTTCGATGTTTATAAAAAGGCTATCAAGACGATTATAAATTTTTGGCATCCTATAAACCCAATTTTGTTGTAGCTTTGCCACAAGGGCTTACCGCTGACATATGCAGGTGTTGTGACATTGGATGGTCATGATATAAGGACTTTGCAAGTGAAATGGCTAAGAAGTCAAATGAGCATGGTGGGTCAAGAACCTGTTCTTTTTGCAAACACAATTCTTGAAAACATTATGATGGGAAAAGAAAATGCCACCAAGAAAGAAGCCATTGCAGCTTGTGTTGCTGCAAATGCCCACAAATTCATAAGTACCTTACCAGAAGGTTACGAAACACAGGTAGGTGATAGAGGTACCCAGCTTTCGGGAGGCCAAAAACAGCGCATTGCGCTGGCTCGAGCCATGATCCAAGACCCCAAGATCCTTCTGCTAGACGAACCCACAAGTGCACTGGACCCCGAGTCCGAGACCCTGGTCCAGCAAGCCATTGATAAGATCTCCAAGAATAGAACCACCATGGTGATTGCTCATAGGCTGGCAACGGTTAGAAATGCCGATAGGATCGTTGTTCTAGAACAAGGATCCGTTATCGAAAGCGGGACCCATCAACAACTTATCGAAAGAAAAGGAGCCTACTTTGCACTCATCATGCTTGCATCCGAAGCTGTATCATCCGAACCCGTTTCAGAAAATGGCCAAAAAATGGGTGGAAAACACGAATCGTCTACCCCTCAAGATTTCTTGAAATCAAACCATGTCCAAGAGATATCAAGATCCGAGTACATGAAATCCGTTCACGAGGAAGACGGCCAAGTAGAAACACGAAAACGAACAAAACCAACATCGTACATGATTTCCGAGGTTTGGAAACTACAGAAACCCGAGGGAAGCATGCTGTTTTTCGGCATCGTTTTGGGTATGTTAGCAGGCGCAATTCTCTCCGTTTTTCCATTCGTTTTAGGCGAAGGGCTTAACGTTTACTTCAATCCCGACAAAAAGAAACTAAAAAACGATGTCGGAAACCTCTGTTTAGTTCTGATCGGACTCGGGGTCGCGATCATTCTCGCGATGACCGGTCAACAAGGCTTCTGCGGTTGGGCCGGAACAAACCTCACCAAAAGGGTTCGCAATCTACTCTTCAAATCCATACTAAACCAAGAACCCGGATGGTTCGATTCCGACGATAACTCAACCGGAATACTCGTTTCACGGCTATCCATCGACTGTATCAGTTTCCGATCAGTTCTCGCCGATCGATACTCCGTTTTATTCATGGGTTTAAGCTCGGCGGCCGTGGGACTCGGCATTTCGTTCTATCTCCAATGGAGATTAGCTCTTTTAGCAACTCTTCTAACTCCATTCACCATTGGAGCTAGCTACTTTAGCATGATTATTAACATTGGACCAAAGTTAGATAATGGGTCTTATGATAAAGCCACTAGTATCGCTTCTGGTGCAATATCAAACATTCGAACAGTAGCAACATTTGCAACTCAAGAAAAGATTGTCAAGTCTTTTGAACAATCTTTATCAAACCCTAAATCAACATCTGTTAAAAGATCACAAATCACTGGGGTCGCATTAGGGTTTTCACAAGGTGCAATATATGCAGCTTACACTGTAATTCTGTTATTTGGGGCTTATCTCGTGAAACGAAAACTTGGAGATACGACGTTTGGTGATGTTTACAAGATTTTCTTGATTCTTGTTTTGAGTTCGTTTTCAGTCGGGCAATTAGCGGGTCTTGCTCCAGATACTTCAACAGCATCTTCTTCGATTCCTGCTGTTTTCGATATCATCAGACGAACGCCATTGATTCGTGGGAAAGGGAGAAAGATTGAAAGTGAAAGTTGGAAGCTTTTTGATGTTGAATTCAAGATGATTACTTTTTCGTATCCATCGAGGCCTGATGTGATTGTGTTGAGGGATTTCTCGTTGAGAGTGAAAGGGGGAACGATGGTGGCGGTGGTCGGAGGAAGTGGGTCCGGCAAATCGACGTTGATATGGTTGACACAGAGGTTTTACGATCCGATTAAAGGGAAAGTTTTGATGGGGGGAATCGATTTGAGAGAGCTCGATTTGAAATGGTTGCGATCTCAAACAGCTTTGGTGGGTCAAGAACCAGCGTTGTTTGCTGGTTCGATTCAAGAAAACATTGGATTTGGGAACCCTAATGCTTCATTTGCAGAGATTGAAGAAGCTGCTAAAGAAGCTTACATTCATAATTTCATCTGTGGCCTCCCAGAAGGGTATGAAACTGAGGTATGGTGTTCAATTCAAAGGAATCCAACTCCATGGATTAATAAAACCGTTTTGGACCGTTTAAACCGAGTTAAATTGGATCGTTTTTGTTGGTTTGAGCGATCTGTTAATCTGGTTTGCGGTTTGAACATTTTTTAGTGATCTGGACAGAACATATCCTAAAAAATACGCAATCGTCTAATAAAAGAAAATCATCTAAAACATTACCTAAATTGATAAATTTTCAAAATCCATAAAAGATCAGATCCAAAGTTCTAAATCGTCCTTTGACTTGGTCAATATGCGTCCATAATTCAACTATTATTGGTGAACTTGTTTAACGTTTTTTCGAACTTACTCAAATGTTTCTTTTTAAAATAGAGGTTTCTTTTTTAATTATATATAAATATTTTTTTAATATGTTTTATTGGTAGAAATTTCATTTTAGATACATATAGATGTTATGTTTTTTTTTAATTTTAAAACACATAAGAGACCAAAACCGGTCAAACTAGACCGCCTTTTTGTGGTGCGGTTAAACCGGTTTGGTTAATTGTCAAACCGCTCGGTTTAAAAAATTTCTAGACCACCATTACAATCTGATTTGTGGTTTAGAGGGTCAACCCACCCAAGGACCGCGAACACCCCTACATTTTTATTTTCTTTAATTACCTGTTAATTTTGTGAGTTTAATCGATTATGATTGGATTGATCAGGTGGGTCAGAGTGGGGTGCAGCTATCAGGAGGTCAAAAACAAAGGATAGCAATAGCAAGGGCAATAGTGAAGAGATCAAAAGTGTTGTTATTAGATGAAGCAAGTAGTGCACTGGATTTGGAATCGGAGAAGCATGTTCAAGAAGCACTTAGGAAGATAACTAAACGGACCACGACCATCGTGGTGGCGCACCGCCTCTCCACCATCAGAGAAGCCAACGTGATAGCGGTGGTCCAAGACGGAAAGCTGGCAGAGTATGGAAGCCATGATAGGCTCATGACTTCCCATCATGATGGTGTTTATGCTAGCCTTGTTCGCACCGAAACAGAAGCAAATGCCTTTGCCTGAGTCTGAAATTCAATTTTTTTACCGATAAAATATGAAAAACCACAACATTTCCACATTGCTTTTCATTTATTCATCCAATTTCCATACATTGGGATTATCATTATAAATAGCCTTACCATGAAAATATCTAACTATATTTTCTCGTAAAATAGCCAAGAAACCGTAAGTCAATGTCATTTGTCGCAAGACACTTTTCTTCGTAGTTGTGCAAGTTGACGGGCTTGAGGTTTCGCAAGCAGTGAAATGGGCTTGCAGTTTCGCAGACTGCAATGTTGGCGTGTTTTCAATGATTTTTGCACTTTTTTACTTGATTTGTCAGAAACTGAAAAGAAAAGTGTGTTTTAGTACTGATTTACGACTTATTGGCTATTTTATAAGGAAAAAAATTTGTGAGAGGCTATAAAATAAACATTTTTCTTGAGGTGGGCATTTGCGATGGTAACCCATGAACCTTACCCAACTTCTTGCTTGTAGTTTCATGGTATATTTGACAGCTTGTAGTAGAGGTGGTCAAATTGACCCGACCCGACGGGCCGACCCGAAACCGGCCAAGAACCGGTTTCAAGCCCGAGAGTCGGGACCGGTTCGTGTATTTAGGAATTTTCTCGACCCGACCCGGGACCGGTCCGTGACCCGGTTCGTGGCCCGACCCGACCCGATTTTTTTCAAAAAATTATAGCCGTTAGAGAGCCGTTTCTAGCCGTTGGGAACCCCTTTGTGATCGTTTTTTGGCTCAAAAATATCCCCTCCAACCCCATATAAATACTAGGGGTGTTATGGAGTGATCACCACCTTACAATTGCTTACAAAACGCAAAAAACGCATACAATTCTCATTTCTCGGCTCTCGCTATATAAATAAAACGTATTTTTAAAGTGTATTTTAGTGATCCAATCCAATTTTTTACTTTCTAAAGTTTAGTAATTAATTATTATACAAAGAAATTATTTTTTTTTAAAAACAAGAAAAATACCCCGGCCCGATCCCGAACCGGTTCTTGGCCCGGCCCGGTTTTATAAAAACCGGTTTTTTAACCCTATACGGGCCAGGGGTTTTAGGGTTTGACCCGGCCCGACCCGGCCCGGTTTTTGGTTGACCCGGTTTTCCCCTTTACTGTTTGAACCCGGTTCTTGTTCCGACCCGGCCCGACCCGAACCCGGTTTTTGGCCACCAGTGGCTTGTAGGTTGATTAGGTTTCAATTTGTTTAAAATTTGTCATTGTTGTAGAAGATACTTTCAAAATAACTAAGCTGATGTGATACTAAAAAGATTGTTAGAATCTATTTGCACCCATTTAATGTTAGAATCATGTCAATTTATGCATTGAGAATGAAAAAAAGTAGGTTTTGATGTTGACTTGTGAGAAGGAAATTTAATAGGCAATTCATTGCACCACTTTAATATCATGATCAAGTCAAATCATGCACGGAGACCATAAAAAGTATGTTTTGATGATGATGTGTGTGAGGAGGAAATTACAACGTATGGGTGTATTTAGCAGTGTATAGGAGTGCAATAGCATTGTTAGACAATAACATCCAGACGAGACCACAATGTCATCACTGATATCAACCGGTCGAGACTGTTGCATGAAAAATAATCAAGGAGACAAGGGCATCTTGAACTTTTGATGGTAACCGGAATGCCCATGAATTATATATTGCACTTTGTCTAGATCAAGATTCAAGAATGGATTACAAGAGATTTACACACTTTGGATATACCCATAAAATCCTGTATCTATTGTTGTTTGTATGTTGTTTGTTTCTTACTCATTTTTCTTGTTTCATGTATTTTTGGGTGCCAAATGTCTTGACATAGACAGCTATTTTACTCTTTGAAGTAGAGATCAAATTTGCATACATCCCATCCTCTGCAGACCTCGCCTTCAGGTGGTCGTTCATTCATTTTGTTTGGTTTGTTATAAATTCACCATCTTAGGCTCTTAAAAATCTTTAAAAACTTTCCAAAACTTCTTCAAAAGCCAAGTGTCTTCACCAGACAGCCTTGTCATTAGGAATAGGGATGGAGGAAAGGTCTGCATACATCTACCCTCTCTAGACCATGTCTATAACAAAAGCCGCAACTGCAGAATCAAGCATCCGTGTTTCAATATGATCCGTTATTTAGAAGCAACGATTAGTTGAACGGATATTATTTCAAATAACCAGAAGGGTGTTATGCAATATTTTTTGAGTTAAATTCAAAGAGTAACTGTGACTTGTATCTCATGCATTGAAAGTTGAACATTTATACAGGAAATGCGTCAATGTTTGTTACTGATCCTTGTACGGGGCAAATAAGATGGATGAATTGTGTCCTCCAAACCCAAAGGAGTTGGAAAGTGCTACTTTTATATTGCATTGCTCCTTCTTTGCACCCACCAGCACCTCTTTATCCTAACAACAGGATTGCATAAAACTTGGTTAATATTTGTTCGAAAATTATTACTTTTTTTAATCAAAATACATTTCTTTTTTAACCAATCACTGCAAAAAGACGGTGACCTAATACATACCACGCCTACGTCTGGATTTTCAAGATTGATGTTCGGATGGAGCCATCCTGTCTGTATAGCCTGCATAATGAAGTATGTCAGTCTGAATCCGAATGTAAGTTTGTTTATATATATATATATATATATATATATAGAGAGAGAGAGAGAGGGAGGTTCAGGGAAACTCCAAAAAAAATGAAAAACTAAGAAACACCCTGGTAACCGTTGATCTTTGGATGGTATGTACATGTGAATACAAGTGAAGTTGTTTTATGGTTTTTATGCACGTGTGCATGTTATGCACATGTTACAAATCATT
Organism: Saussurea involucrata; assembly: GCA_033807775.1. Taxonomy (NCBI): domain Eukaryota; kingdom Viridiplantae; phylum Streptophyta; class Magnoliopsida; order Asterales; family Asteraceae; genus Saussurea; species Saussurea involucrata. The sequence goes on along the minus strand of CM066318.1, from coordinate 125,542,687 downwards.
TGTATGCACATGTGCATACCATCACAGTTTTTCATTTTTTGCGGTTTTCTCCTTAACTTGACCCTATACACACACACACATATATATTCAACTTGTATATATATTCCAATTTTAAGATCTGATTACCTTGACAGTAGCAACTGCTTCGACAGCACCAGCAGCCCCAAGCAGGTGACCTATCATGGATTTTGTGGAGTTTATCTTCAACTACAAGATTTAGAAAACCAGATTAGAATTTAATCAACAGTTAAGGCATTGAATTTTTATCAAGCTTACCTCAGGATTGTCCCCAAAACAACGAATGATAGCTTCGTACTCGTTTAGATCACCAGATTGTGTAGATGTGGCATGAGCATTTATGTAATTGACATCTTCTCTAGCAATCCCAGATTGAGCCAACGCCTTTTCTATGCACAGAGCTATTCCCGTCCCTGATGTCCGTAACCAAAACAAGTAAGAGGTCGTTTGGTAGATGCTGAATGAATCTAAAAAATAGCAAGCTCACCGTCGGGATGAGGTTCAGTCATGTGGTAAGCATCACAAGTGAAGCTTCCGCCCAAGAATTCCGCATAAATCTTTGCACCTCTTGCCTGCCAACCCGTGTTTCGTTTCAGTTGCCAAATCATTCATGAAGAAGATGATATATATATATAGAGAGAGTCGGGTTCAAACGAGAACAGTACATATATATAGGGTCTGGTTCAAGGGAAAACTGTAAAAAACGAAAAACTGAGGAACACCCTAGTAACCGTTCATTTATACGGTATGCACATGCAAGTAATTTGTAAGTAATTTTTCCGGTATGCACACTTGCATAGAAACCGGAAAACATCTTCAAGTACTTGTATACACATGTGCATACCAAATGAATAGTTACCGGGGTGTTCCTCAGTTTTTCATTTTTTGGGGTTTTCCCAGAACCTCTCTCTCTCTCTCTCTAAGTATATATATATAATATAAAATAGAATTGAGATATTCATACCTTAGCATGTTCTAGCTCTTCTAGAAGGAGAACACCAGCACCTTCTCCCATGACAAATCCATCACGGCTCTGCGATTTTATAAAGTCAAAAGATGTCATCACGTTTATTCGAAAGAAGCTATCCATGTAGCATTTAAATTCGTGACAATACGTGGAACCGCCAGATTAATCTTTAAAAGTACCCTTGACCCAACATATATTGAACAAAAATGGTTCACTCCAACAAAATTCATACCACATCCCAAGGGCGTGACGCTTTGGTTGGATCACCGTTCCTCTGTGAAAGAGAATTGCACGCAACAAACCCTCCAAGTCCTGCGATTTTATTATCATTTTAAAACGATAATTATTCGTGAAAAAACAATCAATATGCATCCAAACATGAGATATATCTAATACCAATTGGAATGATGGCCGAATCAGAACCACCAGACAGCATCATATCCTACAAATTTTCATCTATTGAGTCCAGACCAAAAGTGACGGCAGTTTATATTGCACGAGAACCAGAAAACGATGCTTACAGTTTCACCTCTGATAATATGATTGGCTGCATTTAATATACAAAAATTGCTAGTAGCACAAGCTGTAGAAATCGAATAGTTCGGTCCCATCCAACCCTACATATCAACACAAATCAACCATCATAAGTCCACAATCTCATATCCCTTCATGAGGGAGGTTTAGGAGAAAACCTCAAAAAAATGGAAAACTAAGGAACACCCTGGTAGCCCTCATACTGGACGGTATGCACTTGTGCATACAAGTAAATTAAGTTGTTTTTTGGTTTTTATGCATGTGTGCATATGCACATGTGCATGTTACAAATTACTTGTATGCACAAGTATATACCATCCAAATGAAGGGCTAACATGGTGTTCCTCAGTTTTCCTTTTTTTGAGGTTTTCCCTGAACCTGACCCATCCCTTCATACACATATCCTATAAAGTTCGTAGTTACCAAATCCATTGCGAGCATTGCAGAACCCATATTCGTTGTTGCAAATGGTACACAAAAAGGATTCATCTTCTTATACGAAACCCTCAATGCTTCGATTGCGTCTTGAAATACCTGTTTAAACAAGCATCTTGAAGCATATTTCTACGGTAAACTTTTCAGAACTTCCCATTTTTGGAAAGTTAGGCCTTGTTTATTTTAACAAAAAGAGCTCTTATCAGCCTTTTATGTCTGATTCATTAAGAGGTGGGGTCATTCGGACTGTTTAGAAAAAACAAACGGGTCATTGATTCTGCATTCAGACTTCAACACCACCTCTTATCAATCAGAAGTGAAATAAGACTTCAGACTTCAGCACCTCTTAAAAAACAAACAGCACCTAAAGATAAAAACTACCCCTTAGGGGTTGTTTGGCAGTTGTTGAATGGTTTAGTGCAGGATGATTAAGTGGTCAGAATGATTAAGAGGCTCTTATGATATAGTGCAAAATGATATATGGTTGGTTGGTAATTGTTAAGAATAAAATTAGGGCTCTGAATGGTTAAGGGAGGCCCAAGATACAAAATCATTAAGAGGGTTTTAGAATCATTAAGAGACAAACTTTTTTTTGCCAAACAAGATTCACCTCTTAACGATTCAGAGATTGCCTCTTAATGGAACTATTATAAGGTAAACAAACAGCCCCTAACCTTCATGCCACCAAGGGCAGACCCAATGAGGACACCACATTTTGCAATATCTAACTCTTTCATTACATCTTCGGTAACACCACCATCTTCCAATGCCTTCTTGCCAGCGGTGAGCAAATAAAGCATAAACTTGTCTGCCCGTTTCGAAAGTTTTGGAGCAACCCATCCATCAGCGGAGAACGACTTGATTTCTCCTGCAATTTTCTGTAATCGAGTCGAAGTCACACACAAAAAAGAAGACCGAAAAAAACAGTAATAATGTCGTTTGATTGCAAGAAAGGAGGCTAGAAGATATGTTTACGGTGGGAAACTGATCGCAATCGAAAGCTTCAATCTCACTTATGCCGCTAACACCTTCGAGTAGGTTCTCATAGAAAAGATCTGCCACATGACCAAGTGAAGATACCACACCAAGTCCGGTCACCACGACTCTCCGTTTTTTGGCGATGGGTTTCTTCTTTGTTGACGATTCTTTTGCGGGCTGCACAGCGATTGCTGTGGTTTTGCCTGAAAACAATGGCAAAGAAACCCATTATTAGGGCTTTTTTTTTGGCAGCTTAATAAGCTTAACGGGACTCACAACTTATTCCGTGTCAACTATATATGACTGTTTGGTAATGGCTTAATGGTATAAAAAGTGACTTATTCAGTAAGCTTTTAGCAGGTAGCTAAGTTTTTTTTCCCAAACTTCCCCCTCCAAGTTAAAGGAACACGCTTCTTCCATCTCTACAAACAAAAACCTTTATCCATACACGACTTAATGCAGATCTATTCAAAGATTTATATGTATATATCTTTTTGATAACCTATTTCAAAAGAACTTGAAATAAAATCATGTACAATCTCAAACTGGAAAACCCGAATAGAATCATAATTAGGGGGAAATATAAAATATGGAGTTTATAAAGAAAAACCCATTTGATAATCATGGCTCTTACTGGTTTGTGCAGCTCGATTCATCCGTTTCTGAATGCGATTCATGGAAGATGAGTTGTTGAAACCAAAAATGGAGAAACCATTTTCACAACCAAATATAGACAAAGAAGAAGACATCGATTTGGACCTGTAATACTCCTCACAGGGCTCTAATGAACTCATCAGGTTCATAATACCAGACGACATTAATCCACCGCCACCGGAGAAATTGTTGCATTCGGTCACCGCCGGTAACTTCCTTCTGGCCGACCGACTCAGTCTTTTCGCCGAAGAGAACACTGCCGCCGATGGTTTAGGACGGTGGTAGTTTTTGTCGCCGGAAACAGACATGCAAGCAGCCACTAACCATGTACAGAATGGCGAAGCGACGGCGGAGGAGGCCACCATTGAAGAAATCAAGGTAAACCCCGAATGATTAAGCTATTCTGTAAAATTTAAAACCCACGAAAGTTTTATCGATTTGATGAATCTTGATCCTCCGTTGACTGAAAAACTGTAATCTGTGAGCAGTAGAATGATTATAAATAGTTAATTTGGTGGTAAACGCAAGAAAAGACTGCCAAAATCGTCAAGAAAATATCCAAAAAACGTGAATTTTTAAATAAGTTGAAAATGGGTGGCTGCAAAGCTAGGTAATGTGATTGTGATCTTTATTCTTTACTGATAGAGACTTGATACTCATCATCATCATAAAAAATACATAAATTCCATCCAGATGAAGTTTTACAGTTCAATTTTAGAAATTACTGAATTCTTCTCATTCCAGTGATGAGTATATTTGATCGGAAAAAAAAGGGTAAAAAGCAAAGACTCACAGAAATGAGTTGCTGAATTGGAATTCGGAATCGGAATGGGAATAAATGTGAATGAGAATTGATGAAAGAAAGCAAAGGCAAGGTTAGGGAATGAAGACGATGGATGGTTTTTTGTTTTTATTTAAATAATTTAATTTAATGGGTAAAGAGAAAGACCCAAATCAGATATCCGGAGTATCAAATTCTCCCATGCTTTAAATTTCCCATTAATATTTTCCGATCAGCGATCCTTTCTTTGTCTTTGTTTGACGACGCATTTTATTCACAATTAAATACCCTTTGTTTGTTTGCTTGCATATATTGTTTCTATACGATGATCTTTATTTGATATTAATTTTTTTTATTTTGATCGACATTGTTTTTTACAGAAAATAATTTCAATATTTAATCAGAGTAAACCTTTAATTTTTTGGGAAATTAGTTTTATAGCCATTTTTTCAGAAACTCCTATTTAAAATAGTCATTTTCTCTCCTAATAGCACAAATACCCATTTTCCTTATGAAATATCTCTTGATCGTGATCTCCTTCATGCCAATTTCTAGAATATAGACTTTTGGTCCCTGTGCCTCGTGAAACCCCTCTCTCTTTCACGATCGCTTATTTTTTTTTAATTAATAAGTTACACTTAATACCCTTGTAATTAGTTATTAAATTTACTTTTAATCTCTTGCCTTTTCACTTTTTTAATTTTATACCCTTATCATATTAACATAAATAATCGTATATAATCTAAAATATATTAAAAATACATTTTTTACAAATTATACCATTGTAATCGTCTCGTCAATACTTTCGAAATGAGCCCCAATATTGAATATTTTTGAATTAAATCATATTATTAAATATCATAAGTATATATACGAATAATTTTGTTTTATATTTCTTATATTTTTATTTTTCATTTTACACATTTATCATATTAAAAATACATAATCATTGATTAACTAAAATATTTTCCAAGAATGATTTATCAAGATTCTGTGAATGAAAGTGTAGATGCATAATCATGAATTAACATCAATAATAACTGTAAATAGGAATTTTTTTTGGATAGAAGGTTATGAAAAATGCTATAATTATTAATTTCTCTAATTTTTTTCTTCAAACATAAGACCACATACGTTTAAGTTGGAAATTTAACATTTTCAAATAAGTGGATGAGAACATTTCTAACAAATACTCAAATACAGAAATTTCGAAAACTTTATAAAAATTGTAGTAACCGTGTCTAAAAAGAAAGAGTTTCCAAGTCTTGTGGTGGAAATTTAATAAAGTGGAAGTTGAGGGGAGTATTTTGCAATTGTGAGATAGGGTATAAATTGGGCACAAAACCCTAGAGAACATTCCATATTACTGAATTTGTGTGTGTGTGTGTTGGCGGCTGTTTTGGGAGAGAAGAGGAAGAAAGGCATTTTTGAGTTCTTGGGCATTTTGGGAGAGAAAGGAGCATCAAGCTTGGAATCAAAGGGAAGAGGTGTGTTGGGGATTCGTTTTCTGTAAGGAATCCATCAGGTAACTTCACTCTCTTCATCTTTCAGCTGAGAAATCTGTGGTTTGGTTGAAGTATTTTGTGGGTTTTTGTTTAAAGTTGGGTTTGGAGCTTATCGGGGGAAATTGGGCATTTTAATGTGTTATTACTGTTAAGAGTTCAGTAAGTGGTGAGTCTAGTGACCTTGGGGTGATTGCTAATCCTTATTTCTCGAGATTTCGAGCTTGCCTGTGATTTCTCGGTCGAATTAAGGGTCAGGTCGACGTCCGGATAACTTCCTGGACGTCCGGATACATTCGAGTGGAAGAAGGTGTCCGGGTAAGCACCCGGAGATCATGTTGTCCGGATAGAAGTGTTGTCCGGATGAGTGTGTTGTCCGGATAAGGGTGCTGTCCGGATAAGGGTGTTGTCCGAATAGGTGTGTTGTCCGGATAGGTGTGTTGTCCGGATAGAGGTGTCGTCCGGATAGGTGTTGTCCGGATAAAGGTGTTGTCCGGATAGGGTAGTGTGTCCGGATAGTTGAGCTGTCAACTTATGCGTTTACCCTTTCGCTCAGGTAGACCATCTGGAAGTGCAGGTCAGAGTAGGAAAGGATCGTAAGCGTAACAGGTGAGTTTTCTAACTGAAGCTTGATGGTACTTGTTCATTTACTCGTACATGTGCGTTTGCTTAATATATGTTGCATATAAATTACTTATGCTTGGTGCGAGGTATATGGGGGGGGGGGGGGGGCGTGTCCCAATCATTAAGGTGTGATGCTTATGGGGGGTGTGTCCCATATGTTGTGGTATGACGCTTATGGGGGGTGTGGCCCATATGTCCTAGTGTGATTCTTATGGGGTGTGTGTCCCATATGTTGTGGTATGACGCTTATGGGGGGTGTGACCCATATGTCATAGTGTGATGCTTATGGGGGGTGTGTCCCATCTGTTGTGGTATGACGCTTATGGGGGGTGTGGCCCATATGTCATAGTGTGATGCTTATGGGGGGTGTCCCATACGCTATTTGGTATGACGCTTATGGGGGTGTGACCCATATGACATGGTGTGACGGATATATGGGGGGGGGTGTCCCATACGAGGGTGATTGAGCGTCTTGGGATCAAGACACGGGTGTGTGTGACTGGATGGACGATTTGGTCAATTGTGTGAATGTTATTAACCAAACTTCATATTGATTTATGTTTCGCATAACTTTTTAATTGCTATATGTGGTGTGGATGTAACTGAGGGATCTCACTAGACCTTGTGGTCTAACCCTCGCATTTTCAAAAACTGAAACCCTTTTCAGGTAAGCAGGTTAAGTGCGGTTCCTCTAGTGGTAAAGAGAAGGCGTGAGGGCGGGCGTGGCTTGCATTAGTGGACTTCCCTACATTTCAGTATTTAGATACTCTCAGTTGGAATAGGGTTATTTCCGCAAACCCAAATTTTGGAATTTTGTTGAAGTGAACCTTTGGTCATGTTTTGGCGATATATATATATATATATATATATTAATTAATGTCTTAATTTGGCATGCTTATGGAGTGGGTTGTTACAGTTGGTATCAGAGCCGTAGTTTAAGGGATTTAGGTGACCGGATGGGCCTAAACTTAAACTGTAGAAGTACAACTGAGGATGTAGGAAGGCCTAGGAAGACCTCACTGGGAAGCGTGAATAACAGGGTGGTGAAAACTATCATGTAAGGTAAGTTCGGGATTACACCTGGCCAGTGTAATTGTGAATTTACAGGTGCATGACGGCGATCATTCTTGCCTTGTTATTTTGGGGCGGTTGTTAATCTGTGTTGTGTGTAAAGTTTAACCTTGTCATTATGGCAACGGTTTAGTGTGTTGTGCAGATTATTCTTGGCGTGATTGATGATACTACCTAGAAGAGGCATCGTATTCGATATGAGTGTCCGTGTGAAGTAGAACCTTTAGAGTTCTTAAGGGAAATAAATGATTGGAGATGAGCTCCTAATCTCTGATGAGTCCTTATTCTGGGAGTCCCCGATGTCGGCGAATTAAGATCTTGAGAGTTTCAACTCAAGGATCGGATAGTGGAGATGTGCCGTCTCACTCTCGAGTTAGTGGAAGAGTGACAGGAGTGGATGAGAAGTGATAGATGCATGGATTGGTAACACTGGTGTCGGTCAACCATTTTGGACCGAGGTGAAGCTGTATTTATAGTCAAGTGGACTGTGGGGTTGGAGCATCCAAGTGTGAAGGAAAGTATCGGTACCGAAGGTTGTTTCTAATGTAAGGAACCGAATGGTTTGGTTGGAAGTAGGGTGTCGGCGTCGAATTGTTGTAACTGCAAAAAGGTTAACCCAGCTGGAGCAAATAGCCTTCAATGTTAAGTGAGTCATACATTGTTCGAGGTGTAAATTGGCTAAGTCGGGGGGTGTGGCCCGCCAGCTCGTGTCGGGAGGTGTGACCCGTTTATGCTAAGGGTAGTGTGGCCCTGTAAGGCAGCATGAGACTGACTCGTTGTCACCCTATGGTGACTTTAGGGTGCCAATTTATAAAGGGGCGGACCTTATTCCGTGGATGTTTTATAAAGGGGCGGACCTTAATCCGTGGATGTTTTATAAAGGGGCGGACCTTATTCCGTGGATGTTTAATAAATGGGCGGACCTTATTCCGTGAATGTTTTATAAAGGGGCGAACCTTATTCCGTGAACGTTTTATAAAGGGACGGACCTATATCCGTGTATGATTTTATGAACTCGCTAGGTAGTAAGCGATATCGGGCCTAAGAAGGTGCGAAGTTCCGGGAGTGGAAAATGTGGTTGAGTCGTCGATGGTTGATTTGTGATCTTAGTGTTACAGTATAGGGAGGACCGTGTCTACCTGTAGTCTTGGTATTTGACCATTGGAATGCTTGTGTGGTGGGAGTCCTTACTCTTTTGGTAAGTTGACATATGACTGTCGACGGGGGAGGTGTGTCCCGGGTGATTTCGAAGTAGACAAATTACTTTGAAAGGTTGCCTTTGAGTGATCACTTTGTCGGGTATGTGCGCGGAGATGAGAGGTCGGTGTGGAAAAGTATGCATCTGTCAATAGGATGGGCCGCCTTTTGTAAATATCCTGAAGGTGGAGATGTGTTAGTAGGATAAGTGATTCATCCTATATGGCGGTTATGTCATTTGCGAAGGAGGTAGTTAGCTAACTAATGTGGGACAAGTAAACTATGTTGGATTGCAAGGGTGTGTCTTATAGTTTGATTTACTTGAGCGTGTCTCAAGTGGATCCGAAGAGTCGGTCGGAATTAAGGGCTCGATTGAGTGAGGTAGACGGTCATAAATTTGTGGTTCATCTATGTAACATCCTAAATTTTGCTATTATTATTTTAATAATAGAATGTTTTGGTACTTGGAGTAACCTTGAATTATATAGAGTATTATAATTCAAATAGGGTTAAAATTCAAATGATGAAAGTTGAAAGATTTCTTTTGAGAATAAATAAACTTAAGGGTTATTGTTATGAGTTTTATTTATGCATGAGGTGTGTTATGTTGTTTCTTTAAAGTTTGAGGGATTATAGTGTTAAATCTTTTAAAGTTGAGGGTTTAATTGATAAGAGTCCTATGACTCATGTTTAAATTAAGTGAGGTGTCAACCTCTTAGTAAATATAGACTAATTGAGTATGAATGTGAGGTGATGAGTGTGTGTTCTTTTGGTTTGGAGAGAAAGCCGAGAGGGAGATAGAGAAATCGAGAAAAGAGAAAGAAGAAAGGAATTGCTTGGAACCTTATAATCTGGTGTTGGTTTGAAGAATCAAAAGGTAATTATCTCATTTAAATTCTTCATCTTGTTAGTTAAAAAGCTTTCTATGGTGTTTTGTTGGGTTTTTGGGTAAATCTTGATGTTATGAGAATCTGAGTTTTAGGATATGTTAAGATAAGTGTATTAAACATATCTGCAAATTGGAATAAACAAACATAGATTAAAAGTACGAAATTCTGGGTTTAAGAATGTTTTAGTGGACTGAGACTTGGATGAATATCATCGAAGTCGCAACCTTGAGTTGCGACATTCATGATTGTCGCAATAGACAGTTGCGACTTGGCTTTGGAGTCGCAACCGTTGACTGCGACTTGGGTTGGAATCGCAATAGAGAGTTGCGACTTGGTACTGTAGTCGCAACAGTGGACTGCGATTTGGGGTGAAATCGCAATGGTGAGTTGCGATATGGAGTTGAGATCGCAACTGTTGGTTGCGATTTGGAATTGGAATCGCAATAGGCGGTTGCGATTTCAGTTGGTTGCGACTTGAGATGTGATTTTTAGAAATTAAGGATTTTCAGTTGTAGAGGGTTCTGTTTTGATAATTAATATCAGTATATGTAATTGAATAATACAGTAAGCTGTGATAGTGAAGAAAGGAGTCCTTACGTGTTAAAAAGGATTAAAAGGAGTAATAACGCATCAGGTGAGTTTATTCAACTCTCTTTAAAATTCAGTAATTAATATTGAATTAGATGTTTTATATGTATGCATGAATATGTTTTATATGGACTTGATTTCGTCATAGATAAGCCAAGAGGGCGATTAAAAGTTGTGCTATGTTAATTTCCATGCTAAAATTTCTAAGATGAGTTATCTAAGAAGTTAATGAACCGGAATTATTAATATTCCTTATAATGAGTATAATTATTTGCTATATGCAACATATTATTAACTCTAAATATGAATCGAAGCTTTTTCGAGATAAATCATAAAGATCCATCTATGAGTCCAAAAATGTAGATTAACAAATGATATATATATTCACTCCCGAGCTAAGTTGCAAAGAGGGGATAGTTAAGAGATTGAAATATGATGAACTAGTATTTATCATTATTCTTGTATGCTAAGTATGATTATCTGCTATATGCAATCTATGATATGATTATGAACTCGGAATACGATTTGAAGCTTTATTGAGAGAAATTATAAAGGTCTATCTATGAGTCCGAAAAGGTAGATAACAATTGAGATGATGATCCCGTACCAGATTACAGAGAAGGAATAGTAAAGAGATTGAGATGAGGAGATACTAATATTCTTTATTTTATATATAGAATATGTATGGAGAAATGATACATGGTATGCCGGACGCATATAGTAGTATCGATTATTACATATATTATATTATGTGATTATGTGCTTTTACTAAAATAGGCATCCGGTCACCGAGGGCACTTGGGTACGGTATGATGGGAACCGATTACTCGCCATAGACCAAAGGGGTGTAATTTTAGTAATTGGGTGTACCTTGAATCATGAGTCTCGATTTGAGTATCGCGATATTATAATCCCATGGGGATCATTGATTCTGAGGTGGAATGTGGAATAAGCAGTTGTGCTTAATAATTCCCATTTCGATTTGGGAAGATCGGAGATTTCCCAGTGATGAGAGGAAGATTAGAGATAGGCATAAAGTAATTTGTAATCTCTACTTCCTGATTAAGAAATAGGCAAGTTTTGACATGTAATTTCTTGTGTGTGAATATTGATTGTGAATCTGGAATGATTCATAGTTAACTCTTATTTTGTTGTTGCGATTGAATGAGTTAGTCGTAGGAAATTGGGAGTGGGGTAGATTCCCCGACTTGAAAAGGAGTTGTCGTACGGTAAGATGGGTGAGAACATGTTTGAGTTATCTGTTCATGTTTTAATTATTAAATTTTATTTTGATTTGAGTATCACTAGGCGAAAGCCTAATGTTTCAAGTTGAATCTTCTTACCAGGTACAAGCTCCGGGAAGTAGCGGGAATGAGAGAAGAGAACTTTTGGAGAGATTCAGACTTAGAGATAACGAAGGATCTAGTTATTCTTTGAAGCCTTTGGGACAGTTGTTTAGATAACTTGATTAATCTGATTGTTATGAGGTGATTAGATTAATAAGTTATTTAAGTAATGTCAATTATATATAGAAACCTTACATTTGATCCTCAGGTTATATAAGTTTGAAAGTTTTTGAGCATAACTTGTGGAAATTTCAAGGTTTGAATTGACTCTGTTTTTAGGGTGTTTCAGTATGGTATCAGAGCACTAGTTTAAGCGAACTAAGTATGATGATGAGATACTTAGACTTAAGCTGAGACGTAGTAGGTTATGATATGTGAGTTATGGGTAGAAGTGTTAAGACGGGATAGTCTTAGAGTTAACGGGAATATGTGAAATTAGTGCTATAACAATGATAACGGGGATTCTCCTGTATGATATGTTCACAATTTCAATTAGCTACTGTTATTATGAATATATTGTTACACGAGCATGTCTATTTCTGAATTGTTACAGTGACTAACGATCGGTAAAGTACGTTTTGTATGTATGTAAGTGCATAATCATTTCGCATGGTTATCTCTATAAGTTATAGTAAAGTGTTGGTGAATTCGTCACCAAGGTCCTTTAGAGGACATAGCAGTATATGATTGAGGGTTTGAAGGACAACCTGGAATTGGTGGGACTCATGAAAGTCTGCCAAAGCAACCTTTAATAGGTGATTGGATAGGTGCAGAGATAAAGTATGAGATGATCGATTAATACAGAATTAGTATGACATGGTTGAGTATGGGGGCCATGGAATGTATATATAGCAATTATTATAAGGCCGAGAGGGCGACTTCGGATCGGAAGTAAAGTGTCAATGATAAGTTACGTAAGTAAAACGATTGACCTTGTTTGAGTAAATAGCCTTCATTGCGAGTAAGTTTTTGTACATGATGTTTTAGTGTGTGTTACATGAATTTTCTTGATTTCAAATCAAATGCATAAATAACAATTTTATTCAAGGATGAGTTAGTATGTGCAAGTATGTATTTAAAGAAAAAGGGCAATTTCAATTACGCTGCCTAACGAAATTTTGGGGCTTAGCATTTTGCAAAATACTTCATACTTTACATAAAAAAAAGTGGTATGATAGCAAATAGGTCAAGAAAGTGTTGATCAGTAAACTTTTTATAACCAACAAAGGTATTGACTTGATGATATCATATAAAAGAGTGTGAGAAACGACTAGTTTACTCTATGTCAATAAATTTTAAACTTTTGTCGTATGAAAAGATTTTCATTTAAGATATTACTGTTGTAACAACATTTTTGGTTGAGAAAGATTAAGTTTTACGGAAATTTGTAGACAAACGGTTTTGAGATCGTTGTGTAGTACATGGGAGTTATGAAAATGATTGGGGCGTGTGTGCTCATGTTGTTTCGAATGTTGTTTATTTAAACGAGAAAAGTGTGGATTGAGTTATTTATTATATTGTCATGCATGAAGGCTATGAACTCGCTAGGTCGTAGAGTATTACGCTATAAGCTAAGAAAGAACTCCAAGAGTGGAGAGGTGTTGGATAAACCTTGGGATAAAGTTTGTGGTTTTGGTAATTGTATTCAAATGAGAGATAAACAGTGGGAGAGTCGAAAGTGAACTTTAGTAACAATAATACGAGGGTCTGTACCTTTGTTCGGTGATTAGTAATACAATTGCCGAAGGTCGGTCGTGTCTGGAGGAAGAATTAGGTTCAGGGTTAAGGAAGTATTGAGATGTCAAGTTTTGACTTTGAAGGCGAGAGTTGTATAAGGTGTACGAGGCCTTTTTTTGTCATTGGGTGCGGTCTGGATGCGTTCCGCGTATGCCCGTGCGGGTAGGAGCAAAACCGCGAGCGATACTGGTATGCTGGTATGCAGAGGGTATGCGCAAAGTGGATATTAGTGTGTGCGACACAATTGGGGAATTGTGAATGTTTTGAGAGTGATAACTTTTATTTTGGGGTCGATGGCCAGTTAAGGGATTGATAAGGTAAAGATTTTAAGTAAAGAGGCATTTTTTTTACGTAACCGTGTGAGTGACACGTGTTTAACCAAACGTTGGTTTTGACCTTAAAGGCCTGATTTATATTCAAATGAGTCTTTTGAATGTTTGTCAGTTTAGTGACTCGAGATGGAGTATTGGATGTGTGATACGCTTAACTGCATTGTATTTGAACCAGTGACAGTTTAAGTGTTGGTCTTAGGTGTAAAGACTGTTTGATATTTTACTTAGTATCTTTAGAACTAATGAACCTGGGCATATTATATACATTGTGGAGTATGAAAAGAGTTGCATTTACGTGTACCTGCAAATGATTTGACTTCATTGGGAGAGTAGCAATGAAAGGATCGTAAGGTTATCACGCCTCGGAGCGTATGCTGTATAATGTGAGTTAGATGTATTTATTTGCGTGAGTTGGTATTGATAAATAATTTTTAGATCCTGTGAGTAGATGACTCGGTTTTTGGACTCAGTTAAGTCTTAAGAGCATTGACCCGATTTAATAAGCTCGTTGTAGGCTTGGGTTGGGGTTACATGGATTGTATTAAAATAGAAGTTTGCATGATGTGAATGTTTTGGATATTCTTTTGGATTTAAATTTTGTTAAGTCTTAAATCAGGAGACTGTTGTGTTATAGAAATGTTTTACTTGCGATGTGGATAATTTACAAAGGAGAAAGTATTAGGCACAAATGAAGTGAGGTATGGAAAATGTTGATCTGTGAAGGATGGTACTGTGTTTTGGTTTTGGTTTGGAATCACAAGGAGTTAGTATGAACGAATAAGTTCAAGATATTTTAGCAAATCGAGAATGGTAGTTTAATTAAAGTTGGGGAGGAGATATTAAGTTAAATAAACTTGGGTAATATGTGTATGAATGATTGTGAGAAACCTGGTCTGTGGTGAAAAAGTATGTGTGGAGAATGTACGAGTGAGTATTGGTATCAACTGCCAAGATATATATGTCAACTAGTATATATTATGAAGTTAGAACTAGGAAACATCTGATGGAAGTCTTTTCGGGGTTTTCAGACGAAAAGTACCACTTGGTCATTAAAATTGTTGGGGCATGTAGTTTGTAAGATGGAGTAGTGATATGGCTAATATCGAAACAGAATGTCGGAATGGTATTAGGTGTTTACCCAAGGTGATTTTGATTGTGTGAGTTACTTCTAATGATAGAAAGATTTGACGTAAGAATGTAATCTTATAGCAGGTTCAATAGAGTTCTCACTTTTGATGTTCGATACTTTGGTGCTTGGTTGTATTGTGGTGGTACGATGAGATTGTGATGTAAAGAAATGATAGCATTCTATACCGAAGAAACGTGTAAGTCAAGGATGTAATAATGAACTGCCGTGGTTGTTGAAGTATTTAATAGTAATGGGTATGTTTAGCTTACAGTGTACGTGGAAATTTCAGATAGTACATGTTAATGTATTTTGAGATCTGGAGAGTGAGTTGTGATGATGATGGAGTGAAAGGAAGACTATTGTTCTTCTCAATCTCATTGGTTTTAGGTGAAGAGGATACTGTAACCGTTAAGCTATAGTATTGGAGTATTCTGTAAATGTAAAAGAAATACATCGAATGCAGTTCTCGATGTTACGAGGACTTGGTTAGAGATCTCAACTGACGTTTTTAGAAAAACTGTCCTTTTGGACTGTAGTTGTGTGGTGGATATTCCGTGTAAACAAGAGAGAAATAATATTGGTATGCTAGACTAAGAAGTAGTCAAATATGGATTTGATGATAACAATTACTCTAAAAAAAGAGATTGGTTTATAAGTATATCATTTGGATCTTCCACCAGAATTGGAAGGGGTACATAATACTTTCCATGTATGTTATCTTCGGAAGTGTTTGGCCGAAGAGGAGGATGTGATTCCACTCACAGATGTGAGAATAGATGAAAAGAGTCGCTGTGTAGAGGAACCAGAGGCAATTTTAGAAAGATCGGTTAGAAAGCTACGTAGTGGTAAAGAGGTAGCTATGTTGAAAGTACAGTGGAAACACCATAGAGGTACTAATGTGACTTTAGAGTCAGAAGAGAGTATGAGGGATAGATATCCTCATTTGTTTACCTGATTGTGATTTCGGGGACGAAATCATTTTCAAGTTGGGGAGTATTGTAACATCCTAAATTTTTCTATTATTATTTTAATAATAGAATGTTTTGGTACTTGGAGTAACCTTGAATTATATAGAGTATTATAATTCAAATAGGGTTAAAATTCAAATGATGAAAGTTGAAAGATTTCTTTTGAGAATAAATAAACTTAAGGGTTATTGTTATGAGTTTTATTTATGCATGAGGTGTGTTATGTTGCTTCTTTAAAGTTTGAGGGATTATAGTGTTAAATCTTTTAAAGTTGAGGGTTTAATTGTAACGTCCCAAAAATTACAAGGAATTTATAATTTTTAAAAATGACATTTCATTAATTAAACTCGTTAAATAACCCAAAACGTTTCGTTTGCAACCCAAGAATAATTATTCTCTAAAAACAGTAAACAGCGGAATAAATAGTTTAAAAACGATAATTATAAAACGATATAATAATCAGCTCTTCACGCGCGCCAGTGTGTACCCGTCACGCCTTGGAGCTACTCGCACCTGAAACAATGATTTATTGGGAAAGGGTAAGCACGAAGCTTAGTGAATTCAACCACCATAGATAATACAGTTATTCCACACTACCCCTATAACAGATAGTTGCACATAAACAAGCATACAAGTCTACGAACAAATCATAAACATGCATACCTACCCCTACGCCACCCGCGTATAACATCTTGGGCCCCACCGAGATTCTACGCCACCCGCGTATACAATCTTCGGCCCCGCCGAGTTCCTACGCCACCCGCGTATACAAACACCGGCCCGAGTCCCTACGCCACCCGCGTATACAAACACCGGCCCCCGAGTCCCTACGCCACCCGCGTAGGCCCCCGAGTCCCTACGCCACCCGCGTATACATGACAACGCCACCCGCGTATACATGTCAACAAAGGTCTAACTAGCCACCCCACTATCTAGCCCCGCATCACAAATAATTAAGGCTACCACACACGAGCTACAGTAATGTAAAACAACCAATATTAAATATAGTGAGAGAACTCACCTCGTAAGCGCGCCTAGCTCACAATTAATAATTCAAGCTCCAAAAATCCAAGATCACTTCCCGACACCTAGACGAACGTTAAAATGCATTAACACGAGACCCGGACCCTAAAACACGACGCACGCTTAAACCGTCACTTAAACGACTTTTCGGTCTAACCAAACAGGTCTGTTCGGGACCTGATCCGACCTCTTTAAACCCAGAAAATCCTCGATTAAAATACATAACTAGAAAGTACTCTGAGTTAGGGTTCCAAGGACATATTATACGCCCCCTAACGATGTTTCTACATTTTATTACGGAATTTATAAAAACAGTTCGCAGAACAGTGAAAAACAGCAGCTATCGGTATAAAACGACGATTTGGCCTATGCTACGTTCCGAACTGGATTTTGCACAAAACACAGAAAAGTTGCTAGACTCCAATTGGGAACTTTTGGCACCGAAATCACCCCAATCCGAGTTACGAGGAAAAAGTTACAGCTTACGCAAAACAGTGGAAGATACGACGTTTCACATAAAATGACGATTTTATAAACGGTTTACGCGTTCGGTCTAAACGATTCGGGTTCCGCTACGGCGGTTTAGGGTTACGGCCAAAGGTGGTTTTAGGGTTCCGCCACGGGCACCACCTACTGCCACCTCCAGCAGCGGGGTACGGCGGCGGCGGCGACGGCGGCGTCGCGGTGGTTGCTTTGCCGGAAAAGAAACGAAAAGGAAACGAGACGAAAGAAACGACTTACCTCGCTACAACACCACACACCCGCACCTGCTCCTCTCTCCCTCGAAATCTCCGACGAACAGCAGTGATGGCGGTGGTCTCCGGCGAAAACAGCGGCGAACAGCAGCAGTTTCCGGCGATAACGGCGGCGAACGGCAGTCTCCCTACCTCTCTCTCTCTCTCTCGCTGCTCTCTCTCCCTACCTCTCTCTTCTCGCGCTCTGCTCTCTCTCCCTACCTCTCTCTCTCGCGCTGTTCTCTCTCTCTCCGGCCAAGACCAGCAACGGCGCTGGTGTGGTGGTCAAAAACGGCAGCAAGGGGCAAAAGGGGAGGGGTGTTCGACGGTAGTGCAGGTAGCAAGAAAGAATTAGGGTTGTGGTGGTGGTTGGTGTTTGACGCAAGCAAAAGGAGACACAAAGGGAGGGGGGTCGGTTCCCCCACATGGGCCGACCCATGCAACCCATGCCAAAAGAAATTTACACTACTAGCCCCTGCCCTTTCCGACATCTTGCAAAAAGATCAAAGGTTCCTACTCGATTTACATATTTGGTCCTTCTCATTAATCCCGCTAACAAGTTCATTTAACGTAAAAAAAATTAAAATAATAAAAATAAGCAATTTAATACCTAATCAGGACACGGGCTTTACAACTCTCCCCCACTTAGATTAGACTTCGTCCTCGAAGTCTCTGCCTACGAATAGCTCCGGATAGTTCTTCCTCATCCCAACTTCAGGTTCCCAAGTCTCTTTCGGTGTTGCCACTGGACTTTCACTAACTGGAATCTAAATTTCTCACACCGTCTAAAAAAATTGCTCGAATACTCTTCTTACCAATAAAACTCCTTCAATAATACTGAAAATATGAACGGAAGTACACTCCGACAACTGGATTCATTCCTAGTCAAACGACTTCGGTTGTCTCCCAACCTTAGATATTCCATACATCCCGGTTCAAATCTCAAACTCTAACCATTCTAAAGTTGCTCACCAATATACCCTACTGGATACTCGAATCCGATCATTCCTACCATTAACTGTCGATTAACTTCCACGAGTTCTAATAGACTTCCAAAATTTAGTTAACACGGATCATCAAACCAGTAAACTTATAATCACCCACGAAGGTCATTCCACCATAACCATTCATCACAAGTAAGCATCTCAGGGTTACTACTACCATCAACATAATTTCCTTAAAATCGGCTACAATTCTCCAATTACACTAATGTGTTTGGCCTTAAGCCCAAAAGTCGACGCCCTAATATACTACTTACTTCAAAAAGGTTACTGCGCATTTATTCTCTTAATTACAAAGGGCATCATTCCTTTAACCGACACTATTCGGTCTACACTAATAACACGTGTGGAATACCCAATCTTCCATCGTCTACTTATCCTCCACGCTCACTCTAGGAAACCTAGTTACACTGTATCAAGATACTTTAAGCACATATTACAACAGCAACCTCGACCACAAGTGGACACCCTAACCGTCCTACACTACGGTCCAAACGTTAATTAAAAGTGTGAGGCACCAAAGAATAAATTATCCCCCGTAATAAAACGATTTCATACATTTTCAAAACCATATTTCAAAATCTTGTGTGTGTGCTGAACATTTCCCAAAATTCCAAAACACCATCCAATAAATGATTTGAAACACAGGAATTTGTTAATGCAATCTATTTCAAAATCAAACTTTGTGCATGACTCAGTCGGCATTCTACGCCTCGATTCCTACTCCTCCAAATCTCTCCGATCCACTAACGTCATCCGGACATTTAAACCTCTTAGGCAAGTTGGAAAATTACGTCAAATAATCCCTACGATTTTTCCTCAATCAAAGTCGGCTGTATAAGCCTATGATTCTAGCACAATCATCCACCTTGGCCCGAAACAAACATCATCCTCACCGTCACTCCAAGTGACTAATACTAGAATCGTCCTTTTATTCCAACGACTACTAATTTATAACCTTCGTCACTACCCCAACGATCATCACCTCAAGCAAAACAAGTACCCACCTGTACTAGTAGGTTTACCATAGTCGTTCCTCCTTGTGATAGCTATTCAGGGTAGATATTACAACGAGTTATTAGCACATAATAATTCACACTAACAACGCTCACGCTCAACTCCTTGGATTCCTCGTGACTTTCCCCGACTCGAGCATTGATCCTGTGTTTCCGATAGTAGGAGCTCTACTACTACCTTCCACACCTATCATCACTCGTTCCGAGTTCCATCCGACGGGTCCAAGTAGTTTCTCGCCGATAACTACACACATATGCCCGCACCGGCATATGTACACACTCTTCCTAGCTCCCTAGAAATTCCACCCAACCCCACTACCCTTGCTATGACGAAATCCCCACTAGTCATGACGAGTCGCCTCGCGAATGCACAGTCGCACACAGTGTAAAACCAGATAGACATTCGAATATAATATTCTATCCTACAACGGTTGGACTCAAACAAGAGCTGCGCAATAGAACTAAATCCGACATTCTAAGGCTATTTGGTTCCTACCGCATACAACCTATAGTGCATTCACTTAACAACTTATCAGGGCTAGCATGAACTCCTATTAGCAAACAACAAACATGCAGTACAGTGTAATAAGCACCAAGCAATCTAGCACACATACTCCTATGTTCTAGAAAGCAATCTAGCATACATACTCATATATAAACACTCTTCCCAGCTCACTAGGAATTTCATCTCATCCCACTACCCTTGCTACTACGGAATCCCTACTAGCCATAACGAGTTGCCTCGCGAATACCCAATCTCATGCAGCGCGAAACAAATAGACATTCGAATACGAGATTCTATCCTAGAACGGTTGGACTCAAACAAGAGCTGCGCAAAAGAACTAAATCGAATATTCTAAGGCTATAAATTTCTTACTGCATACAACCTAGAGGGCATTCACTTAGTAACCGATTATAACTAGTATAAATCCCTAATAGCAAGCAGTACAAACTACATCATAGTGTCAACAACAGGCAATCTAGCATGCATACCCTATGCCTAGAAAGCAATTTTTGCTTACGTACTCATATGTAAACGCTATTCCCAGCTCACTAGGAATTTCATCTCATCCCACTACCCTTGCTACAACGGAATCCCTGTTAGCCATAACGAGTTGCCTCGCGAATACCCAGTCGCATGCAGCGTGAATCAAATAGACATTCGAATACAAGATTCTATCCTAGAACGGTTGGACTCAAACAAGAGTTGCGCAATAGAACTAAATCAAATATTCTAAGGCTATATGATTCTTACTGCATACAACCTATAGGGCCTTCACATAACAACCTACTATAACTAGCATTGATTCCTACTAGCAAGCAGTCATCATACAGCATAATGTCAACAACAGGCAATCTAGCATGCATACCCTATGCCTAGAAAGCAATACAACACTAAGCAATGTACATTTCCCCCTTGGCTCCGGCTGACTGTACACACTGCGCCCTCGATCACCGTTCCTCAAACGGATTTTTCCTTCTTTTTATTTCAAAAAAAACAAAAAACTTTAAAGAAAATTTTATAGCCGCAACTTGAGATCAAACACACCGAAATGCGCTTGATTCACTCAAGCCGTGCTCTGATACCAAGTTGTAACGTCCCAAAAATTACAAGGAATTTATAATTTTTAAAAATGACATTTCATTAATTAAACTCGTTAAATAACCCAAAACGTTTCGTTTGCAACCCAAGAATAATTATTCTCTAAAAACAGTAAACAGCGGAATAAATAGTTTAAAAACGATAATTATAAAACGATATAATAATCAGCTCTTCACGCGCGCCAGTGTGTACCCGTCACGCCTTCGAGCTACTCGCACCTGAAACAATGATTTATTGGGAAAGGGTAAGCACGAAGCTTAGTGAATTCAACCACCATAGATAACACAGTTATTCCACACTACCCCTATAACAGATAGTTGCACATAAACAAGCATACAAGTCTACGAACAAATCATAAACATGCATACCTACCCCTACGCCACCCGCGTATAACATCTTGGGCCCCACCGAGATTCTACGCCACCCGCGTATACAATCTTCGGCCCCGCCGAGTTCCTACGCCACCCGCGTATACAAACACCGGCCCCCGAGTCCCTACGCCACCCGCGTATACATGACAACGCCACCCGCGTATACATGTCAACAAAGGTCTAACTAGCCACCTCACTATCTAGCCCCGCATCACAAATAATTAAGGCTACCACACACGAGCTACAGTAATGTAAAACAACCAATATTAAATATAGTGAGAGAACTCACCTCGTAAGCGCGCCTAGCTCACAATTAATAATTCAAGCTCCACAAATCCAAGATCACTTCCCGACACCTAGATGAACGTTAAAATGCATTAACACGAGACCCGGACCCTAAAAACGACGCACGCTTAAACCGTCACTTAAACGACTTTTCGGTCTAACCAAACAGGTCTGTTCGGGACCTGATCCGACCTCTTTAAACCCAGAAAATCCTCGATTAAAATACATAACTAGAAAGTACTCTGAGTTAGGGTTCCAAGGACATATTATACGCCCCCTAACGATGTTTCTACATTTTATTACGGAATTTATAAAAACAGTTCGCAGAACAGTGAAAAACAGCAGCTATCGGTATAAAACGACGATTTGGCCTATGCTACGTTCCGAACTGGATTTTGCACAAAACACAGAAAAGTTGCTAGACTCCAATTGGGAACTTTTGGCACCGAAATCACCCCAATCCGAGTTACGAGGAAAAAGTTACAGCTTACGCAAAACAGTGGCAGATACGACGTTTCACATAAAATGACGATTTTATAAACGGTTTACGCGTTCGGTCTAAACGATTCGGGTTCTGCTACGGCGGTTTAGGGTTACGGACAGAGGTGGTTTTAGGGTTCCGCCACGGGCACCACCTACTGCCACCTCCGGCAGCGGGGTACGGCGGCGGCGGCGACGGCGGCGTCGCGGTGGTTGCTTTGTCGGAAAAGAAACGAAAAGGAAACGGGACGAAAGAAACGACTTACCTCGCTACAACACCACACACCCGCACCTGCTCCTCTCTCCCTCGAAATCTCCGACGAACAGCAGTGATGGCGGTGGTCTCCGGCGACAACAGCGGCGAACAGCAGCAGTTTCCGGCGATAACGGCAGCGAACGGCAGTCTCCCTACCTCTCTCTCTCTCTCTCTCGCGCGCTGCTCTCTCTCCCTACCTCTCTCTTCTCGCGCTCTGCTCTCTCTCCCTACCTCTCTCTCTCGTGCTGTTCTCTCTCTCTCCGGCCAAGACCAGCAACGACGCTGGTGTGGTGGTCAAAAACGGCAGCAAGGGGCAAAAGGGGAGGGGTGTTCGACGGTAGTGCAGGTAGCAAGAAAGAATTAGGGTTGTGGTGGTGGTTGGTGTTTGACGCAAGCAAAAGGAGACACAAAGGGAGGGGGGTCGGTTCCCCCACATGGGCCGACCCATGCAACCCATGCCAAAAGAAATTTACACTACTAGCCACTGCCCTTTCCGACATCTTGCAAAAAGATCAAAGGTTCCCACTCGATTTACATATTTGGTCCTTCTCATTAATCCCGCTAACAAGTTCATTTAACGTAAAAAAAATTAAAATAATAAAAATAAGCAATTTAAGACCTAATCGGGACACGGGCTTTACATTAATTGATAAGAGTCCTATGACTCATGTTTAAATTAAGTGAGGTGTCAACCTCTTAGTAAATATAGACTAATTGAGTATGAATGTGAGGTGATGAGTGTGTGTTCTTTTGGTTTCGAGAGAAAGCCGAGAGGGATATAGAGAAATCGAGAAAAGAGAAAGAAGAAAGGAATTGCTTGGAACCTTATAATCTGGTGTTGGTTTGAAGAATCAAAAGATAATTATCTCATTTAAATTCTTCATCTTGTTAGTTAAAAAGCTTTCTATGGAGTTTTGTTGGGTTTTTGGGTAAATCTTGATGTTATGAGAATCTGAGTTTTAGGATATGTTAAGATAAGTGTATTAAACATATCTGCAAATTGGAATAAACAAACATAGATTAAAAGTACGAAATTCTGGGTTTAAGAATGTTTTAGTGGACTGAGACTTGGATGAATATCATCGAAGTCGCAACCTTGAGTTGCGACATTCATGATTGTCGCAATAGACAGTTGCGACTTGGCTTTGGAGTCGCAACCGTTGACTGCGACTTGGGTTGGAATCGCAATAGAGAGTTGCGACTTGGTACTGTAGTCGCAACAGTGGACTGCGATTTGGAGTTGAGATCGCAACTGTTGGTTGCGATTTGGAATTGGAATCGCAATAGGCGGTTGCGATTTCAGTTGGTTGCGACTTGAGATGTGATTTTTAGAAATTAAGGATTTTCAGTTGTAGAGGGTTCTGTTTTGATAATTAATATCAGTATATGTAATTGAATAATACAGTAAGCTGTGATAGTGAAGAAAGGAGTCCTTACGTGTTAAAAAGGATTAAAAGGAGTAATAACGCATCAGGTGAGTTTATTCAACTCTCTTTAAAATTCAGTAATTAATATTGAATTAGATGTTTTATATGTATGCATGAATATGTTTTATATGGACTTGATTTCGTCATAGATAAGCCAAGAGGGCGATTAAAAGTTGTGCTATGTTGATTTCCATGCTAAAATTTCTAAGATGAGTTATCTAAGAAGTTAATGAACCGGAATTATTAATATTCCTTATAATGAGTATAATTATTTGCTATATGCAACATATTATTAACTCTAAATATGAATCGAAGCTTTTTCGAGATAAATCATAAAGATCCATCTATGAGTCCAAAAATGTAGATTAACAAATGATATATATATTCACTCCCGAGCTAAGTTGCAAAGAGGGGATAGTTAAGAGATTGAAATATGATGAACTAGTATTTATCATTATTCTTGTATGCTAAGTATGATTATCTGCTATATGCAATCTATGATATGATTATGAACTCGGAATACGATTTGAAGCTTTATTGAGAGAAATTATAAAGGCCTATCTATGAGTCCGAAAAGGTAGATAACAATTGAGATGATGATCCCGTACCGGATTACAGAGAAGGAATAGTAAAGAGATTGAGATGAGGAGATAATAATATTCTTTATTTTATATATAGAATATGTTTGGAGAAATGATACATGGTATGCCGGACGCATATAGTAGTATCGATTATTACATATATTATATTATGTGATTATGTGCTTTTACTAAAATAGGCATCCGGTCACCGAGGGCACTTGGGTACGGTATGATGGGAACCGATTACTCGCCATAGACCAAAGGGGTGTAATTTTAGTAATTGGGTGTACCTTGAATCATGAGTCTCGATTTGAGTATCGCGATATTATAATCCCATGGGGACCATTGATTCTGAGGTGGAATGTGGAATAAGCAGTTGTGCTTAATAATTCCCATTTCGATTTGGGAAGATCGGAGATTTCCCAGTGATGAGAGGAAGATTAGAGATAGGCATAAAGTAATTTGTAATCTCTACTTCCTGATTAAGAAATAGGCAAGTTTTGACTTGTAATTTCTTGTGTGTGAATATTGATTGTGAATCTGGAATGATTCATAGTTAACTCTTATTTTGTTGTTGCGATTGAATGAGTTAGTCGTAGGAAATTGGGAGTGGGGTAGATTCCCCGACTTGAAAAGGAGTTGTCGTACGGTAAGATGGGTGAGAACATGTTTGAGTTATCTGTTCATGTTTTAATTATTAAATTTTATTTTGATTTGAGTATCACTAGGCGAAAGCCTAATGTTTCAAGTTGAATCTTCTTACCAGGTACAAGCTCCGGGAAGTAGCGGGAATGAGAGAAGAGAACTTTTGGAGAGATTCAGATTTAGAGATAACGAAGGATCTAGTTATTCTTTGAAGCCTTTGGGACAGTTGTTTAGATAACTTGATTAATCTGATTGTTATGAGGTGATTAGATTAATAAGTTATTTAAGTAATGTCAATTATATATAGAAACCTTACATTTGATCCTCAGGTTATATAAGTTTGAAAGTTTTTGAGCATAACTTGTGGAAATTTCAAGGTTTGAATTGACTCTGTTTTTAGGGTGTTTCAATCTAGATGGGAGGAAGGCAAAGTTAGGAGTTTCTAAATCAAAGCTTGATAGTACCTGTTTGTTAGTTGAACGTGCATACTTATTATTGTGTGTTTGCATCTGGTTTATATAAGTGTGTAAATCTCAGGTTGATGGTGTAAAATACATGGGGGGTGCGTCCCATGTGGTTTGTTCGAATAGACTTGGTCTGTTCCCAAGGGCAGGTGTGAGCCCTAGTTCAGGTCACAGGTGTATAGTGACCAGCCAGGAATTTCCGTTATTCGTGTGAGGATGTTGAATTGCAAGATTAGTTATTGCGTAATGTTTTCGCCAACTCTTTCTAATATATGTGATGTTTGGCGGGAGAAAGCATGGCCTAGTGAGCGGACAGTAGTCGTGAGGATAGAACCTCTAGTGTGTGGGGTTGTGTAGATATGAAGGCGGTAACTTATATTTAGTAAGCATGTGAAGCATGGTGGGAATGAAGTGTTGTGAGGTTAAGTGGTGGATTAGTGTTGTTATGAGATGAGCGTAAGTGGAGATCCTTGCTCGGGATTTGTTGATAAGTTGTTCGATGTGGCTAAAGTTGGGTGTGGTGCTTTTATCCGAAAACAAGAGGTTGGGGTGGAAGTTGGTGGCTAGCTAAGAGGGAGACGGTGTGATCTTGGATTGAGTAGTTTACAATGTTTCGTTGTAGATATGAAATCTTTGGGTATACTGGACTAATCCTAGTTTATAAAGGAAATGCAAAGGGGTGAGTTAATATCTTTGAGGAATGAGAAATGTGTGGTCGCTTCGAACATCGAGTGTGTTTCGGATTGACTGGGTGGAGTTTCTCGTATGAAAGATGGTGAAACTGTTGGTTGGGCATAGTAATCGTTGAAATTGCGTGTATGGAGTGGTAAATGTTGGATGAGAAATGTCCACAGGGTAATTGGGACGGTAGGTTGGGATGGGTGTGTAAGCGTGAAGTAGAAGGTGTGGTAAGTGGCACGAAAAGTGGAAGCAATGTTTTCAAGAACGTCACCATCGGGTGCATGAACTCCTAGTGGGAGTATGAGAAAGGGGGATTGGCATGTATGTGATTGGTTTTCGAGTCAAGGAAAGTCAGCTTGTGTGGTTGATCAAGAGTGTGCACCTTCCCGTGAGCCGATCTTTGGAATCGTGTTTTATGAGTGAAAAGGAAGTGGAAGGATGTAGTCGAAAGTAGTGTTCGCGAAAAGGACCATTGGAGTGGACTTGGTAGTAGTGTGAGAAATGTTCCAAGTAAACTTTGTCGTTCAGTGTTAAGCTAGTAAGAATATTTTTGTGTGAGCATAGTTGCTCCTTGCTGGTAGCGGATGAACCCTGAATTATCTCACATGTGGGTGGACGACTGTTAGATGCAAGGAGAATTCGGATGTGTGACTTCAAGATTGGTTCGGGTTGGATTGATGGGTACGTCAGATGTTAAAGTGTGGAGGTTTCTACTTTTGGCTCTGTATAGTGTGGGGGTGTTGCTATGGCGAAAGGGTGTGAATTGATTATTATTGATGAACCGTGGGCAACACAGTTCAGGTGAGAAAGTGCTATCTGCCTTATACGTGTATTGAGGTGGGGAAAGTGATCGTAGAATTGTGTGTTATCAGTCGAAGAGGATTATGTCTGTGAGCTAAGGTGATACTCGAGGTTGGTCTTGTGCTAGGTTGGTGAATTGAAGGTTCGTTAAGAAATTGATGTTGTTGTGGCTCTAACCGTTGTAACTTGTGCTGTCACGGGAGTGAAGTTGTGGACGAAAATTCTAAATTTGTTGCAACTGTGCGTCTAAGTGTGTGGACGGTACCATGTACCGTTGACCTGAGGCGTCATAGTTGTGGTACGCAAATTTCCTAGAGTAGGAGTTGTAATCATTCGAAAGTGTGGAAATTGT
This sequence comes from Saussurea involucrata, assembly GCA_033807775.1. Lineage (NCBI taxonomy): Eukaryota > Viridiplantae > Streptophyta > Magnoliopsida > Asterales > Asteraceae > Saussurea > Saussurea involucrata. The sequence goes on along the minus strand of CM066318.1, from coordinate 125,515,216 downwards.
TGGCGTACGCTTTGTTGTTGAAGGGTTATGCAAGTGGAAGCAAGAAAATCCTTAGAAAAGCAAAGGGGTTGGCATGTGCAGTTATCTGTGAACTTTCCGTGAGTAAAGATGTATCGCGGGAAAGAGACGTTATGTGAGACCGGAAGTCGCGCGGTCGGCTACTGATAAGCCATTTAGGTTCGCAGGAAGTTAAGGGTGGCCCTAGACCACAAAAGGGGATGTTTGGCCGAGACGGAGGTGGCTACTCCGTTAGAAGATGTCCGTATCGATGAGAAATTAGGGTAAGAAGAGGAACCAATAGTTAATGTGGACAGTAAGGTCCGGAAATCAAGGAATAGGGAGACTCGTCTAGTGAGGGTTCAGTGGGAGTATCATAAGGGACAAGAGGCTACGTGGGAAGTGGAGTCGGATATGATGTCCAAGTGCCCTCACCTTTCGAGAACGGAATTCCGGGGACGGAATTCTTTTGAGGGGGGAGTGTTGTAGTAACCGTGTCCAAAAAGAAAGAGTTTCCAAGTCTTGTGGTGGAAATTTAATAAAGTGGAAGTTGAGGGGAGTATTTTGCAATTGTGAGATAGGGTATAAATTGGGCACAAAACCCTAGAGAACATTCCATATTACTGAATTTGTGTGTGTGTTGGCGGCTGTTTTGGGAGAGAAGAGGAAGAAAGGCATTTTTGAGTTCTTGGGCATTTTGGGAGAGAAAGGAGCATCAAGCTTGGAATCAAAGGGAAGAGGTGTGTTGGGGATTCGTTTTCTGTAAGGAATCCATCAGGTAACTTCACTCTCTTCATCTTTCAGCTGAGAAATCTGTGGTTTGGTTGAAGTATTTTGTGGGTTTTTGTTTAAAGTTGGGTTTGGAGCTTATTGGGGGAAATTGGGCATTTTAATGTGTTATTACTGTTAAGAGTTCAGTAAGTGGTGAGTCTAGTGACCTTGGGGTGATTGCTAATCCTTATTTCTCGAGATTTCGAGCTTGCCTGTGATTTCTCGGTCGAATTAAGGGTCAGGTCGACGTCCGGATAACTTCCTGGACGTCCGGATACATTCGAGTGGAAGAAGGTGTCCGGGTAAGCACCCGGAGATCATGTTGTCCGGATAGAAGTGTTGTTCGGATGAGTGTGTTGTCCGGATAAGGGTGCTGTCCGGATAAGGGTGTTGTCCGGATAGGTGTGTTGTCCGGATAGGTGTGTTGTCCGGATAGAGGTGTCGTCCGGATAGGTGTTGTCCGGATAAAGGTGTTGTCCGGATAGGGTAGTGTGTCCGGATAGTTGAGCTGTCAACTTATGCGTTTACCCTTTCGCTCAGGTAGACCATCTGGAAGTGCAGGTCAGAGTAGGAAAGGATCGTAAGCGTAACAGGTGAGTTTTCTAACTGAAGCTTGATGGTACTTGTTCATTTACTCGTACATGTGCGTTTGCTTAATATATGTTGCATATAAATTACTTATGCTTGGTGCGAGGTATATGGGGGGGGGGGGCGTGTCCCAATCATTAAGGTGTGATGCTTATGGGGGGTGTGTCCCGTATGTTGTGGTATGACGCTTATGGGGGTGTGGCCCATATGTCCTAGTGTGATGCTTATAGGGCGGGCGTGGCTTGCATTAGTGGACTTCCCTACATTTCAGTATTTAGATACTCTCAGTTGGAATAGGGTTATTTCCGCAAACCCAAATTTTGGAATTTTGTTGAAGTGAACCTTTGGTCATGTTTTGGCGATATATATATATATATATATATATATATATATATATATATATATATATATATATTAATTAATGTCTTAATTTGGCATGTTTATGGAGTGGGTTGTTACAAAAATGAATTTAATTTAAAAATATTCTTCATTTTAAATATCACAATACTATTATATTATTAAAATATTTTATTTATTTGATAAAGTATTATATGTAGTGTGACGTATTTTTTTAATTAGTATAACAAGTTTTATTTCTATCCATTTTAATATGATAAAAAGATTTTCAGTTTATATGATATTGGTTATTTTAATATTAAACTTTTTCACGTGATCAAAAATTACGATATAATTTAGAGAATTTAATTAAAATACCCAAAGCTTGTGTTTTACTTACCAAAATACCCATTTTCTTTCTTATTTTACCAAAATACCCATTTTTTCTACGACGGGGGTCCGCGATCGCGGACAGAGACCAATTTTAAAAAAATTTCACCCCGCGATCGAGGGAGGAGTCCGCGGGCAGGGATTGAAAGTATAAATATTCACATACCATCGCGGGACCCCATCGCGGACAGGGATTGAAAGTGTAAATATGAAATAAAAAATTTTCAAAATTGGTCCTTGTCCGTGATCGCAGACCTCTATCGCGGAAAAAATGGATATTTTTGTAAAATAAGAGAGAAAATGGGTATTTTGTTAAGTCAAAGTTAAACTTTGGGTATTTTAATTAAATTCTCTATAATTTAACATTCATATTATTAATAGCTATAAGATATATCAATTACATGTTGAATGTATACAAAATGGAAAAAATTAAACGTTTATTCATTGTTCTAAGAAACTCACCGTACAGCCGTCATGGCGTGCCATGACTCCAAGGCTTGTGTCTCACGTCACGTTACACCCATGACATGTCATGGTCTAATATGCAGTTATCATAATGAGATATTTGTATTTTTTTATGTTTTTAATGTCTTATTTGCAAGTTTTTGATATATAACCCAATTTAACTTGCTTATTACTATTGACTCACCGAGTAACACTACAAAACATACGTTTTTATATATAATATTATATATGAAATAGAAATTTGACGTCATAAATCACGCATTGAAAACGTCATGGCTCCTAAGGCTTGAGGCATGGTCACGCCGCCACGTCACGCCTCGCGCCATTTAGAACCTTGCGTTTATTACACTAGTTGAGGAAGAAGAAAGGAAATTGTTACATTAAATAGCAACAAAGACACATTCCATTTCATTTTGATCCAAAAACTACTCTAAGGGGCTGTTTGTTTTTTAGAATTCAGCATTTATTTACAACTTTTCACTTTTTCGGTCAGATGTATCTGAAATAAGACTGTTTGTTTTTTCCCCTAATTTTGATCCACTTATCACTTATTTTGCACTGACCGAAAAAGTGATACCCTAATCACTTATTTTCACTTTTTTCTCATCTACGCCTCCTCTCCATATCCTCTCTAACGCAACTCCAAACCAAGACTTCAACACAGCTCGATCTCCATCTGCAAAACCTTCATCGATCTCCATCTGCAAACTGTTGGTTTGATCTCCATCTTCAAATCCTCCATCGATCTCCATCTGCAAATCGGGTGCAAACTTGAGGTTCGATTTTTTTTCACTTTTTTGTTCGATTTTGGTTTCACTTTTCTGCAAATCGGGACTCCATTGCTATTTCTTGATTTATTTCACTTTTCTGTTCGATTTTGTGTAAAAAACCACTTTTATGCAATCAGAATTCTCTTCTTCGTTTTGGTTTTTGATGCAAACAACTGGACCAATTTACCATCATCTTGTCAGAATCAAGACTATAGTTTGTTCAAGGGATCTTATCTAGATACCAACAAAATGGTTGATGAGCTTAACTTGTTCGATAAAATGCCTCTATGAAACTTTGTTCCTTTGTTAGTTGTTTTTTCAAGTTCATAAGCAAAATGAAATCTTAACTTGTATATTTAGGACGACAACAAAAGGAATTCTCTGATTTACAACAAAGTTTGTTTTGGGTTTACATTCAAAAGGGTAATTGGTCTGATGGATGATACGAAAGTATTGTTCTTTAGAGACATATTGAGTAATTTATTTGTTAAATGAGTATAAGAACACGGTGTAAGGGCTCTAGGAATGAATATTTGGGTTTTCATTTAAAACCATTTGGCAGTGAGGAGCCACCCTTGAATCATATATGTTGATTAAAATTCTATTAATATGCTCTCTCATGTGTTTCTGACTTCCAAGGTATTGAGGGATGTATATAATAATTGCATGGCTTTGAGTCATTAAGGGCTTGAGGCATAAGTGGACTGTGGCATGGAAATGAAAGTGTCTATTTTCAATGGGAAAAAGAGAGGTTTTAAAACCTCTGTTTCTCACTTTAATAACAATTTAGGTAGAATCACAATTTAGGTAGAATCACAGGGATAAAATAGACAATAGTACATATTCATACGTTTTCAGTTTACAAAAACAAACAGTCTTTTTCTTACAGATTTCAGACTTCAGCACCACTACTTAAAAATCAGAAGTGAAATCAGACTTCAGACTTCAGCGCCACTTAAAAAACAAACGCCACCTAATACTTACCTTGCCTCATTTTATATATCTATACATTTAAAAATGATAAAGATTTGAAAATTTGGTTAAAAGAAATAAATAACATAGCAATAGAAGGAATCATAACAAAACAATAACTAGTTTTATGAAACTTCACGTTCTAGTCTAAGTTATTATTCATGTCACCTGCCCTCTACCTCTCTAGCTACGAATGTCTCCAGCTACGAATGGTTTTATGAAACTACGAATGTCTCTAGCTACGAATGTCTCCATAAATAACATACCAATAGAAGGAATCATAACAAAACCATAACAGTTTACTCTAGCAACGAATCCCTACCCATAGTCCTCTACCCTTGTCCTATGTCTCCATAAGCTCCTAGATGTCATGTCAGCGGAGATGCCTAAAGATGTCATGTCTAACCTTAGTTGCTCATCCCACCTCCTCTCCCTTTCGACCGTCACACTTTCTATTATCCCACTGGAGTCGGCATTTGGCTCCTACAAACATGACCAAACTACCGCAATCGCCCCTCCCTCAACTTACATGTGACAGGTGCAACTCCAGATATTGTCTAGAAGACATTGTTTGGTATATATCCAGTCAAACATAAATCTACCGTAGGTTGATCTAGGCCAGTATAATGTTAAGTACATTTTATGCACCTAACTTTGTATATAATAGTTGCATTTTCTTTATATTTTAGTGTTTAGTTTAGCCTTTTCATGCATTATTATTAACTTCTTCTTATTTTCTTTAATCACGGTTGGAAATTCTTTTGGGAATGGTTTTTATGCTTTTGGTATATATTTTGTGCAGATTATGCGTAGTTTGAGAGGTGAGATGGGCGGAAGCATGCTCGTGAAGAAGAAGGAAGGAAAAGATGAAGTGTACGTGGGCGAGGAAGCGGAGAGCAGAGGAAAGAAGATGGTTGGAAGCGAGGAAAACACTTGAATTGATGTTGAAAGTTTCTGCAGTACTTTCACGGGCGCGAAGGAAACTCCCCGGCCGTGAAAGTCATTTGGACTTTTAATTTTCTGGGCTTTTTCTCTTTGGGCTTTTTGGGCTTTGTCTTTAAACTCTCTTAGGTCTTTGTTTTAGTATATTAGGCGTTTCTTTTAGATTAGACAGATAATCTTTACACGACATTTTAGTTTTTGTGGGTAGTTTTTGGTTTGAACGATGGCTTGAAGAACTTGAGGGAAGAAGATGAAATTGCAAGAAGCTTAGGCCATTGGAATCCGATTTGCTACCGGTTTTTATACTAGTATCTTCTTCCCTTTCTTCTTAAGTCATTTAGTTGTTGAATTCTTGTTTTTCCTTTGTTTGAAAACAATATTTTGTTCATCAATCGTTCATGTTCGTAATTGAAGTATTAGGTTTAATTTTTCTACATCTCTCTTGTGTTTGTTGTACTTTCTCTACTCTTTTGCATCTCTATTTCTTCCCTTCTACCCTAATATCTGCATCTTAATCTTTTTGCATTTAATTTTATGTTGATCAATTTTCTGCACTTAAATTTTGTGCACATGTTTAGGTTAGGTTAATTAAATTTCATCAATTCACTAATTTTAGGTGTTTAGAGTAATTTCCTGCACATGTTTATTCAATAAGTTTTTGTTCATCTCTTGATTGTTAGTGTTAATTGTAGTTATGTTACGTCTAATGTAATTTATTTATTAGTCTAGGTTTAATTTTGGTTTTAATTTCGTTAGAGTCTAATTAAGTAACTTGTGTTTGGTCTCGTTTAATTAATTCGTTTAATTGGGTAATCATCGCTTAGGATTGAAGGTTTGGTATTGATCAATTATTCTTAAAACGGATGTTGAGTTTTAATCCATTTCGATTTTGACGAAAGTTGAATTGATTTAATTGGGTTTTAATAAATCATCTAGTTAATTCGATTGGTTGTTGATAAAAACGAAAGTTTGGTCTTTACTTGGGTTGAATTGATCAATGACAACGGTCCTAACATGTGAATAGTTAGGGACGTTGATTGGAAAATACATTCGTTTTAAATATTAATGTTTCTTCCCAATGTATATGTATTGCAAAAGTAAATACATATATTGGTTAGAAAAGTTTTCTCACCTCGAGAGAGGGTTGAAGTATTTTAGAAAAATGAATTTCCACCATTACTGAAAGCCAATGTTGATATTACCCATTGTTCTTAGTTTTAGTCGTCTTTTATCTTATTTATTTTTAGTTTAATTGCTTCTTTATGTATCTCTTTCCCTTAATCTCTTTTGTTTTAAGTTCAGTTAGATAAAAATCAAACCAATTATCTGATTCGCATAACTAGCCATGATTATTAAGTAGTTAATGTTTAAACCGCCATCTCCCTGTGATCGACCCATATGCTACATAACCCGTACATTTGCGGTATAAATTTAAACACATCATATAACATAGTTGGTCTTAACTTGTAAAATTTCTCTTTCAATTTTAGCACAAACTTTTTGTCATGACAACTTTCCACTTTAACCAATTCGTCTTTATGCGATGTGCTTATGTCATCCACGACCTCGACGTAGTTAGATGAGAGACTTGAGATGTGTAACACCCTAAAAACAGGGCCAATTTAAACCTTAAAAATTGCTACAAGTTATGATCATAAAACTTCAAACTTCTATAACCTGAGGATCAAATGTGAAGGTTTTATATGCAATACATCTAATTCAAATAACTTATTAATCTAATCATACATCATAATCAGATTAATTAAGTTATCTAATCCTTTGTCCCAAAAGTATCAAAAGAACAGCTAGATCCTCCGTTATCTCTAAGTTGAAGTCTTTCCAAAAATCCTCATCACACTTTCCCGCTTACTTCCCGGAGCCTGTACCTGGTAAGAAAATTCAACTTGAAACATTAGGCTTTCGCCTAGTGAGAATATTCAAATCAAATTAAAGTTTAACAATTAAAATATCAACAGATACAACAAACCTGTTCTCGCCCATCTTACCGTACCACAACTCCTTTGTTGGGAACTGAAGATTTGCTAAGTATGGATAGTACTGCCAGAACAACTTTAATACTGCCAGGGCATAATTAATACTGCTAGAGTGAAGTTAGTACTGCTTGTCAAGATTAATACTGCTGAAGCAAGGTTAGTACTGCTGAGTCAAGTTAATGCTGCTGGAATGAATTAATGCTGCTGGAGAATATTAGTACTGCTCATGCTGAATGAAGTTAATACTGCTTGTGCATAAAGATGTTAATGCTGCTTGTGATCATAAATTTGGAATGCGAGAATGTTGGAGATAAAGATGGAATGATTGAAGATAATCGTGAAAGAATATTCTGAAGATCAATTTTGTTTTGATAGTTATCTTGTAATTATTTTAGTATAAATAGATGTTGATAGATAGCTATTAAAGACAACGATAGGCAATATACGCAACAGATGCGATATACGAGAGTTTCAGAATACGTTTTGTTTTAGAGAGAATTAACCTCAAGGTTTAGAACCCTATTTCTAGAGAAGTAGAAGTCGTCTTGATTGAGCCTGTTCATCAAGATTGAGGTTTGGTTGTAAGCTTGTGAGTTGAATTAGTGAATACAAACAGCTGTGTGTTTTCTGATATATTGTTCTTTGATTGTGTGAATTAAAGTTTTATTCCGCAGATTCTTTAATTCTGAATTCTAAGTATTATTAGTCTTGTTAAGATTCGATCCTGACAAGTGGTATCAGAGCTTGTATTTCTTAGAATTATACAATTATTATGGACAATTCTATTGAATCAAACAGTACTCTTGTTTCTAAGGTTCCCATGCTTAGACCCAATGAGTTTGACATGTGGAAAATTAGAATCAAGCAGTATATTCTGCTTACTGATTATTCCATCTGGGATATCATAGAGAATGGTCCATGTGCTGAAGGAAGAATTGGACCAGATGGCAAAAGACCTCCTCCAAAGACTGATGCAGAGAGAAAAGTCAGACAAATAGAGATGAAGGCCTTAAGCACTCTGCTTTTGGCTATCCCCAATGAATATCAGCATCAATTTCATCACTGCACTGATGCTCAGATTCTGTGGAATGCATTGGAAAAGAGATTCACTGGCACCAAAAGCACCAAGAGGAATCAGAAGGCAATTCTCAAGCAGCAGTATGAAAACTTTACTTCTACTAAGAATGAGTCTATGACTCAAACTTTTGATAGATTTAATAAGCTGATTGGAGAATTGGCCACAGTAGGAGTCAAGATGGAGGCTGATGATGTTAACAGAAAGTTCTTAAGATCACTAGGTGAAGAGTGGACAATGTATACTGTGTCCTTCAGACAGAATGACCAATTGGAAGATAAAGAGCTTGATGATCTTTACAATGATCTTAGAGTCTTTGAAGCAGAGGTTGAAGCCAAAAAGAAGCCCTCTGGATATGTACATAATGCTGCACTCCTTTCAGCATCAACTGATTCTACTGCTAACCCTGAATCAGTTAGTGCTGCTGGAGGAGTCAATCAGGAAAAGACCAATGATTCAGTACTAGAAGCCTTCTTTTCTAGTCATGTTAATTCCTCATTGATTAATGATGACTTAGAACAGATTAATGCTGATGATCTTGAAGAGATGGATATCAAGTGGCAGATGGCTATGCTGTCTATGAGGGTGAAGAGATTCATAAAGAGGACAGGGAGAAACAACTTTTCCCAAAGAAGAGAAGATGGTGCTGGATTTGACAAGTCCAAAGTTGAATGCTACAAGTGTCACAAGATGGGACACTTTGCCAGGGAATGCAGAGGTGGAACATCTCATAACAGCCATCAACAAACTCAGGCTGGAAGCTCCAATCAAAACAGAAACTCTATTCAAGCTCTTGTCTCTCAACAAGGATTGGGATTTGATTGGAGTGATTAAGCAGAAGAGGCCATCCAAAATCAAGCACTTATGGCTGAAGTTTCAGATATTCCCACTGAGGTAAAATCTAATCTCTGTACTCAAGCTTGTATAGACACTGTTAAAAGGTATAGAGATCACAATCAGGGAATGTGTGATGACCTTAAGAGATTAGAAAAGGACAGAAAAGACTATGTAGTAATTGTTGAGAAGTTTGAAGAACAGATTAGGGCTTTTCAAGCCAATGAACTTCAACACTCCTATGATACAAACTACTGGAAATGGGAAAAGGATGGTCTAGAGTTCCAGCTTAGAGAATCCATGGAAGAGTGTGAGAAACTAAAAGGAGAGCTTGAGAAAGTTAAACTTGATGTAGAAAAGTTTAATTGTGCCTCTAAAGTCATGGTCAACATAATCAACTCTCAAATCCATAGTAAGTTGAAACCAGGCATAGGGTATAATGCCACACCCCCACCCTACAACAACAACTACATCCCTCCTAAGTCAGACCTATTAGAAACCAAGGATAGGAAGGACTTAGCTGAAGGAGCCACTGAAGTAGATCCATTAGATGAAGTAGTTGTTGAGGATAAGACTGAAAAAGAAGGATCTGATGAGGAATGTGTAAGTCCATGTGTTAAGAACAATGAGATGAAAAGGACTGGAAAGAGAAAGGGAGTTCATTATACACAGACTACTGTTGTGAACTCTAATACTTGTAAACATTGTTCTTGCAAGAAATCTCAAGAGAATAAGCCCCAAAAACATGATAAAAAGAGGGGAAATCAAAGAAATTGGAATAACCAGTGGGCTCAAAAACAAGGAGTTGATCTGCAAAGGATTAACAGACCAAAACCTTGTTTTATCTGTGGCAAACTGAATCACCTTGCCAAACACTGTTATTTCAATCCTATTAACCAAAGGATAAATTTTCAAAGAACTTTTCAAAAATCAAATGGTTATAGGAAGCCTGTAAGAAAACATGTGGCTAAGAAACAAGCTAAATCCAAACGCCACATGAGGAAAAAGATTGAAAAGGAATGTGTCAATATGTGGGTTCCCAAAAGTACTAATGTTAGTACTGCTACCTCAGATAGTACTGCTGGCAAGGATAGTGCTGCTAGAAGCAATACTACTGCCAATACTGCTGCTAGCAGTGTTAGTGCTGCTAACACTGTTAGTACTTCTTTTAAAGAGAATGCTACTGCTAACAATGTTAGTGCTGCTAACTCTGTTAGTACCTCTTCTAAAAACAATACTGCTGCTAGCAGTGTTAGTGCTGCTAACACTGTTAGTACTTCTTCTAAGGTTAATATTGCTTCTAGTTTTTGTGCTGCTAGACCAATCATATTGACAAAGTACTCCAGTACTGCAGTACCTAAGTTTGAAAATCTCATCAAAACCCAGTGCAAGTACTTTGATGAGCAAGGGAGACCCAAGACCACTTTGGCTTGGGTTCCCAATAAAAACTAACTGATTTATCTGATGTGCAGGGCAACCAACAGCTCAAGGGGAAGAGCATCTGGCATGTTTATAGTGGTTGCTCCAGGCACATGACAGGTAACATGGCCTGCCTCAAGAATTTCAAAAGAATTGATGGAGGACATGTTGCTTTTGGAAATAATCCTGCAGGAGGTAAGATAAGTGGTAAAGGTGATGTGTCAAAAGGTAAGATGACATTTGAGGATTTGACAAGTGCTGCCAGTGCAGAGTTACTACTGCTAGTACATATTTTCTACTGCCAATGTATAGTTAATACTGCTTTGTAGTTAATACTGCTTCGTAGTTAATACTGCTTTGTAGTTAATACTGCTTAGTGGTTAATACTGCTTTGTAGTTAATACTGCTTAGTAGTTAATACTGCATGTGTAGTTAATACTGCTTTGTTGTTAATACTGCTTAGTAGTTAATACTGTTGTGTAGTTAATACTGCCTTGCAGTTAATACTGCTAAGTCGTTAATACTGCTTTTAAAGAAAATCAGGGCTAGTACTGCTATAAATACTCTTTCAGCCCGCCAAAGTTCATAACGTCTCTTTGCATTCAATTTATCTCTCTCTCGTTCTAACCTTTTCTCCCTAGAATCTCTGTGTTTTCTATCCAAATCCTCAGGAAGAATGACGACAATGGAGTTTGTCGATGAGCACAATGAGATTGCGATGCTTCAGAAGCCAAAGCAGGCCGCAGGATTTCATGATATTGTGGATTTTCTCAAGTCCACACACATCTCTCATGCCTTAACAGTGTGCCCAACCATTTATATCGAGCATCAAAAGCAATTTTGGGAGAATGCTACTGTTATACTCGAAGATGGGCAGAAAATCATTCGAACAAGGGTTTGTGACAAACCCTTGAAGGTCACAGAGGAGGTTATTCGCATCACTCTTCACTTAGATGATGCCTCAGGTATAACCTATCTCTCTAATGATGAACTTTTCTCGACCTTACCAAGAATGGGGTATGAAGGTCCCATTGGAAATTTTAAATTCTACAAGTCAAAGTTTTTCACCCAATGGCGATTTCTTGTTCATACTCTTATGCACTGTATTTCAAAGAAAACAACTGGATGGAGTGAGTTTAGCAGTACCATTGCTTATGCCTTGGTCTGCTTAGCCACTGCCAGAAAGTTCAATTTTTCAGCAATGATTTTTAATGATCTTGTGGCAAACCTAGAATCCAAAAAGAGCTTTTACATGTATCCCAGGTTTGTCCAAGAAGTAATTAACCATGAATTGACGGATTTACCTCAGTCTGCTGAGGTATATGTGCCAAAACCCCCTAAAGGGAAGGTTTTCTCAAATATGAGAAGAATTCCTAGGGACTCGGAAGGAGTTGACACACCATTGTTCTCTACAATGATGGTTGTGTCCCACACCACTGAAGGTATGGCATCAGGGTCAAGGCCCCCATTAGACACACCCACTGATGGCCAATCCCAACCTTCCATCACCAAAGAAATCCCACAGTCCATTCTTTTAAGACCCACTCCCAAAATCACCAAGAAGTTTGAAAGAAGAAAGGTACACAAGGTTCCTTCCCTTGGTGTATCTCCTAATAGCCCAAAGCCTACAAGCCCTCTATTGGAGCATTCTCCAATAGAGAATATCAAAAGGGTAACCACAGGGGTGTCTCCCAACCCCAAGAAGGTGCTCTCTAAGGAGAAGGATGAGCATGTGGGCTGCAAGGCTGCCACTACTTCTGCTAGCAAAGAGAAGGACAGTGGTAACATCACTAAGACCTTCCCCACGGCAACTCAGAATGTGAAAACATTCAGAGGACCCAGGCGCCAAGAAACCATGGGAGTAGGTTGTGCTTTTGCTAGGCAAGAGACACCTACTAAAACTTCCAATAATCCTGTAAGGAAGGTAAACACTTCTAAACCAGGTGAGGATAGATATACTTATGAGGAATTTGTTAGACAACCTAGGGGGGGGGGGGGTAAGGTTGTATTTTAAAACTTTTACTTTCAAAAATTCTTTTTACAAATAAATACAGAATAAATAAAGCAGAGTATAAATAAATAAGTATACAACAATTATATAAACAGATATAATTTAAATGCACAGAGATTATATAAATAAATATAAATGCAAAGCAGTTTATATAAATAAATATAATAAAGCACAGCGGAATAAATAAAGAGATAAGGGATAGAGATACTTGACACAGAGATTTACTGATTTACCACCAACTGTGATAAACCAGCAGCCGAGACACTTCCCGACACGATCCAATAAATGTATTCTTTACGGTAGAATACAAACCAAATACAGAGCAAAGTAAACGGTTCTCTAAGCCTCAGCTTATTGAGATGTACAGGATCACACACCCGTTATTCAAATACTTACAAGAGGAGTATAACTCACAATGGGTAATCACTCTTGTATAATATCTCACACTTGGATATTTTATAAAAAATGTTTTATAAAATATATATATATAAATGAGAGAGCTGAGAGTTGAGAGTTTGAATGCTGCTTGTTACTGTTGTGTGGTCTGGTCTTATCTTCTTCATCACCAGCATCTTCTTTTATACCAAGGAAGCTCCAACGGAAACATGAGGCGCGGTATACCGCCTTGCACACCGCGGTATACCGCGGTCAGATACTGACACACCAACGGCTACATGCAAAGTTGACAGGAATTACGTACCCGCGGTATACCGGCTGGGACTCGCGGTATACCGCCGTCAGGAAAAGTAACTTTCAACCAATCAGAATTGTACACGAGCCTGCCGCGGTATACCGGCTGAACAGCCGCGGTATACCGGCCGTAGTGTACCCGCGGTATACCGGCTGTACCGCCGCGGTATACCGCCGTCAGAAAAAGGACAGCTTCAGGACGCAACCAAATCTTGCTGAATCTTCTCAAAAGAAACTTTATTTAAATATATTATTTATTGGGTTTTTAGAAATATCCAAGTGGTATATTATTTTAGGGTGTTTATCATTATTAGTTATAAACAATAATGACGACGTAAACACTTCCGTCTTTGAACCCTTCAGATTAAATCTTCGTGTTCTTCAACAACTGCACACTTGGATTAAATTGTTAGATAAACAATAATACGGTGTGTTTGTAATCATCAAAATAAATATATATAAATATATAGAGATGTGGTACACTTGCACCAACAATCTCCCCCTTTTTGATGATGACAAACACAACCGCTAAGCAAGAGCATATGCGGTTTCTCTCCCCCGTTTGTCGAAGCAAAAAAAAGGGTTAAGAAAGACGGTATGCTCCCCCTCGAGAGATGCTCCCCCTCAAAATATGCATATAATTGAGAGAGCATAAACTCATGGGTAAAAGAGCTAAAACGCTCCCCCTCAAATTAATAACGATATCAATTTGATTTTATAAAATTTGAGGGATAAAATAAAATGCAAAAAGCAATAGAGACATAAGATATACAAACCAATACGAAACACTTGCACCAAAACGGATCTTAAGGCTTCAATTTTCGGTTAATTTTATGTGAGCAAAAATCACCACGTATTATGACCTCGTCAGGTAACCACGTATTATAACCTCGGCAGGTAACCACGTATTATAACCTCGGCAGGTAACCACGTATTATAACCTCGGCAGGTAACCACGTATTATAACCTCGGCAGGTAACCACGTATTATAACCTCGGCAGGTAACCACGTATTATATCCTCGCCAGGAAACACGTATTATATCCTCGTCAGGTAACCACGTATTATATCCTCGCCAGGAAACACCTACAAAAGGCAAAGAAAATTTTTCGTGGTACCCTTTTCTTATGGGTCCTTTTAACAGTTAGTATAAAACATAAACTGCAAAAAATATGTTGTCGACATAAAACAAACACGACAAACATACAAAGCCATATAAATGGTTTAAAACCACAAACGCATCACACCGGGATTATCAACATTAAACATTCCTTTCGGAATCCATTTTCTAACCATTTTAATTTTACGATCGTATTCATCATAGACGTAAAAAGAAGTATGCGGATTAACATTTTTCTTAGGATTCGCAAACTTATTATTATACATAAACGCATGTGATTTTCTCGACATATAATTCACATAATTCATTTTAGGAACATACGGAGGTTTTTGCGTTTTATTTTTAACAACAAATTTAGGTTTTTCAAAAACCTTTTTAATTGGCATACAATCACATTTTTCAATACACGTATTTGAACCAATGCCTTTTCGGCAATTTATACGATTTGATATATTAAGCATTTTAAGCACTTTATCATTGCTACTATTAAAAGCATTAGCTAACAGATTATTTTTCTCATGCGATTTACATTTAGCATTTAAATATGCAACTTCATTTTCAAGAGACTCGCATTTTGTACATGCAACACTTTCTTTTTTATTTTCACTTAAGCATGCAATTTTATCATTTAAAACAATGCAAGATTTGCAAATATCTTTTTCACTTAATTTATTTTCTAATTTAGTGATAACATCTAAATCATGAGCAGATTTTTGTTTACCGTCATCTATTTCCTTTTTATATATGGATACGGTTTCTTTTAAATTAGAGATTTCATCTTTATACTTATTTGCAAGAGCGACCATATCATGAAATGATTTATATAATTCGTCAAGATTATTTTCATCGTCACTATAATAATTATCACAATTATTTTTAGAGGAATATGATGAAGATACCTCATTATCATGGTCGGCCATGAAACAAAAATTTTTGGTCTCATTTATGCTTGCGCTCAACGCGCCTCCAACCAAAGCTTTTGGTGTGTTGATTTGTTTTGCTCGATTCGGACACACACTTGCATAGTGATCCTTGTCACCACACACATAGCAAAAGCCTTTCTTTTTATTGGCTTTTTCATCGTCGCTAGATTCGTCATAATTGTCTTCACTTTTGTGGACGTTGCGACTTTGGTTTTTACCACCACGACGGTAGTCTTCATTTTCTTGAAACCTATCAATATTGGCAAACTTTTTGTTAGAAAGAAGTTTAGAAAGTTTTCTTACCAACTTGACTAAATCGTCAAGATTTTCGGGTTCATCATCGGATGAACTTGCATCTTCCTCCTCTTCCTTTTCTTTTGAGGCAACGACCTTGAGAGCGATGGATTTCTTTTTGACTTGCTCCCGGACTTGATTTCTTTTTAGTGCGATTTCGTGCACTTTAAGATTGCCGATGAGATCATCGAGCTTCATAGTTGCGAGATCTCGGGAGTCTTCCAAGGATGTGATTTTTGCCATCCACTCCGAAGGAAGTGCTCGAAGAATTTTCCTTACATAGTCTTCGTTAGGATAAGTGCGACCTAATCCCTTCAAAGTAGTCATGATGAGGTTAAAACGTTTAAACATTGAGTCGATTGACTCATCTTTTGACATTTCAAATAATTCATAATCATGAACTAAAATGTTTATTTTAGAACTTTTAACTTGAGTATTTCCACGATGAGTGTCACTCAAGCTTTGCCAGATTTGATTAGCAGTTTTACAGGTATATACTCTTTCTATTTCATCGGAAGTTAAAGCAGCATATAATATATTTTTAGCCTCAAAATTTAAACAAAAAAGAGATTCTTCAGCGGGAGTCCAGTCTTTAACAGGTTTATCAACAATAACATTATTTTTTATGATGGTAGGATTAAAATTCCCATTTTCTATAATATCCCAAATTTTTTGACTTTTGCCACGAACGTGACATTCAAATAGCTCGGCCCAAATGCCAAACTTTTCAGTATCTATCAAAGGAGTTTTAGAGAACACAAAATTAGTTTGTTGAGCCATTTAAAAAAAAATTAAAGAAATGACTTTAAAAATTTAAACAGAAAATTTTTGAAAGCCCCGCTCTGATACCAAATGTTAGACAACCTAGGGGGGGTAAGGTTGTATTTTAAAACTTTTACTTTCAAAAATTCTTTTTACAAATAAATACAGAATAAATAAAGCAGAGTATAAATAAATAAGTATACAACAATTATATAAACAGATATAATTTAAATGCACAGAGATTATATAAATAAATATAAATGCAAAGCAGTTTATATAAATAAATATAATAAAGCACAGCGGAATAAATAAAGAGATAAGGGATAGAGATACTTGACACAGAGATTTACTGATTTACCACCAACTGTGATAAACCAGCAGCCGAGACACTTCCCGACACGATCCAATAAATGTATTCTTTACGGTAGAATACAAACCAAATACAGAGCAAAGTAAACGGTTCTCTAAGCCTCAGCTTATTGAGATGTACAGGATCACACACCCGTTATTCAAATACTTACAAGAGGAGTATAACTCACAATGGGTAATCACTCTTGTATAATATCTCACACTTGGATATTTTATAAAAAATGTTTTATAAAATATATATATATAAATGAGAGAGCTGAGAGTTGAGAGTTTGAATGCTGCTTGTTACTGTTGTGTGGTCTGGTCTTATCTTCTTCATCACCAGCATCTTCTTTTATACCAAGGAAGCTCCAACGGAAACATGAGGCGCGGTATACCGCCTTGCACACCGCGGTATACCGCGGTCAGATACTGACACACCAACGGCTACATGCAAAGTTGACAGGAATTACGTACCCGCGGTATACCGGCTGGGACTCGCGGTATACCGCCGTCAGGAAAAGTAACTTTCAACCAATCAGAATTGTACACGAGCCTGCCGCGGTATACCGGCTGAACAGCCGCGGTATACCGGCCGTAGTGTACCCGCGGTATACCGGCTGTACCGCCGCGGTATACCGCCGTCAGAAAAAGGACAGCTTCAGGACGCAACCAAATCTTGCTGAATCTTCTCAAAAGAAACTTTATTTAAATATATTATTTATTGGGTTTTTAGAAATATCCAAGTGGTATATTATTTTAGGGTGTTTATCATTATTAGTTATAAACAATAATGACGACGTAAACACTTCCGTCTTTGAACCCTTCAGATTAAATCTTCGTGTTCTTCAACAACTGCACACTTGGATTAAATTGTTAGATAAACAATAATACGGTGTGTTTGTAATCATCAAAATAAATATATATAAATATATAGAGATGTGGTACACTTGCACCAACAGAATTGATGGAAACCATTGCCAACATCAACATTGATGTCATGAATCAGCAGAAGGAGATTGATGAGCTTAAGAAGGTGGTTCTTTATCAACACACCAAGATAGAGAAGAATAAGAAGATGATCACCAAGCTGCTGCAAAGAAGGAAGAAAGCTCAGTATGTTCTGAAAAGGAGAAGATCAACCACTGATGCTTCCAAAAAGGGGGAGTTAGAAACTGAACTAAACATGGAGGATGCAAAGGTTGAGGGGGAGAATGAGCATAAGGTTAAGGGGGATGCTGAACAGGTTGCAGAAGTTGCAAAGGAAGCAGAAAGTGAGAAAGCAGCAGTAACTGAAACCACAGAAAAAGCAGTAGAAACAGTTAATGTTGCAGTATCTGAGATTGAAGCAGCAGTAGCTGAAATTATGAAGAGTCTTGTTGATGCAGCAGTATCTGAAAGTGAGAAGGAAGCAGTATCTGTATCTACAGTAACTAAATCTGAGATTGAAGCAGAGGTATTTGAGATTGTGAAGAATAGTGTTGAAGCAGCAGTATCAAAGATACTAAAAGAAGCAGTAACAGATAGAGCAGCAGAAATGGTTAATGCTGCTAGTCAAAAAGCAGCAGAAACCATTCAAGCAGCAGAAATGGTTAATGTTGCTGAAAAACATAAGGCAGCAGAAACCATCCCTGAAGCAGCAGAAACAAAGGAAACAGCTGAAACCATTCCTGAAGCTGTTAAATCACTCAAAAGAACCAAGATGGTGTCAAACAAAAGACCAAGAACAAAGTCTATAGCTTTAAAGAAGAAAGTTGTAAAGAAGCCTAGGTTGGAACCCATTGTAGAAGAAGCTAAGGAGGAAGTTGTGAAAGAGAAAGCTGATCAAAAAGTTGCTGAAGAAGAAGTGGCAACTCCATCAGGTCAACCAAGCAATGTACAATCACCAACAAATGCTCAATGTGATATGTATATTACTGTGGTTGATACTAGTCCAATCAAAGTTAAACCATTAGCTTCTATGGCTCCTGAGATCATCTTCTGGGACACATTGAGAGATGGGAGAAAGGAGTACATTAGAATAAAAAGAGCAGATGGGAAGTTTGAGGTCTGTTCTACATGGGGAAGACTTATAAGGATGTGCTCTAGATCAGACTTGGAAGAGATGTTCAAGGTGGGAATGAAGCTTTATGGAAATTTGCTGACTGAGAATGGAATGTCCATCACCAAAATGGTACTTGAATACTTGTGTCTAATGTTCAATACAGAAGCAGTTAAGTATTTGACAGAAAGGCAATTTCAAGCTGTTACCAACTGGATGCTTATTGAAAATTGTGGAGTGTATGTCATCACACTTGACCATACATTTCATGAACATTATTTGGTGGATGTTGTATACAAGCACAGCATGAAAAGGTTGAATGGAATGCTACATGCTAAGTTGGTTTGCAACAAGGATTCTGAAATGGGAAGATACTTGGTAAGAAGGATTATCAATCAAAGTCTGGGTTTGAATCCTGATTTATGCGTTAATGATTAGGTTTTGGAAGCATCATCTGAAGAACTTGACTTCTCTTTCTAAAAGTCAAGTTAGGGGGAGATTGTTGGGAACTGAAGATTTGCTAAGTATGGATAGTACTGCCAGAACAACTTTAATACTGCCAGGGCATAATTAATACTGCTAGAGTGAAGTTAGTACTGCTTGTCAAGATTAATACTGCTGAAGCAAGGTTAGTACTGCTGAGTCAAGTTAATGCTGCTGGAATGAATTAATGCTGCTGGAGAATATTAGTACTGCTCATGCTGAATGAAGTTAATACTGCTTGTGCATAAAGATGTTAATGCTGCTTGTGATCATATATTTGGAATGCGAGAATGTTGGAGATAAAGATGGAATGATTGAAGATAATCGTGAAAGAATATTCTGAAGATCAATTTTGTTTTGATAGTTATCTTGTAATTATTTTAGTATAAATAGATGTTGATAGATAGCTATTAAAGACAACGATAGGCAATATACGCAACAGATGCGATATACGAGAGTTTCAGAATACGTTTTGTTTTAGAGAGAATTAACCTCAAGGTTTAGAACCCTATTTCTAGAGAAGTAGAAGTCGTCTTGATTGAGCCTGTTCATCAAGATTGAGGTTTGGTTGTAAGCTTGTGAGTTGAATTAGTGAATACAAACAGCTGTGTGTTTTCTGATATATTGTTCTTTGATTGTGTGAATTAAAGTTTTATTCCGCAGATTCTTTAATTCTGAATTCTAAGTATTATTAGTCTTGTTAAGATTCAACACTGGGAATCTACCCCACTCTCATACTTATGACTAATTCGTCTAGCCATAATATTACTATCAAGAGTTTACTATAAATCATCCCAGATTCAAAGTCAAAACTCTTAACCAAGAAATTACAAGTCAAAACCTGCCTATTTCTTAATCCGGAAGTAGAGATTACAATTTACTTTATGCCTATCTCTAATCTTCCTTTCACAACGGGAAATCTCCGATCTTCCCTAAAATAGGAAATCTCCGATCTTCCATTCGAAATGGGAATTACAAATCAAAATCTGCCTATTCCACATTTCACGTCCTCACCATCTTAGAATCACTGACCCCAATGGGATTAATATATCGCGATACACAACCAGGGCCCTCACGATGATTCAAGATACGCTCGTTCACTAGAAATTACATCCCTTGGTCAAATGGCAAGTATCTCGGTTCCCATTAGATACCCAGGTGCCCTACTATGACTGGATGCCTATTTCTAGCAATCGCCACACAATACATAAGTATTATTATTTTTACTATTATATGTGCATAACATATAATATATTCGTCTCCAAAACATATTCTACATATATAACATTTATAAGGAATATTTATAGTCTTGGTATCTCGACTTCTTAACTATCCCCTCATTGCAATTTAGCACGGGGATCAACATATCATAACTTTTAGTCATCTATTCGGACTCATTACTAAATAAGACGAGTCCTTAATAACATGTTCAAACATACAGCTTATATATATCTATTTCAATATTTAATTGCTGAATTTTAAAGAGAGTTTAATAAACTCACCTGGTATGAAGGCACACTTCTTTTATTTCTTTTAAAGACGTAGGAACTTCGGTCTTCACCACCACAGTTTACTGTAATAACCAATATACCCATATACTGATATTAAATTATAGAACAGAACTCTCTAAAACTAAGAATCCTTATCATCTAAAATCTTCGCCTTAAGTCGCAACCAACTAAGTATTAAAATCTCTTGTCGCAATGCACAGTGCAAGTCGCAATCAACTACTGCGACATGGTCACCAAGTCGCATCCTTCTACTGCGACTTCAACACCAAGTCGCAACCTTCTATTGCGACTTCACCACCAAGTCGCAACGGTCTATTGCGACTTCACTACCAAGTCGCAATGGTCTATTGCAACATGCATGAATGTCGCAACTCAAGGTTGCGATATCCATGATGTTCATCCATGTCTCAGTCCACTATGTTCATCCTAAAACCCAAATTTTGCAGTTTTTTACACCATGAATCTTTCTGATAATATGCATATATGATTAAGGCTATGAACTGAACCTACTCATATACTCAGATTTCCCAAAACATCCATATTTCATAAAAACCCATCCCTAAACTTATGAACATAAAAGTAAGGGTAGATTACCTTTGTTTCTTCAATTAATCTCAAAGCCTAGCTGAAATCCTTGCTTCACTTGCTCGTCTTCTTCTCGTTCTTTCTATCTCTATCTCTCGGCTCTATCTCTCTCTCTTTCTCGTTACCGAATACCCACACACACAATTAGTCACTTAAGACTAATTGTGTGACACCTCCTACTTACACAAAGTGATTCATACCCAATTTACCATACACACCCCTAACTTTAAAGGAATGAAACAAACCCTCAATTTGGAAATCCATTTCAACCAATAACTTTTAAACAAATACAAACTTAACCCCAAGTTAAAACTTGTACTTTACAAAAATAATACAACGAAAATTCGAGATGTTACAAGATGGCTGAATCGGCCGGTTTTCATATATTGGGAGAGAAATACAAAAGAGAGATTAACCTAATAATAAACCCTAAGAGACCTATTTATACAAGATAAGTTACACGTAATTACACAATGGACCCTGAACTATACATATTAACAATAATACTCTAACACCCCCCTCAAACTCAAGTAGGGGAAGAATGAGCCAAGTTGAGTTTGGAAACCAGGGCCCGAAAACGTCCCGGAAGATGGGCTTTGGTGAAGATGCCGGCTGTCTGATCAATGGTTGAGATTGGGAGAAGTCGAATGGTCTTGCGAAGAACATGTTGGCGGGTGAAATGACAGTCAATCTCGATGTGCTTCGTGCGCTCATGAAAGACATCATTGTGAGCAATCTGAATAGCACTGTTGTTATCACACCACAAAGGTGTTGGGGAAAACTGATGAGCACCCATATCAGATAGTAACCAGCGTAGCCATACAAGTTCTTGTGTAGTGTCAACTAAGGCTCGATATTCAGCTTCAGTACTAGATCGAGCTGTCGGAGATTGTTTCTTGTTGCGCCAGGAAATAAGAGAGTCTCCAAGGAAGAAACAATATCCGGTGGTAGAGCGACGATCGGTTATGTCTCCATCCCAGTCAGCATCAGAAAAGGCACGAAGTGTTAAGGACGATGTGGACGAGAAGTGAAGTCTATGAAACATCGTCCCTTTAAGGTATCGAAGGATACGAAGAACGGCGACATAGTGATCGGAGCACGGACAGCCATGAACTGGCTGACTATATGAACTGCATATGCAAGATCCGGTCGAGTAATAGTCAGATAGACCAGAGAACCAACTAGTTAACGGTACCGTGTAGGGTCCCACAGCGGGGTTCCGGCATTGGGAGCAAGGTGCAGATTTTGCTCAATGGGTGTAGATGAGACTTTGTTGTCCGTGATCCCAGCTTTAGACAACAGATCTGAAATATACTTGGCTTGACAGAGAAAGATGTCGGAAGAGTCTGACAGAACTTCAAGGCCAAGGAAGTAGTGTAGCTTACCAAGATCTTTCATCTCAAAGCATGAGTTGAGAGACTTTTTGAGATGGATGATACATGTAGAGTCACTGCCGGTAATGATCATATCATCAACATACAATAGGAGTAAGATAGTACCTGCAGCAGTGGTCCGAGTAAACAAGCCAGAATCATAATTACTCGGAGAAAACCCCAATGAGATGACAGTATTGCTAAATTTTTCAAACCAAGCACGAGGAGCTTGTTTGAGGCCATAGAGAGCTTTTCGAAGTCGACATACATGACCCTGATGGGAGGTCACACCTGGGCGGAGTCTCATGTAGACTTCCTCTTCGAGATCGCCATTGAGAAAGGCATTCTTGACATCCATCTGATAGAGTGGCCATCTCTTCGTGGCAACTATGGCTATAAGACTACGAACTGAGGTGACCCGAGCCACAGGAGCAAACGTTTCCTCGTAGTCAATGCCATATTCTTGATTGAAGCCTTTTGCCACAAGACGTGCTTTGTAACGATCAATAGATCCATCAGACTTCGTTTTTATTTTGAAGACCCATTTGCAACCAATGGGTGACTTGCCCAGTGGGAGAGGAAGTGGGTTCCTCAGTCATAGCTTGTTTCCAAACAGGATTATAAGCTGCCTCCTTGAAGGAAGTGGGTTCATGGTTGGACAGCAGAGTGGCATAGCAATGATAATCACGAAGATGAGAAGGAACTTGTCTTACCCGGTCTGAGCGTCGTGCTCCATCTTGTGGTTGAGAGGGGCTAGGATCCATAGACTCAACAGATGGCTCAAGAGTAGTCCTTGGAGGTGGTGTAACTGATTGATGATGATCATATGCCACAGAAGGCACATGTGTAGGCTCAGGCTGAGACGAGACGGAAGGAGGTGGAACAGATGGCACAGAGGAAGGCTCAGATGAAGCTGAAATGAAAGAAGGTGGGACAGGTGGTGAGGTCACAGATTGAGGTGAGACAGAAGAAGGTGGACCAGATGGTGGGGTGAGTATTGGATCTAATTGAAGTGAGTCCAATGAGATAGATGTATCTGTGAAAAAGGAAGTAGAGGGATTGGGTGTTTCCTGAAATTTAGACACCGTTGAAAAGGGAAGATGTTCCCAGAATGTGACATGGCGAGATATACGAAGTCGCTTAGATATTGGATCCCAACAACGATAGCCATTGTGTTCAATACCATAGCCAAGAAAGCAGCATAAGCGAGAGCGAGGTTCGAGTTTGGTATGTTCATGAGATTGTAGTTGAACAAATCATGCACAACCCCACACTTTTAGGAGTTCATATGCAGGAGAGACCCCATGGAGTGCTTCATAAGGAGACCTTTGATTTAGAATGGGAGTTGGGTGACGGTTGATGGTGTAGACAGTGGTGAAGGCAGCTTCACCCCAAAAACGTTATGGACATTTGGCTGAAATTAATAAGGTACGAACAGTATCAAGGATGTGACGATGTTTGCGTTTCGCACGTCCATTTTGCGGAGAGGTACCGAGACAGGAGTACTGAGAAAGCGTACCCTGAGATTGAAGAAAGGAGAGGAGAGAGGATTCTTTGTATTCCATAGCATTATCCGCTCTAAAAATCTTAATAGGTTTGGAAAACTGGGTCTGAATCATACGGGCGAAGGAAATATATATTTAAGGTAGTTCGGAGCGATGTTTCATGATATATATCCATGTAAAGCGTGTGTGATCATCGATAAAGATAACAAAGTATCGAGAACCACCCATGGATGGATGTGGTGCTGGTCCCCAAACATCAGAGTGAATGAGATCAAAAGGGGAAGCATATTTAAATTCATTTAGTTGAAAAGGTAAGGCATGATGTTTGCCAAGTTGGCAGGATAAGCAAGAAACGTTTTCAGAAGAGGTGTTGCCTAACAGTCCTGAACTAGCTAATAGTTTTATCCTAGCTAGAGATAAATGTCCTAGACGTTTATGCCATAATTCAAAGGAAGGGGTACCGGAAACAGAAGCAACAAGATTTGATGAGTGTAAGGGGAGACGGAGGTAGACCACTTCAATCATCCGACCAACTTTACGGCCTACTCCAAGGATCTGCTTGGTCTTTGCATCCTGCACGACACAACCAGCATGATGAAACAAAACAATTAGGCCGGATTCCATAAGTTGAGTGATAGAGATCAGACTCAGAGATAAGTTTGGAATATGTAGCACATCAGGTAATTGAATATTGGTGGTAGATACAGTTCCACTGAAAGATACGGGTAAGCGAGTATCATCAGTTGTACGAACTGATGAGAACATTTTGGAGGTTTGCTTGGAGACAAACCCGCCAGTCTTAGGTGTCATGTGGTTACAACATCCAGAGTCAAATAACTAAGGGTTACTTGATGCTGAGCTATTGCCCTGAAAATTCATACCCATTGAACCTGTCATGAGTCGCTCTATAAGTTCTTGGTTGCGGCGCATGAGTTCCATAAGGTTAGGCAAAGAGTTGTTGTTATGCTGTGCCCGAGTTGCCGGTGTTTGGTAGTCTTGAGTGATAGATCCAGCAAAAAACTGGGTGCGCCGTTGCCTTAGATTACCTGAGTTCCTTGGATATTTTGGGCAGTCAGACCCATAGTGTCGTGGTTGTGTGATCCCACACCAGCGACATTTTTGAATTGGGTAGGTGAGGAGAAGATGAGAAATAGAGTGACAGAACGTGCATTCACTGTATGTAGACTTGCCATTGAGAGCCATTCGAACTGATTCAGGAAGTTAGATAAAGCGGGTTCTGGTAGGTTGTCGCAGCCCACTCTTGTCGCAACCAACTAATATCACAACACACTGGTATAAAATCTGTAATACCCCGGGTAAGTTCGTTAGTTAAATTCTAGTTTCGTTAAATTTATTTAACTCTATAATTGATGTTTAGGGTAAGTTTGGGGTAAATTATAAGATTAGAGGTGTTTTGGTCATTAATGAATAGGTCAAGGTCTAAATTGATAAAATTGGTTTAATATCATCTTCAGCCTCTAGATATTTTCATAAGGCAGAAAATCAGTGAGTGTGTGTGTGTGTGTTTTGGGAAGAAAAGAAGAGGAAAAAGAAGCAAGGGTAAAGGATTCAAATTGGTGTACTTAAAAAGTGATTTTGAGGTATGTTCCTTTACATATTATGTTTGTAATTGCTAGTAGATAGTTTCTATCGGAGTAGAATCACCGATTTCATGCCTGGTAGTAAATTCTGTCGATTCTGGGTTAAAATGGGGTAAACCGACAGAGGTTTCCGGACACAATATGAATGTGTCTGGTAGTCTTTTTGATAGTGTCTGGTAGTCCCTTTTCGATGGTGTCCGGACAAGTCTCATCCGGTAAGTTCTTCTTTTCATTAACTTTCCGGTTGACATTAGATACCGGATGGTGTCCGGATTACTTTGGTTTCCGGATGTCGTCCGGATTGTTTATGCTGTTCGGGAAGTTGGGTTGTCCGGATTGTTTGTGTTGTCCAGAAAGTTATGTTGTCCGGATAGTTTTGTAGTATCCGGAAACCTTAGCTGTTTGGTCACTTTTGAGAATTCAGATACTTTTGAGTATCCAGTGGCTTGTGTTTTGTCGACTTTTGGATAGTTTATGACTGAGGACTGAATGTACTGTAGACTTGACTTCAGTTCGGGTTGGGGGAATCAATTGAGTATTAAAATTATCTAGAGTTCTTAGTTTTAGTAAGTCTTATGTGTTCTATTTGGTAAGGAGATACTTGTATCTATTTGTTTCAGATTCTGTGAATTTGGGGTGAAAGCTGATTCGTTTTGAGAAAAGCTTGGAAGCGTTTTTGATAAGCAAACATGTGAGTTTTACTTTAAAATGTTTTCAAACTGGAATACATATATGTGGATTGAGAATGTAATAATTTGTGTAATTATATGCATATGTATGAAGTATGATATACTGAAGTGTATATTATATATATACGAGTATTACACTACACGAGTGCACGTTGGCCGGGCTTAGGACCGGTGGAGTTGGTTGTACGAAGGGACAACGGTGTTGGCTGTATTTAGTACAGCGGAGTAAATTTATTAGTTGGCTCGCAATCATCTAATATGGTCATGGAAATGAGACATGAAAGTACACAATGCATGAGTCATATTTGGTATTCATATTTGTGTTATGTATATGGTGTTTGTGCAAATGGTTTTAAAATGACAGGGATTTTCTCTCTTAGACCACTAGGTCTAACCCTCATTTTGTTTTAAAAATATGTATTCCAGGTCGGGGATCAAGTAAAAGCAAGTAAGAAGGAAAATCGGTGAATAGCTTTTGGGAAGATTTATGTTATGAAGATTAAGAAGTGTTTTGTATGAATGACTTTGTTGTTAGTCATTATGTAATTTAATTAGCAAAACAAAAAGTTTGTAGTGAAATATGTATTATGGTTGTAAAGACTAAGGGACCGTACTTGTTTTATGATGTATCTTTGTTATGTAACGATGTTATGCAATATATGTTATTTGACGCATGTTTGAGAACCGGGTTGTTACAGATGGTATCAGAGCCCTAGTTTAAGGGATTTAGGTATTCGATCCATACCTAGACTTAAACTGCATGTGAAGTAGGATGTCCCTATTATTTTAGAACCTTGGGATGCTAAGTATAAAGGGTAGAAGGAACGTCATGTGAGGTAATTTCAAATTACATTTGCCAATGTAATCATGAACTTACAGTTACATGTTTGAACTGGAACACCTTATTATACAGGGTATGTGCTTATGTGTATATTAACCTTGTTGAAATCAACAGAATGGCCAGTGGTACTCGACGAACGAATAGGGAGGAAGAAGGAAATCCTAGTAGAACAAACCCAACAATTGGGACAAGGGGAAGGGGTGGAGAACGAGGCAGGGGCAGAACGGGAGGTAGAGTTCAACCTCAATGTACAGAATTTGTTACAAAGGACGACTTGACGGCTGATGGGAAGACTGTAAGCAAGTATACAGGCTATGTTCGACCAAACTCGTCACACTGAAACTGAAATACCAGATCCTAGTCTGGAAGACGAGATGCCCATTACACCTACTGTCATACCGGTGCCAAGGAAGTGTGATTACAAGATGTTCTTAAGTTGCAAACCTCCAACCTACGCAGGGGAAAGAGATCCAGTGAAGGCTATGAGATGGCTAAAAGAAATAGAAGTTATCTTCAAGACCAGCAAATGTGTCGACTAAGATAGAGTGCTATATGGAACTTCAATGCTGAAGGCGGATGCGTTATATTGGTGGGAAGCTCTCATTACCTCTAGAGGATCTGATGTATATTCTACTTTTTCTTGGGACGAATTCACAACAGCTTTCAAAAGACAGTTTTGTCCTCAAGCAGCAGTTAGACAACTGGAAGAGGAATTTATGAATCTGCAACAGGGTAGTTTATCAGTTAGGTATTATACTGCTTGTTTCCTGGAGAAGTCTCGTTTCGCGGAGTACTATGTTGCCACGGAGGCACTGAAGATGGAAAGGTTTATCTTCGGGTTAAAGTCAGAAATCCGAAGTCTAGTGATTGCAAAGGGACCGAAAACCTTCTCAGCCGCAGTAGATGCCGCGGAAAATGTGGAACGGGATAGAGGAAGAGATACTGGTGATAAGAGTGTTAGAAAAAGAAAATGGGAAGGACCACAGTATGATCCAAAGAAGTCCAGATTTCAGAGATTTGATAGTCGTACACCTTTCAGACCAGCTGAAAGACCTTGTCCAAAATGCAACCATATTCATCAAGGAAACTGTCAAGTTGATCCTCGAGTGTGTTACAAGTGTGGAAAGACCGTTCATATTGCTAAGGACTGTCGGGTAACTAGATTTTGTTTCTCATGCAATTCTCCTGATCACATACAGTCTGATTGTCCACGAGGGAGAGTACAGCAGGGTGGTACGTCAGTAAGACCAACGGGTGTTAGACCGGTAGTACCAAGGCCAGAGTTACCAAGAGCTAGGGGGCGTGCCTTTCAGATGACATCACAAGAAGCGGAGGAAACTCCTGATGTGGTTACAGGTACATTCTTAATAAACTCTACACGTGCTAAAGTGTTATTTGACTCCGGTGCAAACCGATCGTTTGTGTATCCTTCTTTTGCTGCTGTTATGCATTTAAAGCCTAAATTGTGAGATCATGCTTTAATGGTAGATACTGCAAATGACAATCAGGTATCAGTTAAAGAGGTATTTGATAGTTGTGTGATAAATATAGATGGGTGTGGAGTACCTATTCAGTTATTTCCTATAGCTCTAATTGAGTTTGATGTGGTAGTGGGGATGGATTGGTTAGCCGAGAATCAGGCTAGTATAGTTTGTGATAAGAAGTTGATTAATGTTGTCTTACATGAGAAGGGACCGGTAGTGATTTATGGTGACCGTAAAATCATCAGTCATGCCTTATATCTATGTTAAAAGCTCGTAAGTGTATCAGTAAAGGCTGCCCGAGTTACTTAGCTTATGTGATAGATACTAAGCCAGAAAAGAATAAATTGGTAGATATTTCGTTTGTTTGTGAATTTCCGGAAGTTTTCCCTGAAGACTTGAATAGTCTTCCGCCCGTTAGACAAGTAGAGTTTGGTATAGATCTGATTCCTGGAGCCGCTCCTGTTGCCCGTGCACCGTATCGTTTGGCACCTCCAGAGATGAAAGAAATGATGACGCAACTGCAAGATCTTTCAGATAAGGGCTTTATCAGACCCAGTTCTTCGTCGTGGGGTGCACCGGTTCTGTTTGTGAAAAAGAAGGATGGTTCGATGAGGATGTGCATTGATTATCGGGAACTGAATAAACGCACGATCAAAAACAAGTATCCGCTTCCCAGAATTGATGACCTATTCGATCAATTAGTTGGAGCTTGCTATTTCTCCAAGATTGATCTAAGATCTGGTTATCACCAACTGAAGGTTAAAGAAGAAGACCTTCTGAAAACTGCTTTCCGCACAAGGTATGGCCATTACGATTTTTTAGTGATGCCCTTCGGCTTGACGAATGCCCCAGCTGCCTTTATGGATTTAATGAATTGGGTATGTAATCCATATCTCGATAAATTTGTTATTGTGTTTATCGATGATATCCTTATCTACTCTCGATCCGAAGAAGAGCACACCCAACATCTTCGTTTAATTCTGGAATTGTTGAAGAAGGAACAGTTGTATGCTAAATTTTCTAAATGTGAATTCTGGCTACGGGAAGTTCAATTTCTGGGACATGTAGTTCCCGAGAAAGGCATTTGTAACACCCCGAAAATTGGTATAAAGAACGAACCACTGACTGTTTTTGCATGATTCGATATTTACCAAGCTACATGGAGTTTAGGACTTAAATATAATCGGATTTGGGTTGGAAGAGTGAGCTATTTGGGCTCGGTACTTGTGGGGCTATAGTGCCCGGCGATAGTGACCATGTCACTATCGCCCATGTCATGATCGCACGAAGTGTACCGAGAGTCCATGAGTAGCGGGCGAGTATGCCCGTCGATAGTGACAATGTCACTATCGCCGTGTCACAATCGCGAGCGGGCCCTGAGGGTTTTAAACCCACGCCTTTCAGCCTTCTTTCATTTCTATTCCATCTCTCTTTCTCTAAACTCTCCCAAACGAACCCTTTTCTCCTATTTCAGTTTTTGAAGCCTCTAAGGCTCCGATTTTGGAGTTTTCAAGTGATTCCTTGCATCTTGATGAGGATTTGGAAGCAAAGGTATGGGTTTATCTTCCTCGTCTCTTTTGTTGGTCCCAATCTCTTAGTGTTTACCAAACCCTCTCCTAAAATCTTTCTTTCCTTTTAAAGAAATGGAGATTGAAGCATATCTTGGTAAACCTAGAAGTGTTTGGTTGGTAGATTCACTTGATGGTTGAGGTAATCTTCTCTTCTCTTCATTGTGGAAATTAGGGTTTTGATCTATTGGTGATTTTGAGTGTAATATGTTGGGGGAAATGATTCTAAGTGTTTGGGGATAAATACTTATGGTTGGAAACTTATGGATTTAGGTTTTGGAAGATTTGGACTTGAAGGTGTGGACTTCTTCAAAGGAGCATACGTATGGGAAAATCTAGATTTAGCTTAATCTAGCGAGGTGAGTTCAAGTTGCTTTGTGAAAACTTTGTACATGCCAAAATATGTGTTTTAAAGTATTTGTGTGCTTTACGTGAAATTATCCCTTGTTGAATTATTTGGTGGGTTGTGATTTAGTCAAAGTGTTGAGCTTTATAAATCTTATAAAACACCCGTATTTGGGGATTTTGAGTGATTGATAGATAAATCACGAGTGAAAGAGGTTTTGTTAATTTATTGCAGAAGTGAAGGTTATTTGGTCAAAATACACTTTTAGTGTTTTGTGATTATGTGATAACTATGATGTGGCACATTTTAAAGTGTGAACGTGTGAGTTGGGAATTTTGGTCAATCCGACCATGTGAATGTTTTAAGAGTTGTAAACCTTTATTTTGAGGCCGATGGCCTATTGAGGAATTAAAAGATAAGGGTTTTGGGTAACAATGCATTTGGGTTTACATAACCGTGTGAGTAACACGTATTTGACCAAACATTTATTTTGGCCTTAAAGGCTTGATTTATACTCAAATGATTCTTTTGAGTGTTTGCCGGTTTTAATGACTCGAGATGGAGTCTTGGATGTGTTATATGCTTAAGTGCATTTTATTCGAATACGTGCCGGTTTAAGTGTTAGTCTTATGTGTGAAGACCGTTTGATGATTTATTCTTAGTACCTTTGGGACTAATGAACCCTAGCGAGTTATATGCATTGTCAAGTAATAAAAGAGTTGCATATACGTGTACATATAGATGCATATTTGATTTGACTTCATTGGGAAGGTGGCAATGAAGGGGTTGTGAGATTATCATGCCTCGGAGCGTGTGTTGCATGATGTGAGTTAGATGCATTTCATTTGTATGAATTGATATTGATAAATGATCATTAGATCTTTTGAGCAGAGGGCTCGGTTTTGGACTCGGTTGAGTCTCGAGGGCATTCGCCCGATTTTTAATAAGCTCGACGTGGGCTTGGGGTTTGAGTTGCATGAATTGCATTATAT
This sequence comes from Saussurea involucrata, assembly GCA_033807775.1. Taxonomy (NCBI): domain Eukaryota; kingdom Viridiplantae; phylum Streptophyta; class Magnoliopsida; order Asterales; family Asteraceae; genus Saussurea; species Saussurea involucrata. The sequence goes on along the minus strand of CM066318.1, from coordinate 125,483,497 downwards.
TTGATGTTGACATGTTTTGAATGCATTAGTTATTCTTTTAGGGTCATGTATATATTTACGTCAAGTAAGCTTGTTTTGGATGGTGGGTTTCCAAGGTAAAGACCTAGTATGGTTGAACTTGGTAGTTTTAAATGGACTAAAGACCTAGTATGGTTGATGTCTAAGAGGGGCTAAAGACCTAGCATGGTTGATGCCGAAGATTGACTAAAGACCTAGTATGGTTGATGTCAAAGATGGGCTAAAGATCTAGTATGATTGATGCCGGAAATGGACTAAAGACCTAGTATGGTTGATGTCTAAGACGGGCTAAAGACCTAGTATGGTTGATGCCGAAGATTGACTAAAGACCTAGTATGGTTGATGTCATCTTCTTTCCCCATCCAAGAAGCTTACTTACGTTTATTAATTGTGGTTTAATTTATGTGTTTGCCACATTCGATGAGATCGGGTCTCCCCCGTCACCGAAGGGTGTTGCTTTCGGGTATTTTATTTATTCGCATTGTTGAGGTTGTATTACATGCATATGGATTGTTTTCCATGATTGATGGACGGATTTATGTTACATCCTTATTGGTTGTTTTAACTATTGGAGTTTTATTCGCAGTGACGATTATTGAGAAATTATTATTATTAATTAACTCTTGAAGTGAGTTTTGGATTTGAGTCATTTGCAGAGACACGATTTTCATTGGAAGCTTTCCTCTCAGAAGTTGTGTGCGTTTGGAAAATGGGTTGTCGATGTCTTTCATACAAACCCTTTTAGAAAATCATTTATTAAGATGAAGCTGTAGATTTATCAAATGATTTGCTCTTGATGTAAACTCTTGAACTCACTAGGCGTTAGCCTAACCTTTTTATTTGTCGGCATGTGCAACAGGTCCAGGTTGGGAATAGCTTTAGCTACACTGTGAAGTGATGAGTGCTAGTAGAGTGCACGGGGAGTGAGATGCTTAGCGAAGTCTTCCGCACTTGTTGGAATTTGCAACTGGTATTTGGGTTAAGTAACCCCCGCCTCGAGTTGTTAGTCGTTAATTCGTGAGGTTTAAACTTTGAGGTATTTTAAGGATGGTTCGTAGAAGTAGTTTTATCATCTTATAGTTTAATTTATTGAAATTGAAGTTAGTTGATCACTCAGATTTTGAGGGTGTTACAGCATTCAAGTTGATCCGACGAAAGTAGAAGCAATTGACAAGTGGGAACCGCCGAGAACGCCAACCGAAGTAAGAAGTTTTCTGGGTTTAGCTGGTTACTATCGAAAGTTTATACAAGATTTCTCTCGCATTGCAACGCCTCTGACCAAGCTGACCCGAAAGAATATAAAGTTCGAATGGAAAGCAGAACAGGATGAAACATTCAGAATTTTGAAAGAAAAACTTTGTAGCGCGCCGATACTGTCACTACCAGAAGGTTCCAACGACTTTGTTGTTTACGGTGATGCTTCCAAACTAGGATTGGGATGTGTACTAATGCAGCGTAGGAAAGTTATTGCTTATGCTTATCGTCAACTAAAGGATCATGAACGGCAGTATCCTACACACGACATGGAACTTGCAACAGTTGTTTTTTGCGCTAAAGATTTGGAGACATTATCTCTACGGTTCTAAATGTCAAATTTTTACCGATCATAAGAGTCTCCAACATCTTTTCGATCAACGGGAATTGAATATGAGGCAAAGAAGATGGTTAGAACTGGTGAATGACTACGACTGTGAAATTCTCTATCATCCGGGAAAGGCAAATGTGGTAGCTGATGCACTAAGTCATCAAGAAAGGAGTGGAACAATAAAAGCCATTGCACTACGATCGGAACTTCTACCTAACATCTTTGACGAATTGAAGAAATTTCAAGTAGAAGCCTTTCAAGAAGAACACTTGAAACCAGAGCGGTTAGTGGGTATATCAACATCACTCGTAAAAGATGATCGTGGGTTACTGTGTCTGGGAAACAGAATTTGGGTGCCTCGTTTGGGTGGTTTACGTGATCGGGTACTACAAGAAGCTCATCAATCTCGTTTCTCTATTCATCCAGGTACGAATAAGATGTATAAAGATCTACGACAATTTTATTGGTGGTCGGGAATGAAAAAAAATATTGCTCAGCATGTGGAAGGTTGTACCACTTGTAAGAAAGTAAAGATTGAACATCAAAAGCCTTTTGGTCAGTTACAACGTTTAGAAATACCTATGTGGAAGTGGGATCAGATTACTACAGATTTCATCACGAAGCTACCAAGGACTCCGAAAGGGTTTGATGCCATTTGGGTGATCGTTGACAGGTTGACAAAGTATGCTCACTTTCTACCGATAAAAGAAACCTATTCGTTGGAAAGACTAGCCAAATTGTATATCGATGAAATAGTAACTCGACACGGAGTTCCAATCTCGATTATTTTTGATCGTGATAGTCGTTTTACTTCAAGGTTCTTGAGGAGTTTTCAAAAAGAAATGGGAACGCAGATAAAGTTAAGTACAGCGTATCATCCTCAAACTGATTGTCAGAGCGAACGAACGATTCAGACTTTGGAAGATATGTTACGGGCCTGTACTGTTGATTTTGGGGGATCGTGGGATAAGCATTTGTCGTTGATTGAATTTACCTACAATAACAGTTATCATTCCAGTATATACAAGCGGAACCGTTTGAAGTTCTGTATGGTAGAAAATGCTGAACGCCTTTGTGTTGGAACGAAGTGGGAGAGAAACATTTAGCGGGGTCAGATATAGTTCAGTTAACCGCGGATAAGATTACTCAGATTCGGGAACGATTGAAAGTGGCTCAAGACAGACAAAAAAGCTACGCTGACCGACGCCGAAAACCGTTAGAATTCCAAGTTGGAGATTTTGTGATGCTAAAAGTCTCACCTTGGAAAGGAGTCATTTGGTTTGGGAAACAATGTAAGATCAGTCTGAGGTACATTGGACCGTTTGCAATTACAGAAAGAATCGGTGAAGTAGCCTACAGGTTAGATCTTCCGCCAGAGTTAAGCAGAATCCACAACGCTTTTCACGTATCAAATTTTCGAAAGTGTTTGGTTACGCCAGAACAGGCAGTTTCTCTACCAGATATACAAGTTGATGAAAAGCTGAATTATGTGGAGGAACCTGAAGCCATTGTTGACCGTAAAGTCAAAGTTTTGCAGAATAAGGAGATCAGACAAGTAAAAGTACAGTGGAGACACCATAGAGGTCAGGATGCTACTTGGGAATCAGAATCAGAAATGAGAACTAAGTACCCGTACCTCTTTGCCTAACCGAATTCCGGGACAAAATTCTGTTAGACAACCTAAGGGGGGGGTAAGGTTGTAATTTAAATCTTTTACTTTCAAAAATTCTTTTATAAATAAATACAGTACAGAAACAGTATAAATAAATCAGAGTATAGAAATAATAAATAAACAACAATTATATAAACAGATATAATTTAAATGCACAGCGGAAATGTAAATAGATAAGGGAAAGAGAATACTTGACAACGATATTTTTAAAGTGGTTCACCAAACACAAAGTTGGCTAGTCCACCTCGAGAAAATAACACTTCTCGGAGATCCAATACGAAAACGTGTTCTTTACGGTAGAAACACAAACCTTAGTACAACAAACGCGAATCACTCTACTTTGAGAGATTTATGTGGATCACTCACTCTATTCAAACACTTACAAGAGGGTATAATTTTAATATGAATAATCACTCTTGAATAAGGTTTATCACTTGGATATTTTTAGAGAGTTTGATCACTTGAGTTGTGTTGCTGATTCAACTAATCGAGAGATTTTAATCTGCTATCAACTCAAGATTTCTTACTCAAAAAAGAGTTTTATAATTTTAACAGTTTAAATATCAAGAGAAGATGCTGCAGAGTCTTTATCAAATGCAGGGAGAGTTATTGTGAATTGGTGATCTTGAATGCTGGAGGTTGCAAGATATTTATACTGGATGAGCAACAGGGCAGAAGCATTCGCGGTATACCGGCTATCTCCCGCGGTATACCGTGCAGAGTAAAAAGTACTTGTCAGTTGTCAGAGAGAAGGTCAACCCTGCAAAGAACAAACGGTAATGGTACCCGCGGTATACCGCGTTGCACACGGCGGTATACCGCCTGACAGTCGTACAAAAGGGCAGTGGCGCTGGATGGCTTCTTTCGGCTGAACACTCTTTTGCATTTAATGATGAATAGTAGCAATATGATGTGATTTAATAAAATAACATATATATATATATATCATGCGATTTATATATATATTTAATATAGAAAAAAATATATGTATTATATATATATTTGATTCAAATATATTTATATAGATACGAAATATCCAAGTGATAAAATATTTTAGGGTGTTTATCATTTAAAATAAAATGACGAAACTCTTCAGACTTGGATTCTTCAGATAAAATTTATCGAGATCATTTAAATATCTGCACACTCAGATAAAATATTAGATAACAAATAATGCGGTGTGTTTTGTAATCATCAAAATAAATATGGAGATGTGATTTTATGTGTACCAAAAATATATCACAATATTTAAGGCTGGGTACACTTGCACCAACAATCTCCCCCTTTTTGATGATGACAAACACAACGCTAAACACGAGAGCATACTCGGTTTCTCTCCCCCTTTTGTCGAAGCAAAAAGGGTTTAAGAAAGTCGCTTATGCTCCCCCTCGAAAGATGCTCCCCCTCAAAATATGAAATATTTGAGAGTTAGTATTTTTAAGGGTTATACTCAAGCATGCCTAAACCAAGTCTTAATTTAAAGAACGCTTTTTTGTTAAGGGCTTTTGTAAAAATATCGGCCAAATTATCTTCCGAATCAACCTTTTCAAGCACGATTTTGCCTTTTTGAACATTATCTCGTAAAAAGTGATGTCTCAATTCAATATGTTTTGTACGAGAGTGTAAAACGGGATTTTTACTTAAGTTTATGGCACTTGAGTTATCACACATAATTGGAATTTTGGTTAGGTGTACCTCAAAATCGGTAAGTGTGTGTTTCATCCAAAGGACTTGAGCACACGCTCTTGCGGCGGCTACATATTCCGCTTCGGTAGTAGATAACGCTACGGATTGTTGTTTCTTAGAGAACCAAGATACAAGTGAGAGGCCTATAAAGGCACATACCCCACTAGTACTTTTTCGGTCAACAATAGATCCACCAAGATCGGAATCGGTGAAACACGTTACTTCTAACTCGGGTTGCTTTGCATACCATAAGCCAAGATTAGTAGTACCTCGTAAATATCGAAAAATACGCTTGACAGCTTCATAATGAGTTTGTTTAGGTGAAGATTGAAAACGAGCACATAGACATACACTAAACATAATATCAGGTCTACTAGCAGTTAAATATAATAAACTACCAATCATACCACGATAAATCTTTTCATTAAAATCGTTTCCCTCCTCGTCACGAGATAATTGTAAGTTTGTGGTCATTGGAGTTTCAACGGGTTTGACATTTTCAAAGTTAAACTTTTTCAACATATCTTTACAATATTTAGATTGACTAATAAAAATACCAGTTTCACATTGTTTGATTTGCAATCCTAAGAAGTATTTTAACTCTCCCATCATGCTCATTTCAAACTCGCTTGTCATTTTCGCAGAAAATTCATTACACAGTTTTTCATTAGTGGAACCAAAAATAATATCATCAACATATACTTGCACAACCACAATATCATTTTGAACATATTTCACAAATAAAGTATTATCTATTTTACCCATAATATAACCACTAACAATTAAAAAGGTTTTTAATCTATCATACCACGCACGCGGAGCTTGCTTTAAACCATAAAGAGCTTTTTTTAATTTATAAACATGTGTCGGGTTTTCAAAACTTTCAAAACCGGGAGGTTGAGAAACGTATACCTCCTCATTTATAATACCATTTAAGAAAGCACTTTTGACATCCATTTGAAATAATTTAAAATCTTTAGCATTTGCAAAAGCGAGAAGCATTCGAATAGACTCCAACCTTGCAACTGGTGCAAAGGTTTCGTCATAATCTATACCTTCTTGTTGACTGTACCCCTTGGCAACTAAACGTGCCTTGTTTCGTGTGACTCCACCGTTCTCGTCTACCTTATTACGGAAGACCCATCTTGTGCCAATAATGGTTTGACTACTAGGGCTAGGCACTAAGTCCCACACATCATTCCTAGTAAATTGGTTTAACTCTTCTTGCATGGCCAATATCCAATCCTCATCACCTAAAGCTTCATCTATGGTTTTAGGTTCTATGGTTGAGATAAAGGCATGGAAAGCACAATGGGTATGGATTTGTGATCTAGTTGTCCTTTGGTTTAGGTCACCTATAATTTGATCTACGGGATGGCCTCGAGCGGTTCTAAGGTTAGGATCATCTATACCTTGTGGAATAAAACAAGGAGGGGCATCACTAGTTTCAATATTATTTGTGGAAGGTTGGGTACTTAAATCCAAGTTGCTAAGTTGTTGTGCTAAAACGTCTCCTTCACGGATATTGTCATTTGCTAAGGGTGCACTAGGTTTGGGAGGACTCTCGTCAAAGCTAACATTTAAGGATTCTTCTACTACCATGGTCTCCTTATTTAGGATTCTATAGGCTTTGCTATTCCAAGAGTAACCTAGGAACACTCCTTCATAGGCTTTAGGGTCAAATTTGGTTAAGTAGGATTTGGTGTTTAAAATGAAACATTTACAACCAAAAACTTTCAGGTGAGCTAGGGAAGGTTTTCTACCTCGGTAAAGTTCATAGGGTGTCTTATTTAGGATACCTCTAATTAGGACACGGTTAAGCACATAGGTCGCGGTAGCAACGGCATCACACCAAAACTTTTGGGGAACTTGATGTTCGTTTAGCATAGTTCTACTCATTTCTTGCAACGTTCGATTTTTTCTTTCAACAACCCCGTTAGATTGAGGTGTTCGAGGAGCAGAAAAGTTATGAGTTATACCATGTTTATCACAAAAGGCACCAAATTGTACATCATTATCGAATTCTCGTCCATGGTCCGTACGTATGGAAACAATCGTACAACCTTGTTGGTTTTGAATTCTTTTTCCTAAAATTTTAAACTTTTCGAAAGCCTCATTTTTATGTCTCAAAAATAAAGTCCAAGTATAACGGGAATAATCATCCACAATAACCAAAGTATAAAAATTTCCTCCAAAACTTTGAATAGCCATCGGGCCAAAAAGATCCATATGTAAAAGTTCTAAAACTCTTTGAGTAGAAATAACATTTTTTGATTTATGAGAAACGTGATGTTGTTTGCCGACACGACAAGCATCACAAAAATGATTATCAAACTTTAATTTTGGCAGGTCACTCACAAGCTCCTTATTTTTTAAGTTTTGCATTAATCTTAGATTAGCGTGACCTAAACGCCTATGCCATAAAGTAGAAACATCATTAATAGAAGATAAGCATACATTTTCAGATACAACAGTTTTACAAATATATAAATTTCCTTTTACAAAACCATTTAAAAGAACTTTGCCATTTTTTATGATTTTACAAGAATCTTCTTCGAAGACAACAGTTGTATTATTTTTACACAATTGGCGAACACTTAACAAATTAAAATGTAAATTATCAACATGATTAACATTAAGAAATTGAACATTATTGCAAGAAACTGTACCTCTACCAATTATATTTCCTTTGGAGTTTCCTCCAAAAATTACCTGTCCACCATCACATGACTTATATGATGAAAAGAGATTATTGTTTCCGGTCATGTGACGTGTGCAACCACTATCGAGTATCCAGTCCATATCAAGGTCAATCTACAATAATGAAGATGTAACTTTTATGGTCCCCATTTCTCGTGGGTCCTTGACAATTAGTTTCAATGTCAACCAACATGCATATATATAAAGTCAAACAGAATATATATAATACATTAAACCATATTAATATATATATATAACACATATCAGGTAAGACAAAATATATATAATATATTAAACAAACACCATATATATATATATATGTAATACGTATATGTATATAAACAAACAGTACATAGTAATATATATTACTTATATATATAATATATACAACAAATTATATTTTAAACTATATATATATATAACATATATACATAACACATTTAAAACCATAAACGCATACCACCGGGATTATCATTACTAAACATTCCTTTTGGAATCCATTTATTTACCATTTTAATTTTGCGATTATATTTATCATACACATAAAAACAAGCATTTACATTCGCATTATTATTGGGTTTAGAATATTTATCATGATACATGCGAGCATACGGTTTTCTCGGTATATAATTTGCATTATTCATTTTACGCACATACGGAGGTTTTTGCACATATTGATTTCTTGTATTTACTTTAGGTGATTCATAAAATCTTTTGATGGGTTTACATGAACATTTATCAACACAAGTATTGGAACCAATGCCTTTTCTACATTTTATACGGTTAGGCATATTTAGCATGTTAAAGACTTTCTCATTACTACTTTGAAAAGCTTTTGCTAATAAATCATCCTTTTCATACGCATCACATTTTGCTTTTAAACATGCAATCTCATTCTCAAGAATATCACATTTTGTACAAATAATATTTTCATGTGATTTTTTATTTAAGCATGCAATTTCTTTATTTAAAGCATCACAAGATTTACAAAAATCTTTTTCTCCTAATTTAGTTTCTAATTTAGCAATTATATCCATATCATTTTCAGATTTTTGTTTAACATTATTTATTTCCTTTTTACATGCATTTACAGTTTCTTTTAACATAGCATTCTCATCTTGGTAACGATTTGCAAGAGCGGCCATTTTATGAAAAGATTCATATAATTCTTCAAGATTATTTTCATTATCACTTTCATAATCACTATCGTAATTCGAGTAAGAAGATTTTACCTCGTCGTCGCTTTCGGCCATAAGACAAATGGCTTGATAGTCATCTTCTTCTTCACTCTCGCTCCACGCGCCTCCAATGAAGGCTTTCTCCTTCTTCTTTTGGAACTTGTTCTTTTTCGGACATTCATTGGCGTAGTGGTCTTTGTCACCACATGAGTAGCAAAAGCCTCTCTTTGGCTTAGCTTTATCGTCTTCACTCGAGTCGCCATTTTTCTTAACTTTTTCGTCTCGTTTATGGAACTTACGACTTCGATTTTCACCACCACGACGGTAGTTACCGTTTCTTTGAAATCTGCCATTGTTAGAAAATTTATTATTATTATTAAGAAATTTGGAAAAGTTTCTTACCAACATGGCGACTTCATCGAGAGTTTCGGATGGATCTTTCGAGGAGCTAGCTTTCTCCTTTTTCTTCTCGACTTTTGGTGTTGAGGCATTGAGAGCGATTGACTTCTTTTTAACTTGCTCCCGATCTTTGTTTCTTTTAAGTGCAATTTCATGCACTTTAAGATTACCGATCAAGTCATCTATCTTCATTATGGAAAGGTCACGGGAGTCTTCTAAAGATGTTATCTTTTGCATCCACTCCGAAGGAAGGGCTCGTAGGATTTTCCTTATATAGTCCTCGTTAGGATAAGTGCGATCCAAACCTTTCAAAGTAGTCACAATAAGGTTAAATCTTTTAAACATTGAGTCAATTGACTCATCTTGTTTCATTTCGAATAGTTCATAATCGTGAACTAAAATATTCACTTTACTAGATTTAACCTCCGTGTTTCCACGATGAGTATTATTTAAACTTTCCCATATTTGATTTGCAGTTTTATATGTATATACTCTTTCAATTTCATCAGTTGTTAAAGCAGCATATAATATATTCTTAGCTTCAAAGTTTAAACAAAAATGAGTTTCATCAGAAGTAGTCCATTCATCTATAGGTTTATCAATATAAACATCATCTTTCACAATGGTGGGTTTAAAATTCCCTTTTTCTATAATATTCCAAATCTTTTGATTTTTGCCACGCACGTGACATTCAAATAGCTCGGCCCAAATGCCAAACTTTTCAGTATCTATCAAAGGAGGTTTTGAAAACACAATATTAGTTTGTTGAGCCATTTAGAAGAATAAGAGAAATTTATGCAGAAAATTTTGAAAGACCTGCTCTGATACCAAATGTTAGACAACCTAAGGGGGGGGTAAGGTTGTAATTTAAATCTTTTACTTTCAAAAATTCTTTTATAAATAAATACAGTACAGAAACAGTATAAATAAATCAGAGTATAGAAATAATAAATAAACAACAATTATATAAACAGATATAATTTAAATGCACAGCGGAAATGTAAATAGATAAGGGAAAGAGAATACTTGACAACGATATTTTTAAAGTGGTTCACCAAACACAAAGTTGGCTAGTCCACCTCGAGAAAATAACACTTCTCGGAGATCCAATACGAAAACGTGTTCTTTACGGTAGAAACACAAACCTTAGTACAACAAACGCGAATCACTCTACTTTGAGAGATTTATGTGGATCACTCACTCTATTCAAACACTTACAAGAGGGTATAATTTTAATATGAATAATCACTCTTGAATAAGGTTTATCACTTGGATATTTTTAGAGAGTTTGATCACTTGAGTTGTGTTGCTGATTCAACTAATCGAGAGATTTTAATCTGCTATCAACTCAAGATTTCTTACTCAAAAAAGAGTTTTATAATTTTAACAGTTTAAATATCAAGAGAAGATGCTGCAGAGTCTTTATCAAATGCAGGGAGAGTTATTGTGAATTGGTGATCTTGAATGCTGGAGGTTGCAAGATATTTATACTGGATGAGCAACAGGGCAGAAGCATTCGCGGTATACCGGCTATCTCCCGCGGTATACCGTGCAGAGTAAAAAGTACTTGTCAGTTGTCAGAGAGAAGGTCAACCCTGCAAAGAACAAACGGTAATGGTACCCGCGGTATACCGCGTTGCACACGGCGGTATACCGCCTGACAGTCGTACAAAAGGGCAGTGGCGCTGGATGGCTTCTTTCGGCTGAACACTCTTTTGCATTTAATGATGAATAGTAGCAATATGATGTGATTTAATAAAATAACATATATATATATATCATGCGATTTATATATATATTTAATATAGAAAAAAATATATGTATTATATATATATTTGATTCAAATATATTTATATAGATACGAAATATCCAAGTGATAAAATATTTTAGGGTGTTCATCATTTAAAATAAAATGACGAAACTCTTCAGACTTGGATTCTTCAGATAAAATTTATCGAGATCATTTAAATATCTGCACACTCAGATAAAATATTATATAACAAATAATGCGGTGTGTTTTGTAATCATCAAAATAAATATGGAGATGTGATTTTATGTGTACCAAAAATATATCACAATATTTAAGGCTGGGTACACTTGCACCAACAAATTCTTTTAAGGGGGAGATGATGTAATACACCGGGTAAGTTCGTTAGTTAAATTCTAGTTCCGTTAAATTTATTTAACTCTATAATTGATGTTTAGGGTAAGTTTGGGGTAAATTATAAGATTAGAGGTGTTTTGGTCATTAATGAATAGTTCAAGGTCTAAATTGATAAAATTGGTTTAATATTATCTTTAGCCTCTAGATATTTTCATAAGGCAGAAAATCAGTGAGTGTGTGTGTGTGTTTTGGGAAGAAAAGAAGAGGAAGAAGAAGCAAGGGTAAAGGATTCAAATTGGTGTACTTAAAAAGTGATTTTGAGGTATGTTCCTTTACATATTATGTTTGTAATTGCTAGTAGATAGTTTCTATCGGAGTAGAATCACCGATTTCATGCCTGGTAGTAAATTCTGTCGATTCTGGGTAAAAATGGGGTAAACCGACAGAGGTTTCCGGACACAATATGAATGTGTCCGGTAGACTTTTTGATAGTGTCTGATAGTCCCTTTTCGATGGTGTCCGGACGAGTCTCATCCGGTAAGTTCTTCTTTTCATTAAGTTTCCGGTTGACATTAGATACCGGATGGTGTCCGGATTACTTTGGTTTCCGGATGTCGTCCGGATTGTTTATGTTGTCCGGGAAGTTGGGTTGTCCGGATTGTTTGTGTTGTCCGGAAAGTTATGTTGTCCGGATAGTTTTGTAGTATCCGGAAACCTTAGCTGTTTGGTCACTTTTGAGAATTCAGATACTTTTGAGTATCCAGTGGCTTGTGTTTTGTCAACTCTTGGATAGTTTATGACTGAGGACTGAATGTACTATAGACTTGACTTCAGTTCGGGTTGGGGGAATCAATTGAGGATTAGAATTATTTAGAGTTCTTAGTTTTAGTAAGTCTTATGTGTTCTATTTGGTAAGGAGATACTTGTATCTATTTGTTTCAGATTCTGTGAATTTGGGGTGAAAGCTGATTTGTTTTGAGAAAAGCTTGGAAGCGTTTTTGATAAGCAAACATGTGAGTTTTACTTTAAAATGTTTTCAATTTGGAATACATATATGTGGATTGAGAATGTGATAATTTGTGTAATTATGTGCATGTGTATGGAGTATGATATACTGAAGTGTATATTATATATATACGAGTATTACACTACACGAGTGCACGTTGGTCGGGCTTAGGACCGGTGGAGTTGGTTGTACGAAGGGACAGCGGTGTTGGCTGTATTTAGTACAGCGGAGTAAATTTATTAGTTGGCTTGCAACCATCTAATATGGTCATGGAAATGAGACAGGAAAGTACACAATGCATGAGTCATATTTGGTATTCATATTTGTGTTATGTATATGGTGTTTGTGCAAATGGTTTTAAAATGACAGGGATTTTCTCTCTTAGACCACTAGGTCTAACCCTCATTTTGTTTTAAAAATATGTATTCTAGGTCGGGGATCAAGTAAAAGCAAGTAAGGAGGAAAATCGGTGAATAGCTTTTGGGAAGATTTATGTTATGAAGATTAAGAAGTGTTTTGTATGAATGACTTTGTTGTTAGTCATTATGTAATTTAATTAGCAAAACAAAAAGTTTGTAATGAAATATGTATTATGGTTGTAAAGACTAAGGGACCGTACTTGTTTTATGATGTATCTTTGTTATGTAACGATGTTATGCAATATATGTTATTTGACGCATGTTTGAGAACCGGGTTGTTACAAAATCTGACCTTATCGCAACAGAGGGTTGCGATAAGTTACTCTTCAAACGAAGAAGATTGCGATAACAAAACTTGTCGCAAGTGACATTTGCGATACTTAGGGTTGCGATAGTGACAGTTGCGATACTTAGGGTTGCGATAGTTATGAGACTCTGAGGGTTGCGATAGTTATAAGACTGAGGGTTGCGATAGTTATGAGACTGAGGGTTGCGATAGTTATGGGACTCGAGATGTTCTTGAGTCGAATCTTCAAAACTGATCGGTTTTGGCTGAAATTTGGTACGCAGGTTCGAGACACTATTCTGGGCAACTTTAATGCTTGGTGTTTTGTCCAAAAACCAACAGAAAGTGTTTTTTCCGAGCAAAACAGAGTGCAGCAAAATAAAACAAATAAAACTCCGGAAATAAAATGGAATGCAGATCTGGAAGATAGGTGTTGTACCTGAGTGAGGGAGGATACTTACCTACAGCTCTGATACCATGTTAGAATTGTTGAGGGATTCGATTGCTAGTTAGATGAGAGACTTGAGATGGCTGAATCGGCCGGTTTTCATATATTAGGAGAGAAATACAAAAGAGAGATTAACCTAATAATAAACCCTAAGAGACCTATTTATACAAGATAAGTTACACGTAATTACACAATGGACCCTGAACTATACATATTAACAACAATACTCTAACAATGTGATGTGCTTATGTCATCCACGACCTCGACGTAGTGGCGTAATCGACACTTTGTATCCATAGAATTCATTATAGGCAAAGACAACGACTTAAACCAAAAATAAAATGAACCTAGTATATCATAGCTCAAAGATAGGGTCTGGAGTAGTACGATATCTATTACTACCTTAATAAGCATATACAACAAAACTCTTAAAGACAAGTTTTAATGCATGGGGTACAACATTTTTAAGCATGATTTTTGAAAAACTATGAATTACAAGTTTAAATGCCTGATGTACATCTTGTTGAAGCAAGCAGCTGTTTTAAGACTATCTTTCTTATTAAAAAGGTACCAGAACAGCTGTTTTCAGACTAACTTTTTAAGTGTGATGCTTTTACCCAGGAGTACCAACACCAATCTTGCAGCCACCACCAACCTTGCAGTCTTTTTCCACCTCTTTCAGCTCCAATCTCCATAAAGTACAGATTCTAAAGATTTTATTTTGATATTTGGCGGATGTTTTGTTGAATGTAACAAGCAAACCTCAACAAGCTCCAGCTCCAATCTCCATAAAGTACAGCTCCCATAAAAGAACCTTTAGACTATAAAGCTTGTTCCCATAAAAAACCCCTGAATTTTAAAGCTTGCTCCCATAAAAAACCCCTTGGTTAATAAAGTTTTGTAGTATATAACAAGCTCCAGCTCCAGCTTCAGCATTAGAAATCCCAACGAGACTCATCAGTTACAAGCTCCAGCTCTATTTTGAATGATCTGTAAGATAACATATCGCATGGTTTCCTTTAACAACAGGTTTTTACTTACTTTTTAACAACATATCGAATGGTTGCTTCATCTTGTAGGTACGAAAGAAAACCTCAGCATTGAAGCTCTACTCTTTACTTTGCTCCATTTTGCTTTGTCTATTAAGGTACGACACCCCCTTCATCTGTAACAAATCATTTCTATTTTGCTTCAAATACATATATAACTACAATTAATAAAATGTTTCCACTTCTGAAAGCATCTGTAGGTATATCAGTGGACCCACCTCCTCTTCTTCCACTAAAGTCATGAAGATTACATCAATTTCACATGTGTAAAAACTCTTAATTACTACCATACAGCTACTTAAGTACCATGAGCCAAATAAGTTAATATAAAATGGTAAGAACATATATGAGAACAAATAATAATCCTCATTTATGAAAGTAGAAACCATGGCGCATTTGCTCCAACAGGTAGGCCGATAACAAAAAGTTATTCAGGCAGAAAACTCACGGAACTTTCATCAACCAAAATGGATGGCAATTTCTTTTCGGTTGCAATGACAACACCATTGGCAGCTGCAATCAAACAGGTAAACCAATAACCAATTGAACATATTTCATTAATCAATATTCTATTTTATTATTTACGTATTATTATATTATTGAAAATGTATATTTAATTATTTTCAGTGAATGTTTTGAGGTCTACGAACTTAACAAATTACAAGTTCGAACCACAGATGCAGGAAGCAGACAATATTAGGGTCTTGATGAGATAAAAAAATGTGATTGATCAAGCTTATTAGTGTTATCATGGTTTTTTGTAATTTTATGATCACATTCACAAAAGTATTGTGTGTATTATTGTTATTATGTTCTTTTTGTGTATGTTGGTAACGACATTGGGAACATCTATGCATCTTTTTATATTTATTAAGTCTAAATTTTTCTATTTTGTTG
The DNA here is from genome assembly GCA_033807775.1 of Saussurea involucrata. Taxonomy (NCBI): domain Eukaryota; kingdom Viridiplantae; phylum Streptophyta; class Magnoliopsida; order Asterales; family Asteraceae; genus Saussurea; species Saussurea involucrata. The sequence goes on along the minus strand of CM066318.1, from coordinate 125,468,050 downwards.
TGTAATAATGTTTTGGCTATTTTGTGAATAATAATGTTTGTGTTTTGGCCCAATTACACATTTGTTCTCCCAAGTCCCAAGTGCCAAATACCAAATGCCCAAAGCTTTTGAGTTTTGTACTGAATGCAACTAAGCTTCTAAGATAATATCCATCAATAATAGTTGCTAAACTAAATGTCTAAACTGTAAATTATAACAAGAATACAGTGAATATTTCTACCAACAATGGCTTGCCTATTTTTATTTGAGTTATTTCTAAATTATAACAGTTTGCAATTCACAATCACAATATTTCTAACTTATTTTTATCATCTAAACAGTTAAACTAACAAGAAAAATGAAACATATTTAATATTTGAATAGAAATTGTTGCAACTTGAAGAATGTTAAAAGAGGCGGAAAAAAAGAACAAGACCGGGCATGTAAAACAGTATATGCAGTTCATTCATACTTGAAAGCAATATATGATAGTAAAACTTGTTAAATAGAAATCATAATTACCATGAAGGATGGTAAGGACCATGAGGATCTTCAAGTCCAAAAGGTCCACCTCTAGGCTGATCTCTATCATCATCTTGTAGTCTTGGTTTAGAACTACACGAAGTAGAAAACACAAATTAACAGGGTACCAATACCATTGAAAAAACCTTGAAGGTCATAAATAAGTTCACGACTACAACATTGAAAAACGTATTTTGCAACTAATGTCACCCATCCTTGGGCAAATCAAAAGAAACCCTAAACAAGTGAACTGTTCGAACAAAAAACCAAATGCATTCCCATTTTCTTTCATTAGTTGGATTTGTAGTGATAACACTTCCATATATTGGCTCTTTTACCTTAGCTAAGCTAAGGTGTTTCTTTGACCTTTATGAATATCCTTCAATTCTCCTGCAATTTACCATCACACACACTTTTGTACAGATAAATGCAAAATTCCACTGACACGTGATAGCACAAAGTCGGTACTTGCTCGATTATCAGGATTTTAAGTAAAAAGGTGAAAAAACACATCTACAAATCTTCTTCATTAGATTTATCCATTGTTGATACATACTTCTGAATGATATAGTTTTTTTTTTCAAATAACCAATCTGGTATCCTTCCAACAAACGAAGATGAACCACATTTTTGTTAATATGTATATTGAAAACAATTCCCTCAAGAAACTCTATTACGTGCACCGTGCAAGGTTGCTCGCTTAGATCATCATAGAAAAATAAAGTATCTGTTATACAATAATGTCCCATATGCAAGAAGAATCAACCGACCAGAAGCATCAGAAGGACCTGAGTAGAACTATTTGTACCTGATTGGCATAGAATATACAATAATGTCCCATATCGATAAAAACCAAGCAAAGAAATAATGAAATATTAAACTCGAAGTATTCCTAAGATGAATCTGCAGCAGTTACTTTAGTTTCCAAGTGCAAACAATATTTTGAAGAAGGAAGTAATAAATACCTAGACAAATCAAAAATCTTATGGAGCTTGAAGTAGAAGCCGTTTTAAAGTTGCTAATCGGACATGGAACGAATAGAGAGGAAGATAGCTTTGGTGAAGAGCTGTGATATAGAGACAAAGAGTTGCGTCTAGGGTTTTCGTGTGTGAAGACCCAGATAACTTCTGTGATCATCGTTTGGATGAATAGAGAGGCAGAGAGCCGGTGAAGAGCTAAAACCGTCGGCCGATTTGAAGAAGAGCTGATTTCTCCGTCTAGAGTTTTAGTGGGTGAGTTGTGAGTCGTGACCTACTGACTTGAGTGAAAGAGAAAAAGACAAATCTTAATTGAAAGAGGGGAAAAAGCATGGTTTTTACTTTTTACACTCTTTTCAAATTTATTAGTTTTATTAAATAAAATAACAAATAAAATTATATTATATTAATTGAATGGGTATTTGATGGTTCGGTCGGTTTTAGACTATCATCCAACAACCGAACCGATCCAATTGGTTTCCGTACGTGATTTAGGTTTTTTACTTTTAAGAATTTTGAAAATTTTCAGGATTATTAAATAAAAATATAAAATAATAAACTCTAAATAATATTATACAATTGGATGTTATCGGTCGGTTTCCAATTAAATCATAATAGCCTATAAAAAATTGAGAGAAAACGAGAATAATACGAACAAAAAACATCAGTGTCAGAAAAGTTATTTGCTTCAGAATTGTCATTCACCCGCGCTGCATCGCGCGAGTAGACAGCTAGTATATATATATATATATATAGACCTGGTTCGTATCCCAAGAAAAATTTGAATGATAGGGTTAGGTTAGGTTAGGTTAGGTTAGGTAAGGTAAGTACCTAAATCAAAGTTGTAAATAGCATGAGATGTGGCGTGGTGGCGAGACCAAATTTTAGGTCTTAAAAGCCACTGCAAGGCCATGATGTTTTTCATGGCGTGACTTATAGCTGGCGGAAAATCTCAATATATTATACAACATTATATAAAAAAATATGTTTTGTACTATTACTCAACGAGTTAATGATAATAAAAAAGTTAAATCATGTTATATATTAAAAACTAGCTAATAAGACATTAAAAACATAAAGAAAATCAAATATTACGTTACAAAAGATCGCATATTAGGCCATGGCGTGCCATAGGCTTAACGTGGCGTGAGACACAAGCCTTAAGTCATGGCACGCCATAACAACTGTTGTGGCGAGCTTTTTTGAACATTGACCTAAATTGATGATGTTGCACCTCTCCTAATTTCTTTTCAAAAGTTTTTTTGATGTTTGTAATCATAAACATTTGTATATAAAATGATCAAATGTATTAACTATTTCATTTATCGGAAAAATAATTATTCTAAAAAGGAAATTTACTATGTGAAAAAGAATAATCATATATACTAATATCTCAACTTCCTCAACTTACACCAAGTTTATATAAATATTTATTTAACGCATATTTTTATACTCTATAATATAAAAGCAAAAAGAAAAAAGAAATCAAATAAATACAGAAAATTTAATTAGGGTCTTTGAAATTATCTTGGACTTCTTTTATAGGTATATAACCCACTTCACCTTTTGGAACTCCAAAGTCCAAAGACATGCTTCTAAGTAAACGTTCAACAAACCTAACTTTTTAATGATTTGTGTTGATGGTCTAATGTCGAAGTATTGTGTGAGAAGTTGACTTAACAGTGAGAAGGTAAGAAGTGGATCTAAATTGTTGATCTCTTTTAATCTTAAGCCCTCTCATGAATTGCGGTTTAGAAGGGAACTAATCTGATGTATCTCGGTGCATGGTGCATCTCATCCTAATGTGCGTCTATTTCTCATCCAACGGTTAATAACCATTTTTCACACTTCTCATCGTTAACTCAACTTCTCACCGGAATCCACTCATGTTTATAGATGGTGTACTCTATAATTTAAGGGCTTTTTAAGAGTTAAAGTATTTTACTCAATGTTTATCATGTACGTAGATTCCATTAAAAATAACGTAATCAGATCCAAAACATAGGGATTTTTTTTGATAAAAAAGAATACTTTGATTTAGAATTTTTTTGATAAAAAGAAACTCATAACCATATCCGATAACACACTAAAAATTAGAATACAACAAACCATAGGGTGTTTAGAAAAACACCTTTCGGATTTCTAAGGAGATATATCGCAACACAAGAAACCAAACGAGGTTTCCTCTAGAATAGTCCACACAAAAACATGTCTAGCTCTAATCGAGTGCTAGCTCTAAGCCCTTAAATTTCTATTCTAATATGTGCTTTTAACAGAAAAGAATAAAATTTCCCTTTTATCTATACTATACTAAAAAGCATTTATGAAAAACTCTTAAAAATAATTCATAAAGCCTTATGTACTGCTATTTAATACTGATTACTTAAAATCTCTTAAAACCAACCAACGAAGCTTTATGTACCACTCTTAATGCTAATTACTTAATTAGTCTTTATCTCTAACTTCTTCCTTTTAATCCTTATCTCTAACTCCCTACAAATTCTCAAATGATAAACCTCTAAAAAAGCATCATTCTTTAACCCTTATTACTTACATAAGACCATTCACACACCTGCAAGACCATACTCATTTCTAAAGTGCAACATTAGCTTTGCAATAACACCTTCCACACACATGCAAGACCAAACTCCTTTCTAAACTAATAAATTATAATATAAATAATAAACATATTAATAATTAATGTTTAAATAAACAAACAAACAAATTAATTAAACTAAAAAATGCTATTGTTTAATATATTTATTTTGTGAAGGGGCTTTCTAATTTAGAAATATGAGGTTGGTTTTGCAAGCCACATGGCATGCCATGTCATCTTGCAAGGGGTCTTGCAAGACTTGTGTGGATGCTCTAATTAATCATTATCTCTTAACCCCTTTCAAATCCTCAAATCATGAACCCCACAAAAAACGTCATTCTTTGTACAAATTTATAAAAAAAAATATTATAATTCCCTCAAAACTGCACAGAACCGTTTTATAAAATCGACAATGATAAAAAGTAAAACAAAAATTAAAATCAAGATATATCGCGCTGTATTGCGCGAATACCCTTCTAGTTATATAGTAACCGAAAAGTGTATCCTCTTGAATTAGGTTTAGCCTAGTATTGGAGATAAACCCTAACTCCAAAACATGAGTCGGGTTCAAGCCCAGTCCATGCAATTTTTTTGAATGCAGGCCTAACCTGAATAATAGCCCAGCCCATGCCATACCCGAGCCCGATCCATGTCAAAATTTGGCAAGTCCAACCCGAAATAGCCCGACTAGAAAGATTATTGCATAATCCGATCGAAAACCCTAATAAGAGCCCGGTAAAATTGGGGTTTTTTAAAGGAAATTTAATTAAAATACTCAAAGTTTGACTTTGACTTACCAAAATACCCATTTTTCCCGCGATTTGTCCCGCGATCGCAGGATAGGGTGTCTTTTGAAAAATGGAATCCCACGACCACCCCCACTACAACCCGCGACCATACCAAAATTGTGAATTGTAATTGAAATTTACACTTTCAATCCCTATACTTATTTACTTACTTTACTTTATACATTTTACTTTCATAATTTTAATTTTACATTTAACACATATAATCGTTTATTAACTAAAATACGTTAAAAAATACGTTTTAATTTTAACAAGTTATACCATTATAATCGTCTCTTTGATACGTTCGAAATGAGCCAAATATTGAATATTTTTGAATTTATTTATTTTATTATATATCATATATACTACAAAAAAATATTTTTAATATTTACAATTCATACCCTTATAGTTAATTATTTAATTTATGGTTTATTTTTTTCAATTTTGTTTTACACTGCTATCACATTAACATAATAATCATATATTAACTAATTCATTAAATCGTTTTAAATTATTATTATTTGTATGTGTTTATAGATATCGTGAATGACAATAGGACAAGGTTTCACAAGAAGAATATAAAATGGGGTTTTGAAAAATTGGTATCACTGAACTCATTTAAGAATTGTGAAAATGGGTATTTGGCAAATGATGATTCATGTGTGTTTGGAGCTGAAGTATTTGCAGTTACAGAGTATGCACAAAAGGATCGATGTCTGTCCATCACAAAGCCTCCGCCAATTTTTAATACTTACACTTGGACCATCGATAATAAAATAAATAAAACGTATTTTAACTATAAGAACCATAAATTAAATAATTAACTATAAGAATATGAATTTTAAATATAAAAAATATATTTATGTAGTATATATGATATATAATAAAATAAATAAATCCAAAAATATTTAATATTGGGCTCATTTCGAACGTATCGAAGGGACGATTATAATAGTGTAACTTGTTAAAATTAAAACGTATTTTAGTTAATAAACTATTATATGTGTTAAATGTAAAATTAAAATTATGAAAGTAAAATGTATAAAGTAAAGTAAGTAAATAAGTATAGGGGTTGAAAGTGTAACATTTAATTTCAAAAGTCATCAAAGTAAAGGAAATTGGTGTGTCGCGAGATTTTTGCTTCGCGACCGCGGGATACAATTTTCAAATTTGGTCCCTATCCACGATTCCATTGCGGAAAAAATGGATATTTTGACAAATTCAGGAGAAAAATGAGTATTTTGGTAAGTTAAATCAAACTTTGGCTATTTTAATTAAATTCCATTTTTTAAACCCAAAAGCCTTTGTGTTCCAATTTTCAAAATTTTCGAACGTTACCACACAAAAGCTAAACCCTATATACAAACCATTTTGAGATCAGAACGATCGTCAAACAAGAAAAGAATCAACAATAATCAACAATCTGCTGATTCTCAATCATACAAATGACTCCACAAAATTACTTTGAAGCTGTTGAATCAGAAGCGGAGACGTGCGATTCTGATGATTCTCAAGAGGACCCAAGCTTCGACATTTTTGAAGAAACTCGATCAAGATTCTCTGGTCTCTCCATCAAGAAGAAATCCAGAACTCGGTGATTTCTCGTTACCTCTTTTTGAGTGTTAAATTTTCAAATTCCAATATGTTTTGTTCTAAAACTTCCAGATTCGTTTTCTTTTCTTTCATTTTCAGTGTTCCTGTGGAAGTGAATGAGGATGAGAACGAGAATCAGAATGTGGATTGTGTAGAGATTGTTGCACCTGAGTTCGATGCAAGTGATCAGAAAAGTTTCGAGATCGTTCAAAAGATCATTGAAGGTTAATCGCAAACCTAAATTCAGATTCTTAAATGTAAGACACACATAATGTGTTCGATGAAATGCCTCTTCTTTTATGTTTTTATTTACCTCCCCCCCCCCTCCCCCCCCCCCCCCCCTCTCTCTCTTTTATGTGTAGATGACAAGGTGGAGAAACTGAAAGTGGAACAATGTAAGCTGTATCTAAGGAAACGTGGTTTGAGATTAACAGGCAAAAAAGATGTCCTCATTCACCGAATTAAGGAGCACATTAGGTATGCTTCATCATTTGACAGATCTAATTGTTCTTGTGCATTTCATTAATCAGTAATCTTGATGACATTCGATTCTGCTTGATCCCAGTATTATGAATGGTGAAGGGGAACATAAATACCCTGCTTCGAGTTTTGTTATGAATTGTAAAGGTAATTCCTGCTTTATCTAATCTTGTAAAGAAATAGAGTCTGTATATTTGCACAAACCTTAAAATGTAACATTAGCAATCGATGGTTAAAGCTTATATGAAGTAACTCAACTATTGCAGGTGATGCATGCACAGGAGACGTTGTTATGTTCGAACAAAATGTTTATGAAATGTAAGGATCAATTCATCAATACAAATTACAGATGGCCAAATGGGTTCAGTCCGGGACCGTTTGGGACCGGTTTGGGCCCGGTCCGGGACCGATTTTCATAACCGGGCCTTATAAAGCTTAACCTGGCCTTCGTATTTTGGTCGGAGCGGGACCAGGTTACGAGACCACTATTTAGGCGTGGGATCGATTTTTGGCCATCTCTAATACAAATTAAGATTTGAAAATGAGAAATTTAGAGGCTTTTTACTGTTGCCATGCTAAATTTAAAATCTTGATAGCTTATGGTTAGTTAATCATATTCCTCAAAGATGTCGTTTACATTGGTCCATAATCAGGTTTAACCTTGCATCAAGGAGTGCTAGTGGTCCTCCTTGTGGCACGAGGATTGTAGCTGGTCGCATAGTGAAAGAAAGCTATGGTGCTGCTAAGCAGCAACATACATTTACGGTTAGCTTACATTGGCAAAGGATCGTGTGAGAAGTTGAGGTTAGCGTGAGAAGTGGATCTGAACCGTTGATCATTTTTAATCAAATGCCCTCCCATGAACTGCGCCTTAGAAGGGAATTGATCTGGTAAATCTCATCCTAATGTGCGTCCATTTCTCATCCAACGGTTGATAACCACTTCTCACATTAACCTCAACTTCTCAGCTACATTATCATTCACTTTATATGGTGCAGTCAAAGGTTCTTGACCCCTTCATAACTTGCAAATTCTGAATTTTACATTTCTACTTGTTAGATTGAGGTTTTATGGAGCAAAGGGGTTAAACCACTCCCTCCCCTTCATCCTCTACTCATTAAAGGCAGAAACCTTTACAGGTTAAAGACAATGAGACAGGTCTGTATTTCTTCGTTGTTTCAGATTTCATTTTTTTTAGATTTTATTGTATTGTGTGGTTGCTGAACGTTATTGTTAATCATAGAGATGGGAAAACGAAAGTGAAAGGCAGAACATTTTGTCAGAAAAACATTCTAGAGGCAACGCTGCCCGAAGTAATAGGGCAGCACGCGTTCAGGAGAAGGAAATAAAGAAGGCACTTAGGGAAAGGTAAAGCATTATTGTTTATGGCAAAGGATCGTGTGAGAAGTTGAGGTTAACGTGAGAAGTGGATCTGAACCGGATCACTTTTAATCAAATGCCCTCTCATGAATTGCGGCTTAGAAGGGAATTGATCCGGTGCATCTTATCTCGGTGTATCTAATCCTAATGTGCATCCATTTCTCATCCAACGGTTGATAATCACTTCTCAAGCTTCTCACGTTAACCTCAACTTCTAACCGGAACCCAACCCTATTGTTTATAAAGCAAGAGTTTGGTTTTTTCGCAGCACCAAAAACAACATTTTACAAGTTCATTTTCATTTCAGGACATCAAAAGGGAACATTCAGAATCAAAATCAAGAGAAGAAAAGAAACACATCTCTTACCCGCCCTAAAGAAAACATCAACTCTAACATGTTAAGGAGCACGGTTGGATGGGAGCCAAATGGTCCTTCTACAAATACCATTCAGGCTGAACGAAACTGGGAATTCTATCCTTCAAGACCTTTTCAGAATTCAACACAAAGCCATAGTTTCCAACAACGCAATTTACCAAGGGAGGTGCTGCAGAATATACCACAAAACCATAGCTTCCGACAGGGCCATTTACCAAGGAAGGTGCAGAATTTACCACAAAACCATAGCTTTCAACAAGGCCATTTACCAAGCGAGGTGCAGAATTTACCACGAAACCATAGCTTTCAACAAGGCCATTTAACAAGGGAGGGGCAGAATTTACCACAAAACTGTAGTTTTCAACAAGGCCATTTACCAAGGGTTCATCATCAAGGACAGAGGCAGCAGCTGTGTAAATACTATCCACAAGGAAGGTGCCACTATGGTTCTAACTGCAAATATCTGCACTGAGTTTTTGAGGCAGTTATGTTTTAGCGGATCTTCAGTTGATCCTGCTAGGAAATAAAGCACGCATTTGCGCGGTGAAATATGGAAGGAGATGAAACTTGAGTTTCAGATGATGCTAATTTTGTATGAAAGGTGAACATCCCATAACTAGCTCAATTTTTGAAATTAAAATTAGTATATCAGAGGATACCACAAGTTTTCTTCATATTCTAAACTTGTGGAAAAGAAGGGTCATTTAAGAATATAGCCTTAAATAATATTTTAATTAAATCCATGGCCTCCTGGCCTATTAAAGAAATATGGCTTCATACTCGTCAGAAAGTCATGGATTTAATTAAAATTTTCATTCAAGGTTATATATTTTAGTATACCCAGAAATGAATGATACATTAGTGTCTTGATTAAATCTTATCTTACAATTGAATTTGTAAACAAGCATTTCATGCAAATGTACATCGACACACTTACCTCCAGGAAAACGATATGAATCAACTTCTTCAGTCGCAATACTAGCATGGTGAAAATGTTGGTGATTTCGGTGTAATTGAGAGTCACAAGGTGACAAGGCATACATGACGTGAGTTAGGAGATGCAGAATACTGGGTACACACTCGCATTATCTGTTAAGAAATTGGGCATCGTGGTGACGTGGTTAGTGATGTGCAGTTATCCTACTAATTGCCTAACTATACCCGTAACTGTCGATCTCTCATATAAATATATAATTTCTTTATCTAGGGTGTGATTATACTCAAGTTTCCTGCCTCAATAACGAGAATGATTTCTTACATTATCCCAATGCTGATTTCGTGAAACATAAGGGGATGTAATAACTCAAAATATAGTATTTGGAAAGTAGTATTAATACACAATCCAAGAGCTTATCCAAATGATTATAACCACGATACCTAAATTCTTAACAGAAAATGCAAGCAGCTTGACTGAAGATTAATAATACAAGTATGTTGCAAAAACATAATGATCACATTTAGGGGCTGTTTGTTTACCTCTTAATAGTTCCATTAAGAAGCAACCTCTGATTCGTTAAGAGGTAAATCTTGTTTGGCAAAAAAAATGTCTGCCTCTTAATGGTTCTAAAACCCTCTGAATGATTTAGCATCATAGACCTCTCTTAACCATTCAACACCTTGATTTCATTCTAAGATTTCATTCTAAACAATTACTAAACAACCATATTTCATTGTGCACTATATCATAAAAGCCTCTTAATCATTCTGCACCAAACCATTCTGCAACTGCCAAACAGCCCCTTAGTTGCAAAATGAGAAGAATTTTTTTGTCTCTGTGGGTGTTACTTGACTTCCCGTATAAGAACCTCAGTTGTTACCATGATTTTTACCGGACATCTTGGATGCCCTAAGCATGACACACAAATATCAGTTACACTCTGGTGATGCTTACTGGGTAGTAGTGAAGAACATCCTGAAGAGATATGTGTATCCAAGGATATACAGATGCTAGTTTCCAAACCGACCGTGATGTTAAATCGCAATCTGGATACGTTTTTGTATTAAACAGAAGTTCACCCAGAAGAGCTACAAGCAAAGATAGTATATTCACAGTATATTGCAACGTCCAAAACCGGAAAAAGTTGTTTGGTAAAGGGCGTCCGCCACATATATTGTTTGGTAGTAGAGATGAACGCCAAAAGCAATAAACATTGTACAAAAAACGTACCAAGTGTAAACGCTACACGATCAAAAGACCAAACGTGTATATTAACTACAACAAAATGCTAACCTTATCCTCGGTATTTTTTTTAAAATCACAAAACTCATAACAAGTAAAATACAGAGACATTCAAGCAGTCGATCCGTCCATCTTCCATATTCGGTATTCCCTCTCGAATAATAAGAATTCCTGCAATTGGTTTTGACTGAACAAATGGAGGACCCCGGTTTCAGATCCGGCAACAAATTCAATCAACTCATCTTGAACTTCATGTGCATTACCCGATTCCACAAGAGAAACAGAAACCTACCATTCACAAAACAGTAACAATAATAAACAATAAATGAGGTCATTATAATAAAAATGGCAGAGAATGTAATACGTAAAAAATGTACCTGCATGCATCGAAGAATGACTTCTGGAATACAACACCTGCGACATAGACCCCTTACGATATATGTTGCCGGGCTTCCTAGAGAACCATCATTGTCGCAGTACCAAGCATCTAGTCTCAAAATTTCCATCGTTACACCAGCTTGAAATCCGGCCAGCTCACCTGCAACACAAAATGAAATTTAGACATTTAGAACGAAGAAAAGTGCACATTAGACCATTCTATTGTGGTGATTGGTGATGCACGAAAATGGATCATAGCATCCGTGCGCTCCACGATATGTGCGGCCTTATGCATTTTTTTTGGATGTCATCAACTAAGGGGCCGTTTGCCAAATTCTTACCGGGTAAGCACTTACCAGCAAGATATTCACCTTCATTTACCTTATCGTGTAACATCCTTGGCTAAGATAATGTATTGTTGGTAAGCATCATAAACCCGGTAAGCGCCTACCAGGTAAGAGTCGTTTCTCACACTTACCGGGTAAGAGTCGTTTCGCACACTTACCGGGTAAGAGTCGTTTCGCACACTTACCGGGTAAGACTCTAAGTCCTTGTCTTGCTCAATCAATAAGGCAAACGATAACAGTAAGTCCTTATCCGGTAAGCGTTTAGTAAATGGCTCCTAAATTCAATATTTTTGCTAAAATCTTAAACGCCAGTGTAAGATCCCGCATCGGTTGGGAAGGGGACTAAGGTTGCCTTCTATCTATTAGGCGCATTTTAAAACCGTGAATCCAGGTGTGGACAAAGCGGACAATATATGGTACGGTTGACCTGGGACGTTACAAATGGTATCAGAGCCGGGAACTGGATTTGTGCCGGCAAGGAAGCTAAGCTCCCGAGCTCCGAGGAGGGTGGATTATAAGATCCCGCATTGGTTAACTAAGGTCGATTTATAAGGGACTGGATATCTCCTCTATCAGACGAGTTTTAAAACCGTGGTCCAGATGCGGCCAAAGCGGACAATATCTAGAATAATGAAATTTTAGCCCATTTATTGGGCAGTCATACAGACCAACTCAATTCCAAGATACCTAAAACTTTAGCAATAGCCTACAATCCTTGATATACCTTTAATCCCAGCTGCAATAACTGCAGCAAGAACACCGCCATCAGCAAGTTTATTTGGACCAAACCCATCATTCTCTGTTGCCAAGCACCGAAGTGAAACCTCAACGGAGCAACTGTCCTTTGCAGATATAGATACATTAACCTGAACATAAGATACAAACATACAGATAAATATAATATCCGCCTCTGTTTGGTTCCGGTGAGAAGTTGAGATTAACTTCAGAAGCGTGAGAAGTGGATATCAACCGTTGGATGAGAAATGGACACACATTAGGATGATATGCACCGAGATAAGTTGCACCGGATCAATTCCCTTCTAAGCCACAATTCACGGGAGGGCATTTGATTAAAAGTGATCATCGGTTCAGATCCACTTCTCACGTTAACCTTAACTTCTCACACGATCCTTCGCCTCATCCGCCTCTCGTATTAGAATTAGATAAGTGAACATACCAGTAATTGACGATCTGATACAACTTCCTCGCTTACTGAAGAATAGAAGGCACTTGTCAATGCCGTGCACAATGTGGCATCCGGAGGCATGCATTCACCAGAAGGTAAACAGAGCATTGCAGTAGCATGCAATTCGAGATTTGTAGGTTCCATTAGTTCATAGATTTGATCCTCAGTAGGAACCAACCACGGGTTTTCTTTCCCTATTCAAAAATTAACAATTACTTGTTCAGGTGAAAAATGAAACACGCAAATGTTTGAGAAGGCAGGTATGCATTAAACCTTTGTTCCATAAATAGAGATGACCAAATGGGCCCGGCCAGGGACCGACGAAGGACCAGGAAGTTATTTATAAAAGTATTTTTAAGTATAATTTTAAATAAAAACGTATTTGTTAGTGTATTTGATTGACCCAATTATAGTAAAAAATATATATTTTTAAAAGTAAGTATTTTTTAATCCATTTGATAGACCTAACTACAACAAAAACGTATTTGTTAGCGTACTTGATTGACCAAATTTTTTAAAATTATTTTTACAAGTTAAAAATCGATTTAAAAAGAATATTAAGTGGGACCGGTTCTGATACCTGGTCCTTATAAATCTTAACCGGGCCTTCGTATTTTGGTAAGGACCGGGAACGGTTATGCCGGGACCGGTTACGAGATCACTATTTAGAACCAGGACCGATTTGGGCCCGGCCCAGGACCGGTTTTTGGCCATCTCTAGTTCCATGTGGTGAACGAACTCACTCGTTAGCAATGTCATTGATGAGGATAATGTTTCCATAGCTACCACCATTGCTCTCTGTTTTTCTTCATTTGAAATATCAACAGGGTCGATTTCGGCATTTTCTAACTCAATTTGTAGCCAGTTGCGGTAAGTTGCATCACAGGAGTAATACTCATTCTAGTGAATAAAACACGTTAAGAGTCTTTACATGTGATCAATTAGCATTTAACAAAATCCATAGCACAAAATGGAACACGGGTTAAGAAGCATACCCAATCCTCGAACTCTCTCAAACTATCAGAAATCTCGTGGTTGTCTGACGAAAACAGAGTTTCTGACAGATGTTTCAAAGGCTCAGCAAGTAAACCAAGTAACTTATGAGCCCCGATGGGTATTGCTGGAACCCTCCACATAGAGATTAAAGCAAACTCCCTGAAAAGTACATTGCTGAAAGAAAGACGGCCAGTCCAAATATTAGCAACAGTCATTAAAGGCAGCATTTTCATGCTGATGTGATAAATTCACCTGAAGCGATAATTAAGAACCAATACTACAAAAGCAACAATTAGTGTGCGTTTAGTAACGGGGACGGAGAGTTGTTCAACGTTTGGTAAGACGGAACCGGACAGGACCAACGGATAAAATGACCAATGTACCCCTATTGTATTGTCTATATCTTTTATATATTTTGATTAATTTGTGTAATTTATCAAATTATAATGAAAAAACAAATATTTTTATAACAAAATATATCATTAGAAAGTTTTCGTCAAACACGATTAAAATGACATCAAAATAAAAGTTATGTAATTTCCAAATTTTATTTTATACCTTTTCTATATTAATTTTTTATTACCAATATCTAACAAATTACATACATTAACCAAAACATAGAAACCGTAAAAAAAATTGAGGAAAATAAGTAAACGTTTAAAGAACATAAAATACGATAAATAAAATTTAAAGAATGAACAAAATGTAAGGAGGAAGGCGTATTTGATGTTTTAGAAGAGAATTAGATTTTATTTTGAAGTTATATTAGTAAAATATGGGTTGTTCCACCTTGTTCCACTTTGTCCTTGTCGGTTCCATATAAAAGTCCTGCCAAACGTGGAACAGTGATCCCAATTCTGTTTTGTCCAGTGTACCAAACGCACCCTTAAAATACAACTTGCATCCACGAAACTTCATCGTACAAGACAATAGAATTATATTCCCTCCGTCCCAAAATAAGTGTCCACAATTGAAATGCCACACAGTTTTGGACATTCATAATTATTACTCTTTTTTGTTAACCAAATGACATATTTACCCTTATCTTATTTCTCAATCTTCACAACTCTTAAATATTTGTGGCAGCTTTCTACTTTTGAAATGGACACCTATTTTGGGACAGAGGGAGTAGCAACAAATTACCTATGCATCAAAGCCCGGAGAAGAAGTTTATTGCCAACCCTCATGGCATCATTAATGGTGGAGGGAGGTGTAAAGCAAAGCCACTGAATGACCATTGCTTTTTGAAGACTCTGCAACCGACATTGCTCGGCAACATCAAATGACCCATCAAAATTTCCAATTTTCACTTCTCGTGATCTTGATAAAACCCTGTTATAATAATAGGAAACAAAAGATGAGGCCAGCAATAAAATGAAGATGAAAAGCAAGTGGCAGTGATGTCTATCTCGATATCTTTAAAAATGATTAAAAGAAATTAAGAACCTCTCGATAATTTCTTCGAAACTTCCTTTCTCGAAACTGCCATTTGCATCTCCAGGAGAAAATGGCAGGTACTCGATAGCAGAAAGAAAGATTTTATATCTGACATGAACACTGGCAACATAAAAACATGAAAAAACAACATTAAAATTTGTATCAGTAGAAAAATAGAGCAAAAAATATTCATATCATTTCTCAACTAAGCAGATCATATGTGAATGATAAATACATAAAAATTTTGACTGATCAGTTGATCTATTTGTCATAGAATTATCGAGTTATGACGCCCTATCTAAACGATCTTTTTGGAATTATCGCCATTGATATCAATACCAGTAGATTCTGTATAATAATAATAAGTTAATAACGACAGCAGCAGCAATAATAGTACTTTCACTCTGTCCCTAAGAAATACACGTTTGAATAGCCACTTAGTTTTACGAGTGTCTTTGACTAATAATCGACTACCTAAAATGCCCCTTGATAAGATAATTGGAAATACTGACAGGGTTTGGACTAGGGATGAGATCGGTCCAGGACCAGTACCGAACAGTTTGGTACCGAATTCCTGTGGGACTCAAAACTAAGACCGAAAACCGAGCCGTACGTACAAGTTCGGTACTGGTTCGGTTTCAGGACGGTATGTACAGGTTTCGGTTTTTGGAACCGAAGAACTGAATCCCGAAGATGTAGAAAATTGGGAACCGATAACCTAACCAATTACATGCATACGGTTCGGATAGGGTATTTGGTCCTCGAGTGCATCCCTAGTTTGGACCTTGTCACATAACATATGGAGCTGAATTGGGGAATATTATGATTGCATGGTTTAATCAACAACCCTTCTCAAATAACTTAATATCATCACCCTAATCACCAATCTAAATACGGCCTAAACGTTTAAATAGAAAATCAAGAACACTATAGCTAAACATTTAAACAGAAAATCAGGAGACCATAACAAAGTTTTGATTCATCATTAATTCACCTGCCATTCAGCCGTAACTCCATCATATGCACAAACAGATCAATGCAGCGGTGGCGTGCAAGCTGAGATGCATAGATTCCAACCAACTCCTCGTGTTGTTTTGAAAAAAGAAACATAGCGTACCTGCCAATGCTCGACCCGGTCAGATAGCACGCATTATAGAAATCACATATAAAAGCTGCTTCATTTTTGAGAATGAGGATTTAGTCTTAACAAAAGAACTAATGTTAACTATCAAAATATTTAAATTCTCTATAATACATAAAACAAAATTCATATTAAATGCCTTTAATATGGAAATACTCACATGTGAAGAATGAGGTCACCAAGAGTCATTGTCTTCTCCTTGAAAGCATCCTTCATTTCATCGGCAAGCAAGTGGCGTAGCACGAGAACTAAATGTGCCCCAAAACGGATCATCTGAGGATCACCGTGAGGTCTGGCAGAAATCACAATTTCCAGAATAAAGATATTGACTCGGTAACAAACCCACTGAGTTACGAGTGACGGTCTTTGCATATGTAAAAATGCAAAATTAATAAACTTAGGTGGCATGTTTTTTAAGAGGTGCTGAAATCTGAAATCTTATTTCACTTTTGATTGATAAGAGGTGCTGATGAAGTCTGAAATCTGAATCAATAAGATTGTTTGTTTTTGGAAACTGATAAATGTCTGAATTTGTTTAAATTATATATTTGACCCATTACAATATTATAGTGTTGAATTTATATATATATATATATACAATTTCAGATATTCATGTATCATCATTACCTGAAGATATCTTCATCGCCTCCCGAAGGCGATATCCATGACCAAATAAGGTCAAGTAAACGAGGAATATCCCCCAACATTAGACTCATCTGATCAATAGCCTTTGGTCAGAGGAATCGGAAGAGCCAGTAACAAATAAAGAAGCAAAAAAACGACAAAAGAAACATGAAAAGAAATCCTAACCTCAATCTGACGATGCTGCTCCTTACATCCCCGACTTACAGCTTCATGTACAGACTCGCTAGTGAAAAATAATTCAGAAGGTGATCATAACATAGGGTTGGGTTAAGGTGAGAAGTTGAGGTTAATGTGAGAAGCGTGAGAAGTGGTTATCAACCGTTGGATGAGAAATGGACGCACAGGATGAGATGCACCGAGATGCACCGGATCAATTCCCTTCTAAGCCGCAATTCATGGGAGGGCATTTGATTAAAAGTGATGAACGGTTCAGATCTACTTGTCACGTCACGTTAACCTCAACTTCTCACACGATCCTTTGCCTCATAACATATACCAACATCTTGTACTAAAACAAATCCCAACTATAGCTACCTTGAATGAAGCTTTTGAAGAAGAGCAGAAAGATCACGAGGTTGTTGCTTTACAACTTGAAGCGGCCAATTTTCTGGTCCAAGAAACGATTGATAATTTAGATCCCCCTGTCCAGGGCTTCTTTCTGTTACACCATCAGAGCTTCTATACTGATCGATTCCACCAGATTGTGAATGGGATAATTCCACATCGACTTGAACATCAAGCCATGACTTGGTCAAAGCCCAGCAAGCAGACTGCAACGACCATGCTATGAGTCTTAGTAATAACTTCAAACATTTTAACCAAATGGTGAAAATATCAATTTAACTCAATGGCAAAACAATACCTCCCAATCGGTACAGATAGGTAGAATGCGGTTCACATTACTGCAATTAGCTGCATATACTGCCGTTTCGTACTTCCCACTCTCTTGCTCTGCAATTTTCTTTAATACACGAAGATAGACATCCATTAGTTTCCGTGAGAACAAAGAATGCACATGTTTTAATCACGAGTGGAAAAGGCAGCATGGAGACCGACAAGTATTTAAAAGAGTAAATTACGTTTTTCGTCCCTGAGGTTTGTTAAAGATTGCGGATTTCGTCCGTGTGGTTTTAAAATTTTGGTTTTCGTCCCTATGGTTTGCAATTCATTTCTATTTTCGTCCCTGAGGCCAATACACTACTTTTAAGTATGAAGGACTAAGATAGAAATGAATTGTAAACCATAGGGATGAACATTGTAATTTCAAAACCATAAGGACGAAAATAGAAATTTTAGACAAACCACAGGGACTAAAAACGTAATTTACTCTATTTAAAATGTTAAATCTCTTGACACCTTATACATGCTCCTTTTTAGTGTTTAAAGTTTAAACAGTTCAACAAGTTAAGTGGGTAAAGTCTCTTAATTCAAGTTGAAAACGAAAGCTATCCGAGGTATAAAATATAAATTAACGAATGCACAGCATGAAATACTGAATAAAAACTAAACTAACATCAGGTGATGCCTGGAGCACACGGCAGTAATTTATTGCATTTTTTGGATAATAAAATATATGTAATTAGTTAAACTCTCTTCTCCTACCTCTGAGGCACAGTATGAAGCCCATTTCCAGAGGCGTCGCTGATGATTGATGCCACTTTCCAATTCCATGGCTTGCAGAGATCTGTTCTTTCCATTTCTTATTAGGGCTTCGATGGAAGGAGAATGATCCAACCCTCCAAAAGGGAGCAAGGTTGCTGCCCTCCATGACTATCCATACAACAGGAACCATCAAGACCAAAAAAAAGAAAAAAGAAAAAAGAAACTGTTGCAACCTTATCTAAAAAATTGAGATGCATACCTGTCCTGCAGACCGACAAAGATTGCATGCCTCTTCCAATCTTCCGGCTCTTAATAGGATCCAGACATCTTCCAAAAGAGATTCATCTTGTTTCTGTTTAAATATAAAAGTAAATTTCATACAATTCACAAACAGACGTAAGCAACATGCTAGATCTACAAACTTTTGCTTGTTAAAACAAGATTTGCTTCGCTTAGACCTTCACATCTGTGATTAATAAAAATCAAACAGCTGTTTGACCTAGGGGTGTAAAAGAGTCAAGCTTTTAACGAGCTACTCAAGCTCGTTTATCTCGAGCTCGAGCCTAATAGTTGTCAAACTCGAGTCGATCTCGAACACAAAATAAAGCTCGTTTAACTTAACAAGTCGGGCTCCATAACACCAATGTTCGACTCGACTCGTTCGAAAGCTCGATTAAGCTTTACGAGTTGAGTCGAGCCATTCGAGCATACACTTTTTCGAGCCAAACATATTTATATTTTTACAAATTATATAACCAAAATATAAAAATCATCGAGTTTGAGTCAATAAATGAGATAATCAATCTAGAATTCGAGCTCATAAACGAGCATCGAGCTCGAGCTCAAACGTTGAAAAGGTAATCGAGCTCGAGCCAGACTTTTGAAAAACTTAATTGAGCTCGAGTCGAGCTCGAGCCTGCCATTATTTTTTCGAGCCAAGCTCGAATAACCTACTACTCAACTCTACTCGGCTCGTTTACACCCCTAGCCACGACAATAACATTTTATAACAATTACTTAATAAGCTACATCAGATTGCAACTGTTTTTCAGAAAACATTACTTTGTCATCAGGTAGCGGTTGAGCATGTTCGCGCGTTGGAGCATCAAAATCCAACCACTGAACAATCTTCTCATTTGAGGACCCTTTCTTTAGAAACCTTTGTGTATGAGTCCAAACCCCTGAGGTCGGGAGATGTGTGCCAACATGAGAACCTCGCACCTACAAACGATACGCAAAAGATTTAAAACAACCAAACCTGAATATATATAGGGTTATCATGGTACACCAAGAAGAAAATTACGATCCATCACCTTGTTCTCCAAATCAAGGGCCTTAGAGGCTAATCCTTCAAGCCACTGGATAAGTCTAAGGCATAACTGAGCTATATGATCTGCAGCCACAAACTGGCAAGCCTCCAGATGTGAAGTTGTTGGCAACTGAAGTAAAGCATCAAAGCAAAGACGATAAAAACATGAGCTTCAAGAAAAATTAATCACATATGAAAAAAAAAATGGCATTTGTAAAGTGAGTAGACAAGTGACTACACACTAAACCTTCATACCATAATTGAATCTTCAGGAACCTCTTCATTACCTGCACAAAATTGGAAAAGTAAAAAAGAAATTATAAACTCGATTTGGTCCCCAGAAAGAATAAACTCATCCCACATCCAAATGAATAATGAGGTAAATGTTATGAATCATGCCTTTCCCATATAGATACCACAAAAGAGACCAAGAAGCAGCCTCATCAAGTAGCATCTTAGCCTTTTGCCTCATCAGTTTGTCCTCAACAATTCTGTGTCTCTCGCTACAACTGTTACTGTAGAAGTACAAAAAATTATACACAGTCAGCATGCTGACTAAGAATCTTTTTATCAATTTAGCAAGAAACAAAATATATATTATTATATTTAGCATGGGTTTCTCAGAAGAATCTAGTTTCAACTCCACCTCTGTAGAATCTTTTGACTTTCAGAGACTTCTCCCGCTCATGAAGAGAAGAACAATTTTCATTTTAAAAGTACAGTAAAATTTACAGCATTTTCTTTTTGGTATAAAACTACTTCTCTGCACATTGTCATCAATACATATTGTTGATTATGTTGGTTTTGGTCAAAAAGTTATCTCCTATTTTGTCTTTGATGATGGAGAGAGTGATTGGCATTCTTTTTATTTCGTTTTATCAGAAAAAGTAATAAAAATATAGGAATTCCACTATCAACTATTTTGGGGTATGACACATACTTAATGGACTCTGAAACATTGCGGCACGCTCCTTCAAGTCTTAATATCAAATCAGGGATCGACATCAATCCTGCAATAGATACATTAAACAATAAAGTGCAGAACCAGTTGAACCAGTTGAACCAATATCTCGCATGAATTATTTTGAACCGATTCTGATTAAATAACGTGAAGGTATTGGATTATATAACAAATAATCCAAATAGTTTTAGCACAAACTAGAAAATTCAAGTAATCAAAAATGCTTAAATGAATGCCAGACACCCAAGCACTCCATGTAGCAGTTTGTATCCATGCTAAATCAGCACCATAATAAAATCTAAACTAAAAGAAGTTACTTCATTCGACAGATTTTATTCACAATTTTCCAATTTTGTGTTGTTTGTTTCTGTATAATAGACAGAGAGCAAGAGATAGATTGCATCAATCACCTTGAAGAGCGGAATCAAAAAGAGAGGCAAATAAAGAAAATGTTGCATCTCCACCATCCGATGATGCATCTTCCTCATACTTGCAAACTTTCAAGGACTGTGTTCTCGATCTGCTAACGGAATTGTTAGCAACCCCCATCTCACCACGACTATCTATTGAAGGCGATCTCCTTTTGAAAGAAGATTGAGCTCTTGCGTGCGTTCCTTCTGAATGATCACCATCAGAGTGTTCGACTTCTTTTTTAATATTTTCAAGATATAGAGCAGCATTACTGAACTTGGATTGATAATTTTCTTGATGCGGTGAAGGCGAAAGCCTTTTCCTGAACACATACAAATAATGAGTTCGTGCGGTACACAATCAAATGACACAACATTTAACAAAATCCTCAAAAAGAAATGAGGCGATGAAGAGTTTCAAAGTTTGAATTGACGATCTGAAACATCGTAAATTACTGATTTACACATTTGGAAAAGAGTTTCAAGGTTCGAATTCATACCCGTATCGCCGGTAACGCTCTCTGTTACTCAATTCTTGAGGATCAAAATAACTAGGAGAAGTATCCATGTTGACATTCATTGTATCCGTTACAATTTTCTCTATTGCAAAGAACTCATGGACTATCTCTCCTTGATGAGGGTTTTGGTGAGAATGCTTTAAACCCTAGAATTGATTATTTGAGCGCGGAAAGAGGGGTATGCTATGTTTTCGGTAATTTCGAAAACAGTCCCTAATCTATTACTTAAATATAATAATGGTACGTCAACAATAAATTACAAAATACATCCCCAAAAACACACAAACCGTGCACAAAACTCGAAAATTGGTGTTTAACACAGATAAACCAAGTCCATTAATATTGAGGGACTATTTTGGTTAGAGGTGTTAAACAATTATTAATTTTTTTTAGAACATCAGCACCTTTATTAAAAATAAAACCAATCATACAACCAAGTTACCAGTGCGACACAGAAGGAATCAAACCATATAAACTGCAGCTACCAACAGTCGAAACCAAATTAAAGAAACAACACAGTTTGCGAGCAGCAAACTTGAAATTGGAATTGCAGCACCGAAGATGGTTCAGCCACTTTATCGGCCACGTACAGCCCACACAGCAGTCCTCGACACCGCCTCACGTCGCTGCTGGATCGATGAGCCACTCGTTCCAACTCGTCCCTTTCTTTTTTGATCTCTTCGTGATCCATTCATATATTAAACAGTTACTAATGAAATTGAATATAAAAGAAATTGTTTAATTTTATAAATATAATCAGTCATTTCATTGCAAACCCAATTTTTCAGTACAGGTTAAATTGTGGTCTTCATTGCAAACCCAATTTCTCAGTACAACATGAGAGGTAGAAGACCATAAACGACTGTTCGACAGTGACTTGATAATATAAAAAGTGATTTATTTAGTAATCTTTTAGAAAAACATCTTGACAGCTCTTTACTTTTTTCAATTTTATATCAAATAATAAATAAGTCATCTCATTCACTAATCTAGTTATTTTTTAACAAATAGTTGTTTTCAAATATTAAATTATTATCTTAAAATGTAATTTCAAATATTTAATTAATTATTTTTATATGAAGAAAAACATATCTTTCAAATGCAAAATTATAAAGTGCACATTTGCATATTTAATTAATACAAAAATATATAATTTTAAAAAATAGTAAAGGAAATGCACATTGCATATGGGATAACACAATATCACCGTTATAGATTTCCCAGATCATCAAAGTGTTTTATCCACAATGGCGGTGGTCGCCGGTTGCTCCACCTGTCTTCCTTTCCGACCAACTTCCACGGCAGCCTCTCTGTTAACCTCCGGTCAGAAAGCTTTATCTTTTTACAATTTTCATATGATGAATTCAGCAAAAGGAACTCGATACTTCCTATTTTCGCTGCATAATTTATCCCATTCATGTTGATTTTTCTGCTATATTGTTGCTTATATTAATGGCTGCTATCTCTTGAATCTACATTTGGTGATACAACAAAAGATCTAGTCCATATCAATTTTGCTAGCAAGAGTCAAACTGCAGCCCTTATTGGGGAAAGCAAGGACTAGAAAATAGAAATTCCGGCCCCAATTGGATGAAATCTGTTTGATTTTGTTCCCTACATACGTTGCAAAACATGATTTGTTTTGATTTTTACCGAACCAAACTGCAATACGAACAAGAAATGTTGTCAATTGCCTTAAAATTTGCTCCTGGATTCGTGCCACAAAATTGTATGCCATATTTCAATCCTCATGGCAATTTGTGTACTTGTTAGGGCATTTTTCTCTTCGAGTATAACTAGAGTTTAATCACTTTTTGTCCCTTGTTTGTTTTGAAGGAAAGCTAGTTTCTCTTGTAATGAATGTCCAAAACTTGGCATTTCTTAGAGATGATTGCACTAGAACTTTCAGAACCCATAGAGATTTACTTGGCATCAATGCTGTGCATAAGAAGCTAGATCATTGTGGGGCATTAAGAGCTACTGAAATTGGTCAAGGGTTTTATGAAGATATAAACGAACCCTTAGCTTTGCATCAGGTATGATGGTGAGTTTTTATGTTCTTGTAGTTGTAGTTATCTGGGCATGTTCCCTTTTCTTGATTCTTTTTCAATTTAGAAGCTTAACCCCATGTATTGTATAACTGTCGTGTGCAATTACCAGATGTGGACTTAAATTTATTAGCTTTTTTCTTTTTAAAATCCCTATAAATCTGTAATTACAAAAGTACAATCCATAACACGAAGCTAAGGGGGCGTTTGGTTCAAATAATGTTTTTGGACGGAATGGAATATGTCAAAGGAATTTGACCTTGAAGGAATTTGAATGGAATGTTATCAGGTTTGACCACCTGTTTGGTTGAAGGGCATTGGAATCGATCTGTTAAAAGAATTCGAACATGTCTGTTTGGTTCACATAATATAGCTCTAGATTTGGAATGAGATATTGGTAAATGACCAAAATGCCCTTTTTGAAAATTTTGAAACCGAAATCCAACTACTGTGGTTCAGATCAGTGGTGGTCGGTGGTGGTTCAGATTGATGGTTTTATGACTTTTTATCAGTTTTATGTTTATCATTTGGCAGACAACAGGGCATGTAGGATCCTTGCCGGCAGGAGTCCTTATCGCTAATGCATTATTATTAACCACACCTTTAGAAGCCCTGGCGGAAACCTGTGAGGCACAACAATCCGTGTTTAACATGAACATGCCCCTGTTGCTACTTGTTGCCCTCATTGGTGCCACTGTTGGAGGTAAGATTCACCGTACACTCAAATCTCCTCACATGGATAATGCATTAGATGCGCAAATTGCTTTGTGAATGCTTTTAACGAATTGTTAGTCTTCGGGATGATTTGGTTCAAAAGTATTATTAGGTTCCAAAGCAATTATTTTGTGTCGTACGAATGATATATTATTTTCCCTAGTCAGTTGGGCAAATAACAGAAAGTTGAATTACTCATTTATCATTAGGTCCAACAGTAGCCATTCACATTATCTATACTATATTATAAAAGCATGGCGAAGGATCGTGTGAGAAGTTGAGGTTAACGTGAGAAGTGGATATGAGCCGTTGATCACTTTTAATCAAATGCCCTCCCATGAATTGCGGCTTAGAAGGGAATTGATCCGGTGTATCTCGGTGCATCTCATCTTAATGTGCGCCCATTTCCCATCCTAACAGTTGATAACCCCTTCTCAGCTTAACCTCAACTTCTCACCGGAACCCAAATCTATAAAGCATTTAGTTAAAAGTCTTGAAACAACTTATTATACAGTAAGTTTACTAATGCATAATCCCTTAAATTCAAGTTTACAAGTAATTACTGCATATGTACAATTTTTTAAGCTCTTCGAACTCCATATAACAAAACTAATAATTTGTATGCAGAATAATCATTTGAGTCCTTCTAACACGATACAATACTCCATCGTATGTTTTATCCACACAAGAAAATACTTCATCATTAAGACTAAAATAGATTACATTTTTATTTTTAAATCTAAATTATAATAAAATTTTGAATTAAACACATTATAAAAGAACGAGAATGTTGTAATTTTTCATTTGACACCAATATCAATAATTTTCTTGGGTTTTTACTAACCGAATCTTCAAATTAGTAAGACATGATAAACCATCACTTGTAATCAAAAGCGGATTCAGGATTTTTTGTGATGGGGGTTGGAATTTAAATTTATAATTTTTTGGGAGTCAAAAGAAGAAATATATTTATAATAGAAAAAAAAAATTGAAAATTTATGGGGTGTCAATTTTTTTATGGGGGGTCAATTGACCTCCCTCTTTGTTGTACGTCCGCCACCGTTTGTAATTTCTATTATAAATTTCGGATTTTCTTTGGTAATGAGAAATTGCATTAAGTTTTCATTCTCGGTCTACAACAACATCTGGCATACTGCTGCCTCGCACTAGTGTCTATAACTGCAAAATTCCACATATTTGCAGGACTACTTGCTCGCCAAAGAAAAGCAGAACTGCAACGGCTAAACGAACAGCTTCGCCAGATCAATGCAGCTCTAAAAAGGCAAGCAAAGATAGAGTCGTATGCACCCGCTTTAAGTTACGCCCCTGCTGCCGCTAGAGTACCAGAGAGTGAAGTGATTGTTGATCCAAAGAAGCAAGAGCTGACATCCCATTTGAAAAATGGCAAGAACTTCCTCAGAAATCAAAATCCAGATAAGGCGTTTCTTGAATTCAAGACTGCACTTGAGCTTGCTCAGAACATTAAAGATCCAATTGAGGAAAAGAAGGCTGCAAGAGGATTAGGTTTGTCCTTATTTCCTTTTCCTTTGATGTGTATATGTTTTCTTAGGGGCCGTTTACCAAATGCTTACCCGGTAAGTGCTTACCGTGTCATTTTACCTTATCTGATGAACATGACAAGGAATGTGAATCTTACCCGGATGACAAGGACCGAGGGTCCTACCCAGTAAGTGAGAGTACCTCTTACCCGATAAGCACTTGCTGGATAAAAATGTTACATAAGATATCGTTTTAATAGATTAAAATCTTACCTAGTAAGTTAATTGAAAGTGTTGTCTTACCGGTAAGCGCTTATCAGGTAAGACTTGGGGTCACGAGTCTACATCGGCTAGACTTGGATCATTGATTCATTTCTCCTCAGTATATGTTGGAACCTCCCTTCTATCCTCAAGAGCTCTCTTCTGGAGATTAATCAAATGGGGTTCCAGTTCCACATATTCTCACATGGTATCAGAGTCAAGGTTTACCACTTTAGGGACTCGACACTCTGAGACAATTTGTACCCGTCTAGCCTCTCACTGTCGGAGGTGGCGTGTTATAGTCCCACATCAGCTAAACTTGGATCATTTCTCCTCAATATATGTGGAACCTCCCTTCTCTCTTCAAATGGCTCTTTTGGAAAATATTTTAATGAGATTCCACATATATTCTCACATATTTAACGAACCATACTGAGACTTCTCATCCATATATTTCAGGAGCATCGTTGCAAAGGCAGGGCAAGCATAGAGAAGCCATTAAATACCACATGATGGTTCTATCAATCTCGGAAAGAGAAGGAGAAGACTCCGGAAACACAGAGGCGTTCGGAGCCATTGCTGATTGTTACACCGAAGTTGGTGATCTGGAACGAGCAGCTACTTTCTACGACCAATATATTGCTAGATTACAAGCAGACTGATTCGTTTCTTCACGACATCATGAACGGAATTTTTGTAGTAGAGGCCTGTAATGGTTTGTGGTTCTGTATCCACTCTTTTGGTTTCTTGTAAACAACTTTCTTGAAACATAATGTTTTATGTGTGATTTTTAAAGACCTGTATGGATCTTGCTTGGTATCTATCTTCTACAGAAATAATTTTGGAAACGGCAATAGGCCTTAAGAACACGAAAAGATGAAAGACAAGTTCCTCTAAATCCAGAGGTTCCAACATATATAAAGAAGAAATGGTCGAAGTCTAGCCGATATGGGGCTCTAACACGCCCCCCTCCAACAGAGGCCGGACACAAATTTATTGCTACTTTTATCCCTGGACCATTATTCCCTACATTTCAAGTATAAATGACTACAGTAAAAAATTGCAAATCACAGTTGTGAAACAACAATAAAGGTCATGATAGAAGGTACATCTATAGTAGATGAACAAGTGATTGAAACCAAATGGATAAAGTCGGTGCCTAAGAAAGTAAACATTTTCATGTGGAGGGCTAGACTCGATCGTCTCCCGTGCAAAGTGGTGCTTGATAGGATGGGAATGGACATTCCATCACTCCTATGTCCAAGATGCGGGAAAACGGTAGAGTCGGTCAACCATGCGTTGGTTCAATGCGATGAGGTAAACAATGTATGGGAAGGTGTGTGCCGGTGGTGGATGATCGACAAGCAGTGGCGGATGTAGTGTGTGGTTAGTGGGGGGATGGGACCCCATTAAAAAGAGAAGATTTTGAAAATTTTAGGTTAAAAATACGGAGTTTTCAATTTTCTACCATAATGTCCCCCCATTAATTTTTCGTCCGGGACCCCATCAACAAAAAAAATGTTTCGAAATCAACCAAAAAAAACCAAAACTAATCTCGAAATAGACTAAAAACCAAAAAAGTCCCTCGAAATCGACAAAAAAACTTAAAAAACCTCGAAACGTTGGATTTAGGCTAAAAATATATCGGACAATTTTACGGGCATTTAAGCTACCTTAAAAGGGACCCCAATAGAAAAAAAAATCCTGGATCCGCCACTGTCGACACGGACAATTTCGTCTCGCTTAACGACATGATCGGAAGAAGTTCCATTCCGGACCCTTGGGATGGAATGGTGTGGAGTTTTTTGTACCTCATGGAACCACCGAAATCGGGTGGTGTTCAAGGAAGACAAAAGGAAGGTGGACGACCTTCTCTTCGAATTTCAGCGTAAAAGCTTCGAGTGGATCGGGAGAAGATGTCAGAAAATTAGAGTGGAATCGCCGGCTCGCGGACCCCGTCCGGGGTGAAGCAACTCCGGATGGAACGACGATCGTAACTGCTGCTGTTCACGTGCTTGCTGGATTGAATTTGTGGGACGGTTTATGACAAAGACTGTTCGGATAGCTATTGTTCGGTGATTGAAGATGAGGCTCTCTGCTGGAAATTAATCAAGTTTCTGAACAAACGACGTTGCAAAACTTGACTCGTTAAGTTATACGAGCATTATTTTGTATTCTAGATCAACTCCAACTTAAGAATTACTACGCTCGACCTTACAATAAACAAGTTCGAACTTGAGTATTTCATTAAATGCTCAAATCGGGTTAACACCCCAAATCACGAAACACCACACCAACAATTATTTTCACTTACTTGATCCACATTCTTCTAGCACCCTTTTTCTACCTTTGTGAAGCGAGTAAAACCATGTCCGCGATACCCAAAGAACAAACGATATCAGTGATCATATTCACTAGAAACAAACCGGCATCCGATCCCAAGTTAACATATAACATACACCATATGTATCCATCCATCCGTACTCGTAGCAATATATAAAACTAGCACGACAACAGTCTCCCAATCGGGAGGCAAAAAAGAAAATGTTAAAAGAACGAAAAACGAGAACCACGAGGAGAACTAACTGCCTCCTACAACTCGAACAAATACCTGCAAAAGGCAGGAAGAAACGAAAAAAAAAAAAAAACCGACAGTGAAAACAACGGTTAAACGCCACATAATCTCACTACTGATAGTACATGAGTTGTTGGGCAGCAGCAACGCTCTGGAAACCACCGTCATATATCGCTTGGCTTGCTCCGCCCCCGACCATATCCATGCCTGGTTGTTTCAGAGGGTGCTGCCCCATCCCTTGAGGGTGCATCAGTCCCATCTTGCTCATTGCGAGTTGACGTTCGTATGCCAACAAATCACCAGCCGATAGCATCGGTGCAGGCACCGGAGGGGGAAGTGGGTTCGAGCTCGTTCCTGGAGGAGTGGGCTTGCTGCCCCAGGAGCACTAAGATTGCATACCAAACAACAAAACACATCAGCTCCACAACCACATTATTCAAATAAAGTTACACAGGACTCGAAAAAAGTAGAGTGGACAAGGGAGAATGAAGGTTTTAGAGTTAGGGCCCGTTTGGTTTGTGGGTTTGAAAAACCTAGACTGGACAAGGGAGAATGAAGGTTTTAGGGTTAGGGCCCGTTTGGTTTGTGGGTTTTCATGGGATTTGGAATTGGATTTCATTCCAATCCCGCGTTTGATTTGAAGAAAAATTAGGAATTGAAATTCCACAAACATGGTATTTAGAAATCCCATGGGAGAATGAAGGTTTTAGGGCCCCCGTTTGGTTTGTGAGATTTCATGGGATTTGGGATTGGATTCCATTCCAATCCCTCATTTTGGTTTAAGGAAAAGTCCGGAATTGAAATCCCACAAAAAGAATCCCATGGGAGAATGAAGGTTTTAGGGCCCGTTTGGTTTGTGGGATTTGGGATTGGATTCCATGCCAATCCCTCATTTGGTTCAAGAGAAAGTCTAGAATTGAAATCCTGTTGGTATTTCGGAGATTCCATAGAATTTGATCGTATTAATGTAACAAAATATGTTAAAAACACTTGCTCTGTAATAATCAATTAGTAACAAAGTAATTTAATTATTTTTATAATTTTTTATAAAATTTGTTGTTATAAATAATGGAATTCAATTCCATTGCAAATCCTACAAACCAAACACACCAAAGATTCCAAATCCTCTTGATTCCAAATCCTTCCATGAAATCCAATTTCCTCAAACATTCCGTCAAACTAAACGGGCCTAGGGTTTTAATTGACATGATAGTTTGGTAATTTATCAATCTTGTCTAATCTCCATGGCTTTTATTCCACTTATTTTCAGGAAAAAAATGAATTTTTGTTCCACTAAGGTCCTGTCCTAGTTTAATGTAACGCCAAATATGGGACAACAAGAAGTTTTTTTACTGTCCTGCCCCGCGTACCAAACGCACCCTAAATTAATTGACAAAAAATGCGATCACCGTTGACAAGGAAAAAACATGTACCTTAATTTGTTTGCCATAAAGAATAGACTGAGTGTTTCCCATTTGAATAGCCAGCGCAGCCTCCACATGGTTACTGTATCTAACAAAACCAAAACCTTTATCACGCTGCACCCGAACTTCCTCAATTACCCCAGCGCCAAGGGAATGAAAGTGACGATGAAGCTCAAGCTGTGTAACCTGCAATTAGACAGCAACAATTTCATTCAATCCTATTCTTTTGTAGCTATAGCATACCAAATCTACAAACTGTAAGACCCGCAACCACTTGAAACGATTTTTTTTGAAGAAGTGTACATACTTGAAATGAACCACAGTGAATTCAGAAATATATACGACCCTTGATGATGATGATGATCCCAAACGAAGGCGTAGGATCATGTGAGAAGTTGAGGTTAACGTGAGAAGCGTGAGAAGTGGATCTGAACCGTTGATCACTTTTAATCAAATGCCCTCCCATGAATTGCGCCTTACAAGGGAATTGATCTGGTGCATCTTATCTCGGTGCATCTCATCCTAATGTGCATCCATTTCTCATCCAATGGTTGATAACCACTTCTCACGCTTCTCACGTTAACCTCAACTTCTCACTGGAACCCAACCCCCCAAATGAAACCGTTTTAATGATAGATACAAAATTGGAAAGATTTAAGATTTCTTACCTCGGGTGCAAGGTTGCCTACATAAACAGTTGTGTACTGTGGATTATTCTCGGGGGCATCGCTATTAATGGGCTCTTTACCATCCTCTGTAAAAGCAACAATATCAGAACAAATGGACCACTTCCATCCACAAAACGGCAAAAGCAAGAAGCAGCATAACTTAGAACGATATGGAACTTCAAAAACTGACAAACAATGTAGCTTAAGGGGTTGTTTGGCAGCTGCTGAATGGTTTGGTGCAGAATGATTAAGTGATCAGCATTAAGAGACTTATGATATAGTGCAAAATGAAATATGGTTGTTTGGTAATTGTTCAGAATGAAATCAGGGCGCTGAATGGTTAAGGGAGACCCAATATACAAAATCATTCAGAGGGTTTTAGAACCATTAAGAGGCAGACTTTTTTTTGCCAAACAAGATTTACCTCTTAGCGATTCAGAAGTTGCCTCTTAATGGAACTATTAAGAGGTAAACAAACAGCCCCTAACTCACAAAGATATCAATATTGCTTTTCATAGTTATCATGCCGATTATTATACTATTACATACCTGACGACCCATTTGTTAGCTCTACCACACTTTTTGAATCTGAAGCCTGTTTTTCATCACTAATTCCAGCCCCTTTTGTAGCCCAATTGCAGCGTATCTGCCTGCTTCCAAGCCACTTCCCTGATCATGACAAATGATGATGGATGTAAATGTTCGAAAGCACATGAAATCAGAAGTTGCAATCAAGGGGAACTAAATTACTCCCATATGGAACAAAGGAGCTGTTTGGCAGTTGCTGGGTAGTTTGGTGCATGATGGTTAAGTGGTCAGAATGATTAAGAGGCTCTTATGATATAGTGCAAAATGAAATATGGTTGTTTGGTAATTGTTCATAATGAAATTAGGGTGCTGAATGGTTAAGGGGGCAGACTTTTTTTGCCAAACAAGATTCACCTCTTAACGATTCAGAGGTTGCCTCTTAATGGTACTTTTAAGAGGTAAACAAACAGCCCCTAACTATAGTCGATTAGTCTCTGAATATGTGAATGTCAACCATATAAGAAGCACAAATGTATCACGCCACACTTACCAGTTAAGTCATTTATAGCACTTTGAGCATCCTGAAACAGGAAATAAGGTAAGATTTTCTCTCGAATAAAACTTTGCATCAAGAGATGAATGACAAATAAAGCCTCCAATATTTCGTAACACAAGTGGGGAGAGTCTCCCAAAAGGGCAGATGGTGTAGTAAAATTATTATTTTTTTGCCAAACTTTCAGTCACACCAAGTCATATTCTCTGAAAATATCTCTCTCCACCTGTATTCCCAATTATCTAGAACGGAAGCCATGTACACCATTCCTCCCATGGTTCTAGAAAGAAAATGTAACCTGTTGATTCCGAAAAGAAACAAATCCAAAACCTCGTGAACGTCCAGTTTTCTGATCCCACATAACCCTCGCATCCCTATAATAGAGCAGAACACATGAAAAAAGTACACATAACATGTGTGAGCTATGCTGTTAATATCAGCGATATGGCGGTGATATATCGGATATCGGCCCTTCACGAATTATCAGTGGTAAAATATCGGTCCAAATATCGGTTCCACTAACAATTTGCCGATATTGCAGCTACTTTTGACACAAATATCGGTCCGATATAGCGATATTTTGAGATGGGTTTTTTTTGCATACAAAGCTGCTGTTTGGGCCTTTTTTAGTGATTATTGAGCTTTAATCTATATTAGTTATTTACTTGGGCTTGTTTATAAACACTTTTCCTATTTTGTTTTGGAAACATGTTTATGTTGATGTTTTGATGTTGAAACTATATTTTTAATTAATGCATATGATATGTTTATGGATGCATACATAGGCATGAGATCATGTGAGAAGTGCCATTTTTGGTGAGAAGTGTGAGAAGTGCTTTTAAACCCGTTGATCACTTTTAATCAAATACCCTCCCATGAATTGCGGCTTAAAAAGGAATTGATCCGGTGCTTCTCATCCTAATGTTCGTCCATTTCTCATCCAACGGTTGATAACCACTTCTCACGCTTCTCACCAAATTTGGCACTTCTCACCGGAACCCAGCCCTACATATTATATATTTATATATATATATATATATATATATATATATATATAATTCTAAGAATGAAAATATATGAACCGCTATTTTTGGACGGATATACCACCGATATAACCGCTATTTCAAATATCGGCCCTGACCGATATTTTGTATTTTGGCCGCTGTAACAGCATAGTGTGTTTGAGAAAAGAAAAACAGGTACTCACGAACAGCTGGCGTAGACAGAGAAGCATGCATATAACATAGCGTCAGTAACCTCAGGGCTAAGATCGCCGACAAATATGTTATAGTGACCTGCGAAGCAACAAAAAAAGTCAACACGTTATGAGGTCAAACTGCCACAAACAAAACTATAGCAGCATATCACCACCCTATTTTATATATTATTTTCCAAAACAAACAATAAATCCTACCTGATGTGTCCTCCCTCTGTCCACTGGCATATGCCCAATTAACTTTAATAGGCTGTCCAAACCTGCAAATAAATCAATAAGAGGAATGTCTTGAAGTAAAATCCCACATATACCCCTATGAACAGCACTTACAAATGCCTTCCATTTAGAGACAATATAGCAAGTGCAGCAGATCTCCGATCAAAGTAATGAATGAATCCATATGATGACTGCAGACATTGAAACAAGAAGAATCCTTATCCATGGTCGCTATGCAAAAGAAAAGCGGAGACATGATGGTTGACATCCATTTTATATGAGGGTTGGGTTCCGGGAGAAGTTGAGGTTAACGTGAGAAGCGTGAGAAGTGGTTATCACCGTTGGATGAGAAATAGACGCACATTAGGATGAGATGCACAAGATCAATACCCTTCTAAGGCGCAATTCATGGGAGGGCATTTGATTAAGAGTGATCAACGGTTCAGAACCACTTCTCACATTTGATTAAGAGTGATCAACGGTTCAGAACCACTTCTCACGCTTCCTTTTGCCTTTTATATGAAACCTATGTATACTTGCTCAAAGCAGAGCCAAAGAGCCACCTTATCTTTTCTTATGAGTTTGCAGCCTTCAACAGGACCAGTACTTGCAAAAACCTCTTGTAGAAGTGGTTCAGTCACTTGTGTATGAATATTCCCCACATACCTGCATTTTCTCAAAAATTAGGAAACTAGAAGCTTACAAAGGGCAAGAACAAAAAAAACATAATTTTAGCTGTACAATTTAACCAAGTGATTCATATGTGACAAAATACCATACAGTTTACAGTATGAATCCTAACTAATAATTCAAAACCAGTGTAGCAAAGTTCATATATATACGAGTTCAGAAAAACACACTCTAAAATAAGAAATTAAACCAAGAATTTTGCAGTGTTCTAAATGGCGTTACCCATATGCTTAAGTGGACACACCAGTTATTTAGAATATGTAAACACAGGAAAACCAAAAAATTTGATTTCCAAAACTCTGTTTTTTATTAATTTTCATTGGAGGGGGGCAATTATCGTAGAGATACCCAATTTGACCAAGGAGACAGAAACTGCTCGGCTTGGGCCAAAATATTCTAATTTGGCTAATAATTATCAGGATGCTTATATTATCAATCTAAATAACAGGATAAACCCAACTAATCGCCACCCAGTCCAATTAGTTTGCTTAATATTTTATAACCTTTAATCTAGCAATTAGTTGTCGAAGCAGTGGGGTGCTTAACCGCTAAGCAGCCCATTAGGTCGGCCTAAATGGGATCTTTAGACAACTGAGCTTTCATGATGCTCAACCATGCAAATAAAAAGAAAATAAAAAGCCATCTGTAAACCACTCACACACTGCGGCATGTGTTTGGATCAAACCCAGGAGGCAAATTTCCACTTGGTATTGGCTCAATCTGCAAAATAAAAAGGTGAAAAATGGAAATAGAACCCCAAAACATAGCTAAGCTAAGAGCAAAAAAGCATAAGAAACCACACTAACTTCACTAGTTAAGGCCTGAAAACGGGTAAAAAGGAAAACTGTATTATGAACAAAATTATACAATGACCACAAAACAAACAAAAGCCAAATAGTGTTCAGACCATCCTATAAAACAAATAGAAGAAAAACTAATGCAAAGCTATAAGGATACAATTTACTAAAGTCAACAATGAAATCCAATTACTATCCTGAGTTATCAATTATGTTGTGAACTCAGAAAATGACACTGATAGCAAATTTACCAAAACTAGAAGCAACGTTAATCAGTTACATTCAATGTGTATACATCCATTAACTAGAGCAATGACTCAGTGAGTCAGTGTAAGTGGGAACTAGTTCCCCACAAAACAATTCTCCTTTACGACTTCCCAGATCAAAGTGTTCTAGGCTTCTAAGTGACAACAGAGCTTATAGAGGCAAGGAGATAGAACAAACCGGATTCTCTATGAAAATGGGAAACTGTAAAGAAAGATTGATGTAGCAAAAACATATAACCACATAACAAAGTCTTTTAGTCTATGCGTGCACTCTTTTCATAAAAAAAATCATGACAACTTTGTTGGTGCTGTTAATGGAACAAAAAACAACTACCAACAAGAAAACAAATGCATGTGGATAGCATTTTTGTTCTGATTCTCTTCTGTTCACTGAAATACCAATAGCTTGTCGTATGGAAAGAATTGTTTTGTACAAATGGGTAGAAATGTCTCATAACCTTCTGCCAAACAACAAAAGGCTATAAAAGAAACAAATCTGAATGTAACAACGCATGGTGTCACAAATATGGCATTACCTCAATTTCCTATAAAACAAACATTAAAATATGAAACTGGTGAGTATATTAGGAAATGCAATAAGGCAGCTCCTATCATCATGCATATGCTTAGATTGCCACGCCGCAAAATGCCATCCCCTCACAGTTCATCCACTAATACACGTCACAAGCGTCAAAACAGGTACCAACTTGCTACACTCGTCTAGTGTATACATTGTACTTGGTGGGACAACATTCCGTTCCGTAAATCATAGAGGTTCTGCCAATCTGCAGAACTTAATTTCTAGGTTTAAAGGGAGTTTGTTATTCACATAGAACTCCTAATGATCACTGTAATTTTTTCCACCTGGCTTTTACTGAATGGCAAAGTCATCATGATTCTCTATGTCCTTTAATCCAAATAAGGGAAAACATTCTTCCTATTTGAATATGCCCGCTGCATTTTCAACTTCCCAATGTTCATCCTTAAATTTGCGTCTAGTGTGCTCCATTCTTTTCCAGCTCAATCTATAACTTTTAGACTCCAAACAGCTTCTTCAACCCTCCAATTTTACAATGAAACGTTGCCAAGTCTCGCAACCAACACCACATTGAAATACTCCTTTGTTGGAGAGATTGGTGTAGATTCAACTCGTGCAAAAAATTCAAAATGCTTTTACTTTCGCAAAGTTTCGGATGTTTTTCAACATGATCATCAAATTCAATTAAGAAGATTCAAAATGTCATATTATATTAGCCAACAGAAAAAAAAAAAATCCTGGCTCGATCAAATTAAAACAAAACTAATAAAAAGCTCCATCATCAACCAACAATCAATCAAAAGAATCATGCGTACATGTGAAGAGAGATTACAAAATCAGAAAAATGAAGCGTACGAACCTGGGGTGGAGCCAGGAGGCCAGGATGATAGAGAGATTGTTGTTGAAGGAGAGCTTGCTGCATCAATGCTTGCTGTTGTTGCTGCTTCAATCTCTGATGTTGCATTCTTGAGGAATATAAATCTGCTCTCCTTCAGGATCGAGTAAATTGAGTGATTTTGGGGGTTAGGGTTTCGATATTCCGCGTGGGAGAAAAGAGATTGAGCAATGAAAACCCTCGACCAAATAAAATGTCCTGAACCGGACGAAACTTCAAAATCAACCCTCGCACTTACGTTATTTTAACATTTCACCCCCTCCTACATTTTTACTTGTATAACAAATAAATTAACCTTTTATTAATTTTATACGTTATTTAATTATTAATAAAATATAAAGCAAAAACTTACTCATCTTTTAAAATTAATTTTAGTTTTTACATGAATACGTAATAATTGCTGATACATTTTTTTCATTTCCACTAAAAATTATGAATTTTTCTAAGTTTTTGATACTCATGTTTTATTTTATTCTTCTTTTTTCTAGAAAGGGTGTCCTAGGCTATGTTTAGACTAGTCTCTTGCCAAATTACAAACATTCTTTTTATATATATATATTTTTTAAATTAATATTTTAACTTTATAATATAATTTAATATACTCAAATTTGATACATGATCTTATTTAAAACCCAAATATTATTTATACAATCTAAATAATGAAATTGTAGTCAAAAGCTTTAGTATTCCCTATGATCTAAGCAGATCAAACACAAATAAATTGTTTTCTATAATAAAACATTAATTCATTAATTAAAAAAGACTCAAATTCGACGAGATAAAGCAAAACAAAAACAATCGCACTAGAAACTAATATATTGAATTTACATCAGAGTCCTCCAATAAATGGATATGTTACATTTTCAGTCCAAGTACAAACTATGAAGTCAAACTCTCTTTCACACTAGATTCAGGCATTCGGAAAATTACCGGTGACTATGCCTTCTTATAGGTTGAGGTCAAAACTATGCTCGTTGCCGGAGGATGAACCGCCCGGTGACAGATTGTGCACTTGATACGGCGCTCTTACGGCGGCTCTGTCTTTTCTCTTCGCCAAGAACTTGTGCAGCGATGCTCTTCTCGCAATTGGCAAATCTGAGCCCTTCGTTTGTAGGTCTGCATGAATCGGTTCTTGTGAACCGGAAACATCAGCCGGAGGTTCCGACGTTGAGGCCAATTCAACTCGTTTCTCGCTTTTGCCATCAGTAGGAAGACCGTTCTGAGCCGCTAACATCAGATCTCTCGCTCTATTCGCCGGAACATCATCTAAAACCAGTACTTGTCCTCCGTAAAAAATCGTCATCTGTGCGGTTTTAGGTTCCGTAATTGGTTTACTAGAAATAGCTTTATTCGTAGAATTTTCCAGTAGTTCACAGGAGGAATCTAGGTTAACGTACTGAGGAAGAACATTCACCGATTTCTCCGCTTGTGAGGCCTTTTGACCAGAATACTCCATGTGGCTCAACAAATCAACAGTCATATTTTCCGCCGGAGTTATCACCGGAGAAACTTCTGATGTTCCTGTACCAAAACGAAAATTCAGCTTAGTGTCGAGTAATTCGACAGATCTAACCGAAGGTCGACCTAATTGCAAATAAAATAAGAGAAAACGACATAAACCTATACCTGGAGCATCAAATTTTGCATTGATTCCGAGACTTAGATCTCGGAGTTTGCCTTTTTCTTTCAGAAACAGACTCAATCGGTTGCAAGTCTGAGCAAACTTCGACTTCTCGGCAGGAGGTTTTCCGGTGCCGGTGCCGGTGTGTTTGGGCGGCATCGACGACATGTGTGAATGTAATGCAATGGGAATGTGAATGTAATTAGTGATGAAGAAGGATGGAGGATGAGAAGAGGGTTTGCATTTTATATTAAAAGTCGTTCACAATTGTCGTGGTAGGGACAACCATCCTTTTAAAATTGACCAGCGTTTCTCGTGTTTTTTTTTAAGCACGTGTTAATTGTTTTTTGGAGAAATGTGTGCTCCATCTGTCACCTGTAGACTCGCCCTCCTCCGCCTCGACTTATTCAAATCCTATTGGTCCTGGCCCCCACACACCCAACTACAAAATACGCATTTACATTTTTGTTAAAAATTAAATTCAATTAAAAATGTAATTAATTATGAAAAATCATATCTAGATAAATAGACATGGTTAGAAGGGATTTCCACCCTTAGATGCACGTTATGATGAGTTGCATTAGGATGTACCAGATCAATTCTCATATCAAACACGATACATAGGATGGGTGAGATTAAAGGTGGATCAAGGGTCGAGAGCTCTTCTTAACTTATCATCTTAACTCTTCTTCTCACAGTCATTTGTCTCTCTCTATATATATGCATGTATTATAGTCTGGTATGAGAAGTTATGGGAAAGAGTATATTACAGCATCTCTAATTCGTGAATTTCTAATGATCGTCGTGTTCCGCATGTTGGATCATCTACTATTCTATGTTCTTCTCGAAAGCGTGCTAATCGAATCTTAACTCAACTCGGGAGAGGAAGAATCCACTCCCTGAGAAAGAAGGAAGTGCTTGCACCTTTAGGAATCTTGCGTTAAGGCTTGAACTCGCCTCATTCTAGTTTCCAGGAGCGCACTGGAGCAGGGCCGTGCATAGGGGTGTGCGGAATGGTTCTACCGCACAGGGCCTCCGATCGTCGGGGGCCTCCGAATATTTTTAATTTTTTACTTATAATAAGTTTAGTATATAAATTATATTCTGCAATGTTTAATACAAAACAGCTCCGCCGCAGTGGCAAAGCTCTTCTGTGTTTTTGTGTAGTTTCTACCCTTGCTAGGGGTTCGATTCCTGCAGTTAACAATTTTAATTTTATCCAATTAAACTTGTTTTTATTTAACAAAAGTACATTGTCTTATTGTAGAGTTTATTTTGAAATGAATTAAATATACAAGTTTTTAACAGTTTCTTTATTTCTAACTTTTTTAAATGACTTAAATAGATAAACTTCTATTGCTTTTTCTAGTATAATAATTAAATTAATTATATGATTGTTTAATATATTTTCTATATAATGTGTCCTCATTCAAATCTAATGTTCTTAATATATATATTTTATTTTTCATTTTTGTAATAATATTTTTAGAAAATGTTTTGAAAGTAATTTTCTTAGAGACTTTAAATTTAGATTGTCAATATTAGAAAAAATTATGAAATAGTTAATAGAGATGCTCTGGATAACCTTAGTTGTTCAGTGTTTTTTTAATGATTTCTTTTTCAGTATTTAACATAATTAGATATTTTAGTATTTTTTGAATTTTTTCGTATGTTCTTTGGCATACTTTTAATATTTAATCTACCGATTTTAGTGACGACACGTTCTTGTTGATGTTGGTTTTGTATAAAGGAGCTTTTAAGCCACTTTTAGGAATCGAATAAGCAATCACAAAGAATGGTAACGAACCTTTGGCCAGTTAATCCGAGTAAGGTTTAAGTAATTAACAATAATGGTTGATCAATTCTATAGAAAGTTTATTGTTATTCATACCCTTGGGTTGCTCAATTCTATAGAAAGATTATTGTTATTCCTTACTTTTATTCATATCCCTTCCTTACTTTCATATCTCCTACCTCCTCATAAACCCCTTATTGGAGAAATTATGAAAGTTAAAAGACTATCATTAATTAAATGTTCAAATATCTATTACAAATTTTGAATCCACGCTAACATAATAACATTAAAAATTAAAATTTAGTGTCAAACGAGAAGAGAAGATGGACAATTTGATCAAATTCAAAAATGAGTTATCGGTCGATTTATTATAAAACAATTAGACAAATGTAGTAAAATTAATTTAATAAAGCATATGAAAAAATTAAGAACACATTTAGTTTTTCGTACAGGGCCTCCAAAATATCAGGAACGGCCCTGCACTGGAGTTTGATCTTTCAGTCATTAGAGCCTGAATAAGCTCGGGTATGCTCCACTCTGGTGCCTTCCAAAGGTGCCTAGAGGACGGGCCAGACGCAGCAGAGCGACGACCCGGGAGCGGATTCCCCACCGGCGGAGGGCGGGGGGTAGGTCTCAGTCCTAGTGTGGCTGATCATCCGAAAAGACATATGGGTTGGATTCCGGTAAGAAGTGTCAAATTTGATGAAAAGCGTAAGAAATGATTATCAACCGTTGGATGAGAAAATGAACGAACGTTAGGATGAGATGCATCGCGATAAGATGCACCGGATCAATTCCCGTTTAAGTCACAACTCATTGGAGGGTATTTGATTAAAAGTGATAAACAATTTAAAATCACTTCTCACATGATCACATATTCAGATACATGTATTATATTATACATGTTTTACACAAATATATATGTGTGTATTGTATTGTATTATACATATTTATTCATGAAAGCCAACAATTAGAATTATTATTTTACAATAATGGGTATCATTTTAAAACATGACCCTTTTATTAACTAAATAATATGAAACGTTTAAAACTTATAATTCTCAATTTTAAATACGATTGCCAAATAATTATACTAGAACACACCAATCGTATATGACAA
Organism: Saussurea involucrata; assembly: GCA_033807775.1. Lineage (NCBI taxonomy): Eukaryota > Viridiplantae > Streptophyta > Magnoliopsida > Asterales > Asteraceae > Saussurea > Saussurea involucrata. The sequence continues at coordinate 125,426,826 of CM066318.1, read as the reverse complement.
AGAGACTTGATGGTAACCGTTGACTACAATTATTCATCAAGTTGTGTGTCAAGACAAGAATGGCAACTACTTTGACCATGGAAATAGAGACTTTTATCAACCATGCCATCCTATAACGTTGATGTAGAAGAGGGTCATTTCTCAATTGCCAAATCCCGGTTTCCTTTTGCTTCCCCTGGTCGTCGAACCTGGCTGAGTCGACTCTTTTCCCTGCCCCATGGGGACCCCATTTAGGCATGGCAACGGGGCGGGTATGGGGTGGGGTTCACAACCCCCGCCCCCGACCCCGGTTTTTGGTACCTTCCCCCGGCCCCGGACGGGTACGGGGATTAATATCCCATCCCCGGTCGACTTTCTGGTCAATCCCCGGTTCCCCGACCCGGTCTTTGTTTTCTGTTTTACGTTTCTTATAAATTCACTAAAGATTATTTATTATTTTCAGCAATGTAAAAAATTTAATATTTGAAGATGGTATCATAAACATGCAGAGTATTATAAACGTGCAGAGTGGTTAACCTGATATGCATATAAAAACTAGACTAATAGTCGGTTAAACTTGATGCTATGGATGACGTAATTAGTGTATGGTTGTGGTTCTACTCCCACTTGATAATGTTATTATTCAAAGTGGTAAATGAGGGTTAAATAAGCAGTTTTTGGCTAAATGAAATGTAAGTTTTTCCATGTTTTAAAAACAACTAATACACACATATATACGACGAAACTCGAATTCACAACTTTAGAGCCTCGTTTGTAGAGAAATTAAGAACATGATGCCATTGTAGCTGCTAAAGTGATTTTCTTTACCATATAAAAGTAGTTTGATTATAAAGTGATTTTAATAAATATATAAAATAAATACATTTTTAATTATATAATATATACCAGGTACGGGGCGGGGCGGGGGTAAGTCATCCCGGCCCCGGACCCGGTACCCGGTTTGGCAGGGAATCCCCGGCCCCGGTCAAGTCTGGCGGACCGGGTTCCCCACCGGATCGGGCCAAATTGCCATGCCTACCCATTAGCAGATAATTGCTATTTGCTACCTTTGTCGGATGACATTGATTTCAATGATCATCTTCACTTATTTTAGTACTTTGACCAATATGGCGTAGAGCGAAATATCTGATCATATAAGACTATCAGCATCCAACCCATCTAACCCACACTTTTTCACTGCCACATCAGCGCCACATCATTTTTCCCTTCCAACTCATTCTAACCCACAAACCCCCACATCCATCCCACACCACCATCCCATTTTATTTATTTTTATTTAATCTAAAAAACAATAAAAAAACAATAAAAAAACAAAAAAGAAAGGAAAAGGAGCTGGTGGGCCCCACATCCATCCCAACCCGAGCTGGGTTGCCTAACCCGGGAGGGCTCCAACCCCAGCCAACCCCAAGTCCTGTTTTGGTGTTCAATTTCATCCCCATCCAACCCGGGCGAACCCAAGGCATGGATGCGGTAAGTCTAAGGGTATGTCCTTATAAAATAATGGCTTTTTAAGGGGGTCAACTTCCGGGGCATGCCTCTCTCAAATAGTTTATATATAATTTATCTAAAATAGAGAAAAAAAATGTCAAAATCTTTATATAAAACACCCAACTCCAACAACTTATTCATTTTGGGATTTCGATATTATTTCTATTACTATAATATTCAATAATATAACAAAAGTATTTTCTCCTTTTCTTCCATTTATTTCACTCGTTGGTTTGATTGTTTTTTAAGGATTCTCCAAATTTGGAGAAAATTCCATCGCTTCTGTGTTCTCTTCATTTCGAAGTAACTCTTGAATAAACCATTGGAGCAAAAAAAAAAACTTTGTTTTTTTCGTCTTGGAAATTGTTGGAGCAAAAACAACTAAAGAGCTCCAAAATCTTTCGTTTAAAGAAAATGTTAGAGATACTTTTAATAGTCATTCAGATTGTAAATACTGTAAATAACATTAATTTTGTTATTGATCCTTATGATCTAAGGCCATCAGTACCCCAACACTCAATCTTTCAATCTTGCAAGCTCCACGTCAGCGCCACATCAGCTTTTCTCCTAACCCTCACTCAATCCCTAAACACCCTTACCTCATTCCCTAACCCACTCCCTCTCATTTCTCACCTGGGACCCACCTCTCCTCCTCACATTTTCTTCGGGATGAAACGGGATGGGAAACCCGCATCCCATCCCGCACCGCTGATACCGCAAGGGCCGTAGCCCATTCCCGCTGATACCGCAGGCCATCCCGAGCTCATCCCGAGCCGGGTACGGATGGCCTAACAATGATAACTTTGAATCTTATTTAAACACGTTGAGAACACAAAAAGTAAAGTTCTATAAACAAGATATTGATATTGGGAAATATATATAATATATGTTAGAGATCCTGTAAAATGATTGTTCATGAGAAATAAGTTAGTTTTTATTATTCTCACTGATACAACATTGGTAAGATAAGTAAATTATTAGTATAAATAAAGGGCATTATTGTCTTTTCACTTCTAGGCTAAGGTAAATATTATATTAGTACAAATAAAGGTAATGTAAGGGGTCGTTTCTCAAATGTTTACCGATGAAAACATCACCATCATTTACCTTATTAGGTAACATTCTCAACCATCAAAATGAATTGTTGGTAAACGTCTTAAACCCGGTAAGCGCCGATCAAGTAATAGTCTTTTTCATCAATTACATGGTAAGCCTCTCGGGTCTTGTTATGCCTCTTACCCGGTAAGATTCGTGGTCCATGTCATGCTCAATTGGCAAGGGGAGTGACATTTGGTAAACGTTTACTCCGCAGGCGTTTAGTAAACGGTCCATAAGTCTATGGACATCACCTCTGATAATAGTTACTGAATAGTAGAATCAAGGTATCAAACTAACGGTGAGGATACGTAACCACCGTAGACATGAGTTACAGAGATAAAAGGTCGGGTAGTGTGAGTGTGTAACACCCTCAAATTTGGAAATAACGACTGCATTAATTTTTTTAAATAATAAATCAAATAAGGATTTTAATCCCTTTCTAAAAGTCAACATCTTAATTATTTATAATGGCAATCTAGATTTAACATCAATATAAAATATTTCATACCTTACACAAATCTATATTTAAGAACATGTGTTACTTAAACCTAATACGTGTCGCTATCTCCAATGTTCAAAAAACATCACCTGATAGTTATATATCATTTTGTTCATCTAACCAGCGCTCAATTCTTCATAGTGTCGCTAGTACCATTCCTCATCAAGGACCTGATGCACATGTCGACAAATAAAAAGGTTTGACTTCACGCCAAATGAGTTCAAACAGTTTTCATCATTATTTTAAAATGTTAAAATAGTTAGATTCTTATTTAAGTCGGAGTTTCTAAAATGAAGGGTGTCAAATGTAAAAGCAACATCTTTCCAAAACTCATTATTTTCGTGATGAAAACTCTAAATCAAAATACTCATCTATATGCAACAAAACTCAATACTCACACAACCAAACATAAAGCTTGATATTCAAAACACTGGAAACATGAATAAAACTCAATTATCCCCAAGCAGTCAAGGCTTGAAAACCCAAGCAAACCTTCCAATAAACTTAACGAAAACACAACACAAGCCTAATAAGGCAACAAGAGCAACCATAAGTTCCGATCCATACAAAACCCAAGCTAGATCTCGAAAACACCCAAAATGAAATCACCCACCTAAAATCTTACATATCCACAATAAACTTTGCATTTGCTCAAATAAACTCTCAAAAATGTCCTCAAAGTGCCCAAATCGCCAAGAGAGAGACTGGAGGGAAGATGGTAGAAGATTTGGTTGAAAAACCCTAAAAATCGGGCTTAAAAGATGTTTCAGAGGCTTCCCACGGGGTAAGTCGCGCATTTACAAAAAACTGAAAATTTCACAACAAAAAGTTGTGCGGTTTAGCGAGCGGCTTCAAGTAGCGGGACAGAAGTGGACAAACTTAAAAGTTAGCTCCAAAAGCTCATAAAAAGAACGTCAAATCCCAAAATGTTGTACCTATAAAAATTCGGGTGTTACAGGTAGGGTTTGTGAGCAGGTAGCTTTTAGAGTGTTAAGTTAGTCAGGGTTAATAGTTTTTCTAACTTGATTATGGCCACTTATTTTTTTAGTATATAATATTTACATGGGTCAAATGCAACAAATAAACTCACGCACTCTCATCACATTTGACGAGGTTTGAATCTTTGGCCTCTTAGAAGGCCAAAGGCTCCGATACCGCATTTCTTTTCCAAAAAGAAATCTTATATTTCTTCATTGGGGGAGGGGGGGCTAATTATATGTTTTTCATACAATTTTCACTAGTTGGGTGTTTTCACAAAAATGAACTATTTTAGGTAGATGTTGGATCTACATATATATCTTTTAAACTTCATATTTGAACAACATTTATTTGATTTGAGACAAGAAATTCAAAAAAATCATATGTATTATTTTTAAGTAATAGATTTAGATATAAGTAAAAAAAACAAGTACTATGAGGCCGTTTATCAAACTCTTACTGGGTAAGCACTTACCGGTAACCATGACAGATATCGAAAATCTTACCCGATAACGATAAGAGGCATCATAAAGACCAAAAATCTTACATGGCAAGAGAGAAGACTTTTATCCGTTAAGCGGTAGTCGGATAAAAGACACTTACGATATTACATTTTGATGCCTGAGAATCTTATCCCACAAGATAATTAAAGTTTAAGGGGTTTTGCAACACCTCGATCTTTGGATGATATCGATCTTTTAAGATAAATATGAAAAATAGAATTTTGGGTTGAATCTTAGATTTTATGGTCTTATTGAATGGAGAATCCAAATACGAATCCAACGGTCCTTTCCAGAGCGAAAACGGAGCTAAAACAAATAAGTTATGACCAAAACGGTGTTCGGTACCTCCTGAGCGACTATGACCCGCGACTATGACACGTGTCAATGTCGCTGGTCAATGTAGCGCCAGGGAACAGAAGGTGGTACCAACCCCGCGACTGTGACACACGACTATGCCAAAGGGCATAGTCGTCGGGCATTGTCGCACGGGGGCACCTGACCCATAAAAACAGGATTTTCATCCTTTTTTCCTCATTTCACTTCACCCACTTCGTTTTTCTCTCCCAAGAACTGAAATCCTTCACCCCCAATGTTGATTTTGAGCATCTAAGACCCCAAGAATCAAGATTCCAAGTGACCCTTTGTAACAACCCAAATCCCATAACATACATCATAATACATAACATTCATACATATCATTGATTTACAACAAAAGTTACATAACAAACCAAGTACGGTCTCATTAGTCTTGACATTACAAAATATATAAAAGCTTCCTAATCAACATCCATCAAAAGCTTCCTACACTTCATCCTCTCCTGCCGATCCTTAACCTGGAAAACATATTTTTGAAAACAAAATGAGGGTTAGACCAAACGGGTCTAGTGAGTTAATCCCGGTCCTTTCCAAAATCATTATAAAACCTTTTATGTAAATCCCTTGTATCAAAATAGTTTAGATAAACCTTTGGTAATCCTTTCGTAAAATATAAACATACCACACGTATTTAAATACCAATCCAGACTCGTGCATCGTGTACATCTCATTCACCTTATTCCTCCACAAATGGCCATATTAGTTGGTAGCAAGCCAACTAATAAATCAACAACCGGTCCGCTCACCGGAACCCGGCTACCTGTCAGTCCGCACACCGGAACCCGACTACTCACCGGTCCGCACACCGGAACCCGGCTACACACCGGTCCGCACACCGGAACCCGGCAACAAGTGCACTCGTGTAGTGCAAATCTTATATAAATACAATATATATCTCATTACATCATATTGTCATTTATATACACATAATCGTATTCCTACCACATAATCATCTCATATATATATTTATACACATATGTATTCCAGTTCAAAACGTTTTACATCAAAACTCACCTTGAATGCTTAAAATACGCTTCCAAGCCTTTCTCCGAGCTATCCGATCCTTTATCCAAATACCTCAGAATCTGAAACCATTTACATACAAATATCTCCTTACCAACTTATGTATAAGACTTACTAGCAGGTTATGGACTCTAGATACATCTACATAACTTTTATCCTCAAAATTACCCAAACAGCTAAGTTATCCAGAAACCTCAAAGTATCCGGACAACTTTCCGGACAACACAAAGAATCCGGACAACACGAGGAATCCGGATACCATCCGGTATCCCATTCCATCCGGAAAAGTATAACAAGAAGGACTTACCCGGATAAAACCCTGTCCGGACACCTTCAGAAAGTCATTCGGACACCATCGACATAATCACCCGGACACCCCCAACAGAACTATCCGGACACATTCTTACTGTGTCCGGACACCTCTGTCGGTTTCATCCTTTTTGCCCAGAAATCGACAGGATTAATACCAGAAGGGTTTGTGATGTTTCTACTCCGATAGAACCCTTCCAAAAGCAATTACAAACATAAAATACAAAGGAACTTACCTTATTCTCACTTCCAAATACTCCAACTTGAATCTCTAGCCTTCTTATCTTCTTTTACTTCTTTATAAATTCACCCAATCTTACCCTAAACATCAATTATAAAGTTAACTAAACTTAACGGAATTAGATTTTTAACTAACGGATTTACCCGGGGTATTACACCCTTGTTCATCCATCATGGTTTTGGAAGCTAAAGCTATAATCTTTTAATTTCATCTCCCTCACCAAAGTTTTCTAGGGTTTCATCCAACCCCTTTTATCCTTTTTGAGGATTTGGAGTTTGTGGTTCGTTTTGGTAACTCTAGATGCATTTTGGTTGATGGATCCAAGTTGTGGGTAATGTAATCTTCTCTTTTCTTCACCTATGAAAGTTAGGGTTTGATATAAGTTGAGATATTGATGTAAAATGTTTGGGGAATGATTTTACCTGGTCGAATATGATTATTGATGGTTGGAACTCTTGGATCTAGGTTTTTGGAAGATTTGGCTTGAGGATTCAAGTTTCTTCAAAAAAGCTCAAATAGGGGAAAATCTAGATTTAGCCTAAATCTAACAAGGTGAGTTCAAGTTGCTTTGTGAAAACGTTGTACATGCTAAAATGTCCATATTCAAGTGTTTGTGTGTTTTACATGAAAATTATCTATGGTTGAGTCATTTATTGGGTTTTGACAATTTAAAGTATTTAATCTTGAAAACATTATAAAACACCCATCGTCATCACTGACACACAGTCCGATTCATGGCTCTGATATCATTTATAACATCCTATACCAAAAATACCAAACATTATCCAATTTATCGATTTTAAAACACTTATCATAAGAAAGGTATCAAATCTCTATAAACTTTTTTCCCAATAAAACATTTAGTAAACAAACTATAAATAAGGTTTTAAGTTTTATAAGCAATAATTAACAAAATCCCACTTTGCTTTGAAGCAAAGCAATTGAATTGAAAAGAAAATATACAAAACAAAACAAAACAAAAAAACAAAACAAAACAAAGAGAGGTGCATGTGGAAGAAGTGGATAACCATCGAATCCGAAATTGAAATTTAATTAGGTTTGCCGACACAAGTGGGTGGCATCGGGTATTTGGCACATTTCACGTTTCTTGTCCATTGTCACGTGAATTAACTTTTTAAGTTTTAATTTATTTATTTTTAATCAAATTAATTATATTATATTATATTATAATTTTTGTTTTTATTCTTTAAATAGATTATTATTCATGGTTATGGAAACGTGTTTTCCATTTTTGACTGTTCGACATGATGGCTTATATAATACTGCTTATTTTAATTATGGAATGGTCCATGTGGTTTGATGATTTTTATAAAATTGGTTCCCAAATTTTATTTATTACGAAATGGGACTTGATGTTTACACGTTTGTAACAATTTGATCCTTTACATTAACGATTGTTAGTCAAATCCGTTAATTAGGAGACAACTTTGATCACTTTAATGTTTTTATAGTTTACATTTTGTTATTCTACTTGTTGTATTTTGTCTTTTTCCTTTGTTTTATATATTTTAGTATATTATATTATATATAAAATCAGATATGATATATACAACTACATACATGAAGTATTATGTACAGACGCACATATTGTTGCCATCGGCCCCAACACCCCTCGGGCAAGCTCTATGTCCAACTCTTCTTCATCACATTCTACGACCCATCTCACCTCCATAGTCGCATTTGTCCCCTTACCCTTCTCCATAGCTGTCTACGACTCATCTCCAACTCGTGCAACCTTTTCCATTAAAACCAACCTACACACATATACGTAATATACATACACACATCCATTATTATACATACATACACCACCACTACAACACACTGTATCATCACAAGAAAAGTATACACGTGTAGATTTGAGAAACATTTATAAATGTTTTGTAGTTTAACTTAATCAAATGGCGAGTGGATCGCTAGCGTCCGCTCGCTTGCTGCTGACTGATCGCTCGCCCCCGCCTTGTGCACCTTTCACTTTTCTAGGCTTCAAGGGGAAATCGTTACACAAAATCCCTGTTTTGGGTTATGTAATTAGTTTTTTATGCCACTTTGAAAGTTCTTGGAGGGAAAACTGTGACACGAGGTACATGTTCGTTAATTGTTCTCATCACAACGCTTTCCAAAGTAAACGAACAATAAAAAATAGCAGTTAAAACAGTACTCAAGCATCTAAACCTTCCAAGATCGTCCACTCCTAAATCATCATTCCTTGCTTTTCACCGACATCTGACCAAGCCTCTTGTTGCAATCATGACTTGGGTGTGAGACTTTTGACATTGAAATTGTTTCATGATTCATGTTTATTATGTGTCGTGTATTTTGAAGGGTTAATATGGAAATAAATTGTTTTAAGTATGGACGATGCATGAAATATTTGAATTTTAGTGGATGTGTTGAAAATATCGAGGGCCGAGAGACTATGACTCACGGTTGTTGATTCTTCAAGGTCGTTAGAGTAACTTTCTCAAGTCTTAAGGGACTAGTTTTTTTGTTTTTGTTTTTTGGTGCATTCATAATTCACCACCAACTTTCCCAAGATATTTTCATTGTTGTGGTTTTGTTCAATAATAATAGAAACTCTTATAACAACAATGATGTAACATCTCAATTTTCTATATAAAGTGTTACGTTGGGTTTATTGAATAATTTGAGTATAATTATTTGATAAGATTAATTTTATAGTTTATTTCCGAGTAAGTTATATTATGTGTTTTATTGGAATAATAAGTTAAGGGGTAAACTTTAGTTTTAATTTATAAGTTGGAGGGTATGAATTGTCATTTGATGAAAGTAGAGGGATTAAGTTGGTTAAGTGATGAAAGACATCATCACCACCGCCTCTTTTTATCTAAAAGAGATGAGGTGTCTTGTTTTGGACATCTTTAGTCTTGTGTGTGTGTGTGTGTTTTACGATTAGAGAGAGAGAGAGAGAGAGAGAAATTGAGAAAGAGAAAGGAAATAAGGAGAAGAAAGTAGCAAATTTCAGCAGAAAATTGAGAGTTCTGTTTGATAAAAACTAAGGTATGTTTCTATTATACTTGTTGTTTATGTATAGATATGTAGAAGTTAATTCTATTGGGTTAGAATTTGGATTTTTGATGTTTTTGTAAAATATGGAAAAACTGGGTTTACCAGTCTCTTCTTCTAGTTGTATTAAGCATATCTGCACATTTACAGATTAAAACATGGCTTAAAAGTATAGATTCTGGCTCAAATACGTTTACAGTTAGTTGAGACAAAGATGAACGTAGTTAGTTGCGATAATGATGCAAGTTGTGACAAAGATGATTGTCGCAACAGTGAGTTGCGATAAAAAGAGTGTATCGTTGCGATAAGAATTATGTCGCAACAGTTGGTTGCGATAAGATGTTATGTCGCAACAGTGGATTGCGATAAGTGTAGTGTCACAAGTAGTAGGTTGCGACAAGTGAATGTGCTTTCCTTTGGGTTGCGATAAATGACGAGAATGTTGGGTTATTTAGGATTCTTAGTATTTTAAGAGTCTTGTTCAGTTAATTGATACAAGTACAATATGTATTTGGGTATTACAGACTTTGTGAAGTTTGGTGATGGAAGTCCTTACAGATTTAAGAGGTAAAGTAAGAGTGACGCTACTGTTGTCAGGTGAGTTCATTCTTACCTTACCCTTTTTATGATGTTTTAAATTATGGTAAGATACATTTTTATAATGAAATGTTTTGGACGGATTTTGGAAGAATTATTTTATGAAGTAAAATCGGTTATCTTAAATTGATGGTTTTGCTTAATTTTATTAACGTTATTTGAAAATGATTTATATTAAGCAATAACCTGCACAAATACAAATAAGTGTAATTGATCTATAGACACTAGTTTTTATGAACACATGGAATAGGTGTGGACTAATCGTAATTCCAATGTGTATGATAAACGTGGAATAGGCGTGGACTAATCGTAATTCCCGTTTAGGTGAAATGAGGAATAGGCGTGGACTAATCGTAATTCCCATTTCACATTGATGAGAAATCGTGGGATAGGCGTGGATTAATCGTAATTCCCGATTTCTATGGAAGGAAAGAGATAGGCATGACTTAATTGTAATCTCTGCTTCTTTTCCAAGAAATTGACATGTGTAATTGTGATTTCTTGGATATGAGCATTAATCTAGAATCCGTGGAGATTCATAGTGGGCTCTGGAACATAATATAATGACTGACTTGGTGTCGGTCATATTCATGGAATCGGGTTTAATCCCGTCATCGTAAGATGTTGATACATATGGTAAGAAAAAGGTAAACCAGGTTTGTTATGTCTTGTTTACATTGATTTTTTAAAAGTATTATTTTGAAACCGGATGTTCTCACTAGGCGTTAGCCTAATCGTTTCAAATTATATTTTCTTACCATGTACTAGCTCCAGGAAATAAAGGGATGTGGGACGAGAGCTTTTGGAATAGTGGAGAAGTTAATGAATATTGAGGCTTTTTTATGGATTGCTTAGATAACCTAGTTAATCTGATCATAGGGACATGATTAGATTAATAGGTTATTTGAAGAATTCGATATTTGTAAATATGACCCTCATAGTTAATTCTCTGCTTATGTATAAAGTTTAGAAGGTTTATGTTTAAATCTTGTTATAAATTTGAGGTTTAAATTAGCCCTGGTTTTTAGGGTGTTACAATATGGTATCAGAGCATTAGTTTAAGTGAACTAGGAATGCTAGCGAGATACCTAGACTTAAAGCTGAGATGAATTAAGTTATGATTCGTGAGATATGGGTAGAAGTACTAAGACGGGATAGTCTTAGAGTCGACGGAAATACGTGAAATTAGCACTGTAACGATAGTAATGAGGATTCTCATGTATAGTATATTCACAATTTCAATTAGCTACTGTTATTATGAATATATTGTTACGCAAGCATGCTTATTTCTAAATTGTTAAAGTGATTAATGAACGGTAAGGTACGTTTCGTGTATCTGGATATGTGTAACCATTTCTTATGGTTATTTCTTTGTGTTATGTCAGAACGATGGTGAATACGCCACCGAGGTCCCCTAATTCTTCGGAGGATAGGGCCGTAGTTGATTGGTCAGTAGAAAAGCGACCTGAAACATGTGAAACTCATGAGAGTCCGCCGAGGTTACCTTTTACGGGAGGAGCGGACAGTCGGGTACACAGAACGAGTACCAGTACCGTCAACCCGAAAACGTCAGAATCGACAATGGAGTCTCGCATGATCGAGAACATGACATGAATGATGAATACGACAATGACACAACAAACAGAGATGTTCATGAAAGCATTGAATGATCGAAGTTCTGAACTACGACGAACGGAGACTGACACTGGGGTAATAAATCAAATTCGTAATCATGTGATAGATGTAAACAGGAGGGTGGAAAGAGTCTGTCCATATAAAACATTTCTAAGCTGTTATAACGTCCCGGTTTCCCATAACATACAACAATTAACATATATTGCATAACATCGTTACATTCATAATAAAAGATACAAAATAAGTCACGTACGGTCCCTTCAGTCTCGAAACTACAAATTTCATTAAAATCTCCTAATCAACGTCAGTCATCAAAAGCATCATAGCCTTTATTATTTCCTTTGCCGCTAACAGATCCTCGACCTTGAATACATATTTTTGAAAATAAAATGAGGGTTAGACCAAACGGGTCTAGTGAGAAAATCCCTGTCCTTTCAAAATCGTTATAAAACCTTTTTTTTTATAAAACCATGTTTCAAAATAGTTTATATAAAACCTTTGTCAACACACACATATACCATAAGTATTTAAATACCACATATACCACACGTATATAAATACCACATCAAGACTCGTGCATCGTGCTCAACTCATCCTCATTCCTCATTCCCATGGCCATATTAGTTGGTTGCAAGCCAACTAATAAATCAACAACGTTGTACGACAATTACAGCCAACAACGTCGTACGACAATTACGACCAACAACGCCGTACGACAATTACGACCAACACTTCCGCCGACTATTAGTTTCGGCTAACGTATACTCGTGTAGTGCAATGCTTACATAAATATAATATCTCATTATATTATATTTAAAAACATAATCACACTATTAACACATTCTCAATCATATCTCAATATATGATATAACCACGTCATCACACATATCCATCTCATATACATATATAAACACATATATATGTATCCCAATTGAAAACGTTTTAAAGTAAAACTCACATTGATCGCTTATCCAAAAACACTTCCAAGCCAATCCAATCTTTCACCCAAAATTCACAGGATCTGAAATAATTCAAATACACATATCCTTTTACTAATCAAATACATAAGACTCTCCAATAATTCTTAATTATCCAGAATTATCTACTTTATCGCAACCCACTAGTTTCAACAACCCTTATCGCAATACACAGTAAAAGTCGCAACCAACTACTGCGACACCATCCATTTGTCGCAACCACCTATTGCGACACCACCACTTTATCGCAACCAACTGTTGCGATCCCACATTTTATCGCAACCAACTGCTGCGATTCAATGATCCTATCGCAACCCACTGTTGCGATAATTATGAATGTCGCAACCCACTGTTGCGATTCTTATGATGTTCATAATTGTCTTAGCTCACTATGTTCATCCAAAACCCAGAAATCTTATGTTTTACGCCATGAATGTTTATGATATTTTGCAGATACGCTTAAGAACATAAATAACATCTATCCATAAACTTAGTTTCCCAAAAACATCCATAATTCACCAAGACCCAACTCTAAAATTTATAGCAAAACTTAGGAACTAATTAATTATAAAAGAGAAATCTATGTAGGATATTACATTTGTTGCTATTGAATTGTTTTAACAATTCCAGTAGCAAATCTGCAACTTTCTTCTTCTTTTTCTCACTCCATTTCTCTCTCTTTTCTCCTTCTCTTTTTGCCGAACACAAAACCAACACACACATACTTACACCTTGATATTTAAAAGAAAATATCTTTCCATGTTATCTCTTTTGATAGAATATGGCGGTGGTGGATGTGATATTTAATATCACATTTACCAAACAAACCCTAAACTCATCTTAAATGACATAACACACCCTTAAACTTCCAATTAAAATTAAAACTTACCCCTTAACTTCTTACTCCATAAAACTACTCTCAAACTTACTTTAAAACCAAAATAATAAAATTAAATAACCCTACAATATACCTGGTTATTACAGCTGTAAACCGCCAGAGTTTACCGGAGCAGACAATCCTGTGGCATGCATGAATTGGCTCATATAAATAGAACAAGCTTTCCGAGCTTGTGAATGTGATGAAAAGTCGAAGGTCAGATTTGGGTCTCAAATGTTACGAGGTAACGCGTTGACTTGGTGGAATATAGTGACATCTACCGTGACGGCTCCAGTCTTAGCGGCTATGACATGGGAGTCGTTCAAGAAAAATATTCTGGAAGAATACTGCAATGAAAACGAAATGGATAGGATTGAAGAAGAGTTTCAGACTCTTAAGAAGGGTACTTCTACTGTTAGGAAGTATACTGAATCTTTTATGGAGAAGTTGAACTTAGTGGGGCATGTGGCTCCAACTGAGAAGGATAAGATTAAAGCTTATTTGAAAGGTTTGCCAGCGGACGTGATGTCCCGGGTAAGAAATGCTAAAGCTACAACGTTGAGAGAAACAATTGAGGAAGTTAAGGTTATGGAAGAGGTATATGCTAAAGACAAAGAAGAAAAGACGCAAGTGGGAGAGAAACGGAAATGGGAAGGCCGATCAGAGTCTTCTCAGAAATCAAAATCCTTTGGCAAAAATGTTCGTAATGAATATCGTTGGGAGCCGAATTGGTGCCCGAAGTGTCGGAGTAAGCACTTTGGTCCGTGTCGGGTGACCACACTAGAATGTTATAAGTGTGGTAAAAGTGGGCATACTTTGAATAACTGTCCTGTTCAAGGATCTACATGCTACGAGTGCAAACAACCCGGTCATTTCCGCTGGGATTGCCCAAAGCTGAAAAAGGGTGAAGACCAAAGCAAGAAATCCAATGTTCCTAATCCAGCAGGTCGGGCATTTCATATGACAGCTGACGAAGCCAAAGAATCGAAAGGCGTCGTTTCGGGTACATTTCTTGTTAATTCCATTCCCGCGCGCATTTTATTTGACTGTGGTGCAAATTTATCGTTTGTGTCCAAGTCGTTCTATCACAAGTTAGCTATGCCTGTCACTACCTTGGAAGATGCCTTGGTAGTCGAGATAGCTAACGGGGGTCAAGTCTTGGTTCGCGAAAGACTTGAGGGTTGTTTTATTTCGGTAGGAGAAACGAAATTTCCGATCGACTTGTTGTTGATGGAAATTGGAGGGTTTGGTGTAATTGTGGGTATGGATTGGCTGACAATCAACCAGGCAGAAATACATTGTGCAAAGAAATTAATTTGGATTCCGATGACTGATAAGGATGAGGTACTCATCTTTGGGGAAAAACAAAAAGGGGAAGTTCCATTAATTTCCGTTGCTAAAGCGCGTAAATGTTTGATGAAAGGATGTTCATCCTATCTAGCGTATGTCCTAGATGTGAAGTCAGAAAAGAGACAAGTGGAAGACATTAAGGTTGTACATGAATTCCCGGATGTACTTCCCGATGATCTTCCAGGTCTACCGTCTGAACGACAAGTAGAGTTTCGTATAGATCTTATCCCTGGATCGGCACCAATAGTGCGTGCATCGTATCGCTTGCGCCAGCCGAAATGAAGGAGATAACGTCTCAACTTCAAGAGCTGCTTGACAAGGGATTTGTTAGACTGACAGGTGTCGAATCCGTCAAAGAATAATAATTTTGTTTCTAACTTCTCCAAAATCACAATAATTTGCAATAGCGGTAAGTCACGTCGATTCCACAGGGACTGGATGTGAATGATGTTAATTCGCACGCTTTATATAAAAAGGGGGGGTTTTAAAGATATTTAAACTAGACATAAATAAATAAAAACTGAAAATAATAATAAATATAAAACGACAATGAGTGTAAACCTTGATTGGATTGTGTATCATAGATTTGTTTTACAAAAGCATTTTCTCATTTTATTCTAGATTGGCCGTAAGTGTCGACATGCGCCAAACACTCCGTTTGTTCTTATTATTAAATTAGCATGAGAAGCTCAATGAACTAGTTCCTAATTGACAAAGCTAAGTTTGGTCAAGAACTCAAACTTAACTTGTCAATTGCATTAAAAGCAAACAAACACCAATCCTAACTAATAATCGAACGCTCGATCATTAAAGTTAGATTATACAATTCTACAACACTAAAATTAATCAGACGCCCAATCAATTGAGGTGTTGTGTTACCACTTCACAAGACATTGAACAATTACAAATTCTTATTAAAACACTAATAACGAAAATTCAGGATGTTACAAGGCATGGTATACCGGTGTCTATAGTGTCGGATCGTGATAATCGGTTTACCTCGAGGTTTTGGCAGTCACTATAAGAAGAATTGGGTACGAGAGTTAACTTGAGCACTGCTTATCATCCACAAACGGATGGACAAAGCGAAAGAACCATTCAAACTTTGGAAGATATGCTCAGGTCGTGCGTGTTAGACTTTTGAGGTAACTGGGATACGCATTTACCGTTAGTAGAATTTGCGTATAACAATAGTTACCATTCCAGTATTGGAAGAGCACCTTTCGAAGCTTTGTATGGACGGAAATGTAGAACTCCGGTGTGTTGGTTAGAAGCTGGAGAAAAGCAGTTTGCAGGTCCGGAACTTGTGCAACAAACGGCTGATAAAGTGAAAGAGATTCGGAAGCATATGAATAACAGCTCAAGATCGACAAAAGAGTTATGCTGATCCAAAAAGAAGACCAAAAGAATTCCAAGTTGCGGAGCGCGTAATGCTTAAGGTATCCCCGTGGAAGGGTGTGATAAGGTTTGGTAATCGTTGAAAGTTGAGTCCTCGTTTTCTAGGACCTTTCACCATAACTAAGAGAGTCGGATTGCAAACATATCAGTTGGATCATCCACCTGAATTGGAAGGAATTCACAATACTTTTCATGTTTGCTATCTTCGAAAATGTTTAGCCGAAGAAAATGATATAATTCCACTTACTGACGTAAGAGTGGATGAAAAGAGCCGCTGTGTGGAAGAACCGAAAGCGATTTTGGAAAAATCGGTTATAAAGTTACGTAATAATAAGAAAGTAGTTATGTTAAAAGTACAATAGAAACATCATCGAGGTGCTAACGTGACGTTAGAGTCAGAAGAGGATATGAAGATTAGATATCCTCACTTGTTTACCTAACTTTGATTTCGGGGACGAAATCATTTTCAAGTTGGGGAGTATTGTAACATCTCAATTTTCTATATAAAGTGTTACGTTGGGTTTGTTGAATAATTTGAGTATAATTATTTGATAAGATTAATTTTATAATTTATCCCCGAGTAAGTTATATTATGTGTTTTATTGGAATAATAAGTTAAGGGGTAAACTTTAATTTTAATTTATAAGTTGAAGGGTATGAATTGTCATTTGATGAAAGTAGAGGGATTAAGTTGGTTAAGTGATGAAAGACATCATCACCACCGCCTCTTTTTATCTAAAAGATATGAGGTGTCTTGTTTTGGACATCTTTGGTCTTATGTGTGTGTGTTTTACGGTGAAAGAGAGAGAGAGAAAGAAATTGAGAAAGAGAAAGGAAATAAGGAGAAGAAAGAAGCAGATTTCAGCAGAAAACTGAGAGTTCTGTTTGATAAAAACTAAGGTACGTTTCTATTATACTTGTTGTTTATGTATAGATATGTAGAAATTAATTCTATTGGGTTATAATTTGGGTTTTTGATGTTTTTGTAAAATATGGAAAAATTGGGTTTACCAATCTCTTTTTCTAGTTGTATTAAGCATATCTGCACATTTACAGATTAAAACATGGCTTAAAAGTATAGATTCTGGCTTAAATACGTTTACAGTTAGTTGAGACAAAGATGAACGTAGTTAGTTGCGATAAAGATGCAAGTTGCGACAAAGATGATTGTCACAACAGTGAGTTGCGATAAAAAGAGTGTATCGCAACCAGTTGGTTGCGATAAGAATTATGTCGCAACAGTTGGTTGCGATAAGATGTTATGTTGCAACAGTTGGTTGCGATAAGAGAGGAATATCGCAACAGTGGGTTGCGATAAGTGTAGTGTCGCAAGTAGTAGGTTGCGACAAGTGAAGGTGCTTTCCTTTGGGTTGCGATAAATGACGAGAATGTTGGGTTATTTAGGATTCTTAGTCTTTTAAGAGTCCTATTCAGTTAATTGATACAAGTACAATATGTATTTGGGTATTACAGATTTTGTGAAGTTTGGTGACGGAAGTCCTTACAGATTTAAGAAGTAAAGTAAGAGTGACGCTACTGCTGTCAGGTGAGTTCATTCTTACCTTACCCTTTTTATAACGTTTTAAATTATGGTAAGGTGCATTTTTATAATGAAATTTTTGGACGGATTTTGGAAGAATTATTTTATGAAGTAAATTTGGTTATTTTAAATTGATGGTTTTGCTTAATTTTATTAACGTTATTTGAAAATGATTTATATTAAGCAATAACCTGCACGAGTACAAATAAGTGTAATGGATCCATAGGCACTAGTTTTTATGAACACATGGAATAGGCGTTGACTAATCGTAATTCCAGTGTGTATGATAAACGTGGAATAGGCGTGGACTAATCGTAATTCCCGTTTAGGTGAAATGAGGAATAGGCGTGGACTAATCGTAATTCCCATTTCACATTTATGAGAAATCGTGGGATAGGCGTGGATTAATCGTAATTCCCGATTTCTAAGGAAGGAAAGAGATAGACATGGCTTAATTGTAATCTCTACTTCCTTTCCAAGAAATTGACATGTGTAATTGTGATTTCTTGGATATGAGCATTAATCTAGAATCCGTGGAGATTCGTAGTGGGCTCTGGAACATGATATCATGACTGACTTGGTGTCGGTTATATTCATGGAATCGGGTTTAATCCCGTCATCGTAAGATGTTGATACATATGGTAAGAAAAAGGTAAACCAGGTTTGTTATGCCTTGTTTACATTGATTTTTTAAAGTATTATTTTGAAACCGAATGTTCTCACTAGGCGTTAGCCTAATCGTTTCAAATTATATTTTCTTACCAGGTATTAGCTCCGGGAAATAAATGGATGTGGGACGAGAGCTTTTGGAATAGTGGAGAAGTTAATGAATATTGAGGCTTTTTATGGATTGCTTAGATAACCTAGTTAATCTGATTATAGTGACATGATTAGATTAATAGGTTATTTGAAGAATTCGATATTTGTAAATATGACCCTCATAGTTAATTCTCTGCTTATGTATAAAGTTTAGAAGATTTATGTTTAAATCTTGTTATAAATTTGAGGTTTAAATTAGCCCTGATTTTTAGGGTGTTACAAATGAATAGAAATACTTTCATGCCGACTTTGAACAATGCAATTAATTATAACAACAATTAATTTAATTCGACTCCAATGGTATGGGAGCCTGGGACTAGGCATGGCAAATTGCCCCGATCCGCCTCGAAACCCAGTCCACCGCCCCGATCGGGGCCGGGGATTCCCCGCCAAACCGGGTACCAGGGCCGGGGATTCCTCATTTAAGAAAACCGGGGACGGGGCCGGGGCCGGGGATGGGGGTCCCCGACCCGCCCCGGACCCGGTATATATATATATTAAAAAATGTATATTTTTATTAAATACATATATATATTAAAAATATATATATATTTTATTAGTTATTAAGGGTTTAGGGGGGTTGACCGGGGTTTGACGGGGGTTTGACCGGGGCCGGGGGAGGGTATCACAAACCGGGGTGGGGCCGGGGATGGGGGTCCCCGCCCCGTTGCCATGCCTACCTGGGACAGTGGGACTTGGTATTAGAATTTAGAAATGCTAAAAATGGGCCTTGGACGGGCTGGGCCGGTCCTAAATAAGTTCTTGCAAAGCCAGGTTTAGGGTTGAACATGGTATGGTACCATGTTTTTTTTTCCATATACCATGTACCAACCAATTACAATTGGTACACAAAATCTTATACCATGTACCAACCAATTATACTTGGTACCAACTTTTTTCGGTTGGTACATGTTGGTACGGTTTTATACCAACATCTCAAAAATTAAATTACGAATTAATTAGATTGACATATTTACCAACTAGATCTAGATGTACTAAACACGTCGAGCATTAATAGCATGTTGATATGCGTTGTACCATTTATCATTATCTATTCAAACATTCAAATAATCTTCATATAACACAAACATTCATTAATAGTCTAATACAAACGACAATTATGGAGCGAGAATGGACCATGAAGAGTGGAGGTGTAGACGAGTTATCAAAGTTGTTAAGGATAAGCAAATGAATTTAATCAAGTTCTATATATCAATTTGTATTACTATTTAACAAAATGTAATACAAGATAATATAAAACTTTATAAATCAAAATATGTTGTATTATTGATTAAACTTTAATTGCACAATAGAATTCTGATACCGTGGATTGAACATTGTTTTTGATAGAATATTTTTACATACATTTATCTATTCCCTTTTATTTAAGTTGATCACCCTGAGTGATTTTACTGGTTTCGCTCTTGGTTATAGCCGTTAATAAAACGACCTAATCCTCACATTTTTTATAACCGAAACAAATTATTTATTTATTTCCCTATTTCACAAACAACCCGAAATATGACTTAGGAGCCTTTATCCAAACATTTACCCGAGAAGTGCTTAACATGTGAGCGTTAGCCAGGGCCGAAGCCCGAAAAATAAGTGAGAGTGATCCTTTAAAAAATGTTAAAATAAAACAAAGAATCTTTCCAATCGATGTAACAAAATTTCAAAATTTCATCTTATACTCATTTAACAGGTAAGAGCATCTCCAACAGCTTCCTCATTTTAGAGTAAATGGGGAATGTGGGGATTTTGGTCCTAAAATGAGCTCCAACAGCTTCTCCAAACCCATCCTCATTTTGGAGAAAGTTGGAGATTCCCTAAAATTTTCTTCAAATGTGGAGAATACCCCAAAACTAGAATTCTCCAAAATGGGAATCTGTTGGAGATGGAAGCAATTTTTTGGGGATTTTGACTTTTGCTTCCTCATTTTGGAAAAAATTTAGGGAAGTTGTTGGAGATGCTCTAATATACCGATTTGCTTTATTATATTGATCGAAAAACTTTGTTCCAATACTAGAAAATTTTGAAACTCGAGAAAAAACATTATTTGTCACATTGAATGGGAACCAAGACAAATTTTATTGAATTTCATTACATTTTGTCCTTGAAATAAATTTAAAAAAAAACACAAAAATGTTATATGTGATAGCAAAAAATAAAAAAAGACACAATTTTACAAACTATTGACTCTTTTGGGTCTGCCGTCCGGATAAAAACTATGAAACAAGTCTGAGTGTAGAATTGTATCGGTAAGTTTTATAGAAAAAAAATATAAAAGTAAAGATGGATCTTATCAAGAAGAGTATAAGAGCATCCACACACGGGTTTCAATTGTAATTGCAATTGGTTGTGGGTCCCATTTTTGCAAGCCACGTAAGAAAGGGATTGCTATACTTGCAATTCCATTTGCAAGTAAAATGTGGGTCCCATGTGGGGTCATTTCTTACCTTATATTATTATATCATATATTTATTAATTAAAAATAATTAGAATATATATAATAATTTATAAAATAATTAATAAATGTTGTAGTGGGGACCAATTGAAAGTGTAAATGAATTGCAGGTATGGGGATGATAATTGCAAAAGGTGATGTGGCACAATTGAAAGTGTAAATGAATTGCACGTGTGTAGATGGCCTAACCCTTATTCAAATAATAATAATAATATATACATATAAACTGTTTGGATTTTCAGGGGGGCCTAGATTTACCCTGGACCAATGATAATGGCGTTAGCGCTATAATTAAATCTGTTGTCCATCAAAACGGTAATGTATGCATTAATTTACCTGGTAAACGCTTAACAAGGTAAGAGACAGTCGTAACAACTGAATTAACATGTATGACTTTTCATCCTTAGGCCATCAGTACCCCATGGAGGGAATCTTTCAAATATTCCACTCCACATCAGCTTTTCTTCCATCCCTCACTCGATCCCTAAACACTCGTACCGCCTTTTGCCACCTCATTTATTTTAATTCTTATTTCATTTATCTAATCCACGTGTTGACTTCTTATTGGACCAAACCCTTTTTTTTTAAATGCTTCGGGATGAAACGGGGTGGGGATCCCGCATTCCATCCCTTCCCGCTGATACCGCATGAGGCGTACCCCATCCCGCACCATACCGCCCTCCATCCCCGCTGGGTTACAGATGGCCTTATTGATAAAATTCTCAAGGTTTTATTATGTTATTATTTGATAAAGTAAATGATCTGGTAAGCGTTTATTAAACAGCCTTTGATTTGTTAAAAAAAAAGAGAGAAGAAGATCAAGAGGTTACAATTTCTAGTCAGCAAACACATATGCTCGGTTTATCAGAAAACAAAAAACACATTCCCTTCATTTTAAACCACAATTTCTTTTCCGATGATTCCATCGGCGACGAGAAAACTCAGAACACCCACAACATGAGATTCTTTTTCTCCCCATTTTTTTCTCTCTTCCTTTCGGGAGTAAATGGCCTTTTTCTTCTTCTGCATCTTCTTCCTCACCATCCCCATGATCACCAAATCCGCCATGAACGATGCAGAAGCTTTGCTCAAAATCAAACAATCTTTACACAATTCCCAGTTTCTTGATTCATGGAAGAACGGAACCCAGCCTTGCGATGAAGTAATCAGATGGGTCGGTGTCGTTTGCGGCAAAGGAATCGTCACCACCCTTCGTCTCCGATCAATGAATCTTTCCGGCGACATTGATATGTCCGCCCTCTCGCAATTGCAAGGCCTTCGAGTTCTTAACCTCGTAAACAACTCGTTTTCCGGTAACATTCCGGAATTCAATAAACTCGGAGCTTTGAAAGCGATTTACGTTTCCATGAACAACTTTTCCGGCGAGATTCCGTCGGGTTACTTCACGAAGATGGTGTCGTTGAAGAAAGTATGGTTTGATAAGAACAACTTCATCGGTCCGATCCCATCGTCGTTGGCACAACTCCCTCGATTGTTGGAATTGTATCTCAACAGCAACAACTTTTCGGGTTTGATCCCGTCGATCGGGCAGCAAAGTTTGGAGTCGCTGAATCTTTCGAGTAATAACCTCTCCGGCGACATTCCAGCGAGTTTATCAAGATTCGACGTGTCAGCTTTCGAAGGGAATCCCGGGCTTTGTGGGCAGAAATTCGGAAAACTATGCGCAAGCGTGGTGACGATGACTCCTCCGCCACCGGAAGAACCACCGCAAAAGTCGCTAAAAATCGCGTACACGCTCATGGGTGTCTCCGGTTTCATTCTTGCATCCATGCTCATCGGAATCTATCTGATATTACAGAAGAGAAAAAGGGAAGAAGAAAGTGATCAAATGTGTACGGAAAAGCGAAACTCCGATGGTAATATTATTGGTTTACGTATATCGAGTATGGGTCGAAAAGACGAAGATGGTTTGGGTTTGGGTTCGGGTACGGGGAAATGCATGGGAGGAAGATCTCCGAAAAAACCGAAAGGGTTTGGTGATCTGATGATGTTGAACACCGGAAAAGCGGTGTTTGGATTGGCGGATTTGATGAAGGCCGGAGCCGAGGTTTTAGGTAACGGATCGTTAGGATCATCGTACAAAGCGAAACTATCGAACGGTTTGATTCTCGTGGTGAAAAGATTGAAGGAAGTTAACAAAATGGATAGTGATGATTTCAAAGCGGAAATGGCACGATTGGGAGGATTGAAACACCCGAATATTTTGGCACCATTGGCATGTCATTATCAGAAAGAAGAGAAGCTGTTGATCTATGAATACATTCCAAAAGGCAGTTTACTCTACTTATTGCATGGTAAGCTTCAATGTTTCTAACCAGAAAGGTTGTGGCGTAGTGGATGAGGCTTACGGGATGTGGTGGAATATCCCATATGTCCAGGGTTCAATTCCGGGCGTACACAACAGTTGTGGCTACGGAGAGGGTGTTTGGGATTGCTTATTTAAATGACTTATCTGCTTATTTCATTTTGTCATCGCAGAGAAGTTATTTCTAGTGTTTGGATTGAGAAAGAAAAACTGCTTATGACTTTTTGTCACCGTAGATAAGTCGTTTTATTAAGTTAGTCCATACTGACTTATTAACTTATTTGAAACAACTTATAACTTTTTTGGTTATTTTACATGTATAAGCAATCCCAAACACCCCCTAAAATAACAATATATTAGCTTATTACGTTTTGGTACCACAATAAGATAATCCAAACACTTTTTATAAAACTCCTTTTTGTCACCACATAAGTTGATACGCACTTAAAAAAAGCATAAGTTGTTTTAAATAAGCAATCCCAAACATCTCTTGAGTTTATCAGGGCTGATTTTTTGCAGTCATAGAAAAGAGCTTACTGACGATGATCGAAATCTTTTAGGTGATCGAGGGGAGAGTCACGCGAGCCTTAAATGGCCGACCCGATTGAAAATAATTCAAGGAATCGCGTTAGGAATGAGTTATATCCACACCGAGTTAGCCACGCTAGCGTTGCCACACGGGAATCTGAAATCGAGCAATGTTCTGCTCGGGCCCAATAACGAGCCACTAGTCGTAGATTACGGTCTCGTTAGTATCGTCGACGGGAATCACGCAGCGAGCGTATTAATGGGGTACCAAGCCCCAGAAGCGGTCGAAAGCCATTCGATTTCGCCCAAATGCGACGTTTACAGTCTCGGAATCATCATTCTTGAAATCTTGACTGGGAAATTCCCATCTCAGTATCATAAGAACAACAAAGGCGGGACAGATGTCGTGCAATGGGTGAAATCTGCGATTCAGGAGCGGAGAGAGGTGGAATTGTTGGATCCGGAGATCAGTGGGTCCCGGGATTGTATAGGAGAGATGCGGAAGCTGTTGCACGTTGGTGCGGCGTGCACAGAAAGTAATCCGGAGAAACGAGTAGACATTAGAGAGGCGATTAGAAGAATAGAAGACATTAACGTTGAAGGAGGCATAGAATGATCGATAGAAAAATGTGAAATCGATCAAGATAGATGAGGCGAGTTAGAAGCCGAGTCGTTAAAGCGGATCCGGGCAGCGTGTGAAAATTGAAGATCAAGAATCAACAGTTGAGCAAAGGAAAAGGGGCACACACACTCTACAGCAATTTGTACTCGTCTAACTCCCTCTCAAGATTCTGGGACCCCTCCCGACGAGTTAGGGTCCCACATCAGTTAGACTTCTGTGTTTTAAAGCTCTTTTGTAAAGTAATCTAATGAGAGTTGTACATATTGTAAGAGAAGATGGGATAGATGTTCTAGTTTTGTTTTTAGGTCGGAATGTAAAACAGAAAAAGAAACTATAGTTTTTTTTTGGAAAGGGTATCCCAGGCACAGCCCGGACTAATCCCTGTCAATTTTGAAACTTAAAGATGTCTTATCAATGTTGAGGACGCCTGGAATCGAACCCTGGGTAGATGGGATATTCCACCACATCACCCAGGGCGATCAACCACTGCGCTACAACCTGATTGACAAAGAAACTATAGTTTATGTAGACAAATGTAGTTTATAGGAGATTGTATTAGAAAGATAGAAATAGATTTATTTCTAGTGCCAAATTTTGTAGGATTCGTCATACATACGATAAAACAGTTCTTCTGTTAACATTTGAAATGCTCCACGATGTAAATTTAAAGGACTTTTCATACTTAGATTAGGCAACGTACCCAAACACGAGGCAGTTCGTTACAGGGTATTGCATATTTCTTGGGAATTCACTAGTTTCTTGGCGTTTCAAGAAACATAATGTGGTCACTAGGTCATCTACAGAGGTCGAATACCGAGCAATGTCAACTACTACTTGTGAGCTTGTGTTTTTGCAACATCTAGTAGACTATTAAAAGATTTTTGACACTCGTGTTTCTTCTCTAGCTTTGATGTTCTATGATAACGCCTCCGCCATTCAATTAGCTAGTAATCCCAGTTTTCACGAGGTGACAAACACATAGAGATAGACTGTCATTTTGTTCGGGAGGTCACAAATAACATTGTGAAAGTAATGCTTATTCGAACTCACTTCTAAGTTGGCAGACATGTTCAATAAATCTCTTTCTCATCCTAATTCATGCTTTTCACATAATTTCTAGATATAAATTTCTAGATATGGGAAGGATCATGTAAGAAGTTGAGTTAATATGAGAAGTGAATCTGTACCCCTGATTACTTTTAATCTCAAGGCCACCATGAATCACATTTAGTACGGGGATTGATCCGGTGCAACTTATCTTGGTGCATCTCATTCTAATGGGCCTCCAACGATCGATAACCACTTCTCACGCTTAAAACATTAACTCAACTTCTCGGTGAAACTCAAACCTTATTAGACATATATTGAATACAAATTTGTATAGGATTAGTATTCCTAGAAGACATTATTGATATTTCCCTCCTTGGCATAAATACCTGTGATATTTTAAACTCTTGCATTCATATTCTTTCATGAAAATATATGAAAGACACCCTTTTTCCCCCACT
The DNA here is from genome assembly GCA_033807775.1 of Saussurea involucrata. Taxonomy (NCBI): domain Eukaryota; kingdom Viridiplantae; phylum Streptophyta; class Magnoliopsida; order Asterales; family Asteraceae; genus Saussurea; species Saussurea involucrata. Next base: position 125,400,623 of record CM066318.1, on the reverse strand, counting down.
TATAACAAGTTATTTTACATCAAAAGCAAGTTAAATGAGAATTTTAGTTAATTCTTTTTAAGATCATATTCCTAATTAAATACTCATCAAACGTTTCAGAGAAGAAAAACCAAAAAAATCCTTAAAAATCAACAAAATAACTAAAAAAAATCACTCGAAATCAATCAAAAAATGGAAAAAACATCTTGAAATCAACCAAAATAAAAATAAAAAATGCGTCAAAACAATGAAATTCAGCTATAAACATATCGAATAACTATATATACCTTTTGATCCACCTTAAAGATCACCCAAATGAAAATCCTAAGAGCATCTTCAATGCCATGTTAAAATGCAGAAAAAGTGAAATTTTAACAATTTTTTGCACCAACATTTATGCTATCTTTTATGTTAAAATAGAAAAGAAGAAGATAAAAATATCATAATCTCTAAAACCAAAAAAAATATTTTAATTCTTTCACCAATAATGTTTTGAAAAGAGAAATGATATTTTATTAATATATTAATTATTTTACTAATATAATTAATATTATAATGCTAACTTCACCGGTGTATTTTGGTAGATATAAAAGTCATCTCATCGGTTCCAACTTCCAAGAGTGCATGTGTTATATTACAAATATAAAAACATTTGACAGCTATAAAAATTAATGGTTTACAAAGAAATGGAATGGCAGATAGATATACGTTGGGGTTGGGTTGGGTTGGAATCATAGTGCACGCATGCACGCACGTGATTCCTGACCCTTGTTGACTCCTATTCACTCCTTCGCAACTATCACTTGTACCGTACAACCTTTCCTACTAAACACTCTATTATTATTCAATTAATTTCCAATATTAAAACTGGATTCCACTTTTCTCGATTTTCATTTTTTGAAATTTAACTATTTTTTAAAATATTATGCTTCCAAATCTGAAAGTTTTATTTATAAAGATAATATTAAAAATTGTTGTTACAAATTTATTTTAACTAAACCAATAAAAAAAGAAAAAAAAGAAATTAATTAAAATACCTCAATTTCACAGACAAAAAACACACATTGATCATTTTTTAATAAAACATATATTTGTCATGTATTATGGACTCGTTCTATTAATAAGATGTCGATCAACCAAAGTTAATTGTATTACATAAAATGTTAGAACATTTTTAACAACTACTCCATTTTATAATAAATATCTAAATTTTTTAATAAATCTTTTATTTCAATAACTCTATTAAAACATATGTTAAAAAAATACAAATTTTTAAGTTTAGATAAATCTCTAAAAATTTATATAAGAGAAAACAATGTTTTAATTATCTTCCATCAATAAAGGATATGAGAAATTAATATATTAAATATTTTAATAATAAAATAGTTTTAGAATTAATAAAATAAAAGATTGTTGGAATTAAATATACGTTTTTTTTATAAAGATTTAATTTCTAATACTCTTTTGAAAAAATTATAAAGTGATAGTTTATGTTTGAAAACATGAACTAAAAGATAAAAACATCATCCCGATTTTCAACTTATATCCCCACCATTTTGTTTTTTCTTTCACGATTTCATTTCAAGATAATCGTTACACTATTTGTTTGATACTTATAAACGAACTTATTATATTTCAGAATTACTTTTATCTAATTTGTTAATTAGGTATTTTGTTTTACATTAATTTATATTTAAATATAATAATCTCTTCATTATTTACAAAGGTTTTATATTTCGAGCTAGGAATCTTTTTTCTTACATAAATATTTCTTCCCAAAACTTTTTAAAATCACTAACATCATCACTCTTTTTATTTTATTTATCAAAGATTATTTATACAGAAAAGTTAATATAATAATACTGACTTATAAGAGCATCTCAAACAGCTTCCCTATTTTGAAGAAAATAGAGAATATAAGGATTTTGAGCTAAAATTTTGTTAAACAATTTTCCTAAACTATCCTAAAAAGGAGAAAATATGAGAGAGAAGAAGTTTTTCTTCAAATATGAAGATAACCCAAAAAATAATTACTAAATGAAAGTATCAATAGAAATCTTTGAAAATAAATATTTAAAGAGAGAAATAATATTTTAATAGATGAATGAAATATTTTAATATTATAATCAATAATTTTTTCTTTAAAATGAAGAATCAGTTGGATCTTGGATATAACTTTTTTTAGAGATTTGACTTTCGATTCTCTCTTTTAGAATTTTTTTTGAGGAATCTGTCCAAGATCTCCAATTTTTACTTATAAACACCGGATATTTTAAGAATAAAAATGTTAAAACAAAGTTTATTGGGTGTTTATTTTGTTGCTATATATACCATTATACTGTGTGTGTATAAATAGTATATATACTGTGTATGTATATATATCTGCTGCTGCTGACACCACCGTACAATTCAACACTCCTGCTTCCATTGTTGATCGTTCATTCAAAGATTCAAATCTCTTTACTTTCTGTATTCTCAATTGAACCACTAACCAATCTTGAATCTTCTATAGATTCTCAATGGAGCAGCCGGAGAACGAGTTTGAAACTGCTCAACAAATCATCCTCGGGTGGGATGCTACGGCTTCTGAAGACGCCAGGCTTCGTATGATCTTCGAAGCCGACCGTCAAGAGATCGATCGATACTTGCAGGCAGTCGATCAAATCCAACGTTCCATGGAGTCAACTACTCTCACGGACGCCGCCGGAGCCGGAGCTCAGGACCAGTCGGAGAAAATCAACACCGTCATCGAGATTGCGATGGCTCGACTTGAGGATGAGTTCCGAAACATACTCATTTCCCACGCTACTCCAGTCGAGACCGACTCACTCACCGAGTCTATCTCGTCAACTCACCTGACTCACAGAGCCAGCTCCTCAATCGGTGAGTTCCCCGGAAGCGACGATTATAGCAGCAAAGGCGAAGAAGACGCCGACTCCATATCCAGAGAAGGTTCTTCTTCCTTATCGAGCAGCAGGACAATCACGAGCTACAGATCTATGAGTAGCATTCGCGAGCTCGATCTAATGCCTTCGGATAGCATAAGTGATCTACGCTGCATCGCCAAGCGTATGATTGCCGCCGGATACTTCAAGGAGTGCGTTCAGGTGTATGGCGGTGTACGGAAATCTGCGGTGGATGCCAGCTTCAAGAAGCTAGGTGTTGAGAAGCAAACCATCGGCGAAATCCAACGGCTGGAGTGGGAGGCCTTGAATGCGAAGATTGGAAAATGGATACGTGCCGCGAAAATGTGCGTTAGGGTTTTGTTCGCGAGTGAGAAGAGACTCTGCGAACAAATCTTCGAGGGTTTAGGAACGGCGGCGGAGGAAGCTTGTTTCATGGAAACCGTTAAAGCTCCGGCGATCCAGCTCTTCAACTTCGCTGAAGCCATTAGTATTAGCCGAAGAGCTCCGGAGAAGCTATTCAAGATCTTGGATTTACACGACACTTTGTTCGATTTGTTGCCTGATATCGACGCCATTTTCGACGGAAAATCAGTCGAATTATTCCGGCTTCAAGCGGCGGAGATACTCTCCAGGCTCGCCGAGGCTGCTCGAGGGATGCTAAAGGAGTTCGAAAATGCAGTTCTTCGAGAACCTTCTAGAGTTCCTGTCCCTGGAGGGACAATTCATCCATTAACAAGGTATGTGATGAATTACATAAGCTTGATTTCGGATTACAAACAAACCCTAGGAGAATTAATCGTGTCTAGACCTGCAACTGGATCTAGATACTCCGATGATTCGAGTACACCAGATATGGATTTTACCGACCATGAAGAACAATCGCCATTAGCACTCCACTTGATTTGGATAATAGTGATTCTGCAATTCAATCTAGAAGGAAAATCCAAGTATTATAAAGACAATTCCTTGGCTCATTTGTTCATAATGAACAACATTCATTACATTGTTCAGAAGATCAAAGGGTCACCGGAATTAAGGGAGATGATCGGAGATAACTATCTGAGGAAACTTACGGGGAAATTGCGACAATCCGCAATGAGCTACCAACGAGCAACTTGGGTCGGAGTCTTGTATTGTTTGAGAGACGAAGGATTACATGAGAGGGGAAGCTTTTCTTCTGGGGTTTCGAAGAGTGCGTTGAGAGAAAGATTCAAATCGTTCAACGCCATGTTTGAGGAAGTTCACCGAACACAAGCGTTATGGCTAATACCCGATACGCAGCTTCGTGAAGAGCTACGGATTTCCATATCGGAGAAACTGATCCCGGCGTATCGGTCGTTTCTAGGGAGATTCAGGAGTCATATAGAAAGTGGGAGACACCCCGAAAACTATATAAAGTATTCGGTTGAAGATCTTGAGACGGCAGTGTTGGATTTGTTTGAAGGATTTGCGGTTTCGCAGCACTCGAGGAGAAGATCGCAGTGATACGAATTCGGAATTCCGAAAAGGAAGTGGTTTAGAGTATTTTAGGACACCATTCTTTGATTATTTTTGTGGGGTGATTTGGTGAATGTGAATTTGTGATGATGGAAGAAAGATGAATGAAGGAACGAAGGAAAGGCTCCTGAATCAGTTATTACTCTTCTGAAACTGTAAGCATGTTGTTAAGATTTATTGTTTCACTTGTTTGTATGGAAACTTCTGTACATGTTTTTTTATTGTGTTAAAATTACACGAAAATCACTATTTTCAGACCCGATTTATAAATTAGTTGACCTTCAATAAAATTCCTAAAACCGTGTGCCATTTTTATTATGAATATTTATTTTGGGATGGAGTATTTTCAAGAGAAATGATTATTGGACGAGTATTGTTAATTGATTAGTCCATTGGCCAACAAGACCCGATGAAATTACTATATAAGGTTTAATTCTATCATATTATTTTAACCAATGGTTTCTTTATTTTAAAGATGACCAAAACCTTGAACCCTAAATCCTAATTGTATCTGCTGACATGTCCTTCCTAGAGGTTAAGAGTTCCAACCTCACCAAATATGAGGAATGTGTGTGAATTTTATGTCTTATATATGTATTATATATAAAAGAAAGTAATTTTGTTAGTAGCTTAATGAGACTCACAGCTTATCTGGTCAGCATCTATATGACTGTTTGGTAGTGACTTAATGATATAGAAAGGGTATTCAGTAAGGTAGCATTTGGTACGCAGACTGAATGGGACGGGACAGGACTGGAGGAGATGATTTTAATCTAGGTTTAGCTATCTGATGTTGGAAAAATGAGTATTTTAGTAATCTTATGTTTTAGTCCCATGTTGTTCCAACATTTTGGTGGAACAAAAAATCTTAAGTTTTGTCCCATGAAAACTTATTTTTGTCCCATGTTGTCCCATCTGATTTTTGTCCCATGGAATACCAAACATGAGACTATTTTTTTTTGTCCCGTCCCGTCCCACCCAGTCTGCGTACCAAACGCAACCGAAGCTTCTAGAGGGAAGTTTTATGCAGAAAACCAAGTTTTCTACAAACCTGCCCTCCCAATTAAAAAACATGCTCCTTCCCTCTAGGAAAAAACCCTCCCATAAACGTTTCCAATCTATACAGACAGATTAACCCACTAAAAATTTATATATTTCTTTAATAAATTGGGAAAATTAACAATCGTATAGCCTAAAATCTACAAAAGTTGAATAAAAGATCCAGGATGCAAACACTAAGAACATCCAATTTTTATCTAAAACATCTACTTGATGCTAGTGTCCTCCGAAGGGGCAGCTGATTCCATTCAGGGCAAAGAAATTTTGCAAGTGAAGAAAAGACAAATGTACCTGGCTTATAGTTACTCCGTTTTATCTTCTTCCAAATCTCCATCATTGCTACCAGATGAGCGTACTTCAGTCGGACTACCGACATCTTTTGTGAGAAGAGGGGATGGTTTCATCATGATCAAAATATCATCCTCCTCAAACTCTTCAATTCCGTCATCAGAATACGCATATCTGTTCCATGCATGATAGAATACATCCGGTATAATTAAGCTATATCTTTCCCTTGAAAGATATAGAAAAAAGTCAAATGACAGAATAGCATTTTGACGAGTTTGGTTTTGTTTCTTACCGCATTGAGATTTGAGAAGGCGCCCAAAGAGCACAGATGACACAGAGAAGAGAGAATGATAAAACTTGCCAGAATGCAGGGATGATCCAAGCATATTGCCACTGCTCATTGTATATATCAGTTGCCTTGAAATAAAGCTGCAATAATGATTATGCAACATTGGGATTAGCTTTCATGGTTGGAATTTCTTACTTCCGAACTGGATTGTCATGAAATAGTAGGTAATGCATCGACCATGTCGAATGTAATATATGTCTAAGGGATAATCATAAAATAACCAAAATTGGAGTTGACCCATCACAAAATGACCATTCCAAACTAGCACAAATAACCACAAAAGCATGAGCCAAAACCCCTTTTTTTTGCGAATGGTACCTTTTTCAGATTTTTTTTTTGTGGGGCCCACTTCACAAAAAGGTGAGCAAAACTCTTTTTTTTTTTTTGCGAAATTGTTGGGTTTTGCTCATGGCTTTTGCGAAAATGTGTTTTTGCTCTTGTTGTGAAATAAGTAGTTATTTTGTGCTAATTTGTTTCGATTTTTGTGGGGTCCATTTCGCAAAAAAGCGAGGGGTGTTGGAACGTGAATTTAAGTAGAACACAACAAACTGGGTTGAAAGCTTACTTTTATTAAAGGCAATAAGGCTTTAAATAGCCATTACAATTCTAAACTAACAGAAGCTAGAAGCTAAAAATCAGGCCACTTTGCAGAAATCAAGCAGAGTGGCAACGGATACAAAGAAAAGATCAAATTCAAAAGATATTCCTGAAGACCAGGACTTTATTCAAACAAACTAAATAAACCCATCATTCCCTCCCTTAAACTAAATGCTATGAAGCATTAGTTTAAATCAGAAATTTCACATACTCCCAGCAGTTCTCGAAGCTTCCGAAACACATCAAGCTTCAACGGTTTGGTCATTATGTCCGCCACCTGATCCTGACTTCCACAATGAACTAATTCAATCTTGCCTTCCTTAGAAAGGTCCCTTAAGAAATGAAACCGCACGTCAATATGTTTGCTTCGTTCATGCATAACCGGATTTTTAGATAACTTGATTGTTGAACTGTTATCACACATCACAGTTGTACAACCTCCATCAGAATGCCCCAACTCTTTTAGGATTCTCTTCATCCAGATCCCTTGACAAGCACAAAATGCAGCAGCCACAAACTCAGCTTCTGTGGTCGATAAAGTCACGATAGGTTGCTTTTTCGAACACCATGAAACCGCACTCGAATTTAGCAGAAACACATAACCAGACGTGCTCTTCCGGTCTTTGATATCTCTGGCATAATCGCTATTTGTAAATGCCAACATCTCTCCATCTCCTCTTTTCTTATAATGAATTCCATAATTAACAGTCCCTTTTAAGTATCGCAGAACTCTCTTAGCTGCCTGTAGATGAATTTCCATTGGTTTTGCCATATATCGACTTATGAGACAAGTGACAAACATCATGTCAGGTCTCGTGGCAGTGAGGTACATTAAACTACCAACCAACTGTTTGTAGTATGTCTCATCAACAGAGTTTCCAATTGTATCCTTGCTTATTTCGAAACCGGGAACTATTGGATTCCCCACAGAATTACTTTCCAGCATCCCGAATCTTTTCAAAACCTCCCGTGCGTATTTCCTTTGGCATATAGAGATACCATCAGACTTTTGAAGCACCTCTATCCCAAGGAAAAACCTCATCTTCCCCAAGTCAGACATATCAAACTCTCTTAACATAGAACTTTTGAATTCAGACATCATACCTTCATCGTTACCGGTAAAAATTAAATCATCAACGTACACACTTACAATGATGATTTTTCCTTCTTGACTTCTCTTCGTGAATAGTGTTTGCTCACTGTCACACCTCAGGAAACCTTCATTAAGAAAATGTGTTTCGATTCGACTAAACCAAGCTCGTGGGGCTTGCTTTAATCCGTACAAAGCTTTGTGTAGCTTGTACACCAGATGTTCACTGCCCTTCTTTACATATCCCAAAGGTTGTTCGACATAGACATGCTCGCTCAACTCTCCATGGAGGAAAGCCGACTTGACATCCAGTTGGTAAAGCGTCCAATTCTTCTGTGCAGCTAGAGCGATAATCATTCTTATCGTATCCATCCTTGCTACTGGTGCGAAGACTTCTTTATAGTCAACTCCATGCTTTTGAGAGTACCCTTTAGCAACCAAACGCGCCTTGTACTTATCAATATTTCCGTGCTCATTGTATTTGGTTTTGTAAACCCACTTCACCCCTATCTTTTTTTGCTCCAGCAGGCAGCTCAGTGAGTGTCCACGTTTGGTTTTTTTCAATGGATTCAATTTCATTATTCATCGCCATTCTCCAATGTTCATTCTTCACAGCTTCCTCAAAATACATTGGATCACTTGAAGTTACTAACGCCATATGAAGTTCATCGTCCGCTAAATCTTCACCAGTAACATAATCACCCATCCACGCAGGGGCTGCCTTTGACGGGTTTGCCTCAAATCCATGGGTGTTTCTTCAGAATTCGAGTCATCGTCCTCCTCTTCTCTAGTTCCGATATCACTTGTCTCTCCTATCTCTCCAACAGAATTTCCATTTTTACTCGTCCCTTCTTCATCCTCGTTATCACCGTCATCCCATTCTAATTCTACTGATTTGTGCTTTGCTTGATTCGTATCCCAATTCCATTGCTTTTCTTCTTCAAAGATAACATCTCGACTCACGACAATTCTTTTGGCAGCTGGATCGAATAACCTGTAACCCTTTGATTCCTCACTAACTCCGAATAACACACAAGGAATGCTTCTGTTATCCAGCTTAGTCCTTCTTTCTTCTGGGACATGAACGTATGCTAAGCAACCAAAGATACGGAAATGACTTACTGATGGTTTCACTCCACTCCAAGCTTCCTCTGGTGTTACATCCTTGACTGCCAATGTAGGACACCTGTTCAGAACATAGATAGTCCAGTTCACTGCCTCCGGCCAAAAAATCTTGGGAATATTTTTGTCGGATAGCATGGAACGGACCATGTTCATCACGGTTCTATTTTTTCTTTCAGCAACGCCGTTTTGTTGCGGCGTATAGGCTGTGGTTAATTGCCTCTTGATTCCACCTTCTTTGCAAAAGTCGTTGAATTCATTCGAATTGAATTCTCCTCCCCTGTCGGTGCGAAGACACTTGACAAACATCCCTGTTTCCTTCTCAACCATAGACTTAAAGCATTTAAAACAATTAAAAGCCTCTGATTTCTCCACTAAGAAGTACACCCATGACTTTCTACTATAATCATCGATAAATAACAACATGTACCGTTTGTTGCTATTAGATGTAGGCGTGATCGGACCGCATATATCTGCGTGAATAAGTTCCAGCTTTTGAGTTGCCCTCCAAGTACTTTTCTTTGGAATGGGATCACGCTGCTGCTTTCCATTGATGCAATCAGTACATGCTGTATTTGAGGTAGAAAATTGAGGAAGTCCACGTACCATGTTCCTGTACAATAAGGTTCTCAAACCCTTGTAACTTAGATGCCCATACCTCCTATGCCAAAGCTGAAACAGGTTTTGAGTTCCTGTGTGAAAGCAACGATCAGGTTGTACGTGAGAGGGAGCTCGATTCTCTGGAAACAGCACGAACATCCGATTCGTACTCATGTTGGTCTGAATTATCAAACCCTTCTCTGGATGAAATATCTTACACATCCCTCCCTTGATCAAAATAGCCAAGCCTCTTTCCTGTAACTGCCCAGCGCTCAAAAGATTGTTTCTCAATTCTGGAATGTAATATACATCAGAAACAACATGAATTACTCCATTTAGCACGAGCCTCACTTTCCCTTTTCCCATCACATTCATCTTGGTGTTGTTTCCCAATTTTACCGACTGTCGGAAATTTCCATCTAGATCAATAAACATGCTACGATCACCGCACATATGATTAGAGCACCCAGAGTCAATGAACCATGCATCTTCTCTTCTGGCCTTGTATAACTCCGCATAAGCCATCAAAAGCATTTCTTCTTCCTCGTTAAATTCCGCATAGTTTGCTTCTTTATTCCCAGAAGGACATTCATACTGAAAATGTCCAAGTTGATGACATCGATAACATTCTACGGTTGCCTTGTTGAAGTCTGATCGACCTCTTCCTCTCCCTCTTCCTCTATAGTTTCCACGGCCTCTTCCTCTTCCTCCTTCATATGTCACTTTCAAAGCTTGTTCTTCACCATTTGGTCTCTGAAATTTCTGCTCATGCACAATTAATGAGCTTTGTAACTCATCAATGGTAAGAGCATCAATGTCTTTAGACTCCTCGATAGAACATACAACATAGTTGAACTTCTAGGTTAAAGAACGTAGAATTTTTTCCACCACTTTAACATCATTCATAGCTTCTCCATAAGTTCGCATCTTGTTGGCTACAGTCATGACTCTAGAAAAGTAAGCCGTCACTCCTTCACCGGACCTCATCTCAAGAGTTTCAAATTCTCTGCGGAGAGCTTGAAGATGGGACCTCTTAACCCTTGCATTTCCTTCGAACTTCTTTTTCATCGCGTCCCATATTTCCTTAGCGGTATCCTTCTTGAGAATGGTCTCAAGAACAGTCCGATCGATCGCCTGGAAAAGATAGTTCTTCACTTTCAAATCCTTCAACTTCATTTCGTCATTCTTCTTTCGTTGTGCGTCCGATTGTTGCGATTCATGTGCTGGCTCAATTGAGCCAGGCTCCACCATTCCCCAATATTCCTTAGATCGTAAAAAGTTTTCCATCAACATGCTCCAATGATCATAGTGACCATCAAAGCGAGGAATTGCTGGTTGCACGAAGCTCTCTTCTTTACTCATCTTCAGGCTGCTGCAAGAACTTCAAAGGTTGCTGCTTTGAATTGTGAGACCCAGTAGGCTCTGATACCAAATTGTTGGAACGTGAATTTAAGTAGAACACAACAAACTGGGTTGAAAGCTTACTTTTATTAAAGGCAATAAGGCTTTAAATAGCCATTACAATTCTAAACTAACAGAAGCTAAAAATCAGGCCACTTTGCAGAAATCAAGCAGAGTGGCAACGGATACAAAGAAAAGATCAAATTCAAAAGATATTCCTGAAGACCAGGACTTTATTCAAACAAACTAAATAAACCCATCAAGGGGTTCCCTCTTTTATGTGAAATATTTGGTTTCGTGCATGGCTTTTGCAAAGTGGGCCCACAAACCAAATAAAATCTGCCATTTTGTTCATGGGGTTTGCGAAAGTGGGTTTTTGCTCATGGTCTTTGTGAAATAGGTGGTTATTTTGTGCTAATTTGGAGTAAGTTGGTCATTTTGTGATTGGCGAACTCCAATTTTGGTTATTTTTTAATTATCCCTGTAATCTGCCTGTTTATTATGGCTCACATTGCTTTTCACCTTAACATGTTCATTTCTTTCTACGCTCTCAAAATTTCAGGTCCTAGCTAAGAACTCAACTACTCGAGAGAGATTCCCAACAACAATTTAAGCATAGCAAAATTATTACCTCATAGCATATCCAGCCAACAGACACGATGACAGCAACAGCCAAAGCATTTGTGAACTTCCTGTAAATATCTAGCTTCGCCATCATTCGTTTAGCCTGGCATATCATATTAAGCCAATCAAGTCACACGGTGCCTGAAATTATCAATTCTGGTGGTAGAAGACATTGCATAATGTCAAATCTGGGAAGTGATCAATCATTTGATAGCTAATCTTAAGCACAATACAAGCCATGCAAACATAAAAAGAAGCAAGAAAGGCACAGTGGATCACGGTGTCAGATGTCACGATATTCCTTTCTGCAGTCCATAGTTATGAACATGGAAGTTTGGTTCAGGAATTGACTAAAGTATAAGATAGCTTGGCATAATTACCTAGCATAGATGTTCTATTCCATTGGATTATGAAAGACAAGTCAAAAAGAGCAAAAAAAGAGCAAGAACAACTTGAATTTGTCACATTTGAATTTGAATTAACAAACATACACTACATCACAATATCTTTCAATTTCATTAGAAACAAAACTCAGTATCCACTTAGAAAGTGCTTCTACAGGTAGATGTCATATTTCCTACCAAAAATGCACTCTTGAGAAGGACACTTACAAAAAAAATCAGAATTGATCAGTAGACAAAATCATGCATACATGGCTCTATAGGTGTCTCCAATGTGATATCCTAGGTGATCTAACTGTTTAAGCATTACAAGCTCTCTACAACACAACTCAGAGAATCCAATATCAAAATGCATTGTATATGAGATGCACACCTGAGAAACAGTATGTGTAACATCTTTATGCATCCTAGATAGTGCTGTACATATATATAATTGGAGGGATGGTATATTGAACGAGTATGAAGGTTAAAGAATGGCAAGTACCTGAAGCTTATTCAAAGTTGAAGAAAGGGAGGTGAAGATCCAAAGAAGAAAGAAAGCATCCAAGATTGCCACAGGAAGAGATAGAAATAACATTGCCTTTCCTGAAAGGTCACTTATGGCACCAACATGTTCTGCTAGTTCAAGCACTTCCGATGCAGTAAAGAAGGTTGCTCCAAGAATGATAACCTTTGAAGTAAGACCACCAAGGGTTGGTCTTAAAACACCATATCCCATAGAAACTGTAAGGATGATCATGCGTGAAACTGTGCGTTTCACTGTGCCAAAGGTAACTGCCCATATAGTAATCCCTGTTGGTCGTACCCCAATCTTATTAAATTCTGCATAATCGAAATACCACAAGGCCATCTCAAACATGCCCAGTGTTATAACTAATGTTATACAATTCTGCAATTGAAGAACCTCTTTCCAGAATCTTGCATACTGAGAAAACCAAAAGCTCCCAAGTATTAGAAATGCAAATGACATGAACCCATAGAATTTCGAAAGTGGTGCCATTCTACCTGGCAGGTAACCAGTAGGATTTTTCCACACAGTTTTCCCCTCTATGATCATATCACTTAATCTTGGCTCACAATGCATGAAATACAGAGTATACATCCCAGTTCTTGTAATCTTAATAGACCTTGGTTGCATAGTGGAAGTTTCCTCATTGACATCAAATGAGACACCAAACACTTCAGGCCAACCAGGATTCTTTATAGATTGGCGGTGAATAACTTCCCCTTCCTTACATGCACCCAATTTTGCTAGATCTGCAGTACAGCAGATAGCTCTTTGGCCTCCATAGGCTGAGCCACCAATTGTCTCTCGATCATCCACGTCAAAAAGAACAGCGTAGATCAAGCCTGTGCTGAAGTTTGAGACCGCTTGAGGCCTTCGGAATATGATTCTCTCAATACTGGTTCCAAATGAAAGAAAAGAGTAAAGATCAGAAAACATTTATGCTATCTACAAATGAAACTAATAAATATGGAAGACTCTTCATCAATGGGATAGTCCTTCCACAACTTGATTCATCTCCTCTTCGCTGGTAATTTCAAAATTTTCTGAGTGCTTCTTAATTATCTGGTTTCTAATAATCCTAACACTCTCAGCTTTCCATGACGTATTACCATGGTAAACCATTTGTCTTACTGCACCAGATATCTCTACTGGAAACAAAATATATTTTGATGACTATAGCTTTAATCTTGATGCTCCTTATAATTGCAATTACAATCAAGTCTCGAAGCTTCTTCTAAATTCTACCAATCCTGCTGATACTAGTCTTAGAACAACGATATAGACCAAAAGTTGTTGATAAATACTAATGAAATTGACAGACATGGATTCAAATTGTTCTTCGAATTTAACTTTTCATGGTAATTGTGATAAAAACCGAAGCAGAAGATTCTAATCAACAAATTCGAACGATATACAGTATATCACATATGGTTAGAGGAAGCTACAGGCTACAGCTACCATATCATGATCAATTGATCATCAACTAACACTGCATTCGTTTATCAAGTCCATTTCGCGAAACACCAGTGACAAACACTAGTAAAATAATTAATCAAGTAAAGTTACCGAATATAAGCATCGCCATTGGCGGAGGCAGAAGATTGATGGAGGCTAGGACGAGAACGATAAATTCCTTCACTACCTCCATGAAGTACAAATGCATTTCCCTTTTTGGTGAATTTGTCTCCGGCGTACTCATGCACCGATGCTTCGATGCATAAAACCCTAGCAATGAGTAGCAAGAATATCGCCGCCGTCAACGAATCCATCGACGGCATAGGGTTGTGTATGGCCGGAGAGATATAGATCTGGTCCAGATGAAATATAACTGAGTGGCAAGCCACTGCCAAGTGACTATGCGTAAACTAACCGACAACCTCCAATTTCGTTACAGAAAGGTTTATCTTTCCTTCCAATAATTATTTTAATTAATTACTTATTGAACATAAGTGTTTTCAGTGAACTACAAATTTGGTCCCTATGGTTTGTCGGAATTAACTTTTCTAGTTCCTGCACTTTCGAAATTACAAAATGAACGTAGTGGTTTGCAAAAATGATTTAGGGGGTGTTTGGTTGGGGGTATTGAGGGATAAGGAATGAGAATGATAATGAAAACTGTTGTTTGGTTTGATATAATATAATGAGCTCATTATCCAAAACCCATTAATTTTCATTCATGACCAAATTTGTGGGAATGAAAATCTTATTCCTGCGTCATCTTTTCTCATGCGTCCCTTCATTTATTGATGTTAAATGGAAAATGTTTATTTTTATTTTTATGTTGGATGTTACATATATTTATTAAAAATATTATATAATTTTTTTTATTAATTATATTAATTTTAACCAAACTACATTAATGGAATGCTCACTTCTATTCCCATTCTTCTGCATTTCCATTTTCATTTTTATTTCCATTCCTTAAAATTAAACAAACGGCCCCTTAGTCCTTCCCTCTAACGGTCGTTAAAAGATTATGTTAAATGAGTAGCATTTTCGATATAATTTCTTTTATTCAACCAAAATCAATTCCAAAGGACAAAAAAAGGTAGATAAAAGGGCAAAAAATTCTCATATTTGACGAATTCTTTTAACGATCGTTCCAAGAAGGGATATAAATTCGGACTTTTTTGCAAACATATGATGGTCATCTTGTAATTTCAAAACTGTAAGGACTAAAAGAGTCATTTTTGACAAATCGTAAGGACCAAATTGTAGTTTACTCTTTTTCAGAAATATTTAGTCTATGGACTATAAAAAATAATATTTTCTTCAAAAAAATATAAAATAATAAAAAGAAAAGAATGCGTTGACCACAACAGTACACCAACAAATAAAGCAAGTTTTCCTTATTTATTAATAGTATTTAAATATTAATGAGATAAAGGAGCTGTTTGGTTGGTTTTTCATTAAATCCTGTATGAATAAAGTTGTCTGTGTGGATTAATCTGTCTGTATAGATTGGATAGGTTTTTGTTAGGGAGGGTGTTTTCATAGTTGGAAGGACCAAATGTTTTTTTAATTGGGAGAGACTGGTTTAGACAAAACTTGGTTTTCTGCATAAAGCTCTCTCCTAAAATCTTAATAAATAAGTCACTTTCTACATCATTAAGCCACTACCAAACAATAGCTAACTGAATAAGCTATGAGTCTCATTAAGCTGCTAACAAACAGGCCCTAACGGGTTGATTCATGTAAAAACTATAAAAATATATTCATTAACGAAATAGATATTTTGATTATATATATCAACGAATGTATTTTCTCAAATGTTATAAAACTAGACCTAGTAAAATTTGAGTCTACCAAAACGGCATCGTATGCAATAATTTTTCGGGTAATAGCTAACGTGGTAAGAGCCTTCGTCATCACTTACCGGATAAAACTCTCGGTTCTTGCCCGAGCTCTTACCGGGTAAGATTCTTGGTCCTTACCATATTTATCCGTAAGGTAATTTGAATTGGTAAGCGCTTACCCAAGTAAGCGTTTTGTAAACGGCCCCTTAGTCTAAAGCTTTCAGACAAAGCATTTAACAAAACATGGCATCAGAAATATCAACTTCACTTTTGTACAATGCATAAACCAACCATGCAACATAATACCTGTAACTCCTAACATTGTTAACCCACATATCTCGAATTTCCCATTAAATGCACACCTAGGGGTGTAAATGATTCAAGCTGAATCATTCGAACTTACTACACTTTTTTGAGTCAAGTATGCTCATATGTTCTTAAATCATACAACAAAAATATAAATATGATCTAGCCCAAGCCAATAAACAAGTCGATTGATCGCAAGTTCAAGCCCTTAAATGAGCATCGAGCTCAAGCTCGAGCCCTACCTTGAAAAGGTTATTCGAGCTCGAGCCTGGTATTGTCTTTTCGAGCCAAGCTCAAATAACCTACTACTCAACTCGTCTCGTTTACACCCCTCGATCGGCACATATAACTACCAGAATCCCGACATGTGACCCCCACACACATACTAATTTTTTTTTCATGCCTAACATAATTTACATTTTGTTAGACAAATTAGAAACATGAATGCAAACAAGAAAACAATGCAACTACTGAAGCACAGAACCTTGGATGTTTATCTACTCACAATGTTACAAAAGAAACTATGCAATTTTTAATAAAAGATCAAATCAAACAGATAGTAATTCACCACTCGAAATCGCCAGCATCCACCACCCGCGATAATATTTGCGGAAGACATGGCATCACGACATTAAAAACGAACAAATTATCCTTAATCCATATCAAGAAACTCCATCCTTTTTCTCATCGAACCCTTCAAATCCGTAGCCTCCCTCTCAACCTTCTGAGCCTGAATGGACCACATATTACCAACGGTAAGCTTCAATCATTTCACATATTGCTGAAAAAAAAAGATCACGAAAACAAGCCATATATGGGCCATAAAAGGGTCTAATTAGGGGATGGTTGGTTGTTTTCCATTAAGTCCTAAAGTTGTATGTATGGATTGAGAGGGCTTTCGTGGAAGGAGCATGTTTAATTGGGAGGGATCCATAAAAGGATCTAATTAGGGGATGGTTGGTTAGTTTTCCATTAAGGGGCTGTTTGGTTGGTATCATATTAAGTCCTGTATGGATAAGTTGTCTATGTGGATTAATATGTCGGTATAGATTAAGAAAGATTTTGTTTGGGAGGGTTTTTCATAGATGGAAGGGGCGTATTTTTTAATGGGAAAGACAGGTTTGGAAAAAACTTGGCTTTCTGCATAAAGCTCCTCAGAAGCTTATTTGAATAAATCACTTTCTATATCATTAAGTCGCTACTAAACGGTCATGTATAACTGACCAAATAAGCTGTGAGTCCTACTAAACACATTAAGCTGCTAACAAACAGGTCCTAAGGGGCTGTTTACTTTTTTTTTACATTAAGCCCTCTATAGGTTAAGTTATCTGTCTGGATAAATCTGTACGTCTGAGGGACGGGAGACCAATGGATTTGAGGAGGCAAAAAGAGCGGGTTGGATTATTTCTGGGCATCTATGGTATTCCATTTTAGCTTAATGGCTTTATGATTAAGCCGCAAAGAAACACTCATGTATGGCTGCGCGAATAAGCCGCCCAGACCATTAAGCTCATTAAGCGGTAAGTAAACAGCCCCCAAGTCATGTATGGATAAAGCTGACGGTATGGATTAATCTGTATGTATAGACTGCCACTATCTATATCATTAAGCCACTACTAAATAGTCCTATATAGCTGACCGAATAATCTTCGACTCGCATTAAGATCATTAAGCTATTAACAATCAGACTCTTACCCTTTTTATCTCCGCTTCAGAAACACGAGTCATATGAGGCGGAAGTTCCTCCTTCTCCAATTCCTAACCATTTCACATCAACATATCAGAACGAATAGGAAAAAGAACAAGAAATCTTTAATTAACATCATGTTTTTTGTTTATATCATACCAGCTCGCCAATTAATACGACATTTTCGCCACGGATTACATAAAGACCTAATGGGATGTCACAATAAAGATCACCAACGATTACTCGCTCACAAGCACCTTCAAGGACAGCATTGGCTGCACATGACCACATAACCATTTCTCAATAATCTTATTACCAAAACAACTCGATGTAGATTGAGTTTGACAACAAGCGAGAATTCCAGTTACCAAATTGATCAAAAGACCGAAGTATCCCCAATAGCTTCCTACCATCTCTTAGCAATACAAGAAGCTTCTCTGTACAAAAAAGTAAATTTGCTCATTAAAAATACCAATTACAAGCTTCATCAACCAACTCCTTAATAATCTCAATTCGTACGAAAAACTCAAACAAACTCGGAGAGAATCAATAGATTCATTTGTCAAATGAAACATAAAATGCTTTTCCAAGATTTCACCTAGATAAAAACTAATGCATTTGCTTCTCAAATTACATCTATTATCCAAATACACACAATCAGTAACTATTGATAATGTCATAAATGACACACAGACGATGCCATCTTTTTTGTAATTCAAAATATGTACTATCGGATGAAGATAAGGCTCACCATAGTTTAATCCTACATAAATATATGTTATCGGCACTGACGGTGGTAAATTCAAATGATATTTTATAAGAAAGTAACCACAGTTTATCTGTTTTTAAAAGAATAATAGCATTAAATTCTCAATCATGGCAACTATTGTTTATATAATATAGTTCCCTTACATCATTCCAAGTTTTTCCCTAGACCTAATTCACAAAGAAGACTGGTAACTTGTTACAAAGAAACTAGGGAACCCTTTACCAAACGCTTACCGGGTGAGGGCTTACCAGACTACTTACCTTACAGGCAGAGGCGGACCCACTATAATGCATACGGTGGCACGGACCACAGTTTCGTTCCTCCGTGATAGGTGCCACCGTATTAGTTTGTTGGGTGCAACCGTATATTCTATAGAATTACAATTAGAACACAAGTTTCTCTTGGTAGAGTTGGTTTGCACGGTTTTTCTCCTCTTCCAGGCGCGAGTTCGATTCCCACTTGTATTACTTTCTTGGTTTTTAGCTTTTAATTTAAGGTTTATTATGTTTCTAAAATTTTGAGATAAAAGACTCGAACCCAGGACCTCACATACTAAAAGCAAGAAACTAACCAACATATATGTTTTTGTAAAAAATATCTTCGGTTTTTATAATCAAATGGTGCCACCACTTGAAAAGATTTCTAGGTCCATCTCACCGAGAATCTTACCCGGTAAGAGACAAAGAAAGGAACATAAAATCATACTTACCGGGTGATGGTTCTTACTATTAAGCTTACCAGGTAAGATTGTTGCATACAATGCCATTTTGATGCCCAAGATTCTTACCCGATAAGGTTAGTAAGAGTAGTGACTCCTACTGTAAGCGCTTTCGTATAAGTCCCCTAAATTGGACAAAAAAAACCATAATCTGATAATACATCACCCCTATATACACAACTAAGCATATTACTATTATATCCTTCACAACACATTCCATATCTAAGGTCTAGCAATGAAATTGTTTATATACACCCGAGATATTATCAAAATTCATTCAGGACTAGAATGAACCCCAATCCATTCAACTAAACAGCATACATAACAATACAAATGAAATAATTGATTCTATTTAAATGTCATTAAAAGAATCCAGTACCTATATACATTGTTACCTAGCATCAGCAATTTCCATAGGAAAAATAAATCAAAGACATAAAAGTTTAGAGTAAAGATGAGAAACTTACTGTCAAGATAGCTTGCAAGAGAAGTAGACAGATAGATATCTTCCGGTCCCGCCCACGACATTGAACTGAAACTTTTCGGTATATGAAAAATCACCGAAAAATTCTCTGAAGAAATAACCAAATTCGCATTGGCAGTAGAAACCCTAATCTCCTACCACTAGAATACCCCTATTTTCAGCGACGAATACCACAAAATTATAAACCCTAGTCAAATCAGCGGAACTACTAAATCGATGATTGAAATCGAAAAAAGAAACTTAGAATTAACCACCAATCTTGAAATCAACACACAATCCGGAAATGAAAAACGTCAAGAACGAGTAATAACCTTTTTGTTTGTTTGTTTCAGATCTATCTATAAACCCTAAATTAACTATCCCCAAATCTGGGGGCGTTTGGAAGATATGTCGCGATGGGAGGGGGATGTAATGAGATTGCTTATTTAAAACAACATTGAACATTTTATATAGAAAATATTAAAATGTAATAAGTTGATAATTTGAAATTGCTTATACATGTAAAAATAATAATAAATTATTTTAAATCAATTAATAAATTACAAAAAAAATTACTTATCAAAAATTTCTTATTACTGCCTGTATAAACCATTTATCTTTTTCATCAAAACAGTAAAAACTTTTATTACCGATAATAGATGGCAATCTCAAACCACCCGTTCAAGCATCTCCAACAGATTTCTCTTAAAATCCTCCAAAATAAAGAACCCAAAGCCAAAATCCAAAAAAAAAATACATTCATCTTCAACAGCTTCCCTATTTTGCAGAATCCAACTTTTATTAAAATATAAAAATATTCCATTAATCTATTAAAATATTATTTCTCTTTCTACATATTTATTTTCAAAGTTTCCTATTGTTACTCTCACTTGATAATCATTTTTGGAGTGATCTTCATATTTGAAGAAAAAAACCTTCTCTCTTCAACTTTCTTCATTTTAGGGATAGCTTTGAGAAAACTGTTGGAGCAAAATATTAGCCCAAAATTTTCATTTTCACTATTTTTCCCATTTTGAGGAAGCATTGGAGATGCTCTATTATTTTGTGAACGGGGAGTCTTGGTTCGACTATTTTTATCATTATGGGCCCTTCAAGATATTAAGTTTTACATATTTACTCCCTCTACTTATAAAATGACATATAATCTTTGAATTAATTATTTCTTATTGTATTTGTTTGCAATTAATTTGAAAAAGGAATAAAACCTATAACCAATAAATACATATGAGAGTAAACTACAAATTTGGTCTCTCTGGGTTGTTGAAAATTACATTTTTCGTTTTTACGGTTGTTCATTTTATCGATCTTTTTGTCTCTGCCCAATCAAAAGCGTTTATACTTTTGGTTCATGTGGTTTTGATTGGATAAGGCCATCCGTAGCGGAGCTCGGGCTCACGCCAGGGTTCGTGCGGGTTCAAGCGGGAACGGGTACGGGGGGCTCGGGCTTTAGGGCGGGTTCCAGGCCCCGGGTTCTCCAACCCGATTGATCCCGATCAATTTTTTTTTTAATTTTTTTTATAAAATTTTGAAAATATAAACGTTGTTCAACGGCTCTTTGTTTATATTTTTTTTCAATTTAATCACACTATATATATTAACCCAAACCTCTTATTTTTTCACACCAAAATCTCTCAAATTCTCTCAAATTCAATACCTTCTTTCATTTATCTAAAATTTCATCATGAATCCAAATAAAACACCTACATCCCGTCGTAAGCGATCGGATACATCAACAATTTCCGCAACAATTTTTATTTTTTTAGCGTTTTGAATTTTGTAATTTTTATTTTTAATAAATGATATGAATTTTTATTTTTATTATTTATCTTATTTTTATTTATTAAAAAATATTTAAATATTTTTATTTTGTTAAATAATTAAATGTATAAATAAAAGAATTAAAAAAATGAGGTGGCAAGAGGGTTTGAGGGTATGGGTACTCCACTTTAGGGTAAGGAGAGGGTAAGAAGAAAAGCTGATGTGGCGCTGAGGTGGCAAGAGGGTTTGAGGGTATGGGTACGGATGACCTAACACACAAAAAAAATCAATAAAGAACAAAAATGACTCATTCAACGAATTTTTAGCGGTTGTTAGACGGAGAGACCAAATCCAGATGTTTTTACAATTTACTATGGTCATCATGTAATTTAAAAAATATACCGATGAAAAGTGTTATTTTTGACAAACCACGTGAACCAAATTTGTGGTTTACTCTCACATTATAATCATTATATTGATTTCCTTTATTTTATATTAGGTAAGTCTAATATTCAGATACAAAATCTGTAATGTTTTAAACAAATTTCAATATTTGAACCAACTTAATTTTTTTTTTTGAAAGGCAAGACAATATTATTAACCAACCAAAAGAGTTACAACCAAACCGGGCAAAGCCCAACCAAACAACAAACGAACAGGACGGACAAAACCAAATGAAGCAAAAAATCTGCCCGGATTAAGCACCCTCAAATTACCAACAGCAAGCCACATCGAGAGCTTAATCCACACAGCCACAGAAAGCCAAACAGCTCCCTTCTGGACAGCCGTTGGCTTAATAATTACATATATATCTTTGAAATAACCTATAATATGTAAAAGTTTGTTAACCAATTATAAAGATTATTTTATTAGTTACACTAATACAAATGTAGCAATATGAACGAATTAAATTAATTGGGTACGGATATTTTTTGGGAATTTAATTAAAATACCCAAAGTTTGACTTTGACATACCAAAATACCCGTTTTTTTCAACTTTTGCCAACATACCCATTTTTCCGCTATTGGTCCCGCTATCGCGGGATATGGTTCATTTTGAAACATTTGATCCCGCTATAGGGGGTGAAAGTGTAAAATTGACAATAGCGGGATCACATTTTCATTTTATACCCTATCCCGCGATTGCGGGACAAATCGCGAAAAAATGGGTATTTTGGCAAAGGTTGAAAAAATGGGTATTTTGATAAGTCAAATTCAAACTTTGGGTATTTTAATTAATTTCCCATATTTTTTTTCTACTTTTAGCGAAAATAAACTATTAACAATGATTTTTTGGATTTTGTCCCTCCTACACACGCTTTACCCAATTAGAAAGGGATATAAACGATACAGGGAGAATTTGAGAGTTGATAAACGTTTTCACAAATAATTGGAAAAAAGAGAAACGAGCTCGAAAAGAAAAACGAGCTCGAAAGAGACTCGGAACTAGACATCGGAAAAGGAGCAAGCATAAAGCACCGAATATAAAAAGACTGCGATACAAATCGAAAGCCAAGTCAGAAAATCAAAAATCAAAACAGTGGGTTGCGCTGGAAGTCACGCGGGCTAGGCCGCACCATGAGCCGCGTGACTTACTGTTTGATGCTGCTTCATCCTTGCAACTAAGAGCATCTCCAACAGCTTCCCTAAAATTTTTCCAAAATGGGGAAGCAAAAGTCAAAATCCCCAAAAAAAATTACATCCATCTCCAACAGATTCTCTATTTTGGAGAATTCTAGTTTTGAGGTATTCTCCATATTTAGAGAAAACTTTAGGGAATCTCCTACTTTCCCTATTTTGGAGAAAGTTTTGTAGAAGCTATTGGAGATGATTTTACACCCAAAATCTCCATATTCCCCATTTTCTCTAAAATGGGGAATACACGTCCACATTGCCATGCATGAAAGAATCCATAATGCATCCAAATCCTTATGCCACGTGATTCGTTATCTTGATTGTTATCATTATTATTAATTATTTTTTCCTTTTATTTATTTTATTTTGCTTTTAATTATCCTTAATTTAAGTTTAATTTTCATATTTATCTTTTTGTTAGTTTAGATTATAAATAGGATTGTTAGGTTTCATTTTTAATCAGTTAATCAATTATTCAATAAAAGTTTATCTTTAGAGAGTTTTCTCTTGAAGTTTCGAGTTTTACAATTCGTAATCTCGTTTATCAAAAGGATTTAGACGCTTGTCGATCCTTCCGCAAACCTACGCTGCGTCAATAAACCAGACACTTTTGTAAACCACGTTAGTCCTCTTGTATTTTCGAAGTTAAATAGACAAACCATTATAACCGACAAAGGATAGAAACCAAAATTGTAGTTTACTCAATTGTATATTAAATAAAATAGTAAACTACAAATTTGGTCCTTGTAGTTTGTCGGAAATAACGATTTTAGTTCCTTCAGTTTTTAAATTACAAGATCATCATTGCTGTTTGCAAAAACTTCAGAATTTGGTCCCTCCCTCTCTCCCTCTATTCTATTGGAGCTAAAAGTTATCCCAAATCCTCATTTTCCATGTTGAAGATGCTTTAAAGAGACTAAAAGTGTTTTTTCAACAAAAAGAAACTAAGGGGCCGTTTACAAAACGCTTACCCGGGTAAGTGTTTATCAAGTCACATTAGCTTATGGAATGAATATGACAAGGACTAAGAATCTTACCCAGTAAGAGCGGAAACAAGGACCGAGAGTCGAAAGCAAGAACCGAAAGTCTTACCCGGTAAGTGATTCCGACGGCTCTTACCACGGTTAGCGCTTACCGGCTAAATTATCGCATATGATGCCATTTTGGTGGACTAAAATCTTACCCAGAAAGTAAGTGATAGTATTGAATTTTATCGGTAAGCACTTATCCGGGAAAGTGATTAGGTAAACGGCCCCTAAATTTGTAGTTTACTCTAAATAAAATAACAGAAAAGTATGTGTGTTTTACATGATACCCTCCCTCAAATTACAATTTACAGCCCATGTTTTAAAACTAAGAGTAAGTTGTACAAGAAATGTGAATATCAATGTCTAATAACCTTTTCATTCAATATATAATATAATATAATATAATATAATATGAACTACTTAAATATATAACATACTGAACCCATAAACATGCATTTAAACATAGAAAAAGGAAAAATAAAAACAAAATGTCCCCCTGATTGAGATGGAATTATTGATTTCCAATCATCACTATCTCTCTCCTCTTATTTGCTAATGTGAGTGAGAAATCAAAGAACGCAGACATCAGAGGTCATCGGTTCGAGTCCGACTGATCTATTGAGGATTTTTCTGACTGTTCTTTAGGACTCCAGGGATTAGTTGAGATGCACGCAAACTGGTCTGGACATCCATAGTTAAAAAGAAAAAAAGAAGGCAAATCATACCATGCAGCTCTGAGTGTTGTTGGGAGAAGTACAAAATATGTGGGGTTCATTTGCAGAGATCCAGTTTCAGAACCCCATTAATGTTCATATCTCTAACACAATATCTGAAATTTTGAATAACAAAGTTAAAAATATAAGTACCCTTTTGATTTTGGTAAATCTAGATGGAAATAAAAAGGTTGGAAACAGTTTAGAAAAACATAATAAACTCTTAACCACAAGTTGTGGCGTACTGGTTAAGGCTCTGGGGGATGTGGTGGAATATCCATCTGCCCAAGGTTCTAATCCAGGCGTACACAACAATTGTGGCCACTGAGGTTTAATCAGGGCTGATGTCTTACAGTCATAATTTGCCAAAGGGATTAGTCGAGCATAGCCTAGGACACCCTTCCAAAAAAAACATAATAAACTCTCCCATTTTGGCTGATAAATGGACCGTTTTTATTAAACATTTACCATGGTACACGCTTACTAGGGCGAATGACCGTGTCAGAAGTTGAGACTAACGTGAGAACGGTGAGAAGTGGATCTGAACAGTTGATCACTTTTATGTAAATTCCCTCCCATGAATTGTGGTTTGGAAGGAAATTGATCGTTGCATCTCATCCTAATGTGCTTACATTTCTTATTCGGCTGTTAATAACCACTTCTCACATTAACCTCAACTTCTCTCCGGAACCTAACCCAGCTTACCGGTTCAATTACATTACCGGGTGAACATGACAAGAACCAAAAATCTTACACAGTAAGAGTGGAAATAAGGATTGAGGGTCTTACCGGTAAGTGAGCACTTACCGGGTTATAAATGCTTACCATCATCCATTTTGATGGCAAAGAATGTTATCCCGTAAGATAAGTGAGGATGATAACTTTTGCCGGTAAGCGTTCGATAAACTCCCCCAAATTTCTGATTTTTTTTGAAATATATAAACCACTAAACTTTCTTATTTCTTATTTTGAATGATTATATCCCTGAACATTTTCTATAATAAATAAACCATTAAACTTTTAGAAATTGATTACCTACATTTTTTAACCCAAAAAAGCTTTTTGTAACCGGCTATAAATGTTTTAAAGTAAAAAAAAAAATCTAAATCAAATTTACCGTCCCCAGACTATTATTAAACTTACATTCAGAATCGGTTTTCACCCATTTACACCCATCATTTGCATCTTCATCATCCTTTTTATCTGTTGCTTTTCCTTTCCCTTTCTTCGCTTCGATTAATTTCTTGGCAGATGATGCTCGAGAAGAATTCTGAGGGTTGATCTTATTCTTAAGCATTGCCCTTAATAGCTGCACTTAACAGAATATTAATTTACTCAAAACATATTCACCAATGAATAAACTGTGTCCTCTTCTGGAAAAGATTACGAAAAATAGGGTCAGGTTTAGGAAAAAGCCACACAAAAATAGAAAACCGAGAAACACTGTAATAACCATTCATTTCTCCAACATGCACACGTGCATAAAAGTCATTTGCCCGGTATGCACATGTGCATAGAAACCAGAAAACATTTTAAATTATCTTTATTCACATGTGCATACCAGGCGAGACAAAGGAATAATTATCATGGTGTTACTCAGTTTTCCATTTTTTGTTGCTTTCCCGTAAACCCGAGTCACGAAAAATAATTAACTTTACCCTCTCCATGCGGGATTCCGGGAGCCGATCTTGCAAGCTAGGAATCGGTGGGAGACCGCTACTACATACAAACATTTTCTTCAAGAGGAAGGAAATCGATTTTTTCCCGATTGCTTTCTTACTATTATCCATGCAAATATCTTTGCATCTTCCAAGAATCACTCGGATTGTGCGATCGATATCTTCATCTTTATCATCAGGATTGCTGATAACGGTGGTTGAAAGTCTACGATCAACTTCTAAGCTCGATGGGCAATTAAGGAATCTATCCAATGGGAGATCAGCAGTGATTTCTCCTTGTTTATTAGCAGCAGGTTTCTTGGACAAGAGTTTCGTTAACTCTTTCTGTAGTTTTCCGATCTCTTCAGGCGTGAATTCCGACAGATCTGGAGAGGAGGATGCCGTACCGTTGGCATCTTGGATCTCTTCGTTTTCTCTTGGTAGATCGTTGTTTCCAAAAGTTCCTATTGCCAGCAACCGATGAGGCCAATCGCTGAATTCTTCTTTCCGATGTTCTTGGTTCGTGTGATCTAAACAATTGATATGCATATAGATTATTTCTTGTTCAACATGACTTAAAAAACAAGGTCCATTTTTGTTAACATTTTTGGATGCTCAAGTACAGACAGTTAACTGATCCCATGGCAAGTTGCCACTGTAACCCTAACTCCCTAAGAGCATCTCTAACCCAACCACTAAAGAAATAACACTGAAAACACTAAAAAATCAACTCCAACCACACACTAAAACAATAAAAACCATCTTTAATATTATAATAATGATAAGCATTTTAATATATTAAACTTTTGATTAAATTTATAGGTATATAATTTCAAAAACCTAATATTATATTAATATATATTTTTAGAGGCTTACTTTATTCGTCTCAAAATATAGAGATCTACTTTATTGATCTCTATTTTTTAGTGTTGGAGATGAAAAAATCACTATTTTTGTGTTTTTAGTGTTGGGTTGAAGATGGTCTAAGAAAAACGACCACAAGCGCATATGTAGATGGCAGGATTAAGAAGAAACTTGTTTTCATAATCTTCAAAACCCAAATGAAGAAATTTCATCTTGAATTTTAGATACATAATTTGGAGAGATAAGAAAAAGGTTTCGTAAACTAATACTTAGTTGAATGTTGATCAATTCTATAAGATATCAGAAACCCATTTTCCTGCCTGTTTTTCAGGGCCCTAGGATTAGATGAGGTGCGTGCAAGTTGATCCAGACACCCACCCATGGTTAACCATAAGAAACCCCATTTTCTCCGATTTTAAATGATATATTATATAGCATGTATTTTACCTACATACATATATGCACATAAAGATTAAACGTTCCTAACAAGGACATGTTCTTCTTGTACGGGCCGGGGGACAAACTCTCCGAGTTCTGTTTTTCTTTAACGAAAAATTAAGACAGTTGATGTTGCTTCTATGATGTTAGATTGGATCTAGCCATTAGGAAGTATTTTACGTAATGGTTATCCATCGCGTTACTTTTGCTTCGATAAATAAATAAACTTAAGACCTCAACAACAACAAACCAAAGATGACCATCTTATTGATCTGTTTCTACATAAGAACTGAACAAATTCCATCATACAGAAATAGAAAGGGTGGTACATACGAGTAGCAGAAGCGGTTGTATTCGAGTTTTTATGCCCTTGTCCACCACTAAATTTACTTTGCATCCAATTGAAAAACTGCAGACAAAAAACTTAACTTTATAAGAAACCATATGTAGTAAATCATGTACAAAAGCCGCGACAAAACGCATCATGTTACCTTCATTTCGATAAGAGAAGGGCGGCAGGTGGTGGTGGTGGTGGTGGTGGTTATTAGATGAAGTATTGGAAGCAGATCCTAGAAGCCAATGAGAGTTTGGAGTTTAGAATGAATAGATATAAGAAAGAAAGAGAAGGAGGAACACAAGAATCTACTAATGTACATGTTATAAAACACAGGTAGCTAGCACATGATATAAATTTCTGCTTAAAACCACCCAGTAGGCTTAACACCTGATTGGTACAAGCAACCAAAAAAACACCAATTTGGCAACTCTCATTCACCACTATTCATTTGTGAATTAAATCATTCCATTGTATAATGATATTTCCCCAGTATTCCATGCATAAAGAAATACTCTTAATATAATAATCCTTTCATGTTTCCTTGTAATAATACATGCCCAACAATGTCTAGTGAACCATGTTCAAGATGCACACGTAGCACCATTTCACACCATTGGATCCATCTTGGCACCAAACCCGACATTAGATTTTCTTTTTCTTCATTTATTATTTGTTCAAAAATAAAAAAAAAGTCCCTCAAAATCGACAAAAAAACCCCTTGAAATCAACCAAAAAACTTTATAAATCTCTCGAAACGGTGGAATTACGCTAAAAACACATTGGTCGACTTGACAGACCTTTAATCTACATTGGTCGTCAATGGTCTATGACTAGTCACACTAATACCTCTTTTTTCTCTTTCCAACGAAAACCAAAAACATCTTGATTTATTTTTCTCACATACGTTCGATTTTCCTCTACTTTCAGAGAGTATTCATTATAACGGTAAACCATGTTATTTTGCCAACATCATACAACCAACAAAACGAAAGAGCCCAAAAATGATAAGATGACGCTCTTTCCTCGCCTTTTTTGGTGTGTGATCGTTGATATTTCATGAACGAGAGAGTGACCCGTTGTTATTTCCATAAAATTTAACGGGTTAATTTCTTGGTCCAACCGTCACAGTGAATGTACGTTCTATTCCGTTGTGACGCCCCAATGCCAACTCGATCTCTGCTAGATAAATATAAAAGAACTCATGATCAATAGTGAAAAAAGGCCTTGCGACAACAATCAAATTACAAAAGGCATCAAAGATTCGGAAAATGTCAATGTCTACCAGCTCAATCATGTTGTGATATCTATCCTTTCCTTGAATCTGCCAATAATTAGAATACAAGATATAACTGTTGCATTCATCTAATGACAAATAGACAATGTACCTTCAACACGTGTATGGCTGGGATAACTTTTATTGCATTAGTTATAATACTAAACTTCTAACTAATATATATCCATGGTGATTTATGGGCCGAATGATTATCCGAACCCTTGATTGATCACTTTTAATCAAATGTCCTCCCATGAATTGCACCTTAGAAGGGAATTGATTCGGTGCATCCATTTCTCATCCAACGGTTGATAACCACTTCTCACGTTAACCTCAACTTTTTATGGACATATCTAAGAATAAAATTTGAATTCATAAACCGTATTGATGCTAAACCAAACATATGATCCCCCAGTATATTCATATGTTAACCGATTCTCTACCCCCACTGACTAGATCGGTTGCTTCCGTGAAGATCACCTAATTGTGCAAAGTGTGAGCGAAGGAAAGACAAACCAAGAACAAAAAAGGAAATAGGTACATTATGACATAGAAAAGCACCCTAAGAAAGTGTTCACAGTGTGTTCATCTTGTGTGCACATTTAATTGTGTGTGTATGTCACGTATCCCTCCAACTATCATATGACTAAAGTATCCTAGCGAAATTGACTCAAATAGTCATTCTACATCCCTAAATTGGTCTCCTAGTCCTTCCTCTCCCAATTTTACCAAAAATGTCACTACATCCGCAATTATCAGGTCCTTAATTTGCCGACCTAGCTAAAAGACACAAAAAACTGAATCTGATCAATTTTTTATTGCGGATCTAGATCCGTAACTTTTTTTAAGGAAAATTTACCAGATGTTTTTTTATGTCTTTTAGCTAGATCCACAAATTACGGAGCTTGCGGAGTTTGTGACATTTGAATCAACTACCCAGTATCCTAGATTCCTATATCCTCTCATGTCCCATCCTCAACCTCTCTAACTCCTTTCTTTCCATCCACAATATTTTTCAGTGTATGCAAAAAAATTAATATAAAAATCATGTCCTTGTCTAAGATGTCATCTTCATCCTTAGACCATTTCCAATGGGGTCACTAAATATTACACTAAACACTAAATTTGGTGTAAATGACACTATTCACATCTCCAATGGGGTCTCTATTTTTCACACTAAATTTAGTGTAATGAATAGTATTACACTATATTTGGTGTAACATTATTCATTTGCACTACTTTTCATATCACTTTTAAAAAATAGTGTTACCCATCGGAGAATATTACTACTAACACTACTTTTTACACTATTTTTGAAATTTAGTGGAAAATATAGTGGGACCCATTGTCAATCAGGTTGTAGCGCAGTGGTTGATCGTCCTGGATGATGTGGTGGAATGTCCCATCTACCCAGTGTTCGATTCCAGACGTCCTCAACATTGATAAGACATCTTTAAGTTTCAAAATTGTCAGGGATTAGTTCGGTCTGTGCCTGGGATACCCTTTCCAAAAAAAAAATAGTGGGACCCATTGGAGATGCCTTTAGTTGTTCATCCTACATCCTTCTCGACCTGTCCCCATAACTTATTGATCATCAGATTTGAGTTGTGACCACTTAGACGAGCTAAGTTGGGGAATTCCACTCCATGTTTGCATTCAATTACAACTTCTCAAAAATATATAAATGCCCAGTATGGTTATATTCAAAGTTATTGAAAAAGTGGAAAAAAATTACATTTAACGAAAAACATGACATCCATAGTAATGAACAACAAAATTAATTTAACAGAATCTTGTGAGTTAGTTCAACTGGCAATAAGTTCGGGCCTTTGAGGATCCTCCTCAGGGATCACCAGTTCAAGTCCTGCAAAGCCACTAGGGATTTTCCTGACTGGCTGAGATTAGTTGAGGTGCACGGAAGCTGGCCCAAATGTTGATGGGTTAGCTCATGGGTAACAAGGCTTGCGCCTTCAAAACTCCCCGTAGGTCACCAATTCAAGCCCCTCCAATGCCACTGAGGATTTTTCAAGATTAATCGAGATTTGTGCAAGTGGCTCCGGACACAGACAATCAACAAAAAAAAAATTTAATTTCAAACGCAATGAAAATACTAAATTGAAAAGTTTAAAGAAACTACTTTCTTTTCAATGGCATAAAGTTTAATGTGTAGTAATTATCAGTTACAATATAGATTTATCATTTATGAAAAAACTATGCATATGGCGTGTAGCTTAGTTGGCAATGGGACGGAGAGACTTGCCCATTAACTAACAGGTCCTGGGTTCGAGCCCAGGCCTCCCGTTAGCCACAGCCGCTGGGTGAGCCTCAAAATGCCCCCTCATACGGATGCCCGAGTAGGCAGGGTCAGGTATGGAACTGGTGGGGTATCAACCTTTTGCCCAATTTATGAAAAAACTATGAATCCAAAGTCAAATGTTTGTTTATACAATACTAAAAGATCGCATGTTCCTAAAATATGTAATTAATAGGGACGGGACCATATTAAGCAAAGCCGGAATTGTGTGTTAACAAGAGTTGATACGTATCCTTAACAAACAACCATGATCGTGCTATCTCCGACCAACACGTGGACCAACAGCTCCGAATCCCGTAAAAGAAAATGGTCTCCTACTAGTAACAGCGTCTGATATATTTTAAAGTAAAGCCAAAAAGATTTGATGTACTTCTATAATAATTTTAATTATATAAAAACATATCAAATTCTTTTAATTTTAATTAAATTAAATAGCATCAATACTTAGGGGTCGTTTACCTAATCATTTACCTGGGTAAGTGCTTACCGGTAAAATTCAATAATATCATTTACTTCCTTTGTAAGATTTTAGTCCACCAAAATGGCATCGTATGCAACAATTTAGCTGGTAAGCGCTAACCGTGGTAAGAGTCCTCGCACTCACTTACCGAGTAAGACTCTTGGTCGTTGCTTTCGGCTCTCGGTCATTGCTTCCGCTCTTACCGTGTAAGATTCTAGTCCTTGCCATATTCATCCGGTAAGCTAATGTGACTTGGTAAGCACTTACCCGAATAAGCGTTTTTTAAACGACCCCTTGGCTTGGAGCAAAAAAAGAAGAATTCGATGTGCAAAGATAACAATTGCCTTATGTAGGTGACTTATAAATACCTTGGTCAAAAAATGATGGTTAAATTATACAAAAATACAATAACATTTATATCAGATTTTCATCTAAGGTGTATCTTTGTTATGTTGGATATAGTGTCCAGAGTCTTTAACTATTGGTAATATTTCTAATAATAGCAGGGTCCTTTTGGGTTGCCCTTAAGACCCAAAATAAACAATCAAAAGAATAAAAAGGAGTTAAAGCAATTAGTTCAATTGATGATAAGCAGCAATATAATTAATTAGATTAATTATATAAAAGTGCAGAGACTAATTGGTTAAAATAGTTTTAACAAACTTATCGGTTCAAGGGGGCTAAGTGTAAAATAGAGGGTTATAAATAAACTGCTAGGGGTTAAACCCTAATGAGTTTTTTCATCTCTCTTGGAGCCGTCGATCTCCCCTCTCCCTCTCCTAAAATCGTAAACCCTAATTTAGGGTTTATTGATTAAGCATCTTCTTGTTGTTGGTATTTTGGTGTTCTTAACTGTGAGCCACTAGAGGGATTCATACTATTGGTCATTGACATCCAAGAAGCGAGATCAAAGGTTTGATTCATCATTGTGGTTTTCGACAATCGCAATAAACAAGTAAGTGTTTTGATTCAATCTTTTGTAGTTAATTATCTAGAACGCATGTATTCATATAGGTTGATAGTTTGTATAACCATTTGTTGGTGCAAGTGTACCACATCTCTATATATTTTATATATTTATTTTGATGATTACAAACACACCACATTATTGTTTGTCTAACAATTTAATCCAAGTGTGCAGTTGTTGAAGAACACGAAGATTTAATCTGAAGGGTTCAAGACGGAAGTGTTTACGTCGTCATTATTGTTTATAACTAATAATGATAAACACCCTAAAATAATATACCACTTGGATATTTCTAAAAACCCAACAATTAATTTTAATAAGGTTTTGAGAAGATCCAGCAAGATTTGGGTGCTGTCCTGGAAGCTGACTTTTCCTGACGGCGGTATACCGCGGCGGTACAGCCGGTATACCGCGGGTACACTTTGCCGGTATACCGCGGGTGTTCAGCCGGTATACCGCGGCAGTCCGTGTGCATCTCTGATTGGTTGAAGTGGCTTTTCCTGACGGCGGTATACCGCGAGTCCCAGCCGGTATACCGCGGGTACTTTTTCCTGCCAACTTTGCATGTAGCCGTTGGTGTGTCAGCACACTTTTCTGACGGCGGTATACCGCATGCTTTTGGCGGTATACCGCGGATGCACAAAGCCGTTGGAGCTTCCTGATATATATACATGCATGCTGGAGAAGAGAAGGTAGACCTAAGACAAACACAACAGCAACAACAAACAGCAACTCCATCAGCTCTCTCTCTCATTATTTAATATATATATATTATAAAAACTTTTTTTTATAAAATATCCAAGTGAGATATTATACAAGAGTGATTACCCATTGTGAGTTATACTCCTCTTGTAAGTATTTGAATAACGGGTGTGTGATCCTGTATATCTCGATAAGCTAAAGCTTGAGAGCCGTTTACTTTGCTCTGTATTTGGTTTGTATTCTACCGTAAAGAATACATTTATTGGATCGTGTCGGGAAGTGTCTCGGCTGCTGGTTTATCACAGTTGGTGGTAAATCAGTAAATCTCCGTGTCAAGTATCTCTATCCTTTATCTCTTTATTTATTCCGCTGTGCATTTTAATTATATCTGTTTATATAATTGTTGTATATTTATTATTTGTATACTCTGATTTATTTATACTGTTTCTATACTGTATTATTTTTAAAAGGATTTTTGAAAGTAAAAGATTTATATACAACCTTACCCCCCCTAGGTTGTCCAACACCATTGATGATAAAAATTAAAATATGCTTCCATTGCCTATATCATGTGGTTGTATGTGTACTCAAAACCTTACATGTTATTGATTCAAAACATTTTTAACAAGTATGTTATAGTTTAAAAAAAATATAATATCAAAAATTAAAATCTCTTAAAAAAATTACATCCAACTCTAACAACTACTATATTTTAACAATTTTAGCAACTATATAGAATTTTTTATATTTATCTAAACTTAGAGGTTTTCATTTTTTTTCCTGTTTTACCCAATAATATAATATAGTTGTTTGAACACAAAAATCCCTTAAATTACTAAAATTTCTATTATAATATAGATGTTAGAGATTATTCCCATCCTTAGAAGAGAGATGATATCCATGAATTGAAATTGTACTTCTATCGTCCCAAAGTATCAACAATATTTTTAGTTAGAGAAACAAATTAAAAAATGTTACAAGAAAATATTAAAAACTATATTGATAAATAGACCATAAATATGATGGTGGACAAAAAAACATAAATATAATGTAAAATTACAATAATAGAGTGAGATTGCATATTAGACAAATTACTTGTATGTTTATGAACATCCCATACAAATGAACCACAAGGGTTGTGGCGTACTGGTTAAGATTTTAGAGGATGTGGTGGAATATCTCATTTACCCAAGGTTCGAATCCAGTACATAACTTATGGCCAATGAGGTTTAATCAGGGCTTGGTATAGGCATAGCTTAGGACACCCTTCAAAAAAAACATACCATACAAATGAGTTATTATTAAGACGTTCCTTATTTTTTCATTTTCTTTACAGTTTTTCTATAAACCTAACCCTACAATAATATATATATATATATATATATATATCTGAACCGTCGCTAAAATAGACAATAGCATTTCTCAAAATTTCATATTATGTCATAACTCATTATTAAAATAAACACAACAAATGTTACGAAAGAATATGATCATGTATATAGACCAAAACAACAAATACTCAACTTTGCTAACTCTTGGAAATTAAATTTTTATAATTAACCATTGTTTTATGTTGAAATCGAAAGAGTTTTAAAATTTATGGGCTTTTGTATTAATTTATTTGGGGTGACTTAACAAGGACAAGTGAGAGTCCGGGCTTATTCCATATGGTCATTCTAGCTTAATGATTTAACGATAAAGGCGTAAAAAACTCATATATGACATAAACAACCCATACCATTATAAACTTACTAAGATATAAGTAAACAACCCAAAATATTTCTCCAAATTCAGGCCTCAATGACTTTATCACCATACCAACATAAGAGTGTGTTTGGTACACTGAACATGACATAACTAAACATGTATCATTGTTCCAAGTTTGGCATGACTTTTATGTGGAACAATCATGAACAAAATAGAACAGGCATGTTCCAACAAGTTGAAACAAATTTATGTTTTACAAATATAACCTCAAAATAAAATTCAATTCTCTTCTAGCCCATCAAATACGTCTTTTTTTTATACTTTATTCATTCTTTAAATTTTATTTATTGTATTTTATGCTCTTTAAACTTTAACTTTATTGTCCTCAAAATATTATTTTTATATAGTTTCTATATTTTGATTAATTTATGTAGATAATTAAATATTAATAGCAAAAAATATAAAAAAAAGTTAGAAAATAAAAATTAGAAACTACATAAACTTTTTTTGTTCGTGTCACTTTAATTTTCATGAAGCAAAACTTTTTAGAAATTTATTTTGTTGTGAAAAATATTTATTTCATTATAATTTAATAAATTACATAATTAATCAAAATTATTAGAGAAAACATAATTAATCATTATAATTTATTTTGTTCTATCCAAATCTGTCTTACCAAACATTAAACAGA
Source organism: Saussurea involucrata (assembly GCA_033807775.1). Classification (NCBI taxonomy): domain Eukaryota; kingdom Viridiplantae; phylum Streptophyta; class Magnoliopsida; order Asterales; family Asteraceae; genus Saussurea; species Saussurea involucrata. The sequence goes on along the minus strand of CM066318.1, from coordinate 125,364,397 downwards.
TATTATATTATGTCATGTTCTATCCAAATACCAAATCCACCAAAAGATTATGTCAATAAACATGGAAAAAGTAATACGTTGGGGTGGGTATATGAACACTACTACTACTACTACTACTACCCACTACATCCGCTTGCTTAACATTTTCCTAAGGCTTCTATTTTCATTCCTCGAGATGTATGTTAAAGGAACCGAAGCACTGCCATCAAGAAAGAGACTTGTAAATATTTTTTTTACAGCTAGCAAGGGAAATAAAGCCATGTGAGGGAGGGATACAACCACGAGAGATCTTGGGTCAATAAATACGGCCTTACAAATCGGCATCGGTTCATCAAGTTTTCCATATTAGGAAGGTTTATCATTCTTTGCTTGAAACAAATGAGGAAGTATTATCATGTGGACCTCTATCATCCATAAAGTGGCCATCATTAGACATCGGTAATAAGGCCGCTATAAAAAATACAACCACTATGCTAATATATATATATATATATATATATATATATAACATAATACTTTTAATATATAATACATGACGGAGGAGGTTTAGAGGAAAATCTCAAAAAAACGGAAAACTGAAAAACACCACCCGGGTAGCCATTCATCTCGACGGTAGGTAAATTATGTTGTTTTTTTTTGTTTTTATGCACAAATGCATTATGCACGTGTGCATGCTACAAATTACTTGCATGCACAAGTGCATACCGTCCAGATGAAGGGCTACCAGAGTGTTCTTCAGATTTCCGATTTTTTGAGGTTTTCCCCTGAACCTGACCCTATAATACATACCGCATATTAAAAAAGATAACTTGACCCACTACCACCACTAAATAGGGGAGCTTTTACCGTTCACTTTCCTTAACGCACTAGAGACTAGAGAGACCATGTCATCAGTTTTCGGTAATAAGTTCGTAGTCGATGGTAGGGGTGGAGCTATTAAGCCTCGAATAGGGCACATGCCCACTCAACTTATTTACGCAAGTAAAAGAAAAGTTCAGATATGGAATATGCATCCGCTAAACTTTGAAAGGTGCTCTAGGATATTTGAAATACAAAAGATATCAACCGGAAAAGTATCTCCGAATCAACCAAAAAGCAGATTAAGTTTTACGAAATCGATTAAAAAACTTAAAAATTCCTTGCAACAGTGAAATTCGGCTAAAAACACATCAGACGACTTTGCGGGCCGTTGATCCACCTTAAAGGTGCAACCGCTCACCAAAAATCTTGGTCCGCCATTGGTTGATGAACATAAGAATACTCTCGTATTATCCTTTGTTAGTGCATAGCGACGGATAAGGCCATTATAATGAACTTTATCCATTATTTGGTCCTCATTAGGTTTAGGTTCAACCTTAATATTTGTATTAATTTCCCAAAAAAGAAGCGGAGGCAACAGTAGCTGCCAAATCTCCTACTGGTACATGGACAAGTGACAACAAAAGCAATAAAAATGCAATATAGAATTTTATTTTCAAAGCCACACATTCGACTCGCTAACTAATGTTTCAAAATTTAATGTTGGTTGGTTCATTTAACTTATATAAACCGACACCCTAAGACTCCCATTAAGAGACAAATGGAACCTCCCGCAACAAATAACCCCTCCCAAAAATACCCGCTCCCTTCATTTATTTGGGGCTATTTGTCAAGTTCTTTAGAGAGTTGTCTCGTGCCCCTGGGTATTCTCTACCTACCCAACTGTATCAGTTTCGGTTGATACAGGTACCCTTTTGTTGAAGGTCGTTAGAGTTTTTACTGGGAGTATGGCAAGGGTTACTTCAGCACCATAGCGCCTGGTACTCAAACATGGGGTTACTATGCACTATGCTGATAAAGTTCTCTATGACAACAAAAAGAAACACGTAACATGTGATACTCTAACATACCCCCTTCAAGAGATGTTGAAGGCAAGATGGGCACAAATTGCCCGAAATGTCGAATTCCTAAAATGGTAGATATTGGCTCTAATACCATGTGAGAATGTGGAACTCTAACACACCCCCTCCAAAGGAGGCTAGACAAGCAAAAATTGTCCTAGAGTGTCGAATCCCTATAAATGGTAGACCTAGGCTCTGATACAATGCGAGAATATTTGAAACCCCATCAGATTACTCTTCAAAAGAGCCCTCGAAGGGGATTCCAACATAAACAGAGGTGAAGATTGTGCTGAACGGGTTCTCCATACCCGAAAGGTAATATTACCACGTATTAGTTCTAGATGTCATCAGATTATTTTTAAGATAGAAATTGAAAGCAAGTCTACTTGCCCAATATCAGATGCAACTTATGAAATCCCCCAATTACTATTCATGAAAATTTCCTAGCTAAAACATATGTAGGGCTATTGACAGCTTATGCTTTTACCATAAATATTTCCTGCTCAGAATTTAGTGTTGCTTCAAAGTAGCTCATCCTTTTGTTGCATACAGTATCACGAAGTTCCACATAAGGTACACCAAAAAGTACATAACGATGTAAATAAGCCACTTTTTATATCATTAAGCTACTACCAAACAGCCATGTATAGCTGACTGAATGAGATGTGAGTCTCATTAAGCTCATTAAGTTGATAACAAACTTGGCTTGAGATTTTAGTTTCACCCCCAATAAAAGGCCATGTTGGTTTTAACAAGTTTCTAAAAAGATTATATTCATATTCAAAGTTCACTTTATAATTTTTTTTTTCTTCACGTTCTTCTCAAAGCCAACCAACAAGAGGATTCACTGCAAGTTGATACAAGACCTGATATAGAAACCCGAAGTGAAAATAACAGTCGGTCAGTGACAGATTACTCAGTGATACAAGGCTGTGTTTTCGGGTTATTTTTTTGGAGAGAAAATGAGTGATTTGAAAGAAAATGAAAAGAAGCCAAATAAATCCGTGTTCTTGATTGATTGATTTATTTATTTTGAGAGAAGAGAAAAGGAATCGGATTTTGGATGATTTTCTCTCCAAGACTTTGCTTCCAAATGTAGGAAGTTTTGGAGAAGAGGAGAAAAAGAAAACTGTATAATTTTGTAATAACCATATTACACCCGACTTAATATTCACGTCTCATTCCTGTCTCACCAATTAAATAAAGACACATCGGTATTTTGATCTAAAGTACATTTTTAGTTAATATTTTTATTCTCTTTATTAAAATGTTGATGTGTCATTACATGATTAGTGGACATGTAGGAAACAAGAAGTATTGGGAGTGGATTTTTATTCACCAACGTAAACCAACCTTTAATGTGTAGCAATTATTTGCACGTGAAGGGTACGACGAATGATCGCGTGAGAATAGGAGTTAAGGTGAGAAGTGTAAGAAGGGATTTGGACCCTTTGATCACTTTTGATCTCAAAATAACCCATGAATTGCGGTTTAGAAAAAAATTAATCTAATGATTTTCATTAGTGTTGATCTAGTGGTTCTCTTCATTTAGAATTGATCCAAGGGTGGGGATCCCTCTTACCCTTCTCATGATAACTCTCATTCTCAACCACAAGGGTTGTGGCGTACTGGTTAAGGCCCTGGGGGATGTAGTGGAATATCCCATCTGCCCAGAGTTCTAATCCAGGCGTACACAACAATTGTGGCCACTGAGATTTAATCAGGACTGATGTCTTACAGTCATAATTTGCCAAAGGATTCGTCTAGGCATAGCCTAGGACACCCTTCCCAAAAAAAAACTATCATTCTCACCGGAACCCAGCCCTAGAGTTATCGTGACAAGGGTAAGAAGGGATCTCCACCCTTGGATGAATCCTAATTGCAAAGAACCACTAGATCAACACTAATGAGAAGGATTAGATCAATTCTCTTCTAAAGTGCAATTTCATGGGTTGTTTTGAGATTAAAAGTGATCTAAGGGTCCAAATCCCTTCATACTCTTCTCACCTTAACTCATGTTCTCACATGAACATTCGTCACAGAGTATACCTATAAAATAGCCGGTTTTTTTCTCTCAATTTCTAGAACACAAAAAAATTAAAGAGTAAATTACGTTTTCATTCCTATGGTTTGTTAATAATTGTGATTTCATCCTTGTGGTTTAGAAATTGCAGTTTTTCGCATATGATTTGTAATTCGCTGTTATTTTCACCTTATGGTTTACAATTAATTGTTGTTTTAGTCCCTGTGGTTTACAATTCTTTACTATTTGGGACCTTTGTACTTAAAGGTAGGAAATAGTCCGAAAACGAAAATAGCAATTAATTGCAAACCATAGGGACGAAAATAGAAATTATTAGCAAACCATTGAGACAAAAATCGTAATTTACTCAAAATTAAAACATACACTTTTAGGAAGAAAAGGGCTTATTACGTGTAATATTTGAAGCCCACAAGTCTATGTATCAATTTAGTGAATTGGACTTTCATAGACACCTTCTCCTATTGGACTTTTGTAGAGACATTCCTCTAGATGCACAACTGTCTCCACCTCATTGAAATAATATGATATTGTTTCACAATTCTTAGACCATCTCCGATGAACTCTTTATTTTACTCTCTATCTTTATTTTACTCTCTATATCCTATCCAATGGACTCTCTAAAATAGAGAATTGAATAGTAACTCTCTATATATAGAGAGTTACTATTCACTACTCTCTATTTTTTTCCTAACTTTTGATAATTACAAAATGATCCTTCTATTTTTTAAATTCTTGTATTTTTATTTTATTCGTTGTCTAATACCAATTTTAATAAACTAGAATTATATTTATCTTTAAGTTTTAAATTAATTTAAATTTATCCAACTAATAAATATAAGGGTGCAATTTATAAAGTTAATAAATATATAAGGATATTATTAAAAATATATGTAATCAAAATAAAAAAGAATATACTTGAAATATTCTATTTTAGAGAGTAAAATAGAGTGGAGATGCCCTTACTATGGGTGGGCCAGGCACAACTTATTATCACCATAACTAATCCAAAGCACGTGCTCCAATCATCTTGAAGGAACTTAAATGTCCACTAAAACAGATCTAAAAGAACCAAGCCAAATGCAGATTCTATAATCACTTTACCTTGCACTATTGTCTATTGATTAGATATAATAATAATAGTACTAAAAATAATAGAAAAGTAACATGCAAGCTGAAAGCCAATCCCACAGATGTAGTCCCCATGGTTCAACACAAAGTACTAGGAAAGTAAAAGATACTTCCAGATGTTTCAGATAAAAAATATGAATAATGGTAATATCAAATTTGCTAAACTAAAATGTTTCAACCTCTAATTGGCAATGTACTAAGGGGTTGTTTGGTTCAGACAGGAGAATGAAAATGACAGGGTTTAACTCGGAATGAAAATTTCGGCTTATGGGGAATGGACCCATTATATTATATAAAACCAAACAGATTCTTTTATTATCAAACCCATTAATTACTGCTTAATACCTCTGAACCAAACAACACCTAAGTCACAATCAATCAACCTTGGGGACAACATAGAAGCAGGGCTGAGGGGTCGTTTACCAAACGCTTACCCAGGTAAGCATTTACCAAGTCACATTACCTTAAACGAATGAATATGGCAAGGACCAAGAATCTTACCCGGTAAGTGAGGGCGACGACTCTTGCCACGGTTAGCGCTTACCAGGTAAATTGTTGCATATGATACCATTTTGGTGGACTAAAATCTTACCCGGTTGTAAGCCATAGTGTTGAACTTTGCCGGTAAGCACTTACCCGGGTAAGGTTTTGGTAAACGGCCCCTAACTTGCTTTTTGCATATTAAGCTGTTAGATTTATGTAACCAGAACCTATAGTACAGAGAGAAGCAGCAGTCCAGTTCATATACTCAACAAGAAAGTTTAAAGATAAGAATAAGTACTTTGAATTGGTAATACCTGACGACATGAAAGCCTTGCTGCTAACTCATGTGAATCTGGACCATGAACATGATTCTGGTATAAATCCAGCCACAGATGGCTCTGATGCAATAAATACACATAAGTCATGGGGGAATAAATAGCGCTGATGCAATAAATACACACAAGTCATGGAAGAATAAAGAACGAAAAGGGTCAGGGGTTATATCATTTGGTAGCCCTTTAAGAAGTAAAGAACGAAAGCGATCAGTTTCAAGAGAGTGGGCATACAAATGAACAGAAGAGGTGCATGAAAACTACTTAATTCCATTTTGTTTTGATCTCTCCTTCTCTCCTACCTTTTAACTACATATAAAACTAGGTAATATGGAAAAGGGTGTTCTTTCAAATTCATAGTATGTTGCATCCTATCATCATGTTAGTACAATATACTATAAACCAGTGTCCATTAGACTAATTAAAGTACCTTAAAGTTAGAATGTCCATGATGGAAATCCTAATATTATAGCCCAACCCAAATCAAGCCCAAAAGTGTTGCAAGTATATTCTAGAAGGGGCAGAAGGGCAAATGAGGAAAGTGGCTGAGAATTCTGTTGGAGGTGAGAGAATGGAAATAAAAGGAGGGGAATAGGTGCATGGGAGGGCATGGAGAGAAATAACCAATTTTCTGTTTGGCTCTTAGCTTGTTAGCTCTGAGAGAGGGAGAGTTCCCTGGATAGTTACGATTGTTTTCTTCCCAAGTTATTTTGCAATTCAATCAAGTCTCCCTTCATTCCTTTCACTGTTAGAATTATCATAATCTGCCATTATTTTCTGTTCTGCATCATTGGTCCGACCTACCGGATCCTGCCGCTTTCTTCTTTCTTCTTCATCCATGGAAACCCGTTCTCAACAAAACCGGCTGGATCAACATGAGGAGCAACTTCAGAGGCTTCAAACCGATGTTCTGGAGATCAAATCTGCAATTCAAAACTGGGAATCAGATCGTGCGGAGGAGGAGGAATTTCGCAAAATCGTGATGTCCTGGGTCAAGCAACAAGGTAAACAGACTAACTCTGATAACGGGGGACCGTCGGGAGTTTCTGGTGGGTCGCACAGTCCCTTGACACCTCCGGGAGGCGGTATTCCGATAAACCAAGGAGGTGGTTCTGCAATTCCGCTTCAGGGAAGTGGTATTCCGTACACACCGGGAGGCAGTTCTATGAATTCAGGATTGCAGTTGGGTTCTCTCCAATCAGTTCCTTGTGCTGCAAAGAAGATTACGCTTTCGGAATTCTGGGGATTCGATCCACAAGGATGGATTCAAAAAGCAAATCTGTTTTTTGAAATCAATGGTACCAATCCTCCCTTACGTATTCGATTAGCACAAATGAGTATGACTGGTGTTGCCCAACACTGGTTTACTATTGTTAACCAGGTTTATGATTCGATAACTTGGGAGCAATTTCAAATTGAACTGTTACAACGTTTTAGTGGGTTGGAAATCCAAAACCCCTATGAACAACTCGCAACGATCAAACAGGGGGAATCGATTTTGGATTATATTGATGATTTTGAATATCTGCTATCGCTTGTGCCCAAACTTCCAGAATCGCAGTCACTGGGATATTTTGTTGCCGGCTTGAGGGATGAGGTCAAACGTTGGGTGCGCTTACATCGTCCCAATTCTCGCTTGGATGCTATGTATCTAGCGAAGGATGTGGAAGGGATGCTCAACCCTTCGTCGTTGAACAATTCCCTATCACGTTTTCGATATCAACATGGGCCTGGAATTGGGTTTTCTAATGAAGGTAGGCCCAGTGTGGGAGGCCGTGTGGAGCAAAACAGGCCCACCTTCACATCTTCAGTTGACAAAAACCATTCCAATGGGAGATCTGAAAATGCACGCCCTCTTATTTCTCGATCACAGGGGTCGAGTTCGACGGAGGTTGGAAATTTGTTTAATCGAAATCGGGGTTTTAAATCCCTCACACGAACCGAGTGGGAAGACCGCCGTAAGAAGGGGTTGTGTTTTCGGTGTGGTCAACAGTTTGGTCCAGCGCACAAGTGTCCAGAAGGGAAACTGCGAGTTTTGCTACTTGGGGACGATGAGGCAGAGGAGGAGCAGGGGTTGATTAACAGTCTGGATGGGGACGTCAACTCCGTAATACCACCAGAAGATACTAGCTCGGCGAGTCTATGTCTGGCACTTGGATTTCTCGGAAATTCGGCCGAGTACGTTTCGGGAGGTAAAACTCTTAAACTGGAAGGCACCATCGCCGATATTCCGGTGATAATTTTGGTGGACTGTGGGGCTACCCACAATTTTATTTCTAGAAAATTGGTCAAATGTTTGGGGTTGTCGATTGAGTCATTTTCTGGAATTAATATCCAGTTGGGAGATGGACACCGGATTCGTGTTACACAACGTTGCCCTTTGTTAAAAGTTAGAGTGGGAACATGCGAGTTTGTCATAACGGCGCTGGTATTTGATATGGGACACTTAGATCTGGTTCTTGGCATGGAGTGGTTACAGACCTTAGGGGAGGTAATTCATAATTGGGACAAAGCATCGATGCGGTTTGTTTTTCAAGGGGTCCCGGTTCATCTTCAGGGAATTACGAAATCAGAACCTTCTTCGGCGTCTTTACAATCGTGGTTGTCCCTTCCCACGAGCAATGCAACGTCATGTTCATTATTTTGTTCAACCACGACAGCAATTGAGGAAGGACTCACTTCAAGCCAACAACAACAATTGTTTGAAGTACTGAAAAAGTACGCTGAAGTATTTCGAGAGCCTACAGGATTGCCCCCTTCACGTTCCCATGATCACTCCATTTTATTAAGACCATCACTTGAACCAATCTGTGTCCGCCCATACCGATATCCCCATATTCAAAAATCCGAGATTGAACGCCAAGTCCAGGAGCTGCTGAAGTTAGGCATGATTCGGCCGAGTAAAAGTTCTTTTTCAAGCCCGGTTATCCTCGTGCGAAAAAAAGATAACTCTTGGCGTATGTGTGTTGATTATAGGGCTCTTAATAAGGCAACTATTCCGGATAAGTTCCCAATTCCGATGGTTGAGGAACTCATTGACGAACTCAAAGGGGCGACTTATTTTTCCAAATTAGATTTAAAATCCGGTTACAATCAGATTCGTATGGAGCCTTCGAGTATTGAAAAGACGGCGTTCCGCACACATGACGGCCATTATGAGTACCTTGTGATGCCTTTTGGGCTATCGAAAGCTCCGGCAACCTTTCAGGCAGTTATGAATGATGTTTTTCGGCCATTATTACGTAAAGGGGTGGTGGTTTTTTTTTTATGACATTCTAGTTTACAGCAACTCTTGGCAGCAGCATATGGTTGATTTGGAGGGTGTTTTGCAAATTTTATGGGAAAATCATTTTGTGGTCAATCAAAAGAAATGCTCTTTTGGGCAAACCTCAGTGGAATATCTAGGCCACATTATTAACGGTGATGGAGTAGCTATGGATCCTAAGAAAATTGAAGCAGTGTTGGATTGGCCGGTCCCACGACATATTAAGGGCTTACGAGGGTTTCTAGGTCTCACCGGATATTACCGAAAGTTTGTGAAGCATTATGGTAGTATCGCAAGGCCACTCACGGATCTGACTAAGAAGGATGCATTCGTGTGGAATGATGAAGCACAAAAGGCTTTTGTTGCCTTAAAAGAAGCAATGGTTTCTGCTCCTCTGTTGGCTCTTCCGGATTTCAATCTACCGTTTGTGATAGAATGTGATGCTTCGGGACGCGGTATAGGTGCGGTCTTAATGCAGCAAAATAGGCCCTTGGCTTATTTTAGCAAAGCTCTTAGTGATCGTAATTTGGCAAAGTCGGCATATGAAAGAGAAATCATGGCATTGGTTCTATCGGTTCAACATTGGCGGTCCTACTTATTGGGTACTCGTTTCGTGGTGTACACTGACCAAAAGAGCCTGAAGTTCCTCTTACAGCAAAGAATAACGACCCCAGATCAGCAAAATTGGGTGGCCAAGCTATTGGGGTATGATTTCGACATCTGCTATAAACCGGGTCGTGAAAACCGTGCCGCTGATGCTTTATCCCGTCGAGTGTCGGAGAGTGGTTTTAATATGGTGGTGTCAACCCCAATTTGGTTGCAAGGAGCGCAATTGCTGGAGGAAGTACGGGGAGATAAGGAAATTCAGAAGTTGATGGCAGATTGTGTGGCTGATTTTTCGCGACACCCAGGTTTTTCGATCCGTCAGGGAATTCTCTATTTCAAGGATCGTTTGGTGATTTCTCGTAATTCCAAGTTCATTCCCATGTTATTAACGGAGTTTCATCAATCCGCATCGGGTGGTCATTCGGGATATTATCGCACTTATCGACGTTTAGCCGCTAATATCTATTGGCCCGGTATGGTGGCTACGGTCCAAAATTTTGTTAAACAATGTGAAGTATGTGAAAAGTGTAAAGCAAGTTCGACATCTCCGGGAGGTCTTCTTCAACCTCTTGCCATTCCCAATGCAATTTGGGAAGACATTTCTATGGATTTCATTGTGGGTTTACCTAACTCTTAACTAAGGAAATCCTAATATTATAGCCCAACCCAAATCAAGCCCAAAAGTGTTGCAAGTATATTCTAGAAGGGGCAGAAGGGCAAATGAGGAAAGTGGCTGAGAATTCTGTTGGAGGTGAGAGAATGGAAATAAAAGGAGGGGAATAGGTGTGGGAGGGCATGGAGAGAAATAACCAATTTTCTGTTTGGCTCTTAGCTTGTTAGCTCTGAGAGAGGGAGAGTTCCCTGGATAGTTACGATTGTTTTCTTCCCAAGTTATTTTGCAATTCAATCAAGTCTCCCTTCATTCCTTTCACTGTTAGAATTATCATAATCTGCCATTATTTTCTGTTCTGCATCAGTCCATCTGTGAAAACTGCATTAAGATTGAGGTATTGCAATACAGTTTACTTCCATAAAAAAGTTTAAATAGCACTACATGGATCACCAAAGACATTTAGTAACGAACTACATTAATAAAATTATAATAACATATGATAACAACAAAATATGTATATACCTCATCATATATTTACCAAGGTCAGGAAAGAAACTCTTTGTTGAGTGCTTTGCCTAAAATTCTCACACTATCTCCTTTGAGGTGTATTGTCAGTTCTATCACTATTGTTTTTCCTTCATCAGATCCACATTCACCATGGATCTAAACTCTAAAAGCATGAATGAGATGGTAAGAGGTTAGGAATTGGTAATTTCAAAATAGATTGTTAATGATACTTCCAGTTCCAGAGTCAATATTATAATATGCTTATGCCACATGCCATTTCAGGGGGGGAAACTAAAAGAGAGAGAAAAAATATAAGATTAGATACTCTGCACAAATATTTTCTGAAACCGCATGGTAACTATGATCCTCCATTTTTCTAAACTTCAAATTCTGGATTTCGACATGAAAATTTCTGAAGTTATTAAGCTTAACTTTGGTGAGAGTAAAGCCAATCTGACTTCATATCCACCAGCTCAAGGTCTACGAAACAATTTGATTATAGTTCATGTACCACAAGAGATGTAAAGCAATATATGCAATCTGTAATCTACCAATTTTATTAATGTTTTCTTCTCCAAAACGTATATAAGTTTAGGTTACTACGCAACAAATACAAAAACAAAAACGAACTGAATACAAGCAATAGACCAAACCGCTTAATACACAAAGTATAAAACCTAGTTTTAATCAAATAGAACAATATCAAAAAGGCCAGAAGGATATCCTTACATTGTTCTTAAGTAGAGGCCGGTAATTCATACAAAGCATCAGACCACAATACTGTTTTATGTGAAATAGATCAACGAAGATGATCTAAGTAAATAAGTAATGCAATTTAAGAAATTCTGCGAATTATAAACTTCTTTGCATAATCATTCATGAAGCGAGAACTGATACATGAATGTGAAATAGATCAACAAAGATGATTACCTCTGCGATGAACGGCGAGGGCGATAGCAGAGGAGGCGGGAGAGATTGGGCGGGAATGCGCGCTTTAAAAGAAAGGAGAACGGAACGATTAACGGAAGTTTATAAACGGGTGGCGAAAGGTTGACGCCGCTTGCAATCCATAATATTGAAGACATGACTCATGAAGCCTATATCATAAAATATCAAATTATATTTGACAATTGAGGTATATTTTTAAAAGGTTGGGTTTACGTGAAAATAAAAGTTATGGTGAAAATGCTAAAAATGGATCTCCACACTTGGATCAGTTCTAATTCTCTTCTAAAACGCAATGCATAGACTGGTTTGGGATTAAAAATGATCAAGAATTCAAACACTTCTTAGACTTCTCGCCTTAATTTTTAATTTTGAGATTAAAAGTGATCTATTTTTAAATTATAAAAAATTATATTACACATCTAATATATAAAAATGAATTATCACCGGGCCTCGTTATATAAAAAATATTTGAAAAAAGTATTTGTATGTCATGACTTATTTCAGATATTTCACGCTCTCCCTTAGGGAGGATTAGGGAAATCGAACTCTTACCGGGTCTTGATGCACCTAATAACCCCAGTTGGGTCATTAAGGGTGCGTTTGGTACACTGGACATGATGGGACAAGACAGAACAGGTTTGTACCATGTTTGGTTGTCCTGTCCTGTCCTGTCTTACCAAACGCTGGACACGTGTCCTGTCCTGCGTACCAAACGCACCCTAATAGTCTTTTCTAGACTGGTCCTCACATAAAGATCGCTCAAATTTTCTAAGTGGCAAGGTTCAAAGCTTTTGGTCCTTATGATCAGAAGCTTCGGAGGTTTGGACCTAATTTCTGACCGAGTGTAGGTTCTCCAATCTCATCCGTAAGCAATTGTTACGTATCAACCACCAAACTGCCCATAACTATCGATCTCTTTTATAAATACATAAATAGTTGATCTGGATACACAGTTTGTGCCTTAATTCGCATACGTAATATCTAGATTATATAGTATTTGGAAAGTGATTTCCAATAATTTATCCAAGTTTATATGAACCACAAAACACAGATATATATACATGATACATATTTTTCGTTTCTACTTTTATTGTTTTCACCTGCTATGACTACTACTAATTATAATAATAACAATAACAATTTCTAGCTGCACAAGTCGCTGCAGGAATCGCATATTTCACAACAGCAATTAAGGCATTCTAAACAGGCAAGGGCCGTACATAGTTGTGCCATAACAATGGCGCATTGATCGTTCATTTGAGAGCACGACTTGATGCAGCACATGCAACAACATCGATCAAGAAAGATCCCCCAGACAGAGGAAGCGGCCTGCATCATCATTCCGGCAGGCTCCTTTTCCTCTAACTCTAGTATTCCCGGAGGTACACCATCGACACTTGCCGTCAAATTCCCGAATCCAACACTTAGATTCCTCAGATATATCATCGTATGATTCTCCAACTTGGAATACTTCTGCATGTGGGTTCAACAACTGATATTGCTCAAAAGTTATTCAAAACAATTATCGGCGAATATATAGGGTAGGGGTAGGTTCAACAGAGAACTGTAAAATATTTCGGGAAGCAACTATTTTTGCATTAATCATGATGAATATCATGATGGATATTCATCACAAAAATTATTCACAATGAAAAGAATCATGGAAAAAACCTATTTGAAGATGCATATGGGAAGTCATATGATAATCTGTAACTTCGATTCACATGTGCATCTTGAAATAGATTTTTTCGAATTCATTAAATTGATTCACATATGAACATTCCCTTAACCTTGCTTCTTACCTTCTCACGATATTTATCCTTCTTATTTAAACCATCCCATGTATGTATATATATATATATATATATAGGGTTGGGTTCCAGTGAAAGTTATTGTGAGAAGGGATCTCCACCCTTGGATCAATCCTAATTGTAGATCAACACTAATGAGATAGACCGAGATGCACCAAATCAATTTCCTTCGTAATTCATGGCTTGTTTTGACATTAAAAGTGATCAAGGGTTCAAATCCCTTCTTAAGCTTCTCACATTAACTTTTTTTCTCACACCGTCCTTCGTCTATAAATATATGGTTGAGTTCCGGTGAGAATAAGAGTTATGGTGAGAATGTGAGACAAACCTTCATATACCTTAATATACATCCCATCTATGCTTCAGCAACCTTTATTTACCTATTTTTGTTATCATGGCCGGAACTTTAACAAATTCATACATGTAAAAGTGATTAAATTGTAAAAATTTGTCAAAGTGGTTGAAAGAAAGATAAATGGGAAGATGAAAGTAGTTGAAAATAGATGAAGGTATTGAAGATAAAAAACTCATCCGAAGTCCAAACAATCAGAAATGTTCTCACCATTCTCGTCATAATTCTTAATCTAGTACGATCCCAAGTTTATATATATATAGAGAGAGAGGGGGGGGGAGGTTCAGAGGAAACCCCCAAAAAAGTGAAAAACTAAGGTACACCTTAATAACCGTTCATATGGACGTATGCACATACCAGTAATTGAAGCTATTTTTTGGCTTTTATGCACGTGTGCATGTTACAAATTACTCGCATGCACATGTGCATACCGTCCAAATGAATAGTTACTAGGGTGTTCTTCAATTTTTCATTTTCTTGCGGTTTCCCCTGAACCTGGCCCTATATATATATATATAGAAGGGGGGCGAGATCATGCAAGAAGTCGGTCAATTTGCAAGAAGACGAGAAGAAGCCTACCTCTTCCGGTAGAACTGAATCGATAGGTGGCTTTACTCTGTCACCCTGAACTAGAATCATGCTAGTATATTCGGAAGGAACCCCCATTTGTAGGCTCATTTTTGCAACCTAACACCAATACAACAACTCAACTTATTGAAACACAATCACACAAAGTGCATAAAGAAAGAAATAAACCTTCTCCTCTAGTTGTTGATTTTGGTCTAACCACGCATGTGATGTGAGCGAATCAGCCTCCCTTCTCGCACAAACCTGAAAACTTAGAAGAATCGAAAGAACTTTAAGAGCACTAGAAGACTATTATAAGGGAACCCATCCCAGATGAATAGAAAATTAGATTTGTGAGCTCTCATATAAGCTCAAATTTGTGGGTTACCAATAACTTCCACCAATTTTTTTAATTGGGTCAGTTTACTGCTTTGGGCTATGGGGCGTTACATCGGGTCCTTGACTACTTGTATGTTCACCATGATAGAAACTAAGAGCATCTCCAACACATACTCTATAGTTTTTTTAGGGTATCAAAAGTAAAAAAAAAACAATTACATCCAATTCCAACAGCTAATCGATTTTAGAAATTCCAACATTAACTATATAACTATAATATTCAATACATTTTAATAAAATATTATCTCTCGTGGGAAAGAATTAAATATTAATTTTAACTACTCTATTTTAGAAATTCCAACATTAATTATATAATTAAAAATATTCAATAAATTTTGATAAAATATTATTTCTCTCGTGGGAAAGAATTAAATATTAATTCCAACTACTCTATTTTAGAAATTCCAACATTAATTATATAATTAAATAATTCAATACATTTTGATAAAATATTATTTCTCTCGTGAGAAAGAGTTTTCTCTAAATTTGGAGATTTCCACCCTCTCCCTTTCTTTTCTCAATTTTAGCATACATTATAGCATAATCGTAGGAGCAAAATTATCTCCTAAATCTTCACACTCTCTATTTTAGGGGTGTGCATCGGTCGGGTCGGGTCCAAAAAACCCTAACCCGGTCGGGTTTCGGGTGGAAGGAGGAGGCCCCGAAACCCGTCCAAAGTGTAGCTCGGTTTCGGGTTTCGGGCCATTTCGGGTTCGGGTTCCTCGGTCGGGTTGGGCCGATCCCAAGCCCAGTTTTTTAGCCCAGTTTTTTGGTGTTTTTTAGCCCAGCTTTTCCTTTCCTATGGTTTTTCCTTTAACTATTAAAAGCCCAGTTTGTTGCCTGATGCTTCTATGTTTGCATGCGAGAGCTGTTAAACAAAATCAAACACAGACACACACACCTCACATACACACAGCGTACATCACAATTAAACACACACACACACAGCTTAAACACGCACACACATAACAAAAAAAATTCAAACATTTTTAAAAAACAAAATCAAGAAATTATAAATTATAAACAGAAAAATAGAAATAGAAATTATAAATTATAAATATATATATATAATATATTTACGATTTATTGAAAAAAAATATTTTTTTAAAAAGTTCGGGTTTCGGTCGGGTTCGGGTTTGGGAAAACCCAACCCAAACCGAGCCGTAATACCTTGATCGGGTTTCGGTTAATCGGGTACATCGGGTTTCGGGTCGATCGGGTTTTGCTCACCCCTACTCTATTTTAGCATAGCTGTTTTGCAGATGCTCTAAGGATGCAAATTAAAATCTTTACCTTGTCCAAAGGTATGCCCTTCGGGTTCCTCACTTTGACATCAATTACATAGGTGCTCATGTCAGCCATGAAACCTCTAGCTTTAACGATTTCAGGGAAGTTCCCATGGTATCGGCCTAATACAATTAACGGACTTCCAAACAAGTCCGGAATCCGAAAGGGGTACAGCTACAATAAAACAAACAGCGAATGAAGCAAAATTGAATAAAGATAAAAAGAACTGATCAAAACGATGATTATGAGTATAATCACTTAATCAGTGTACCTCATGTGATTCAAGATTTTGTAGTGCATCAAGGGTTATATTTGCGAGTACGGGAGACAAGGTGTTGTTAAGCAGTTGTGGTAACCGTTCGCTGATTGAATCTGGTTCAAAACAATGATTTAACATGCCACTATCTTTAACAAAAGAATGTAATTACTTATCCGCATGGTTTTAAAAGGTGTGTGAGGCGTACGCCTCGAGGCGAGGCGGCGCCTCTCAATCCCCAAACAAGGCGTACGCCTCAATTGTCTGAGGTGGTGACCGAGGCGGTGGAGAGGCGTACGCCTCAATACAGAGGCTAAATTATTTTAAAAAATGACTGAAACTTTTTTTTTAAACCTTTTTCTTCGCCTCTAGTTCTCCAAAGCACTATTTGCTACTTAGTCTCACCAGTGGTAGAGGCAGCCAACATGGTGTACGTATGTATGTATGTACACCGGTGGAGTGAAGTTAAACATCAACAAAGCTATTTATAAGGGCTTTATTCTCCCTCTCTCATACAATCACGAACATGCATTATATGTTAGTATTATTGTATATAATATAATATATAATATACTTAACAAAAACTATGTATTAATATATATACATATATATTTCTGATCTTATTATACTCACTTTGCATACATTATATATAGTGTATATCAGTATTTGTATATTAAGCTGCTACATACAACTTTACAAGTGTGTGTGTATATGTATTCTGGTTTTGCGTATTGATGAAATTGTTCCATATCATTCATTTCTTGATGAAATTTTTTTATAAAATTTGTAGTTTCATAGGTTTTTTTCATTTTTATGAAACTTTTCATATATTTTCGTTTTCACCTATGAAACTACAAATTTCATAAAAAAATTCATCAAGAAATGAATGATATGAACTACTTTCATCAAAATAAACAATTTCATAAAAAAAAATCATCAAAAAAACCTATGAAATCGACGGGTTACACGAGTTACACACATTTAGCGGTTACAATTTATTATCTCTCTCTCTCTCTATATATATATATATATTCTATTTTTGGTGTATTATGCTGCCGCATACTAGTGCATATATGGAATTATGTTTGTTTTGTCAAGTGTAAAACATTTATGAACTTTGTTGTTTTATTTTTTTGGGGCTTACGCCTCAATCGCCTAGAGGGTTACGCCTCACGTACCTAAGGCTCGTTTCCATTTTTTAAAACCTTGCTTATCCGTCCCAAAATAAATGTCCAGAATGCGTAATTATTACACTTTTTAATTAACAAAAGGACAATTTTACCCTTGATAATAGAGAGAAATATTCTCCATCTCATAATTAAGGGTAGAATAGGAAAGTAGACATATACTTTTGGAAATGGACACTCATTCTGGGACAAATTAAAATAGTAATGTAGACACTTATTTTGAGACAACAGCCGGCGGGGGTAATTATTAACTATACTAAAATAGAAATTTTGGAGATTTATGGTATATTTTTGCTCCAACATCTATGCTATAGCGTATGTTAAAATAGAGAAAAGAAGAGGGGAGAAATCTCCAAATTTCGAGAAATCCCTAAACCTTTTTGTACGAGAGAGAAATAATATTTAATTCTTTTTTGCCAATAGGAAAACATTGGAATTAAGTGTTTCGGAGAGAGAAATAGTTTTTTATTAAACGTATTGAATATTTTAATAATATAGTTAATGATAGAATTGCAAAAATAGAGTAGTTGTTGGAGTTCGAAGTAATTTTTTTTGGAGATTTTTACTTTTAATACTTTATTTTAGAAAAATTATACCATAGTTATTGAAACTGACCTACATCATATGCGGCATCATAGCATCCTCTTCCCATATGAGCAAGCATTTGCAAGAAATAATGATTGCAGTATGAACCTGGAAACTTCAAATCATTAACCTTACACTTATTCTACTTATTGTTACGAGTACCCAAACCCAGACTGGCACAATAACCGGGAAATTGACCAAAATAACCATTTGTTCCACCCATCTTCAACTTTTAACCACTCAACTTTAACTTTTACAAAAATAACCAGCATCCCGCAAGCCTGACACCGCAAGCTTGCGAGGCTTTTTCTGACAAAACGCAAAAAAAAAAATATTATTTTACGTTTCGCTTGCGGGACGCAAACTTGCGGGGCGCAAACTTGCGGTCTTCTTTATTCCTTACTTGCGGTATAGGAGATAGTGACACGTGGCTTGCGGTGGTGTCATTTTTTAAAAAAAATAATTTTTTTAGTGTGTCAGATAAAGTCTGACACCGCAAGCCTTGCGGTGTCGGACTTGCAGGATCTTGGTTATTTTTGTAAAAAATTAAGTTGGGTGGTTAAAAGTTGAAGAGGGTTGGATGAAATGGTTATTTTGGTCAATTTCCCCACAATAACCTCCAAGCCAACTTAAAACCATGGTGAAAGTTATTGATAACCCACAACTTTGAGCTGAAACTCACAAATCTAATTTTATATCAAAGGACCTAGAAACAAATATATGAATATTTTTCACAGGTGAATGATCGTGTGAGAAGTTGAGGTTAACGTGAGAAGTTGATTTGAACCGTTGATCACTTTAATCAAATGCCCTCCCATGAATTGCGCCTTAGAAGGGAATTGATCCGGTGCATTTCGGTGCATCTTATCTCGATGCATCTCATTCTAATGTGCGTCCATTTCTCATCCAACGGTTGATAACCACTTCTCACGCTTCTTACGTTAACCTCAACTTCTCACCGGAACCCAACCCATTTTTCACTAATCAATATTGGTCTGGTGGTTAGTTCCTTACTTTTCAAATGTGAGGTCACGTGTTCAAGTCTTTTATTGCAAGTTTTGTTAGAAACATAACAATCCGAAATTAAAAGCTAAAAACTAAAATGACACTAACAAGGCATTTACTTACCTATGCCAAATGTACAAATTCGCGGACAATTAATTCCTCCATCCAGAAGTCGGTCTTTGAACGTGTTACAAATTTCTTTTTCATCTTCAACAGCTCCGTCGGTAATGAGGAAAATGAGAGGAATAGATTCACAGGTCTTACCAATTATATCAAATGCCTGGAGATCATCATCATCAATATATATATATATTAATCATTTAGTTTTAGATGTGGAAAAGGAAACAATGAGCTCAATAAGACAACAATAGGTCTGACTCAATAACCTCAAAATCAACTTAAAACCATGGTGGAAATTATTGGTAGCAAAGAATAGGGCATGTTTGTTAGCAGCTTAATGAGACTCGCAGTTTATTCGGTCAGCTATACATGATTGTTTTGTAGTGTCTTAAAAAACTTGCCTTTCTAAAAAACTTGCTATTGGTATTACACCAATACTACCTATATAGAAATCTTGAAACTTGATATGTTTACAACTTTAGTCTAAGTTTACCAGCAAAACAATTCACAATGAATAAAGAAACTAGAGTGATGCAAAACTACGGATCTTGAGATGAGAAGCACCTGTTTGAGGGGGAGGAGGAGGTTTGTACCTCCTTCAGCTATAAGATTTGTGATCCATTCAGTTGCATTTGTGATTTCTTCCTCTGTTGCCAACTCCAATGAAGATGAGAATGATTTAATGTCTCCATTGAATGCTATGATGTTAAAAGAATCGCCATGATTAAGCTCCGAGAGGCAACTTATCACCGCATCTTTTGTTTTCTCAAGAGGGGCATCTTGCATACTCGAACTTATGTCTACTAGAAACACAACTTCCTTTTTGAAAGGCTATCAGAATGCATATTGAGGTTAGTTATTACTTAGTTCCACTGATGATGGCAATAATTCAATGGGATATAAAGTAAATTAAATAACTAATTAAATAAGGGTGTAAAGTGTAAAAAATATCTACGCATAATTCTTACACAAAAAGGGTTTTTCTGCGTAAGGATTGATTTTTTAATTTCTTATTTTTTTTGGCTGAAAAAACAATCCTTACGCAGAAAAAACCTTTCTGCACGTAAGGATTATGAGTAAACTTTTGAGGAATTGAGTTCTTAACATGGCTAAAAAGTGAAATCGCTTTTGTGGTTTGGCCATTTTTGTAAATTTCCCTAAACCAATTAGGGAAATTGACATAATTAGTCATTCCTCTCTGCACAATTGGTCTCGTAGCCATTCCTACTCTCTTTTTACTAAAAAGTCACTACCTCTGCAAGTGGCAACCCCTCAATTTATGGAGAGGTCAAAGAGTATTAAAAAAGCAAGTTTCTGAACATGGTTCGCAAATACATGGACCAAATCTGTAACTGTTGTTGGGAACTGAAGATATGCTAAGTATGGTTAGTACTGCTAAGTCTTCATTACTACTGCCAGTTCTTCGTTACTACTGCTGGGCAAGGTTACTGCTGCTAGATGAAGTTAGTACTGCTAGACGAAGTTAGTGCTGCTAGACCAATTTACTACTGCTAGACATGGTTAGTACTGCTGAGCTGAGTTACTACTGCTTGAATACTGTGAAGGTTAATACTGCTGAAGGTTGTTAATGCTGCTGAGCCAAATCATCATTAATACTGCTGAAGGTTGTTAATGCTGCTGAGCCAAATCATCATTAATACTGCTGAGTTGATAAGTTTGGGATGCGATGCTTTTGGAGACAAATAAGGAATTGATCAAGATATGTTTAACGAAGATTCAGAAGATCAATTTACTTTTGATAGTTATCTTGTAATTACTTTTGTATAAATAGTATTGATAGATAGCTATTAGAATACATATGAATAATATACGAGTGAAATAGAATTTGATATTCATTCAAGAGTGAATTAACCTCAAGATCATAGATCCTATTTCTAGAGAAGTAGAAATCGTCTTGTTGAGCCTGTTCAACAAGATTGAGGTTTGGTGTAAAACTTGTGAGTAATAATTGTTTGATATATATACAGTTTATTGAATTTCTATTGATTGTTCTTTAATTGATTTAGAGTTCTATTCCGCAAGATTCTCTAAATTCTGTTTCTAAGAAGTTTAATTCTTGTTAAGAATCGATCCTGACAAGTGGTATCAGAGCTTTGGTATCTTAGAAGCTATGGACAATTCAATGGATTCTCACAGTACTCTTGTTTCAAAGGTTCCCATGCTCAAACCCAATGAATTTGACATGTGGAAACTAAGAATCAAGCAGTGCATTCTTCTTACTGATTATGCCATATGGGACATCATAGAAAATGGCCCATGTAATGAAGGAAAGATTGGAGCAGATGGAAAGAGACCTCCTCCCAAGACAGATGCTGAAAAGAAAGTAAGACAAACAGAGATGAAGGCCTTAAGTACTCTGCTTTTGGCTATTCCTAATGAGTACCAACATCAATTCCAACACTGCACAGATGCACAGATGTTGTGGAATGCTCTGGAGAAAAGATTTACTGGCACAAAGAGCACAAAGAGAAATCAAAAGGCTATTCTCAGGCAACAATATGAAAACTTTATGTCTGCAAAGAATGAGTCTATGACTCAAACTTTTGACAGATTTAACAAGTTAATTGGAGAATTAGCAACTGTGGGTGTACACATGGATGCTGATGATGTCAATAGAAAGTTCCTTAGATCATTGGGAGAAGAATGGACCATGTACACAGTCTCATTCAGACAGAATGACCAATTGGAGGACAAAGAGCTAGATGACCTCTACAATGATCTGAGAGTATTTGAGGCTGAAGTTGAAGCCAAGAAAAGGCCATCAGGATTTGTTTATAATGCTGCTTTATTATCTTCATCCTCTGATACTGCTGCTAATCCTGATTCTGTTAATACTGCAGGTTCTGTTAATACTGCTAGTGGAACCAATCAAGAGAAGACTACAGATTCTGTACTAGAAGCATTCTTTTCTAGTCATGTCCACTCTTCTCTAATCAATGATGATTTAGAGCAGATCAATGCTGATGATCTGGAAGAGATGGACATCAAGTGGCAGATGGCTATGCTATCAATGAGGGTGAAGAAATTCATCAAAAGGACTGGGAGAAACAACTTTTCCCAAAGAAGAGAAGATGGTGCAGGCTTTGACAAGTCCAAGGTTGAATGTTATAAGTGTCACAAGATGGGACACTTTGCCAGAGAATGCAGAAGTGGAGGATCACAGACTCCAAATGGAAACCAAAACAGGAGCTCCTCTCAAGCCCTTGTTTCTCAACAAGGAATGGGATTTGATTGGAGTGATCAAGCTGAAGAAGCCTGTCAGAATCAAGCTCTTATGGCAGAAGTATCTGATATCCCCACTGAGGTACAATCTAAACTCTGTTCTCAAGCTTGCATTGATGCTGTTAAAAGATATAAGGATCACAATCAGAGTATGTGTGATGACCTTAAGAGGCTAGAGAAAGATGTGAAAGATTATGTTAGGATTGTAGAAAGGTTTGAGGAACAGATTAGAGCTTTTCAAGCTAATGAACTTCAACACCACTATGATACTAACTATTGGAAGTGGGAGAAGAATGAGTATGAGATTAAGCTGAAAGTGTCTGGGGAGGAGAGTGAGAAATTAAAAGAAGAGCTTAAAAAGGTTAAACTTGATGTTGAAAAGTTTACCTGTGCTTCTAAAACCATGGACACCATCATTAAAGCACAAATCCATGACAAGATGAAAGTAGGGATAGGATACAATACCACACCTCCACCCTACAATAACAACTACACACCTCCTAAGTCTGATTTGTTAGAGACCAAGGATAGAAAGGAACCTGAATTAAAGATTAATATAGATCCTTATGAAAAAGAAATAGTTGTTGAGGATGAGACTGACAAAGTAGACTCTGATGAGGAATGTGAGAGTCCATGTGTCAAGAACACTGAGATCAAAAGGACTGAAGAGAAAAAGGAAGTTCATTACACACAGCCCAAAGTTGTGAACTCCAATATCTGTAAACAGTGTTCCTGCAGGAAGTCTAAAGAGAACAAGCCCCAAAAACATGATAATCAGAGGGGAAATCAAAGGAACTGGAATAACCAGTGGGCTATGAGACAAGGAGTTGACCTGAACAGAATCAACAGGCCAAAACCTTGTTTCATCTGTGGTAAGCTAAATCACTTAGCCAAACACTGTTATTTCAATCCTGTTAACCAAAGGTTTAATGCTCAAAGATCTTTTCAAAAACCTGGTGGTTACAGAAAGAATGGTGGATATAAAAAGTCTGCAAAGAAAAATGTGGCAAAGAAACAAGATAAACCCAAAAGCCACATAAAGAAAACGACTGAAAAGGAATGTGATACTATGTGGGTTCCAAAAAGCACTAAAAACAATACTGCTGCTAACAGTGTTAGTACTGCTAACACTGTTAGTACTGCTTCAAAAGTTAGTGCTGCTAGCAGTATTAATACTGCTAGTAATCATTCCAAAGTTAGTGCTGCTAGCAGTGTTAATACTGCTAGTAATCAGTCCAATGTTAGTGCTGCTAATACTTTTAGTGCTTCTTCTTCAGATAGTACTGCTGCTAGCAGTATTAACTCTGTTAATACTGCTTCTAGCAGTGTTAACTCTGTTAATACTGCTACCTCTGTTAGTACTTCTGAGGTTAATACTGCTAGCACTGTTAGTACTGCTAGCACTGTTAGTACTGCTGCAAGTGCTGCTACACCAATAATTTTGACAAAGTACTCCAGCACAGCAGTACCAAAAGTTAAAAATCTCATCAAAACCAAGTGTAAGTACTTTGATGAGCAAGGGAGACCCAAGACCACTTCGGCTTGGGTTCCAAATAAAACTAACTGATTTATCTTGATGTGCAGGGCAACCAACAGCTCAAGGGGAAGAGCATTTGGCATGTTGATAGTGGTTGCTCCAGGCACATGACAGGTAACATGTCCTGCCTCAAAAATTTCAAAAAGGTTGATGGAGGACATGTTGCATTTGGGGATAATCCTGCTGGTGGAAAGATAAGTGGTAAGGGTGATGTTTCAAAGGGTAAGATGACCTTTGAAGATGTATACTATGTTGAACAATTGAGATACAACCTGTTAAGTGTATCACAGGTTTGTGACAAGAAGCATAGTATATTGTTTACTGATTCTGAATGTATTATCCTTACTCCTGGATACAAAGTGGTTGATGAAAACATGATACTTCTGAGAACTCCTAGGAAGGATAATGTTTATTGTTTAGATTTGGAAAGTGTTTCATCTGATTCATCTCTAAATTGTTTAGTTTCAAAAGCTTCTTTAGATGAATCATCACTTTGGCACAGAAGGATGTGTCACATGAACTTTAAAACAATAAATAAACTTGTTAAGAATAACCTTGTAAGGGGTTTGCCATCCAAAGTATATTCATGTGATGATCATTGTGTTGCTTGTCTCAAAGGCAAACAACACAAAACTTCTCATAAGTCCAAAGAGATAAACACTATATCAAATCCTCTTCAACTGTTACATATGGATCTGTTTGGTCCTACCAATGTGATGAGTATTGGCAAGAAATCATACTGCTTAGTTATTGTTGATGATTATTCTAGATTTACTTGGGTATATTTTCTGAGAACTAAAGATGAGACAAGTGGACTGATCAAATCTTTTATTCTCAAAATTGAAAACCAATCAAATCAAAGAGTGAAAGTCATTAGATCAGATAATGGAACTGAGTTTAAAATTTTTGATCTAAACACCTTTTGTGAAGAAAAAGGAATTGAGAGACAATACAGTGCTCCTAGGACTCCACAACAAAATGGTGTTGCTGAGAGAAGGAATAGGACACTGATTGAGGCTGCTAGATCTCTGTTAGCTGACTCAAAGTTACCAATTACTTTTTGGGCAGAAGCAGTTAATACTGCCTGCTATGTTCAAAACAGAGTTTTAGTTGTAAAGCCTAAAAACAAGACACCTTATGAGCTTTTCCATAAAAGGAAACCATATATTGGATTTTTCAAGCCATTTGGATGTCCTTGTACTATTCTCAATACCAAATCTCACTTAGGCAAGTTTGATAGCAAAGCAGATGATGGTTTTCTTGTTGGATATTCATCTCAAAGTAAGGCCTACAGAGTTTTTAATACCTCTTCTAGAATAATTGAAGAAAGTGACAATGTCAAATGCAATGAGAACACACCAAATCCTATTGGTTCAGGTCCTAATTGGCTATTTGACATTGATTCACTCACTAATTCTTTGGGTTTCAGTGGTGATGTATATTCAGGACAAAGGGATACACCAACATCAGAACACAGAATTCAATCTGTGATATTTCCAATCCCTTCCATTGATCCTGTTGAATTCTGTTGGTGCAAGTGTACCACATCTCTATATATTTATATATATTTATTTTGATGATTACAAACACACCGTATTATTGTTTATCTAACAATCCTATCCAAGTGTACAGTTCTTGAAGAACACGAAGATCTTATCTGAAGAGTTCAAGACGGAAGATTTACGTTGTCATTAGTGTTTATAATTTATAATGATAAACACCCTAAAATAATATACCACTTGGATATTTCTAAAAACCATAATTGATTTTAAATAAATAAAGTTTTTTTTTTAGAAGATCTAGCAAGATTTTGCTTTTTCTGACGCAGGTATACCGCGAGGTTCAGCAGGTATACCGCGGCGGCTTGATGTTACCTCTGATTGATTGGTCGTACTTTTTTCTGACGCAGGTATACCGCGGTGTTTAGCAGGTATACCGCGGGTACAGTTGGGCGGTATACCGCGATGTTTAGCCGGTATACCGCGGGTACAAGTTTACGTTTGTTTTGCAGGGTTGACTTTCTCTTCTGACAGTGTACTTTTTACTGCACGGTATACCGCGTGCATTTGGCGGTATACCGCGAATGCATGTATCCGTTGGAAGAGCTGCTATATAAATGCATGCGATGGTGGAGAAGAAAAGAAAGACAATACAGATACAACCAACACCATCACTGCTCATCTGATCTCTCTCATTTTTAATATATATATATATTTTATAAAACCTTTTTTTTTATAAAATATCCAAGTGTGAGATATTATACAAGAGTGATTACCCATTGTGAGTTATACTCCTCTTGTAAGTATTTGAATAACGGGTGTGTGATCCTGTACATCTCAATAAGCTGAGGCTTAGAGAACCGTTTACTTTGCTCTGTATTTGGTTTGTATTCTACCGTAAAGAATACATTTATTGGATCGTGTCGGGAAGTGTCTCGGCTGCTGGTTTATCACAGTTGGTGGTAAATCAGTAAATCTCCGTGTCAAGTATCTCTTACCTTTATCTCTTTATTTATTCCGCTGTGCTTTATTATATTTGTTTATATAAACTGCTTTGCATTTATATTTATTTATATAATCTCTGTGTATTTGTTTATATTTACACTCTTCTTTATTATTTGTATACTCTGATTTATTTTTACTGTTTCCGTACTGTATTTATTTATAAAAGAATTTTTTGAAAGTAAAAGTTTTTAAAATACAACCTTACCCCCCCTTAGGTTGTCTAACATTTGGTATCAGAGCAGGGCTTTCAAAAATTATCTGTTTAATTTTTTAAAGTTATTTCTTTAATTCTTTTAAATGGCTCAACAAAATGCTTGGTTTTCTAAATCTCTTCTTATTGATTTCGAAAATTTTGATCTTTGGGCAAATTCTTTTGAACGTTATGTTCGTGGGATAAATCAAAAAATTTGGGATATTATTATTAAAGGAAATTTCAAACCCACAAAATTTCAAAACAACAAAGTTGTTGAAAAACCTAGCTCGGAATGGTCCGACGAAGATGAGGCTAATTATTGTTTAAATTATGAAGCCAAAAATTTTCTCTTTTCGGTTCTTACTAACGATGATATTGAGCGTGTTTATCTCTTTGAAACTGCTCGTGATATTTGGGAGAACTTGAACATCACCTATGGTGAAAACTCAAAAGAAAAGAGAGACGAAACCCGAGATCAAAGAAATGAAGAAACATGTCTCATGGCCGACCATGATAATGAGGTATCTTCATCATATTCTTCTAAAAATAATTGTGATAGTAATTATAGTGATAATTATTATAGTGACAATGAAAATAATCTTGACGAATTATATAAATCATTTCATGATATGGCTGCTCTCGCAAATAAATATAAAGATGAAATTTCTAATTTAAAAGAAACCGTATCTATATATAAAAAGGAAATAGATGACGGTAAACAAAAATCTGCTCATGATTTAGATGTTATCACTAAATTAGAAAATAAATTAAGTGAAAAAGATATTTGTAAATCTTGTGTTATTTTAAATGATAAAATTACATGTTTAGAGAAAAGAACATGTGAAAATATTTTATGTACAAAATGCGATATACTTGAAAATGATAATGCATGTTTAAAAGCTAAATGCGATTTATATGAAAAAGATAATCTGTTAGCTAATGCATTTCAAAATAGCAATGATAAAGTGTTAAAAATGCTAAATATGTCTAATCGCATTAATTGCCGAAAAGGCATTGGTTCAAATACGTGTATTGAAAAATGTGATTGTATGCCAATTAAAAAGGTTTTTGAAAAACCTAAATTTGTTGTTAAAAATAAAACGCAAAAACCTCCGTATGTTCCTAAAATGAATTATGTGAATTATATGTCGAGAAAATCACATGCGTTTATGTATAATAATAAGTTTGCGAATCCTAAGAAAAATGTTAATCCGCATACTTCTTTTTACGTCTATGATGAATACGATCGTAAAATTAAAATGGTTAGAAAATGGATTCCGAAAGGAATGTTTAATGTTGATAATCCGGGTGGAATGCGTTTATGGTTTTAAACCATTTATATGGCTTTGTATGTTTGTCGTGTTTGTTTTATGTCGACAACATATTTTTTGCAGTTTATGTTTTATACTAACTGTTAAAAGGACCCATAAGAAAAGGGTACCACGAAAAATTTTCTTTGCCTTTTGTAGGTGTTTCCTGGCGAGGATACAATACGTGCTTCCTGGCGAGGATACAATACGTGCTTCCTGACGAGGATATAATACGTGTTTCCTGACGAGGATATAATACGTGTTTCCTGGCGAGGATATAATACGTGGTTACCTGCCGAGGTTATAATACGTGGTTACCTGCCGAGGTTATAATACGTGGTTACCTGCCGAGGTTATAATACGTGGTTACCTGCCGAGGTTATAATACGTGGTTACCTGCCGAGGTTATAATACGTGGTTACCTGCCGAGGTTATAATACGTGGTTACCTGCCGAGGTTATAATACGTGGTTACCTGCCGAGGTTATAATACGTGGTTACCTGACGAGGTCATAATACGTGGTGGTTTTTTTTTTATCACATAAAATTAACCGAAAATCGAAGCCTTAAGATCCTTTTTGGTGCAAGTGTTTCCTTTTGGTTATTTTGTTTCATGTCATTTATTATGCTTATTTTATCCCTCAAATTTTATAAAATCTTCAATTTAATATCGTTATTAATTTGAGGGGGAGCTTT
Source organism: Saussurea involucrata (assembly GCA_033807775.1). NCBI lineage: Eukaryota > Viridiplantae > Streptophyta > Magnoliopsida > Asterales > Asteraceae > Saussurea > Saussurea involucrata. The sequence goes on along the minus strand of CM066318.1, from coordinate 125,335,540 downwards.
TTATCTTTACCCATGAGTTTATGCTACCTCAATTATATGCATATTTTGAGGGGGAGCATCTCTCGAGGGGGAGCATACCGTCTTTCTTAACCCTTTTTGCTTCGACAAACGGGGGAGAGAAACCGCATATGCTCTTGCTTAGCGGTTGTGTTTGTCATCATCAAAAAGGGGGAGATTGTTGGTGCAAGTGTACCACATCTCTATATATTTATATATATTTATTTTGATGATTACAAACACACCGTATTATTGTTTATCTAACAATCCTATCCAAGTGTACAGTTCTTGAAGAACACGAAGATCTTATCTGAAGAGTTCAAGACGGAAGATTTACGTTGTCATTAGTGTTTATAATTTATAATGATAAACACCCTAAAATAATATACCACTTGGATATTTCTAAAAACCATAATTGATTTTAAATAAATAAAGTTTTTTTTTTAGAAGATCTAGCAAGATTTTGCTTTTTCTGACGCAGGTATACCGCGAGGTTCAGCAGGTATACCGCGGCGGCTTGATGTTACCTCTGATTGATTGGTCGTACTTTTTTCTGACGCAGGTATACCGCGGTGTTTAGCAGGTATACCGCGGGTACAGTTGGGCGGTATACCGCGATGTTTAGCCGGTATACCGCGGGTACAAGTTTACGTTTGTTTTGCAGGGTTGACTTTCTCTTCTGACAGTGTACTTTTTACTGCACGGTATACCGCGTGCATTTGGCGGTATACCGCGAATGCATGTATCCGTTGGAAGAGCTGCTATATAAATGCATGCGATGGTGGAGAAGAAAAGAAAGACAATACAGATACAACCAACACCATCACTGCTCATCTGATCTCTCTCATTTTTAATATATATATATATTTTATAAAACCTTTTTTTTTATAAAATATCCAAGTGTGAGATATTATACAAGAGTGATTACCCATTGTGAGTTATACTCCTCTTGTAAGTATTTGAATAACGGGTGTGTGATCCTGTACATCTCAATAAGCTGAGGCTTAGAGAACCGTTTACTTTGCTCTGTATTTGGTTTGTATTCTACCGTAAAGAATACATTTATTGGATCGTGTCGGGAAGTGTCTCGGCTGCTGGTTTATCACAGTTGGTGGTAAATCAGTAAATCTCCGTGTCAAGTATCTCTTACCTTTATCTCTTTATTTATTCCGCTGTGCTTTATTATATTTGTTTATATAAACTGCTTTGCATTTATATTTATTTATATAATCTCTGTGTATTTGTTTATATTTACACTCTTCTTTATTATTTGTATACTCTGATTTATTTTTACTGTTTCCGTACTGTATTTATTTATAAAAGAATTTTTTGAAAGTAAAAGTTTTTAAAATACAACCTTACCCCCCCTTAGGTTGTCTAACAAATTCTGTGAACACCATGAGGAGACTGAACCTATTCAGAATGAAGAAGAGAGGAGAGCAGAGGAAAATCAGTCTTCAGGTTCAAATTCCAGAGAATCTGAGGTGACTGAAGAAGCAGAAACAAATCCAGAATTAAATGAGTCTAATCTGGATGAGGACTTACAAGAGGAAGCTGGTCATCCAACAAGAACTCAGAAAAATCATCCTCCTGAGTTGGTGATTGGAGATATTGCATCTCCCATGATGACTAGAAAGCAAAGCAGACTCCAAGAGTTGCAAGAGCAGCAAAATACAGTTAACACTGTTCTTACTTGCTTTCTGTCCCAGATTGAGCCCAAAAAGGCTTATGATGCTATGAAAGACCCAAGCTGGATAGAGGCAATGCAAGAGGAGATGCTACAGTTCAAATTACAGGATGTTTGGGACTTGGTAGACCTTCCAAAAGGTCATAGAGCAATTGGCACCAAGTGGATTTTCAGGAACAAGAAGGATGACAGAGGGATTGTGATCAGAAACAAAGCTAGACTGGTTGCACAAGGGTACACTCAGGAAGAAGGAATAGATTATGAGGAAGTCTTTGCTCCTGTGGCAAGGATTGAAGCAATCAGGTTATTTCTAGCCTATGCCTCATACATGAAGTTCAAAGTGTACCAAATGGATGTCAAAAGTGCATTTCTGTATGGAAGCATTGAGGAAGAAGTATATGTCTGTCAACCCCCTGGATTTGAGAATCCATTGCACCCTGACAGAGTATACAAGCTGAAGAAGGCTCTCTATGGTTTGCATCAGGCCCCAAGAGCATGGTATGACACTTTGTCTACCTATCTCTTGAAAAATGACTTTGAAAGAGGAGTAATTGACAAGACCATGTTTATCAAGAGGAGAAAGAGAGGTACTTTACTTGTTCAGATCTATGTGGATGACATCATCTTTGGATCCACCAATGATCAAATGTGTAAAGAGTTTGAAGAATTGATGCACAAAAGCTTCAAGATGAGCTCCATGGGAGAACTTACATTCTTTCTTGGGCTTCAGGTAAAACAGAGGAAAGATGGAATTTTTATTAGCCAATCCAAGTATGTGAAAGACATCCTGGACAAGTTTGGTTTATCAGACTCAAAGTCAGCAAGCACTCCAATGGAAACACATAAACAGATCACTGCAGATCTTGAGGGGGAGGATGTGGATGTCCATCATTACAGATCAATGATTGGATCTCTCATGTATCTCACAGCCTCTAGACCTGACATTATGTTTTCAGTCTGTGTTTGTGCCAGATTTCAGGTTTCTCCTAAGCAATCACACCTTCATGCTGTCAAGAGAATATTCAGATACTTAAAAGGGCAACCTAGATTAGGTCTCTGGTATCCTCATGAATCCTCTTTTGACTTGCTTGCATATTCAGATAGTGATTTGGGAGGAGCCAACATGGATAGGAAGTCTACTTCAGGTGGATGTCAGTTTTTGGGTACAAGACTAGTATCTTGGCAGTGTAAGAAACAAACCACAGTGTCCTTATCTACCACAGAAGCTGAGTACATAGCTACTGCAAGCTGCTGCTCTCAGGTTCTATGGATTCAGAATCAGATGTTGGACTATGGGGTAACTTTTCTTCACACACCAATCTTCATTGATAACAACAGTGCTATTAGCATTGTTAACAATCCAGTCAAACACTCAAAAACAAAGCATATAGAGATAAGGTATCACTTTATAAGAGATTGCAATGAAAAGAAATTAATTCAGGTTGCTAAAGTTCATACAAATGACCAGTTTGCTGATCTATTCACAAAAGCTTTTGATGTGGGTAGATTCACCTTTTTGGTAACAAGTGTGGGCATGATCAACCTAGAGTAAATTTATGACTTTCTGTTTTTATACCTGTATTTCTTCATATATTTGGTGCTACTAACTTTCTTTCTCAGGATCCTCTGTTTCCCTCAGATTACCAAGTGCAGAAAAGTGTAAGTGTGGTTACTACTGCCTGTGCAACGTTACTACTGCCAGTACAGAAGTTACTACTGCCTGTGTTCTAGTAGTTAATACTGCTCAGTAGTTAATACTGCTCAGCAGTTAATACTGCTAATGCAGTTAATACTGCTGGTGCAGTTAATACTTCTAGGTAGTTAATACTGCTAGGTAGTTAATACTGCTAGGTAGTTAATACTGCTTGGTAGTTAATACTGCTCAGTAGTTAATACTGCTCAGTAGTTAATACTGCTAGTGCAGTTAATACTGCTAGGTAGTTAATACTGCTAGGTAGTTAATACTGCTTGGTAGTTAATACTGCTTGGTAGTTAATACTGCTCAGTAGTTAATACTGCTCAGTAGTTAATACTGCTAGTGTAGTTAATACTGCTTGGTCGTTAATACTGCTAGGTAGTTAATACTGCTTGGCAGTTAATACTGCGAGGTAGTTAATACTGCTTCTGATAATCTAGGGCATATAAATACCCCTGTTTGCCCAAGTTCATAACGACTCTTCGCATTTACTTCTTCTCTCTCGTTCTAACCTAGTCTCCCAGAATCTCTGTGCTTTTCTTTCAAGAATCCTCAGGAATCATGGAGTTTGTGGATGAGCACAATGAAATAGCCATGCTTCAGAAGCCGAAACAAGCTGCGGGATTCCACGATATAGTCGATTTTCTCAAATCCTCGCACATCTCCTATGCCCTAACGGTGAGCCCAACAATCTACATCGAACATCAGACACAATTTTGGGAGAATGCCACTGTTAGTGTCGAAGAAGGGCAGAAAACCATTCGAACAAGGGTCTGTGATAAACCCTTGAAAGTCACTGAAGAGGTTATTCGCATCTCTCTTCAGTTGAATGATGCTTCAGGTATATCTTCTATTCCTAATGAAGAACTCTTTTCTACTTTACAAAGAATGGGGTATGAAGGTCCCATTGGTGTTTTTAAATTCTACAAGTCAAAATTTTTCAACCAATGGAGATTTCTTGTTCATACCCTGATGCACTGTATTTCCAAGAAAACTACTGGATGGAGTGAGTTCAGCAGTCCCATTGCATATGCCTTGGTCTGCTTATCCACTGCCAGAAAGTACAATTTTTCAGCAATGATCTTTAATGATCTTGTATCAAACTTGGAATCCAAAAAGACCTTTTTCATGTATCCAAGGTTTGTGCAAGAAGTTCTTAACAAGGAATTGATGGACTTACCTCAGTTTACTGAGGTATATGTACCCAAATCCCCTAAAGGGAAGGTTTTTTCAAATATGAAAAGACTTCCTAGGGACTCGGAAGGAGTTGACACACCATTGTTCTCTACAATGATGGTTGTGTCTCACCCCTCTGAAGGTATGGCATCAGGATCAAGGCCCTCATTAGATCAACCCACTGATGACCAATCCCAACCTTCCATCTTAAAAGACATCCCTCAGTCCATTCTTGAACAGCCCACTCCCACAATCACCAAAAGGTTTCAAAGAAGAAAGGTGCACAAGGCTCCTTCCCTTGATGTACCTACTCAAAGCCCTAAGCCTTTAAGCCCTCAATTGGAGCATTCTCCAATTGAGAATATCAACAGGGAAACCACAGGGGTGTCTCCCAACCCCAAGAAGGTGGTCTCTAAGGAGAAGGATGACCATATGGGTGCTAAGGCTGCCACTACTTCTGCTAGCACAGAGAAGGACAGTGGTAACATAAATAAGACCTTCCCCATGGCAACTCTAAATGAGAAATCATTAGGAGGACCCAGGTGCCAAGAAACCAAGGGGGCAGGTAGTGCTTCTGCTAGGCAGAAGGCTTCTGCTGAAACTTCCAAGGATCCTTTAAAGAAGGTAAATACTTCTAAACAAGGTGAGGATAGATATAAATATGAGGAATTGATGGAAACCATAGGGAATATCAACTTGGATGTTATGGCACAAAAGAAAGAGATTGAGCAACTTAAGACTGTGGTCACCTACCAACAGTCTCAAATTGAGAAGCTCAAAAAGATGGTCACCAAGTTGCTGAACAAAAAGAAAAAGGCAAGATTTGTGCTAAGAAGAAGAACTTCAACTGATGATGCTCCCAAAAAGGGGGAGTCAGAGTCAGAAGCAGAACTGAAACTGAAGGGTCCACAAATTGAGGGGGAGACTGTTCACATAGAGACTGAGATGGAAATGGACTATGCACAGTTTAAGGGGGAGTCCAGTGAGACAGAAAAGGGGGAAGAGTGTGTTAAAGCAGCAGAAACCAAAGCAGCAGAAACCACAGCAGCAGAAACCACAGCAGCAGAAACTGTTAATGCTGCTGAGTTTGAACAAGCAGCAGAAACAGTTAATGCTGCTGAAGGCCAAACAGTCAAAGCAGCAGAAACTGAGCAGGAAGCAGTAACTACAACTCAAGCTGAAATAGATGAAGAAATTTACTGGATTGTAAAGAACAGTATTGAAGCAGCATCACTACATGTACTAAGAGAAGCAGTAACAGCCATAGCAGCAGAAATGGTTATTGCTGCTGAAAAACTTAAAGCAGCTGAACCAACTCCTGAGGCTGTCAAAACTCTTAAAAGAACCAAGATGATGTCAAAGAAAAGACCAAGAACCCAGCCCATAACTTCAAAGAAGAAAAATGAAAAGAAGCCAAGGGTGGAGTCATCTGCAGAAGAGGCCCAGGAGGAAACAGTGAAAGAAAAATCTGATGGAAAAGTTGCTGAAGAAGAAGTGGCAACTCCATCAGGGCAATCAGGCAATGTGAAATCACAAACGGATGCCCAATGTGATTTGTACATTACTAGTGTTGACTCTAACCCAATTCCACTTCAGGCTGAACCAATATCATCTAAGGCTCCTGAAATCATCTTTTGGGACACTTTGAAAGATGGTAGAAAGGAGTTCATTAGGATAAAAAGAGCAGATGGAAAATTTGAAGTCTTTTCTACTTGGGGAAAAATTGTCAGAACGTGCTCAAGATCAGACTTAGAAGAGATGTTCAAAGTTGGGATGAAGATATATGAAAACATGCTGACTGAGCAAGGGATGTCAATTTCTAAAATGGTACTTGAATTCTTGTGCCAAATGTTCAAACCTGAAGCAGTTCAGCATAGGTTAAACACACAGTTTCAAGCCATTACCAACTGGATGCTCTATGAAAACTGTGGAGTATATGTCATCTCCCTTGACTCTGCAACTCAAGAATACTATCTGGTAGATGAAATATACAATCACAGCATGAAGAGGCTGCAAGGAATGTTACACACTAAGCTGACCTGCAACAAGGATTCAGCAATGGGTAGATTCTTGGTAAAGAGGATTCTAAATCAAAGTCTATGTCTAAGTCCTAATCTGTGTGTACATGATGACTAAGTTTTGGAAGCATCATCTGAAGAACTTGACTTCTTTTCCTAAAAGTCAAGTTAGGGGGAGATTGTTGGGAACTGAAGATATGCTAAGTATGGTTAGTACTGCTAAGTCTTCATTACTACTGCCAGTTCTTCGTTACTACTGCTGGGCAAGGTTACTGCTGCTAGATGAAGTTAGTACTGCTAGACGAAGTTAGTGCTGCTAGACCAATTTACTACTGCTAGACATGGTTAGTACTGCTGAGCTGAGTTACTACTGCTTGAAGACTGTGAAGGTTAATACTGCTGAAGGTTGTTAATGCTGCTGAGCCAAATCATCATTAATACTGCTGAAGGTTGTTAATGCTGCTGAGCCAAATCATCATTAATACTGCTGAGTTGATAAGTTTGGGATGCGATGCTTTTGGAGACAAATAAGGAATTGATCAAGATATGTTTAACGAAGATTCAGAAGATCAATTTACTTTTGATAGTTATCTTGTAATTACTTTTGTATAAATAGTATTGATAGATAGCTATTAGAATACATATGAATAATATACGAGTGAAATAGAATTTGATATTCATTCAAGAGTGAATTAACCTCAAGATCATAGATCCTATTTCTAGAGAAGTAGAAATCGTCTTGTTGAGCCTGTTCAACAAGATTGAGGTTTGGTGTAAAACTTGTGAGTAATAACTGTTTGATATATATACAGTTTATTGAATTTCTATTGATTGTTCTTTAATTGATTTAGAGTTCTATTCCGCAAGATTCTCTAAATTCTGTTTCTAAGAAGTTTAATTCTTGTTAAGAATCGATCCTGACAACTGTTGTCTACATCTGCAATTAATGGCCCGTATGTTGCGGAAATGTTTAACCTAATTTACAGACTGGTCCCTGCACTTGCGAAGCATGTTCAGAAACTTCTTTTTTACTTTATGACCCCTCCGCAAATTGAGGAGTTGTCACTTGCGGAGATAGTGACTTTTTGGTCAAATGAGGAGGGGAGAGAATATAGAAGATGCCAACTAACCTTGGTCCTTTTGTTATTGCCAGGGAAAAGATAGAAGCAAAACATATCTCTCTGATCATAATCATTTAAAGATGGAGTCTGCAGTAGCAGACCAGCAAAGATATCATCTGAGCACACCTGAAAGGAAATGCAAGTTAAGGGGATCAAGACATTCTTTCATATTTACTTCTTTGAAGTTAACTCACAACTAAATCTGTGAGAATATGTGGAACCTCGTTAGATTACTTCCTGAAAGAGCCATTGAAGAAAGAAAAGGGGTTCTGTTGGTGCAAGTGTACCACATCTCTATATATTTATATATATTTATTTTGATGATTACAAACACAACGCATTATTGTTTATCTAACAAATTAATCCAAGTGTGCAGTTGTTGAAGAACACGAAGATTTAATCTGAAGGGTTCAAGACGGAAGTGTTTACGTCGTCATTATTGTTTATAACTAATAATGATAAACACCCTAAAATAATATACCACTTGGATATTTCTAAAAACCCATAAATTAATTTTAATAAAGGTTTTAAGAAGATCAGCAAGATTTGGTTGCAGTTCTGGAAAGGTTTCTTTTCTGACGACGGTATACCGTGGGGAATACCCGGTATACCGCGGGTACACCAGGCCGGTATACCGCGGCTGTTCAGCCGGTATACCGCGGCAGGCCGTGTACAATTCCTATTGGTTGAAGTGGCTTTTCCTGACGGCGGTATACCGCGACGGTACAGCCGGTATACCGCGGGTACGTTTTTCCAGAAGTCAACTTTGCATGTAGCCGTTGTGTACCAGTGTGCTTTCTGACCGCGGTATACCGCGGTGTGCAAGGCGGTATACCGCCAGGTCATGTGACCGTTGGAGCTTCTTGGTATATATGAAGCATGCTGTTGATGAAGACAAACAGACCCAAGAACACAACAGTAACAACAAGCAGCATACTCTCAGCTCTCTCATTTATATATATATATTTTATAAAAATATTTTTTATAAAATATCCAAGTGTGATTATTATACAAGAGTGATTACCCATTGTGAGTTATACTCCTCTTGTAAGTTTTTGAATAACGGGTGTGTGATCCTGTTTATCTCATAGCAGAGGCTTGAGAAACTATTACAATACCTTTGTACTTGGTTTGTATTTCTACCGTAAAGAATACATTTATTGGATCGTGTCGAGAAGTGTCTCGGCTGCTGGTTTATCACAGTTGGTGGTAAATCAGTAAATCTCTGTGTCAAGTATCTCTATCCCTTATCTCTTTATTTATTCCGCTGTGCTTTATTATATTTATTTATATAAACTGCTTTGGATTTATATTTATTTATATAATCTCTGTGCATTTTAATTATATCTGTTTATATAATTGTTGTGTATTTACTATTTGTATACTCTGATTTATTTATACTGTTTCTGTACTGTATTTATTTATAAAAGAATTTTTGAAAGTAAAAGATTTTAAATACAACCTTACCCCCCCCCTAGGTTGTCTAACATTTGGTATCAGAGCGGGGCTTTCAAAAATTTTCTGTTTAAATTTTTAAAGTCATTTCTTTAATTTTTTTTAAATGGCTCAACAAACTAATTTTGTGTTCTCTAAAACTCCTTTGATAGATACTGAAAAGTTTGGCATTTGGGCCGAGCTATTTGAATGTCACGTTCGTGGCAAAAGTCAAAAAATTTGGGATATTATAGAAAATGGGAATTTTAACCCTACTATTATAAAAAATAATGTTATTGTTGATAAACCTGTTAAGGACTGGACTCCCGCTGAAGAATCTCATTATTGTTTAAATTTTGAAGCTAAAAATATATTATATGCTGCTTTAACTTCCGATGAAATAGAAAGAGTTTATACCTGTAAAACTGCTAACCAAATCTGGCAAAGCTTGAGTGACACTCATCGTGGAAATACTCAAGTTAAAAGTTCTAAAATAAACATTTTAGTTCATGATTATGAACTGTTCGAAATGTCAAAAGATGAGTCAATCGACTCAATGTTTAAACGTTTTAACCTCATTATGACTACTTTGAAGGGATTAGGTCGCACTTATCCTAACGAAGACTATGTAAGGAAAATTCTTCGAGCACTTCCTTCGGAGTGGATGGCAAAAATCACATCCTTGGAAGACTCCCGAGATCTCGCAACTATGAAGCTCGATGATCTCATCGGCAATCTTAAAGTGCACGAAATTGCACTAAGAAGAAATCAAGTCCGGGAGCAAGTCAAAAAGAAATCCATCGCTCTCAAGGTCGTTGCCTCAAAAGAAAAGGAAGAGGAGGAAGATGCAAGTTCATCCGATGATGAACCCGAAAATCTTGACGATTTAGTCAAGTTGGTAAGAAAACTTTCTAAACTTCTTTCTAACAAAAAGTTTGCCAATATTGATAGGTTTCAAGAAAATGAAGACTACCGTCGTGGTAGTAAAAACCAAAGTCGCAACGTCCACAAAAGTGAAGACAAATATGACGAATCTAGCGACGATGAAAAAGCCAATAAAAAGAAAGGCTTTTGCTATGTGTGTGGTGACAAGGATCACTATGCAAGTGTGTGTCCAAAACGAGCAAAACAAATCAACACACCAAAAGCTCTCGTTGGAGGCGCGTTGAGCGCAAGCATAAATGAGGCCAAAAATTTTTGTTTCATGGCCGACCATGATAATGAGGTATCTTCATCATATTCTTCTAAAAATAATTATGATAATAATTATAGTGATAATTACTATAGTGACGATGAAAATAATCTTGACGAATTATATAAATCATTTCATGCTATGGCCGCTCTCGCAAATAAATATAAAGATGAAATTTCTAATTTAAAAGAAACCGTATCTGTATATAAAAAGGAAATAGATGACGGTAAACAAAAATCTGCTTATGATTTAGATGTTATCACTAAATTAGAAAATAAATTAAGTGAAAAAGATATTTGTAAATCTTGTGTTATTTTAAATGATAAAATAGCATGCTTAAGTGAAAATAAAAATGAAAGTGTTGCATGTACAAAATGCGAGTCTCTTGAAAATGAAGTTGCATATTTAAATGCTAAATGTAAATCGCATGAGAAAGATAATCTGTTAGCTAATGCATTTCAAAATAGCAATGATAAAGTGCTTAAAATGCTAAATATGCCTAATCGTATAAATTGTCGTAAAGGCATTGGTTCCGATACATGTGTTGATAAATGTTCGTGTAAACCCATTAAAAGATTTTTTGCATCTCCTAAAGTTGAAACGAGAAAACCCTATGTGCAAAAACCCCCATATATGTCAAAAATGAAAAATGTGAATTATGGGAGGAAACCGTATGCTCGCATGTATAATAGCAATTTTTCTAGACCTAATGCGAATATAAATGCTTCATTTTATGTGTATGATAAATACAATCGTAAAATTAAAATGGTTAGAAAATGGATTCCGAAAGGAATGTTTAATGTTGATAATCCCGGTGGGATGCGTTTGTGGTTTTAAACCATTTATATGGCTTTGTATGTTTGTCGTGTTTGTTTTATGTCGACAACATATTTTTTTGCAGTTTATGTTTTATACTAACTGTTAAAAGGACCCATATGAAAAGGGTACCACGAAATATTTTCTTTGCCTTTTGTAGGTGTTTCCTGGCGAGGATATAATACGTGGTTACCTGCCGAGGTTATAATACGTGGTTACCTGCCGAGGTTATAATACGTGGTTACCTGCCGAGGTTATAATACGTGGTTACCTGCCGAGGTTATAATACGTGGTTACCTGCCGAGGTTATAATACGTGGTTACCTGCCGAGGTTATAATACGTGGTTACCTGACGAGGTCATAATACGTGGTGATTTTTTTTAATCACATAAAATTAACCGAATATTGAAGCCTTAAGATCCGTTTTGGTGCAAGTGTTTCGTATTGGTTTGTATATCTTTGTCTCTATTGCTTTTTGCATTTTATTTTATCCCTCAAATTTTATAAAATCAAATTGATATCGTTATTAATTTGAGGGGGAGCGTTTTAGCTCTTTTACCCATGAGTTTATGCTACCTCAATTATATGCATATTTTGAGGGGGAGCATCTCTCGAGGGGAAGCATACCGTCTCTCTTGACCCTTTTTGTTTCGACAAACGGGGGAGAGAAACCGCATATGCTCTTGCTTAGCGGTTGTGTTTGTCATCATCAAAAAGGGGGAGATTGTTGGTGCAAGTGTACCACATCTCTATATATTTATATATATTTATTTTGATGATTACAAACACAACGCATTATTGTTTATCTAACAAATTAATCCAAGTGTGCAGTTGTTGAAGAACACGAAGATTTAATCTGAAGGGTTCAAGACGGAAGTGTTTACGTCGTCATTATTGTTTATAACTAATAATGATAAACACCCTAAAATAATATACCACTTGGATATTTCTAAAAACCCATAAATTAATTTTAATAAAGGTTTTAAGAAGATCAGCAAGATTTGGTTGCAGTTCTGGAAAGGTTTCTTTTCTGACGACGGTATACCGTGGGGAATACCCGGTATACCGCGGGTACACCAGGCCGGTATACCGCGGCTGTTCAGCCGGTATACCGCGGCAGGCCGTGTACAATTCCTATTGGTTGAAGTGGCTTTTCCTGACGGCGGTATACCGCGACGGTACAGCCGGTATACCGCGGGTACGTTTTTCCAGAAGTCAACTTTGCATGTAGCCGTTGTGTACCAGTGTGCTTTCTGACCGCGGTATACCGCGGTGTGCAAGGCGGTATACCGCCAGGTCATGTGACCGTTGGAGCTTCTTGGTATATATGAAGCATGCTGTTGATGAAGACAAACAGACCCAAGAACACAACAGTAACAACAAGCAGCATACTCTCAGCTCTCTCATTTATATATATATATTTTATAAAAATATTTTTTATAAAATATCCAAGTGTGATTATTATACAAGAGTGATTACCCATTGTGAGTTATACTCCTCTTGTAAGTTTTTGAATAACGGGTGTGTGATCCTGTTTATCTCATAGCAGAGGCTTGAGAAACTATTACAATACCTTTGTACTTGGTTTGTATTTCTACCGTAAAGAATACATTTATTGGATCGTGTCGAGAAGTGTCTCGGCTGCTGGTTTATCACAGTTGGTGGTAAATCAGTAAATCTCTGTGTCAAGTATCTCTATCCCTTATCTCTTTATTTATTCCGCTGTGCTTTATTATATTTATTTATATAAACTGCTTTGGATTTATATTTATTTATATAATCTCTGTGCATTTTAATTATATCTGTTTATATAATTGTTGTGTATTTACTATTTGTATACTCTGATTTATTTATACTGTTTCTGTACTGTATTTATTTATAAAAGAATTTTTGAAAGTAAAAGATTTTAAATACAACCTTACCCCCCCCCTAGGTTGTCTAACAGGTTCCAACATATCTTTAAACGAAATGGTCCAAGTCTAGCCGATGTGGGACTCTACGATGCACCCTCCAACAGAGGCTAGACAGGCACACAGATTGTCACATAGTGTTGAAAGGGGGCTAGACGTTTACAAATTACCCCCAAAGCGTAGATTCCCTGGTAGACCTTGACTCTGATACCATGTGAGAATATTTGGAACCTCATTAGATTCTTTTTCAAAACGAGCTCGGGGTTCCAACTTCCAACATATATTGAGGAGAAATGGTCCAAATCCGTAGTGGACTCTAACAAACTCCATTTCAAATGAAAGATACGAGTCCTTACAGAGAAAGAAAAATATAAGTCATCATTCGACCATTTCTGAACATCTGCTTCATACGAGAAGCTTAATTCCCCAATCTGCCGTCTTGTTTCCTTACAAGCGATAAAAAAGTGAAATATACGATTAGAAGAGAAAACAAGAATATGATGTTCATTGGATTTATAATTCTAAACTAGAATATAAACAATCAAACAACATACCGTTAAAGGATGACTAGAAATATTGCACACGATCTCAGTCTCCATTCCAGATATCACATTTAGCGAAACTTTTTCCTTATTAGATGTTCCCTTCACCACTGGCACAACATGAGCCGGAAAAGTGAAAGGAATACTGAGGTAGAACTCATGATCTTGATACGTCAGTTTTTGAGACCATCTAACGTTAACATGGACATATGATCCTCCCTCAACCTTTGAATGTTGGGCATCAGAGAGTTGGTAAATTGGTCTAATAACATGTAAGAACAGAAATGGTTAAAATGGCAGAAATAGCCATTTTACCCGACCAAAGTTATCTCTTAGCAATTTCTCTACCATGTTTTCAAGAAAGTCACTACCTCCGCAAGTAACCATTCCTCAGCTTGCGGATGGGTCAAAAAGTAATTACAGAAAAGAAGTTTACGAACATGCTCTGCATGGACAAGGACCAAATCTGTAAATTAATCTAAATATGTACCCAACTTGCGGACCATTTCCTTGCGGATGTAAACAAAATTACAGATTTGGTCCCTGTACTTGCGAACATGTTCAGAAACTTTTTTTTTTACTTTTTGACCCCTCCGCAAGTTGAGTAGTTGCTACTTGCGGGGGTAGTGACTTTCTGAAAAAGTGGGGAGAGGAATGGCTAGGAGACGAATTGTGGACAGAGGAATGGCTATTTCTGCCAATATCTCGTGCAGAAATATAGAATCATAGTACAAAATTGTTACAAAACCTGGAAAATTTTGAATGTATACGTGTTTCCTTTCATTAAAAAGCCATTCGTTATCGCGGTTACTTTTTCTACATCGTTTTGATCTTGGGGAGTTACGAATTTTGTAGAATATGATCTCCTTGTGGTCTCCACCTCAATACCTAGAACTGAACCCTGTTAGCCAAACCATGTCCATTTGAGAACTAAAATAAAATAAGTTTGATATTAAATGATTAAAACACAAAATAAAAAAAAGTTATGAAGAATCATGAGAAAACCATTCTTAATTTGTTTCTTTCCTTCTTGAGTTCATTCATTTGATAATTTAAGGTCATGTGTTCAAGCTAAAAAAGATTGTCACATGGATACACATCATTAGAGACAGAATGTGAGCATGAATTAAATGAAGAGGGTGTTTGGATGTGTGTTATAAAACTGCTTATTGACTTATTGGTTTTTCAAGAAGCCAATAAGTTAAAAATAGTGTTTGGATAACTGAAAAGCACTTTTAAAACTGTTTTTTGATAAACTACAAAAAATCATTTTCCAAAAGTTACAAAATCCTGACTTTTTGATCCCAAAAGCGCTTTTTGATTCAAAAAGCCATTTTTGTTAACTAAAAAAAGCCAAACACTTTTAAAAAAAATAACTTATTGACTTATTGGCTTTTCCTACCACAAAAGCTAATCCAAACACTTTTTTAAAAACTCATTTTTTCCCACCACCATAAGTCAATAAACACTTTTGGCCAAAATCATTTTTAGGACTAAAAAGCACTCCCAAACACCCCCGAAGTATTAAACAAAAATCTAATTTGTATTCACGTGATTTGTAGATAGAAAGGGGGACATGAAATAGAGGTTTTAGCAACGACTTTTGTCGTCGCTCAAAGTCCATTTATCGTCATCGTTATAGCTTGCGGCTGAAATATGTTGTCGCTAAAAGTGCGTCGCCAAAACAATAATTCATATCTTGTCAATACACACGCCCAGAAATGGATTGAGATACACAAAAGGCGTTGAACCCATAACATTGGGATGAAATTATTTATATCATTTTTGGCAACTTGTAAAGGATATTCAAATAAGATATAACGGGAAAATGACAGCAAGAGGTAGAACAAGTAAAGTTTAGACAACGAATCAAATTGGACCCCACAAACAAGTTTTGTATTTTTCTCTTTTTTTGGTTTAATTTTATAAATAATTAATGTAGTATTAATAAAATTTGAATTTTGTCAATAAAATTTAGCTAATGTTTTATAATCCTGCTTTTTTAAATTAATAACAAAATATAGGACATAATACAGACAAAGGGGGTCAGAATTTTGTTTTGGTTTTCTTGACCAACATAGGTGTTTGGAGATTAATAAAACAAAAATAAATAAAAGGGTAAAACAGTCATTTTTATGATTCACATACTTTATTCAGTCCAACAAACAAACAACACTTTTATTTATTTATACAGAAAACTTTATTCATACATGACTCAATGAAAAATCAACCAAACAACCCCTTATTTGAGAAACATTATTTCATCATGAATAATATGACAAATATTCACAATAAATGTCGTGATAGACATGAGATCATGTGAGAAGTGTCATTTTTTGTGAAAAATACTTTTAAACCGTTGATTATTTTTAATCAAATACCCTCCATGAATTGCAGCTTAAAAGGAAATTGATCTGGTATATCGCGGTGCATCTTACCTCGGTACATCTCATTCTAATGTTTGTCCATTTCTTATCCAATGGTTGATAACCACTTCTTATGCTTCTCACCAAATTTACCACTTCTCACCGAAACCCAACCACCCATAATATATATATATATAGAGAGGCTCCGTAAATGCAAACCTTGCATTTATTGCACCCCTTACAAACCACAATCTGCATATGTGCAGACTGGTTCTGCATATATGCATATGAATACGTGCAAGAATATACATATAATGGACATACATTCATATGGGACAATGCATATATGCAGAACCAGTCTGCACATATGCAGACTGTGGTTTGTAAGGGGTGCAACAAATACATGGTTTGTATTTGATTTGTACCCTATATTATATATATATATATATATATATATATATATAGAGGAAGGTTCAAACGAGGAGCGCATCAATTTAAGAGAACGTGAGGAGCACTCCCATGCTTCTGATCACATATGATTTACAACGCTAAAAAATCGGATGGTTTTCGAAAATTCGCGCAAAAGTGGCGCGACCTGGTTCACGAGGCGTGCAAGTCGCGGATCATTAATGATCCACAACTGCCAATCACATGTGATCCATAACTGTCGATTGCTCATCCAGATCAGTTGTGAATCACATGTGATCCACAACTGTCAATCACATGTGATTCATAACTATCAATTGCTCCTCACGTTCTCTTAAATTGGTACGCTCCTCGTTTGAACCCGCCTATATATATATATATATAGGGTCCCCTTCTTTTGCTAACCAACCTATTGGTACTAACCGTGCTAACCAACCATTGACCAATCAAATTGCTCCTTTTATTTTGGTTTAGGTGCACGCCAACAAAGGTAAAATGGGTATATCCAATTTCTTCCATATTTATCTCACATTTAATAAGTGATTCTACATTCCATAGTTATCTAATCCATGATTTTCGAAAGTATATTAATTCATAATATATTTTTAATATCAAACAAGATATCGAAATTATATTAATTCAGAATATATTTTCGGAATTATATTAACTCAATTAATACATTTTTTTTCTATAAATCAGTTCTTTGAGACATTGTGCATATATGCATATGAGACATTGTGCATATATGCAGATGTGCATATGTGCACATATGCAGATGTGCAAAAGTCATCTCAGACTAAATCGTATGCACATTTTATGTGCACATATGCACATAAGCATCATCATCATCATCGTCTTCTATGATCTCAGACTAAATCATATGCACAGTTTATGTGCACATATGCACATAAGCATCATCATCGCCTTCTGTGGAGTTTTTCTCTGAGTACTCTTTAAAGTTCACATCGCCGGAATGTTTCTCGAGACTGGGGCCCACATCAGGAAAACAAAGGAGGTTCGCGGCGGAGCAGAACGACGAGAGGTTGGTGGAGAGGGAGTGTTGGTTCGTCGTGCTTTCTTTATTTAGGGCTCTTTCGGAAAGGATTTGAAATACCTGTGAGAAGGTTGTTTTGGTTGTGGCTTGCTGAAGGCTTTGTGAACAGAAACATGGGGAAATCACAAAAAAGAGATCCAATGAAGGCAGAGGCGGCGGTGGGAGGAAGGCAGAGGCGATGAGAGAATTTTTTAGAGAGAGAAAGAGAGTAAATAAATTTAGAGGGAGGAGTGATTCCTTCAAAATAGGTACTCTTACCGTGTATAGAGATAATGCCATGTTTAGGTTTAATTTGGTTTGACAAAAATGCCCTTGTGCTCATATGCACAAAGGTCCAACGCATGCCTATTAATTTTAAATAATATTAAAATCCAGTATTAATTATAACCGTTGATCTGATGCATCTATGGTTGTGATCGGTTATCACGGTTAGTACCAATGGATTGGTTAGCAAAAGAAGGGTCCTCTCTCTCTCTATCTCTCTCTCTCTCTATATATATATATATATATGTGTGTGTGTGTGCACGTGCATGCGCGCTATTCAAGGTTATTCATCATGAAAAAATAGATTGTTTTTGGTTTTCAACCTAAGTGAGATTGGTTTATTATGATGTAGCGTTTCTTTATGTAATTGACATCTCGGTTTCAATTTCATCAATAGTTACAACATCAACACGTTACCCATCAAAATCACTACAAATCAGATGCTTATACTAATCAATGAAAAAACAATTGTTAACCACTTGGATTGCTTATACTAATCTAAGAAAGAATGAATAGTTGCTTACCCAAAACAAATACATTATTATTACTATCGGTGAAATGAGTCGAGCTTTAAATAAGCTACTCGAGCTCGATCTTGAACTCGAGCTTAATAATTGTCGGGCAGAAGTCGATCTCGGTCTCAAAATAAAGCTCGATTAATTTAACGATTCGAGCTCTAAAACAACAATATTAGACTCGACTCGTTGGAAAACTCGATTAACCTTCACAAGTCGATTCGAGCCTAGCCATTGGACCGTACACTTTTTCGAGCGAGACATTTTTATATTCTTACAAGTTATAGAATCAAAATATAAAATTTATCGAACTTATGTAAATAAACGAGTTATTAATTGATCTCGAATTCGAGCTCAAGCTGAAAAAAATATTCGAGCCTGGGCCCGCTTTGAAAAAGTTAATCGAGGTCGATTCAGATATTATTTATTCGAGCCAAGCTCAAATAACGTGATTTGACTCGACATTATTACATTAAATAGAAACTAAGACCATCTCCAATGGGGTCACTACCTGTTACACTAAACACTAAATTTAGTGTAAATGACACTATTCACATCTCCAAGGGGTCTCTATTTTCCACGCTAAATTTAGTGTAATAAATAGTATTACACTATATTTGATGTAACAATATTCATTTACACTACTTTTCATACACTTTAAAAAATAGTGTTACCTATTGGAAAAAGATTATTACTTAACACTGAAATTTACACTACTTTTTACACTATCTATTAAATTTAGTGAAAAAAAAAACAGTGTGACCCATTGAAGATGACCCAAAGCAAATTTGATTCTATTTTCATACTTTTTCCCCTAAAATGTAAATCAAACACACTTGTTTTCAAATAAATGGGTTTCAAAAATGTTCAAGGATACCATCCCTTTCGTTGCCTCAATTTTAGAAAACTAGGCATTAATTTGTGTTTCCCATCCATCACAAATCTTCTATCCTCCCTCCATTATTCGATTTTCAGTATTGAAGATAATAGAATCATAAATAATAAGAGGATTGATATATAAACAAATAATTAATCAATCAACGTTACCTGCCCGCCCATCGGAATCGCGATTCTGCAATCGCAGCACGCGTTTGACGCTACGCAATGAACACGCCAAGTTCCGGTAACCGAAACGAACGCCGTATCCAAATAACACTCCACCTCCATCCCAATTCCATGCATATGCAGCGGAACCAGCGCCGGTGGATCGCAACGTCCGTACACGTACGGCTGGTAGCTACAAATATCCGGATTATCGACGGTCAACGGATCAACTATCACCGCATAAACCATCGGTGCTGACGGACGATGACTTACCGGTGACCGCAACGACGACCCCGATGAAGACGACGACAACGACTTCTTCATGGACGGCGGCTTGGGAGCAATCATGGAGCCTTTGTCTTTTCCGTAGCATATCCTTTGGGATAGCTGGAGTCCAGTTTGGACTGACCTTGAGAACTCATCGACGACGGCCATCGGAAGGTTGCCGGAGTAGTTAGATGGTGAGAATTGACAGTAGGAATGTGAGTGTTTATGAATGATGGCAATAATAGGGGTGACGCTTCACTATATCGGGGGTCATGTTCTAAAAGGTCTTTTTTTTTGGACTTGGGTACCCAATTGACACGTTAAGCATGTATAGTTTACGACCAATTATACATGTAATAAACTATTTAATTGTTTATAATATTATATATAGGGTTGAGTTCCGGTGAGAAATGTCGAGAAACGTGAGAAGTGATTATCAACTGTTGGATAAGAAATGTAAGAACATTACGATGAGATGTAGCGAGATAAGAAGCATCGAGATACATCAGATCAATTCTCTTTTAAGTCGCAATTCATGAGAGGGTATTTGATTAAAATGATCAACGGTTTAAAATGATTTCTCGCACTTTTCATCAAAATGACATTTTTCAGATGATCTTATGTCATTTTTTTGTTTAAAATACATGATCTTTAGAAACGTCGTGGCCTTGCCATGACTCATAAGACTTGAGGTTTTGCCTCGTCGTCATGTCAAGCCTCACACCATTTAAATCCTTGATATATATATTTCTTTTTCAATAAATAAAAATGAATAAAACGGTGAAAAAACA
The DNA here is from genome assembly GCA_033807775.1 of Saussurea involucrata. Classification (NCBI taxonomy): domain Eukaryota; kingdom Viridiplantae; phylum Streptophyta; class Magnoliopsida; order Asterales; family Asteraceae; genus Saussurea; species Saussurea involucrata. The sequence continues at coordinate 125,315,224 of CM066318.1, read as the reverse complement.
TATTGGTTAGGTGTATGGTTTATTGTATTGCTATAAACATGTTTTTTAATTTTATTATAAACGTATCTTCAACAACTTTTTTAAAATAAAGAAAATGAGGATTCTAGACAAATTTTTGCTCCAGCAGGTTATTTAAAAGAGTTAATTGCATTTTTTTTGTCCCTTGTGAATGCCTAGATTTCACGTTTCGTCCCTCCAAGTCTGAAAGTACACTAATGGTCCAAAAATCGAGTTTTTTAGCCCAAGTTGGTCCCTCTCACTAACACCGTTAGTGAAGGCTCCGTTAAGTTTGTCATGTGCCATTCATGTGAGGGGCATTTTCGTCTTTTTTCCTACCTTCTTCTCCTACTTTCTTCTTCATCATGAACACCGCATGTCACCACTTATAACCACCATCACACCACCACCACACCAAAACACAAAAGTATAACAAGAATCAAACCCTAGTCTTAAAATCCCTACTTTACCATAATATAAACATCCACATACTTGATATATATCAGATTCTATACGTATAAATAAATCTATAAACCAAATTCCATATGAATAACCAAATTCCAAATTAGGGTTTATGTAAATCATCACCTGGAACGCCGGAGGAGGGTATCTTGATGCATAAACAATGGAAGAAATCAGAGCATCTTCATCATTTCCAATACACTAGAATTTCCCCTGAATCACCACCTGAGGTGTAAACATGGTGTCAAGATTTTACGATTCAACATACTCCTTTTGTCTCACATGAAACTCCATCAAAATCACCGGCACCTCCAGATTAAAGCCCCCCCCCCTTTCCAACTCTTGAAAACAGAACCTATGCCTCCGGAGAAGTGACGCATCCTTGCGACGAGAACAACTCCACCACCACCGGCCCTCCTCGTCGGAGCTCCTCAACCGTCAGATCCGCCATTGTTGTTGTCGTGTGAAGTGGTTTTTTGATATCCAGAGAGAAGCGTTTGGGGAAGCAGGCGTATAGACCACGTGCCATTGTTGTTGTTGTTGTTGTGTTCTCCGGTGACCTGAGTGTCGCCGGAGACGGAGAGAATTAACGACCGGGTATGTTAATTCTTGTGGGTATTTTTTTCCAGTTGATGATGATGATCTTGAAAGGGTGGAAGATTTGTATGAATGTTTTTTAAAATTAAAGAATGGGTTTGATTCTTGTTATTACTTTTGTATTTGGGTGTGGTGGTGGTGTGATGGTGGCTATGGGTGGTGACATGCAGTGTTCATGACGAAGAATGAGGTAAGAGAAGAAGGTAGGTAAAAAGACGAAAATGCCCCTCACGTGAGGGGCACATGATAGACTTAACGAAACCTTCACTAACGGTGTTAGTGAGAGGGACCAACTTAGGCTAAAAACTCGATTTTTGGACTATTAGTGTACTTTCAGACTTGGATGGACGAAACGTGAAATTCAGGCATTCACGAGGGACCAAAAATGCAATTCACTCTATTTAAAATGTAGAAAGTATGAGATTATGAGATTGAGTAAACTTCTTAAAATTTAGACAACTCGCCAAAAATGATTACTGTTAGAGAAATGATTTTTTTTTCTATTAATAAAAGAAATCTTGAAATGAAATGTTTAAGATAAAGAAATAATATTTTATTTTTAAAAATATAAATAATAATATAATTTTTAAAATAAGGAATATGTTGAAATTAAATATAACTTTTTTATTAAAAAAATAAATTTTCGTTTTCCATATCTAACCGATAGCAATATAGCATCATCATGTTGACCGTGACGGAGTTTTGCTTGTGAACAGGATTGGGGAAAAAAGTGAGGGGCCTGGATGATGAGTGTAGGTGGCAAATAGGGATTGTCTGGGTGGGTGTTAATAAATGATTTGACCTCTAAAATTTAAATTTGGTGATGAGTCACAAGTTTATATATATATATATATATGGATTAAATCATGTGAGAACAAAAAAAGATTGATTACCATGAGAACCGATTTAAGCCATAATTTGGTTTTGATCTCATGGTTATAATTAAACTTTCGATCACATGGTTATAATTAATAGATTGAGAATCTGAGAACCCATCTAATCATAATAGATTAAATCAATTAATGGTTTAGATCGGTTTTCATGGTTCTCAACTTTTTTACGGTTCTCATTTGATTACCGTCATATATATATATATATATATGGATGAGATCGAGAGAGAACCATGAAAAAGAAAGAACCGAAGAACTCATCCAAGCCGTTAGATTAAGATAATCCAATGGTTATGAATTAAAATATAATTATAACCAATTTTTTTATAAAAAAAATATTAACCCTCTGGTTTTTAAATCCAATATTGGCGAAATATAACAAAAATTGAAGCGAAACAAATTACACAAAAAAATTCATCATTTCATTATCTTTAATTTGACAACCATTTTGATATATTTTTTCATCCGTTTTTTCATGGTTTTCTGATTCTTTTTTTTCAAGGTTCTCTCTTGATCTTTACTATATATATATATATATATATATATATATATATGCATCTAGAGCAAGAGAATATATAAACAAATTATACATGCTTTGATACTAGCAAGATATAATTTTAATTACATTTGGTCTATGGTAGGTGTTTGGCGTTTCTGAAAGTCAAATAAATTTCACTATGTTTAAAGAGTAGTAAATAATTGAGTCAAAGAGTTAGATGATAGGTTATTTGAGTTTGGTTTCAGAAAATTAATGTTATAGCATCTTCGATGCACGTTCTTATAAGAATTTTTTTTTGTTTTTTTTTAAGTTATCCCAGGTATAACCCGGACTAATCTCTGATAATTTTAAAACTTAAAGATGTCTTATCAATGTTGAGGACGTCTGGGATCGAACCCTGGGTAGATGGAATATTCCACCACATCACCCAGGACGATCAATCACTGCGCTACAATGGTAGTTCTTATAAGAACCTCATTTTTGTGGGTCTCATGTATTTGTGTACATCAATAATTATTTTATATTTATAAATAAATATCAAATATTCAATTTAAGTACCATTAAAAATGATGACATTGACATTTTACACAAACTTCATGGTAAGAACCCAAATGGGATGAGGTGTTGGTGATTTTAGTGAAATCATCGGTCATTTTGTGTAGTTGGATTCACAAAGGTAATAATGGGGTTGTTAGCTAAGCTATAACATGAGTTAAGAGGTGTGGAGTGCACACTCGTGTAAGCTAACTAGAACCCGGGATTGTTGGACAGTTAAAATCGACAAGTTACAAAGTGGTTTCATGAGCTGTGTGTCGGGGCTAGTTGTGGCGCTAGTTGAACTAGCACGAAAGTAGCGCCAAAGCTCTGGAATGTTGCTCGCGCTCCTTTTGGCGCTAGTTGAACTAGCACGAAAGTAGCGCCAAGCTCTGGAATGTTGTCCGCGCTTCTTTTGGCGCTAGTTGAACTAGCATGAAAGTAGCGCCAGAGTCTGGAAGGCTTTTCTCATTTGTAACTCCCGTCATTAATTCCGCAATCAATCCCATTAAGTGGGATATTATTACCAGTATCAATATAGGTCGGTTACAACTCTCTAAAGGTGTATAAGTATGAATCGATCATTGCCTTGATCGGTACACTGAAACAAATAGATTATCCCCTAGATAATTTCGTGATACCCAGGCATATAGGGTCGAAATATCTCTTACGGAAAGCGAACTCTCACGCGATCTCTGCGTTTTATCCAAGTTCTTACGATCACCTCTTCCTCATCTTTTTCTCGAATTCTCCCAACATGAGGTTCTTATAAAAACTCTCTACAATGCTAGTTTCTACAAGCAACATCAATTTTTGCTTATAAGAACCTTGCATGAAGATGCTCTTAGGTTTAAGCTCAAATAAATTTTCTAATATAGGGTTCTTGAGTTCGAGTTCGATGTTCGTTTATGGGTTCGAACTTACGATCGATTAACTCAAATAGCTCGAAAAAGTGTATGTTCGAATGTCTCGGCTTGACTCGAAAAACTTAATAAAGTTTTCGAATGAGTTAAATCGAACATAGATGTTATGAAGTTCAACTCGTTAACTTAAGAGAGTTTTATTTCATGTTTGAGATTGACTTGAGCTAGAGAATTATTATGCTCAAATTTGAATAACTCGTTAAAAACTTAACTCGTTTACATTCTTAGATAGAAGGATGGAAATGAATTAATGAACTTGAATTGAAAATTTCGACTTATAAAGAAATAGAGCTATTATATTATATAAAATTATACAAAAGAATTATTTGCATTCTTATTATTTGTTACATTTATTGTAGAAATATCATATATTTAAAAAATATTGTTATGTTAGATACAAGTTTGATCAAATATTCTTGACTATTAAAAATACATACATTACATTCTTACCGTGTCGGTGTTCCAATTCGAGAACCCCACGTTTTTTAACTTTTAGCCATTTATGTTTTTTTTGAACGGTAGAAGTATATTAAAGAAAAACTAGCAAGAAGCTTAAAAAAAATAATTACAAGTAAGAGATAGACAGAAGAGGGTTTTGTAACCAACCCACCCAATTAATATTACATTTTCTACTCCTATTTGTAACCCAAAAGAACGACTGAGTTACAATGTTATCCCACAACGTCACTTTCTTAGGCTTAGAAAGCCTAAAGAGGGTCCCATTTCGAAAAGACCAAATAGCCCATAACGCCGTCAGAACAACCGCCTCAAAACAGGTCGACTCCGTTTTATTCAAACGCAAAGATAATAACCAGTCAATCCACTCTGAATTTGACCTAAACTCCGGAATATCCAAACTCCACCATCGACCAATTTGCTTCCAAACATCCCGAGCCATTTGACAAGAGAAAAACAAATGACCCACCGATTCAATCTCCAAATCGCAAACCGGACATAAGAGGGAATGCACATCAATTCCTCTTTTATCAAGGTTCTCTCGAGTTGGAATCTTGTTCAAACTCAACCGCCAGGCAAAAACATTAATTTTGATAGGAACAAACCGATTCCATCTAGTAGGAGGAGATTCTACCACCAAAATTTTAGAGTCAATGTAACTACGAGCAGAAGCCACCGAAAACTCACCCGACCCGTCAAGAGACCAAAACCATCTATCCCTTTGGTCAGAAAGACAGACAGTATCTAGAATATCCCGTAAAGCTGACATCTGCGACTCCTCTACACCCCCTCTCGGCTCTCTACGCAACACTGATCCCCAATCCTCCAAGTTCAAACGATCTTGTACCAATGCCAATTTGTCCCGCTCCAGCGCAAATACCCTCGGAAATTGCACTTTAAGAGAGGAATCTCCCACCCAAACCTCATCCCAAAACAAAGTAGAATTTCCATTACCTACTTTTTTCTTGCAAAAAGAAGAGAGGTTAATGTCATTATTCTCCATTTGTTGAATCGCTTTCAGAATACAAATCCAAGGAGAATTGGACATCTTAATGGGTATTTGCGTTCCAACTAGCCCACTCGCACCGTAAATCGATTTGACCACTTTGACCCAAAGTGCATTTTGATCCGTCTTAAACCTCCAAATCCATTTAAAAAGGAGAGCTCTATTGAAAAGCAAACAAGCTTCCAATACCAAGTCCCCCATCCTTTTTACTAGCCAAACACTTTTTCCATTTCACCCAACTCATTTTCTTTTCATCGATTTCACCTCCAACAAAGAAACGATTCCGCAACGACTCCAAGACTTGATCAATCGAACTCGGAAGTTTGAAAAGGGACAAATTTGAGAAATTGGCTTAAATAATTATTTCATCAGTGAAAATCAGCCAGTTAGTTATTTCTTTTTCATTTTTATTTGAATGTCACTACATTCGTAATATGTAGGTCTACGGTTACAAGCCTAACTCAAAAACACAAAAAAACGAATCTTATTGATTTTTCGTAAAAATAAAAATAAAAATTGACTCAGATCCGCAATACATTATAAAGAAAAAAAATGAAAATCGATCTGATTATTATTTTTTGTGTTTTTGAGTTAGGTCCGCTATATCGTGGAAGTAGTGACATTTGGATTAACGCTCCGTTCTCGAGTTTTAGAAGGAAAGAAAAGGAAATGAAAGGGGGGAAATAAATATTTGTATTTGTGTTCTTGAGATTAAAGGAAAAGAAAGGAAGGAGAGGAAAATAAAATAAATTTTCATGTTCTTGAGTAAAAGAGAAAGGAAAGGAAAGATGTTACTTTTACTAATATACCCTCGTTTATTTCATGATAAAATGTAATTAATGTGTATATGTGTAATTTTATAAATCTTTTTATTTCATTTTTTTTCTTTTTTTCATTTCCTCCCACATTTGGACGGAAAGTTTTAGGAGAAAAATCAGCACTATTTTCCTTCCCTTTCATTTTCTTTCTCACTTTAAAAAAACTTGAGAACACAACATTTTTTATTTTCCTTCTCTTTCTCTTCCTTTCCTTCGTAAAAAAAACTCGAGAACACAGTGTAAAATGGGAGAGAAATGATTAAAAGACTAATTTCTTTGTTTGATTTGATTATTTGAGTCAATTTTCTTTTAAATTTTAGTTAAATTGTACATGTTTTGGACCAACTATGACCTTATTATAATGTTTTTGTTTTTATTTTTTTTAGCCAATTTAATGATTATCGATTTTGAATTCTGAATAAAGACAGAAGTGTAACTACTTTTTAAATAAAAAGTTATTGTGAAATTTTATAAAATGTCTTTTTCAAACATTTTCAAAAGTGATGTTACATTGTTGCCTTTGCATTTTTGCAAATTATACGATATGTTGGAAAATCTGAATAGCGTTAATTGCGGATGAAAATTTAGTGAAAAGTATCTATCAATTAATGTCTGCCATAATATCTATAATACATTAGAGCAAGATTTTTATAAACAAAAAGTGGTGTGTCTTTCTGTTAGTCTTGTAGGAACTATCATTGTGGAGAGTTCTTATAAAAACATCATTTCCTTTGAATTCTTACCATGAAGTTTGTGTAAAATGTCAATGTTCTCATTTTTATTGGTACTTAAATTTAATATTCGATATTTATTTATAAATACAAAATAATTATTGATGCAGACAAATACATATGACCCACAAAAATAAGGTTTTTATTAAGAGCATCTCTAATGGAGGTTACCTCATTTTTGCACTTTTTGATGACATCTCATTTCCAAATCATCAAATTAAAATTGTATACAAAGTTCCACAATGGTAGTTTTTATAAGAACCTCGTTTTTGTGGATCCCGTTTATTTGTCAACATCAATAATTATTATATATTTATAAACAAACATTAATTATTTAATTTAAATACCAATAGAAATGAAAAACATGTCATTTCACACAAAATTCATGGTAAGAACCAATGTTCTTATTTAAGAATCTAAAGGAGTTTGAGTTTTTATAAGAACTCTCTATAATTGTAGTTCTTACCACTACATTTTTTGATTGTAAGAACTTTGCATTGGAGATGCTCTAAGAACTACCATTGTGGACTTTTTTTGTGAATTTTTAAATTATTGAGGTGGAAATGAGGTGACACCAAAAAGTACAAAAAACCAAAACAACAATAAATCATAAATCACAAAGACAAAAATAACATTAAATTATAAACTACAATAACAAAGACCGAAATTTCTAAACCACAGGGGCAAAAATCACAATTTTTAATAAATCATAGAAACAAAAATTGCAATTTATTATGATATTTAATTATTTATTAAATATCGTGCAGGAATTTATTTGATATTTTAATATTTTTCACCGTCTCTAAAATGACACATTCTACATCATTTTTTTTAATAATACACTTATAATGGTTTTTGCGTAATTAAAATATTACAAATAATAACACATTGAATTTTATATAATGTTATTTATTTATGTTTGTTTGTTTATGAAGATTGACGTAAAAATATATACTACAAATTTGTATTTTGGTGTAAAAAATAGAGTTAAAAAGATATTAAGATATGAATTATTGATACGATGAAAAACTACCCGAGTTTGATGGGAAATCAAAAAAGTATATGATGTTTATGGTCGGAAATCAGTCACAATTTTAAATAATCGGAAAATATGTATTTAGCTTATTTTTTATAACCATTTACAAATGGTTCGATTCCAAAACTAAAAAGAACATTCAATTATTACAAGACTAGAAACATTTGATTTCTTTTCACCGACAAAAAATATCTCAAAAAGATATGCACGTCTTCAAAAAACCAAAGAAAGTATCTCAAAATCAATCAAAAAACAAAAGAAAAAAGATTTTTTAAAATCAACCAAAAAATCTAAAAAGTTTCTCCAAATCGACAAAAGAAAGCTTAAAAATCTCTCGAAATCATTCGGAAAACTTCAAAAATATCTCGAAACCGTAGAATTAGACTAAAAACACACTGAACACCTTTACAGACCTTTTAACCAACGAAACATCTGATCCCAAACATCAAAAACTAACTTGTATCCAACGAAGCAATGGACAAATCGATTCAATAAATTCATCTAAGTATCTCTCGTGTGTTGTTTTGTTAAAATAATTTCAATATCTAGTTTTTTTTGTATTTTTTTATTAAATTCAACTAAATATATTGTTGTTTTACCTTTAATATAAATCAGTTTATCATGTATTAAATTGTTTTATATGCTCAAATTCTCAAACCAACTATCTAGAAGTAAAGTATATAAGCTTATGGTATAACTTGCAAGTCGATTAACCAAAATAGAAAGAATGACTGAAATTGATCCGTCTAGACCGAAAACCAAATAACCCGAAATCATTTTAGTTCAGATAAGTTATTCAGCTTTGGAAAAAGAAATTAACCCTTCTAAATCTGATGCTAATCACTTAGGTTTTTAGATTTGTCGTTATCAAATATGTTCTTACGAGAACTTATGGATGTTTGGTTTGGTGGCATGTTTCATTCTCATAAAGTATAAATACAAAATAATTAAAGTTAAATATCATAATTATCTTTTGTAGGGGTGTCAATTTTGTACCGAGACAAACCAACCAATTCTCGTACCAATTTAGTTGGTACCAATCTAATTGGTTGGTATATCGTACCAACTATTTAAACTTGGTTGGTACGTGGTATTAGAAGTCGTGTACCACGGTAATACCGTACCGTACCGACTTATTTTTTTTAATTATTTATTAACTAAAGTTTAATCAATAATACAACATATTTTGATTTATAAAATTTTAAATTATCTTGTTTTACATTTTGTTAAATTATAATACAAATTGATATATAGAACTTGATTGAATTCATTCGCTTATCATTTACAACTTTGATAACTCACCTACACCTCCACTCTTCATGGTCCATTATCGCTCCTTAATTGTCGTTTGTATTAGACTATTAGTGAATGTTTGACGTGTTTAGTGCATCTAGATCTAGTTGGTAAAGATGTTAATCTAATTAATTCATAATTCAAATGTTGAGATGTTGGTACAAAACCGTACCAACCGAAAAAAGTTGGTACCAATTTAGTTGGTATATGATATAAGATTTTGTATACCAATTATAATTGATTGATACATGTACCATGTTGATCTCTAATCTTTTGATAATAACAATAATCGAATTCATGAGAAAATTGATGGAATTATGAATTTCTTATCTAAATAAATTTGTGAATTCCAATGGAATTTATTTGCCCAATTTTTATATACCAAGTAATTCGACGAGACTAAATTAAATAATATATAACTATAGTTTTACTGAAATTGATATTAATAATATTTTGAACTATTGATCAAAACCTTAAATTTCTGTTGAACATAAGAGTCTATATGGCGCGTTATCGATGTCATCGTTTAAAAAAGAAAAAAAATACGCCGCCTCTGAGCTTTACATCAGGATTCCGAATCATAGATCTATCGGTTTAAGCAGATTTCATATTTTTCTTTGCAGCCTACGGGGTATTAGCAGTAGTTTCTAACCGTTGACCTCCTCTAAAGACATGTTCTTATGCTTTACTCACCTTGATATGCAACACACACACATATATATATATATATATATATATATATATATATGTATTATCTCATATGAATGTATGTCCATTATATGTATATTATTGCACGTATGCATATGCATATTGTTCATATATACACACTGGTTCTGCACATATGCACATTGTGGTTTGTAAGGTGTGCAACAAATGCAAGGTTTGCATTTTACAAAGTCTCTCTCTCTCTCTCTCTATATATATATATATTTGTAATTAATAGATACGTATAAAACTATCACTTACAATAATAAGTAAATGATATTTTTTTAATTTAATCATAAGAACCGGTAAACCTTAAAACAACAAATTGGATTACGTAATAAACAAATCTCACTCATGGTTTGTTTTATTATGTCAATAGTTGTTGATTAAAAAAAGGGAAATTAATTAAAATACCATAAGTTTGACCATCTTTTACTGAAATACCCAAAATCTTTCCTATTTTGCAAAAATGCCCGAAAAATCCGCGATGGAGCCCGCGATCGCGGGCTCCAGCCCACGTGTCACCAATGTTTACCCACATTGCCCGCGTTGGTCCCTCAAGAATGCCCGTGGTCCAGCTTTCCCCCCTCAAGAATGCCCGCGTGTGCAGTTTTGGTCCCTGCCCGCGTTTGACTCATTGACCCCCGCGATCGCGGGCTACACGTGTCACCAAAGTTTGCCCACTTTGCCCGCGTTGATCCCTCAAGAATACCCGCGGTACAGCTTTCCCCCCTCAAGAATTCTCGCGTGTGCATTTTTGGTCCCTGCCCGCGATTGACTTTTTTTGACCTCCCGCGATCGCGGGCTCCTGTGCCAAGTGTCGGCACAGGGTTAACCCTAAAATCCCTTTGACGAACCCTAAACCCTAATTGTTTCTTCGGCCGCACTATATAAGGGGTGGGGGGGACCAAAAACCGTCCACTCTCATTATTTTATAACTCTCTCAATTTTTAATCAAACTCTCTCAATTTTCTCCCACTCTCTCAATTTTGTCGTGTGGAATACGCGTTCGGGTTTGTGAAGATGTCTCGTATTACCTCTTTGGTATGTTTTCCTTATGTTATTTGTTATTTTTTGTATGTTATTTTAAGTTAAGATATATGATTTGTAGGTTGTTATAGTGTTTATAACTTATGTTTGAATATGTTCTATGTTTAACATGATATGTATGGTTTTATGTTTGAATGTGATATTTGTATGTTATAATGTGTATGTTGTTATAGTGTGTTTTTTTATAAAAAAATTGTTAAGAGTGTGTTTTTATAAAAAAATTGTTAACAATGTGTTTTTTTTATAAAAACACACTCTTAACAATTTTTTTATAAAAACACACCCTTAACAATTTTTTATAAAAACAGTTTTTTTATAAAAAATGTTTAATAGTGTGTTTTTATAAAAAAATTGTTATAGTTTTATGGTTTTTATAATGTGTTTTTTTATAAAAAATTGTTAAATTTTTTTTTATAAAAACAGTTTTTATAAAAAAAATGTTAAAAATGTGTTTTTTTTATAAAAAATTGTTAAGAGTGTGTTTTTATAAAAAAATTGTTATAGTTTTATGGTTTTATGTTTGAATGTGATATTTGTATGTTATAATGTGTATGTTGTTATAGTGTGTTTTTTCATATAAAAATTGTTAAGAGTTTTTTATAAAAAAATTGTTAAGAGTGTGTTTTTATAAAAAAAAATTGTTAACAATGTTTTTTTTTTATAAAAACACACTCTTAACAATTTTTTTATAAAAACACACCCTTAACAATTTTTTATAAAAACAGGTTTTTTTATAAAAAAATTGTTAAGGGTGTGTTTTTATAAAAAAAAACACATTTTTAACAATTTTTATATGAAAAACACACTATAACAACATACACATTATAACATACAAATATCACATTCAAACATAAAACCATAAAACTATAACAATTTTTTTATAAAAACATACTTTAACAATTTTTTATAAAAAAACACATTTTATAAAAAAATTGTTAAATATGTGTTTTTTATAAAAAAATGTTAAGAATGACAACTTAGGTCCCTACGGTTTTAAGAATGACAACTTAGGTCCCTAAACTTTTAAGAATGCCAATTAGGTCCTAAACTTTTAAGAATGACAACTAGGGTCCCTAAACCGCACTTTATCTCTATATAACAATATGATACGTTGAAATAAAATAAACCGCACTTTATCTATATATAACACTATTATACGTTGAAATAAAATACAACCGCACTTTATCTTTATATAACACTATTATACGTTGAAATAAAATACAACCGCACTTTATCTATATATAACAATATGATACGTTGAAATAAAATAAACCGCACTTTATCTATATATAACACTATTATACGTTGAAATAAAATAAACCGCACTTTATCTATATATAACACTATTATACGTTGAAATAAAATAAACCGCACTTTATCTATATATAACACTATTATACGTTGAAATAAAATAAACCGCACTTTATCTATGTATAACACTATTATACGTTGAAATAAAATACAACCGCACTTTATCTTTATATAACACTATTATACGTTGAAATAAAATACAACCGCACTTTATCTATATATAACACTATTATACGTTGAAATAAAATAAACCGCATTTTATCTATATATAACACTATTATACGTTGAAATAAAATAAACCGCACTTTATCTATATATAACACTATTATACGTTGAAATAAAATAAACCGCACTTTATCTATATATAACACTATTATACGTTGAAATAAAATAAACCGCACTTTATCTATATATAACACTATTATACGTTGAAATAAAATACAACCGCACTTTATCTATATATAACACTATTATACGTTGAAATAAAATAAACCGCAACATCTATATAAAATAAAATAAACTGCAGCATCTATATATAACACTAACTATAACATCTGTGAATGACTATGTAGAAGGATTTCTTTAACACCGACTTGACGGTAAGGTGCAAAGTTTCATACATCGAGGAATTAGGAGCGCTGTTTAGGGGATTAGGTGATCGCGCAGATACCCTTGAGACCATCTATAGAGGGACACCGTTCGGGCCATGGATGGATGTGTCTTACTCTGGTGGCGACCCTACGCTAGTACACATGTTTCTACAGTTGGAGGTCGAGGACGCCAACGCTGAGCCGGAGGAGATGCATTTTGATTTCTTCGGCTCTCAATTGCATTTTGGGCGTCGGGAGTTCTGTCTAATTACAGGACTACGTTTTGGAGAGGCTCCCCCCTTCCTCCCTTAGAAGACTGCTCTTTCGTTCCTAGGGTTTTCGGCATTTCAGCATCTCGTTTGAAGCTGAAGGCAGCCCGGGAAAAGATGAAAGAGAGCCTTAGTGCCCTAACCGACGACGATGCTGTCCGTGTATGCTTGGTGGTGATCGTGGATATGGGCTTCCTGGGCCGTGAGTATAGCCAGCATGCTTCATCGACGGTCCTTAAGGCCGTCGAGGACCTTGAGCTGTTTAACAGCTACCCGTGGGGTAGCCATATCTGGACACATTGCTACTCTAATTTGCACCGAGCCATAGGCAGACGCGCCGATCGACATGCAAATATGAATCTTTGTGGTTTTACATACGCCTTCAAGGTTAGATACGTAGTATAACAATTGTTAATAATACATACAAACTGTTTAGCTTTTCTTTTTACGTACTTGCTCTTCTTGTCTAATTCCAGATATGGATATTGGAGATGTTTCCCGCATCAATCCGATTTTTCGTCAAGCGCGACGATCGAGTACTTAGGGGAACCCGTTGGGACAAGCGTGTTACCCTAAGTAGGTCGCTTTGGATTGAGTTCTTCAAAACGTCTAGAAATGTAAGTTCTTTTACTATGTTTACAATTTGCATACGTTAGTCCCGCTTATTAATTTCTTTTATGTTTTATCATATATTTAGCAGCCACTCTTGCCCGCCGATCGCCTTGTGCCTACTGTCGACGAGATGGGCACAGATTGGTACAGAGACAGCGTGGCCTTTATTGACGCAGAGGCGGAAAGGGCTCGACGTCCCCCTACTTCCGAAGATGAGGAAGACGACGACAGGCCCCCTTCCGGTGGATACCAGCCGCCCCCTTCCTCCTCCTACCAGCCGGCCCGTTCCTCCTCCTACCAGGCGCCCCGTTCCTCCTCCTACCAGGCGCCCCCTTCCTCCTCCTACAATCCATATCAGGCGGCCCCTTCCTACGAGCCACAGCGTGGCTCACATGAAGTCCTGTGGGACTACGTCCACGGGCCGCTAGAGACACGTGTACACTATCTGGAGGAAGTCTACAGACAGTTTAGCGCTGTCAATGTTAGTGTTTAACTTAATTTGTTGGCCACGTTTATTTAGTTTGTATATTAATATTACGTTCTAAATTTGTTTTAGCTGTCGAGTACGACACCGATCCCCGCTCCGTTCGGACAGGGGGCACATGCGACGTTTGCCACCACATCCCATCCGTCATTCCCTAAAAATGTAAGTGACATTGAGTAACCATTATAGTTATATGTTTGTTCCTAAGTTTGTAACTCTTATAATGATCAATGTCACGCAGGCCGGGATGTCGGGGGCCGGGATGTCCCAAACGCCGTTCGCCACCACATCCTATTCTACTATCCCGGAGAGTGTAAGTGACACTGAGTAACCATTATAGTTATATGTTTGTTCCTAATTTTGTAACTATTTTAATGATCAATGTCACGCAGGCCGGGATGTCGGGGGCATACACCTCGCAGATGCCGCCGCCGTTCGCCACCACATCATATTCGACTATCCCGGAGAGTGTTAGTGACACTGAGTAACCATTATAGTTATATATCGATAATCCTAATTTTGTAACTATTTTAATGATCAATGTCACGCAGGCCGGGATGTCGGGGGCACAGCACATGCCGTCGTTCGCCACCACAGCAATCACAAACATCTTTGGCGGTTCGGCCGATGACTATTACAGGCCGGAAATGCATACTGTAAGTTATTTTGGTAGTTTTGGTTTAATTATGAACATTTCCTAAATTGTACTTAAAACATTGAGTAACGTAATTTTCAGACGGGGTCTCCTATTATCCAGGATCACTTCTCGGAGCACTTCTCGGAGCCTGACGATGACTCGATGGATGTTGTAGATCCACCACCACAGGTGACCCCGCTCCCTCAAAAGCGGCCGCGATCAATTTCACAATGGTTTCGTCACCCGTTTGGCCAACAAGGATCTACGACACCACCGGCCGCTAAAAAACAAGCAAAGAAAGCGGGGGGAAAGAAGGGAGGAAAGAAAAAGGGAAAGGTCCCTTCACCGGAGCCTCAACCGGCATCGGAAATATTGAGGATGTGTCGGACTGGTCACCTCTCCCCCATGATATTCGTCCCTTACTTGAGCCTGGAAATCACCCCCCGCTTTTTCCAAGTATTGCTGGCGGATGACCCTTTGGAGTCTGAGTTACAGGATGTGGTTAGTGTTGGTGCAAGTGTACCACATCTCTATATATCTATATATATTTATTTTGATGATTACAAACACACCGTATTATTGTTTATCTAACAATCCTATCCAAGTGTACAGTTCTTGAAGAACACGAAGATTTTATCTGAAGAGTTCAAGACGGAAGATTTACGTTGTCATTAGTGTTTATAATTTATAATGATAAACACCCTAAAATAATATACCACTTGGATATTTCTAAAAACCATAAATGATTTTAATTAAATAAGGTTTTTGAGAAACTGTCCTTTTCTGACGCAGGTATACCGCGAGGTTCAGCAGGTATACCGCGGCGGCTTACTGTAGATCTCTGATTGATTGGTCGTACTTTTGTCTGGGCGGTATACCGCGGTGTTTAGCAGGTATACCGCGGGTACAGTTGGGCGGTATACCGCGATGTTTAGCCGGTATACCGCGGGTACAAGTTTACGTTTGTTTTGCAGGGTTGACTTTCTCTTCTGCAAAGTACTTTTATTACTGCACGGTATACCGCGTGCTTTTGGCGGTATACCGCGGATGCATTGTTTCCGTTGGAAGAGTTGCTATATAATGCATGCGATGGTGGAGAAGAATAAGATAACAGATCAACAACACACTGCCATCTATCCATCTGATCTCTCCCAACTAATATTCCATACTACATATTATCACTACATATTTATTTTATAAAACGTTTTTATAAAATATCCAAGTGATAAATATTATACAAGAGTGATTACCATTGTGAGTTATACTCCTCTTGTAAGTGTTTGAATAACGGGTGTGTGATCCTGTATATCTCAATAAGCTAAAGCTTGAGAGCCTATTGCTTTCCTTTGTATTTGGTTTGTATTCTACCGTAAAGAATACTTTTATTGGATCGTGTCGGGAAGTGTCTCGGCTAGTGATTTACCAAGTTGTGGTAAATCACTAAATCTCCGTGTCAAGTATCTCTATCCCTTATCTCTTTATATTTCCGCTGTGCATTTAATTATATCTGTTTATATAATTATTGTATATTCATTGCATTTATACTCTGCTTTATTTACTATATTTATCTATCCTGTATTTATACGTATCTGTTGTGTTTTCATATACTCTGTTGTATTTACATTATTAAGATATTTTTATAAAAGAATTTTTGAAAGTAAATTATTTAAATACAACCTTACCCCCCTAGGTTGACTAACAATTGGTATCAGAGCGGGGCTTTCAAAAATTATCTGTTTAAATTTTTAAAGTTTTATCTTTTATATAATGGCTCAACAAACTGTTTTGTTTTCAAAACCTCCTATTATTGATACTGAAAAATTTGGTATTTGGGCAAAATTATTTGAATGTCACGTGCGTGGCAAAAATAGAAAGATGTGGGAAATTATTGAAAAAGGAAATTTTATTCCAACCAAAATCGTAAATGATCTTATTGTTGAAAAAGATTCTAAAGAGTGGACTCCCACTGATGAAGCTTCGTATTGTTTAAATTTTGAAGCTAAAAACATGTTATATGCTGCTTTAAATTCTGATGAAATAGAAAGAGTTTTTACTTATGAAACTGCTAATGAAATCTGGCAAAGTTTAAATGACACTCATCGTGGAAACACGCAAGTCAAAAGCAGTAAAATAAATATTCTAGTTCATGATTATGAAATGTTCGAGATGACTCAAGATGAGTCTATCGATTCTATGTTTAAAAGATTTAACCTCATAATGACTACTTTACAAGGATTAGGTCGTACTTATCCTAATGAAGATTATGTAAGGAAGATTCTTCGAGCACTACCTTCGGAGTGGATGCAAAAGATTACATCGTTAGAAGATTCCCGAGATCTCTCAACAATGAAGCTCGACGATCTTGTCGGCAATCTTAAAGTGCACGAAATTGCACTAAAAAGAAATCAAGTTCGGGATCGAGTCAAAAAGAAATCCATAGCTCTCAAAGCCGTTGCCCCTAAAGATGCGGAAGAAGAAGAGGAGGAAGAAGCAAGTTCCTCAAATGACGAATCCGAAAGTCTTGACGATTTAATCGAGATGGTAAGAAAACTCTCTAAACTTTTATCTAACAAAAAGTTTGCCAATATTGATAGGTTTCAAGGAAATGGAGACTACCATCGTGGTGGTAAAAATCAAAGTCGCAACGTCCATAACAAATATGACGAATCTAGTGACGATGAAAAAGCCAATAAAAAGAAAGGCTTTTGCTATGTGTGTGGTGATAAAAATCACTATGCAAATGTGTGTCCAAAACGTGCTAAACAAATCAACACACCAAAAACATTCGTCGGAGCCGCGTGGAGCGCAAACGAAGATGAAGACAAGAATATTTGTCTCATGGCCGACCGTGATGATGAGGTATCTACATCATGTTTTCATGATAGTAATTATAGTGATAATTATTATGATAGTGATAATGAAAATAACCTTGAATTATTATATGAATCATTCAATGACATGGCCGCTCTTGCAAATAAGTATAAAGATGAAATCACTAAATTAAAAGAAACCGTATCTGCATATAAAAAGGAAATAGATGACGGTAAACAAAAATCTACTTATGATTTAGATGTTATCACTAAGTTAGAAAATAAATTAAGTAAAAAGGATGTTTGCAAATCTTGTGATATTTTAAAAAATGAAATTGCATGCTTAAAAGAAAAACCAATTGAGAAAAATGATTGTAAATCTTGTGTTATTTTAAATGATAAAATTGCATGTTTAAATAAAAATACATATGAAAGTGTTGCATGTATAAAATGTGATTTGCTTGAAAATGAAAATATTTATTTAAAAGCTAACTGCGATTTATATGAAAAAGATAATTTTTTAGCTAAAGCTTTTCAAAATAGCAATGATAAAATGCTTAAAATGCTAAATATGTCGAATCGCATTAATTGTCGAAAAGGCATTGGTTCTGATACTTGTGTTGATAAATGCTCGTGTAAACCCATTAAAAGATTTTTTGCATCTCCTAAAGTTGATACAAGAAAACCCCCATATATGTCAAAAATGAAAAATGTGAATTATGGGAGGAAACCGTATGCTCGTATGTATAATAGTAATTTTTCTAGACCTAAAAATAATGCGAATATAAATGCTTCATTTTATGTGTATGATAAATACAATCGCAAAATTAGAATGGTTAGAAAATGGTTTCCGAAAGGAATGTTTAATGTTGACAATCCCGGTGGAATGCGTTTATGGTTTTAAATCCGTTTTTATTCCGTTGTATGTTGTCATGTTTTATTTTATGTCGACAACATATTTTAATTTTTTTTGCAGTTTATGTTTTATACTAACTGTTAAAAGGACCCATAAGAAAAGGGTACCACGAAATATTTTCTTTGCCTTTTTTACGTGTTTCCTGACGAGGATATAATACGTGTTTCCTGGCGAGGATATAATACGTGTTTCCTGGCGAGGATATAATACGTGTTTCCTGACGAGGATATAATACGTGTTTCCTGACGAGGATATAATACGTGTTTCCTGACGAGGATATAATACGTGGTTCCTGGCGAGGATATAATACGTGTTTCCTGGCGAGGATATAATACGTGTTTCCTGACGAGGATATAATACGTGTTTCCTGACGAGGATATAATACGTGGTTCCTGACGAGGATATAATACGTGTTCCCTGACGAGGTCATAATACGTGGTTTTTTTTTGCTCACATAAATTTAACCGAAAAATCGAAGCCTTAAGATCCTTTTTTTTGTGCAAGTGTTTCTTTTTGGTTATTTTGTTTTATGTCTATTATATGCTTTTTTATGCATATTTTATTGTCCCTCAAATTTTATAATTTGTTATTAATTTGAGGGGGAGCTTTTTATCTTTTAACCATGAGATTATGCTCTCTCAAATATATGCATATTTTGAGGGGGAGCATCTCTCGAGGGAAAGCATACCGTCTTTCTTGACCCTTTTTGTTTCGACAAACGGGGGAGAGAAACCGCATATGCTCATGCTTAGCGGTTGTGTTTGTCATCATCAAAAAGGGGGAGATTGTTGGTGCAAGTGTACCACATCTCTATATATCTATATATATTTATTTTGATGATTACAAACACACCGTATTATTGTTTATCTAACAATCCTATCCAAGTGTACAGTTCTTGAAGAACACGAAGATTTTATCTGAAGAGTTCAAGACGGAAGATTTACGTTGTCATTAGTGTTTATAATTTATAATGATAAACACCCTAAAATAATATACCACTTGGATATTTCTAAAAACCATAAATGATTTTAATTAAATAAGGTTTTTGAGAAACTGTCCTTTTCTGACGCAGGTATACCGCGAGGTTCAGCAGGTATACCGCGGCGGCTTACTGTAGATCTCTGATTGATTGGTCGTACTTTTGTCTGGGCGGTATACCGCGGTGTTTAGCAGGTATACCGCGGGTACAGTTGGGCGGTATACCGCGATGTTTAGCCGGTATACCGCGGGTACAAGTTTACGTTTGTTTTGCAGGGTTGACTTTCTCTTCTGCAAAGTACTTTTATTACTGCACGGTATACCGCGTGCTTTTGGCGGTATACCGCGGATGCATTGTTTCCGTTGGAAGAGTTGCTATATAATGCATGCGATGGTGGAGAAGAATAAGATAACAGATCAACAACACACTGCCATCTATCCATCTGATCTCTCCCAACTAATATTCCATACTACATATTATCACTACATATTTATTTTATAAAACGTTTTTATAAAATATCCAAGTGATAAATATTATACAAGAGTGATTACCATTGTGAGTTATACTCCTCTTGTAAGTGTTTGAATAACGGGTGTGTGATCCTGTATATCTCAATAAGCTAAAGCTTGAGAGCCTATTGCTTTCCTTTGTATTTGGTTTGTATTCTACCGTAAAGAATACTTTTATTGGATCGTGTCGGGAAGTGTCTCGGCTAGTGATTTACCAAGTTGTGGTAAATCACTAAATCTCCGTGTCAAGTATCTCTATCCCTTATCTCTTTATATTTCCGCTGTGCATTTAATTATATCTGTTTATATAATTATTGTATATTCATTGCATTTATACTCTGCTTTATTTACTATATTTATCTATCCTGTATTTATACGTATCTGTTGTGTTTTCATATACTCTGTTGTATTTACATTATTAAGATATTTTTATAAAAGAATTTTTGAAAGTAAATTATTTAAATACAACCTTACCCCCCCCCTAGGTTGACTAACAGTTAGTATGAAGTTTAACTATAGTCATATAATCAAATATGTTTATATTACATGTCTAACCATCTATTTTTTATGTATAACACATCGATTGTTGGGTCTCGCTGTTGCAAAGACATCGTGGAACAGACACCAGGTGGACCATAATGTATAGTATTTTCTTTGCCTACCTGGTGCTCCCCCATCAAGGTCCCGCCTCCGTGGCCAACTCATGCAACGGCGTGGAAGGGGTTTCTTGGGCTCTCCTCGATGTGGTATGTAAATCGTTTTACTCTTATTTTATTTAAGTTGTTTTGTTGCTAACTAAGTTGTCTAATATTGTAATATTTCAGGTGTACATCCCTATATGCATTCATCCCAAACATTGGCTGCTCGGAGTGTTTGAGCTTGACGCTATGACCATGACCATATATGACAGCGATAGTGCCAGTCTCTTCAGAGACCAATTGGAAGACCAGATGAGAAGGTTTAAAGATGTGCTATTTGACTTCTTTTGTCGGGTCAAGGACACGAGGCGTCGCGATAGGTCAGAGCTCTTTCGCCATAAGTTCGCCAAGAATACACCCCAGCAGGCCGGGATGAATGCGGATTGCGGTGTCTGGGTATGTCGTAATGCCAACATCTTGATAAATAACGATGTGGTATTTGTACACCCTGACCAGACCGAGGTCGAGGCCAAGGCATTTCGCATACATATGGCGGAGTCCATTTATGCCCATTGTCAAATAAATCAAAGTTAGGTTGTTTATGTAACATTAAATAATTGTTATTTTTAGTATTAACTTATTTTGTTAAAGTATTGTGATTGACTTACTGTTTACTTCATTTGGTTTTTGCTAATTTCATCCATTTACTCAACTTTGAGTATCGATATCTCTTTCACACATACTCTATTTTGGACGCATTATATATCATTTCGAAGATCTAATATAGAAGAACATAAACCTACTAAAAGTTAGTTATATATAACACATATATATAAATTTAAATGCGTCCAAAGTTTAGTAAAACCCATATTTCCAACACCTAGTAAGTAGGTTTATGAAACTTGCGATAATCCTAATGCAGAGATTATTGGATGAACAAGCATTTATTTCTTGATTATTGGGGTATTGGTTCTTGTTGTCTGGAAGTGATTCATATGATGCAAAAATTGGTATCATGTAATGTAGAACAATATCTATATTATAGAAACTTGCATTTGATAGTACCATATAAATCTGATCTAAATTCTCATTAATTAGCTATGTTTGACTACTTAAAGACTAATTTTCTGCCTAATGAAAGACCTTTATTCAAGAGCAGACGAATATTGCAGTTACCTTTTCAGTGGAATCATGCAGGCAACTTTTTCAGACGAAATCTATAAACACATTCAAATAATAATAATTTAAAACGATTTAATAAATTAGTTAATATATGATTATTATGTTAATGCGATAGGAGTGTAAAACAAAATTGAAAAAAAAATAAGAGATATACCATAAATTAAATAATTAACTATAAGAGTATGAATTTTAAATATAAAAAATATTTTTTTTATGTAGCGTATAACTGTATATGATATATATTAAAATATATAAATCCAAAAAAATTCAAGATTGGGCTCATTTCGAACATATCGAAGAGACGATTATAATGGTGTAATTTGTTAAAATTAAAACGTATTTTTTTAACGTATTTTAGTTAATAAACGATTATATATGTTAAATGTAAAATTAAAATAATGAAAGTAAAAGGTATAAAGTAAATTTAGTAAATAAGTATAGGGGTTGAAAGTGTAACATTTCATTTTAAATTCGTAAAAATGGACGAAATGGGGTGAACAATGCCAAAATATCAAAATTTTCATAAATGGTCCCTGGAATTTTTCAAAAATGGTCCCTTGCAATTGAAAAGTCACAAAAATAACCCCATCGCGGGATGAGCCCGCGATCGCGGGATTCCATTTTTCAAAAATGGTCCCTGCAAGTTTAAAAAAGTGTCAGAAAAGGTCCCTGGCCCGCGATCGCGGGCTCCCATCGCGGATTTTTGGGGTATTTTTGCAAAGTGGGAGAGATTTTGGGTATTTCAGTAAAAGATGGTTTGACTTAGGGTATTTTAATTAATTTCCCTAAAAAAAACATTAGTAAAACCATACCTTTTAATTTGAAAACAAATACATCGGCATCATGATAATTTTTATTTAATGGCATACAAGTTCAACTCATTTCTAAAGAATATGAAAACGGTCGAATCATATGTGATTTTTGTTGGATATAGTGTCCAGAGTCATTAACTATTGGTAATATTTCTAATAATAGCAGGGTCCTTTTGGGTTGCCCTTAAGACCCAAAATAAACAATCAGAAGAATAAAAGGAAGTTAAAGCAATTAGTTCAATTGATGATAAACTGCAATATAATTAATTAGATTAATTATATAAAGTGCAGGGACTGATTGGTTAAAATAGTTTTAACAAGCTTATCGGCTCAAGGGGGCTAAGTGTAAAATAGAGGGTTATAAATAAACTGCTAGGGGTTAAACCCTAATGAGTTTTTTTCCATCTCTCTTGGAGCCGTCGATCTCCCCTCTCCCTCTCCCAAAATCGTAAATCCTAATTTAGGGTTTAGTGATTAAGCATCTTCCTGTTGTTGGTATTTTGGTGTTCTTAAGTATGAGCCACTAGAGGGATTCATACTATTGGTCCTTGACATCCAAGAAGCGAGATCAAAGGTTTGATTCATCATTGTGGTTTTCGACAATCGCAATAAACAAGTAAGTGTTCTTGATTCAATCTTTTGTAGTTAATTATCTAGAACACATGTATTCATATAGGTTGATAGTTTGTATAACCATTGATGATAAAAATTAAAATATGTTTCCGTTGCCTATATCATGTGGTTGTATGTTTACTCAAAACCTTACAGTGGTATCAGAGTCATTGTTCTTAGATATTATCTCAAAAGTGTTTCAATTTGATTTGCAAAACTGTTTATGTTGGATTAGGGGTTTTCGAAATTTTGGGTTTGAGGTTACAAAAAAAATCGATTTCAAATTTTTGTGGCCATTGGATTGCTTAATCCCTAAGTTAGGGTTTCATGGTCATAACCTCAAAACATAATTTTTGGAAACTAATTTTTTACTTGCATAAAAGGTTTGTATTATTAGCGATTAAGTTTTATCGAAATCCCTAAAGGGTATAGGGTAGTCGTTTTTTATGCAATGTTATAACCTAATTGTTTTTGGCTAGTTTCCTAACTTGCCTAAAACACATAAATATTGAATAGATATATTCAAGTTTGAATTATACTGTAAGATAAACATTAACATTATTTATATAGTGAATATAAATTGTATGTCAAATATTTACATTAATTATTAGCATGTGTCCTCACATGTTTAATTGGAATTAATTATGGAAACGATTATATTAGTTATTAAATGTGTCCTCACATGGTTAATTAAAATTAATTAGATAATCATAATTTTAAATAGTTTAAAATTCCATTCAATATATATATATATATATATATTAGACCTTAATTATATATAAAAAATTAAATTATACATTGATAGTCAAACCGAGACTAGGCGTACTCACTATAAGCACTCTAAGGGGGTTTAAGGAGGTTACCTATAATATGGTTGCCGAATGAGTCAATGGTTTTTAAAACGCTCTGCGTTACCATGCTCACCGCCTCTTGTGTGGACTAGTAGAATTACCGAAAAGGTTTGATAGGTCAATGTGACAAGTTAAAAGTATTAACTATGAAGTATAAAAACAAAATCCCGTTTAGATATACTAAGAAATGTGAAAGTCTTATGCTACCCATGAAAAGAGCACACATATTCTTATAGTTTGTTAACGGAGCGTGTGCGGTTTGCCGGCACGTTAATGTGAAACTATAGTCGAAAATGATGTGGCGCTCGTGATTCTCAAGCGTACTTGAGCCGAGGGGTCCATGTGTTCTTGCATGGTCGATTCACCATCTAGTTTGTGATCCTCGGCATACCAGTCACAAATAGAAGATAAGCATGGTCGAGATTATCATGTCATTGACATAAGTCGGTGAATCTCAAAAGAACTAGGAGTTTCATAGTGAATGAAATTAACAAATAGCATTTGTTTACCTAAATAACTTTATGATGTGATTACGGCATCCCTTTTCACATCATAGAGTAAAATATGGATCCTATCCTTGTTAAATAATTTCGGATAATTGTTTTTAAAGGTTAAATTTCAAACTAACTAAAATAAAACTATATCTACAGATGGCTGAAAATATTCCTCCTCCTCCTCCTACTACTCACTCAACATCCAACCTTACGTTACTCTCTATCCTAAGTAAAGATAAGTTGACTGGGCCAAATTACTTGGATTGGATTCGTGCCTTGAGAATTGCCTTGAGGTACGAAGACAAAGAGTATTTGCTCGACGAGGATCTTCCTATACTTAATGATGATGCAAGCCCCGAAGCAGTAACTGAATACAATAAGCAATTCGGGGAATCCACAAAAGTCGCGTGTCTCATGTTGGCGTCCATGTCCCTGGAACTTCAAAAGAGTTTCGAGAACATGGGGGCGTTTAAACTAAATGAGCAGCTTCGTGAAATGTTTCAGGAGCAAGCGAGGCAAGAAAGGTTCCAAGTCGTAAAATCGCTTATGGAATGTAAGCAACAGGACGGCGCCCCTGTATGTGCGCATGTGCAAAAGATGAAAGCGTACATTGACAGGTTAGGCAATCTAGGTGTCGATTTCCCAAGAGAGCTTGCCATTGACATGGTGATAAACTCTCTTAGTGGGGCATATAAACAGTTCATAGTGAACTTCAATATGAACAATATGGACAAGACCTTGATGGAGCTCCATGGCATGTTGAGATCTGCTGAAGCAAGTATGGGTAAGACCCAAAGTGCTCATTCAACTGCTCCCGTCCTGGCCATTAGGGAAGGTGGCTGTAAGAAGAAGAAAGTTTCTCATCCCAAAGGGAAGGGAAAGGCTAAAGTTGTTCCTCGCAACCAAGGCCATAAGAGAAAAGTTGATTCTTCTGACATACCACCCATAAGTGACCCTAAAGAGGCCATATGCTTTTACTGTCAAGAAAGGGGCCATTAGAAGAGAAGCTGCCCAAAATATCTGGAGGACTTGAAAATGAACAAGGTCAAAGGGTGTGGCACCTCAGGTATTTTTACAATTGAACTCCATAGTACTTCGATTTATAACTCTTGGGTCCTTGATACGGGATATGGTACTCACATTTGCTCTAATTTCCAGGGACTAAAGGGAAGTAGAACGTTGAAGCATGTGGAGCTGAATCTGATCATGTGAAACAGGATGACTGCCGCTGTTACCAAGATTAGAGATTTTGAGCTCATGCTTAGTAGTGGTTTTTCAATAAAGTTATTAGATTGTTGCTACTCGCCAGAAATGGCTCGAAACATTATTTCTTTTCATGCATTGTACAAGGATGGTTTTGAATTTCAATTTGATAATAATAATGGTTGCATTTTGGTTTATAAACATGGTTGTTTTTATTTTAAAGCCTCTCCTTGTAATGGTGTGTATGAAAGTGTGATTTGTGTTGGTAGAAATAATAATAACTTAACTCTAAATGTTGGTTCCTCCAATAGTGAATTGGATAAATCGTTGTTATGGCATCATCGTCTTGGCCATATAAACAAGAAACGCATCGCCAAATTCCAATCAGATGGGATCTTGGAACCATTTGGCTTAAAGTCGGATGGAGAATGCAAGTCTTGCTTACTTGGCAAGATGACAAAAGCACCTTTCAAAGGAAAATGGAAAGGGGCAAGGATTTGTTGGACCTAATCCACACAGATGTATATGGATCGTTCAGATCTGCCACGAGAAACGATGAGAGATACTTTGTTACCTTTACTGACGATTTCAGTAGATATGGATTTATCTATTTGATGAAAAACAAGTCGGACACCTTTGAAGTGTTCAAAGGATTCAAAAACGAAGTAGAAAACCAACTGGGCAAGAAGATCAAGATGCTCCGGTCCGACAGGGGTGGAGAATACTTGAGTCATGAATTCTACGACTATCTAAGAGATTGTGGAATAGTTCCGCAATTATCTCCTCCCAGAACACCACAACTCAATGGTGTTGCTGAGAGAAGAAATCGAACGCTACTTGATATGGTTCGGTCCATGATGAGTCGTGCTACACTTTCAATATCGTTCTGGAGCTATGCCTTAGAAACTGCAGCTCATATCTTAAACCTCGTTCCAACTAAGAAGGTTGCAAAGACACCCTCTGAAATGTGGACTGGGACTCGTCCCTCGTTAGCACATATAAAGGCATGGGGTTGTGAAGTCTTCGTTCGGCGCGAAACTAACGACAATCTAGAACCTAGAGCAGAGAAGTGTCGGTTCATTGGTTATCCCTACAAATCCTTTGGATATATATTTTACAAACCTTCTGAGAACAAAGTGTGTGTAGCTAGAAGGGGAGTCTTCCAAGAAAGGGAGCTCATTTCCAAAGAGGATAGTGGGAGCAGTATTGATCTTGAAGAAATTCAAGAAACAACCAATGATGAACCTATAGTTGACACTAGCCCTCAACATGAGGTTGAACCACCTGTTGATGAAACTGACATACCTCCACCACCTATTCGCAGAACTAGTAGAGATAGTAGAGCTAATCAATCTCCTGATTTTTATTATGGTTTTCATATTACAAAGGAAGGAGATACACTAGTCAATGATAAAACATTTGATAGTGCGGATGAGCCATCCAACTACAAGGAAGCGATGGCAGGCCCTGAGGCTGCCAAATGAAAAGAGGCCATGGAGAGCGAGATTCAATCTATGTACGATAACCAAGTTTGGAAATTGGTTGATCATGCACCAGGTCGCAAGACAGTTGAGTGTAAGTGGGTCTTCAAAAAGAAGACCAACATGGATGGGAATGTGCACACATTCAAGGCTAGACTGGTTGCGAAAGGTTACACTCAAACTCAAGGGATTGATTATGATGAAACCTTCTCACCAGTAGCAAAGATTAAGTCTATCAGGATATTACTTGCCATAGCTGCATTTCATGACTATGAAATATGGCAAATGGATGTAAAAACCGCTTTCCTCAATGGAAAACTTGATGAGGATGTATATATGGCACAACCTGAAGGTTTTGTACATACCGAGTATCCAGATAAGGTGTGTAAGCTTGAAAGATCCATTTATGGACTTAAACAAGCGTCTCGTAGCTGGAATCTTTGTTTTCATGAAAAGGTCAAGGAGTTTGGATTTTCTCGAAGCGAAGATGAGTCCTGCGTATATGTTAAGCTAGTGGGAGTAATGTTGTATTTCTAGTCTTGTATGTTGATGACATACTACTCATAGGAAACGATATTCCGATGTTGCAAGATGTAAAGGTTTGGCTCGGGAAATGTTTCGCTATGAAAGATTTGGGAAATGCAGCATACATACTTGGAATAAGAATTTATCGAGATAGAACCAAGCGTTTAATTGGACTTAGCCAAAGTACATACTTGGATA
Organism: Saussurea involucrata; assembly: GCA_033807775.1. Classification (NCBI taxonomy): domain Eukaryota; kingdom Viridiplantae; phylum Streptophyta; class Magnoliopsida; order Asterales; family Asteraceae; genus Saussurea; species Saussurea involucrata. The sequence continues at coordinate 125,287,114 of CM066318.1, read as the reverse complement.
AGATATTGAAGAAATTCAATATGAGTGAATCCAAGAAAGGGTATTTGCCCATGCAACATGGCATAAGATTGAGTAAAGATCAATGTCCCATCACTAGTAAAGAACTGGACAGAATGAGTTGAATTCCATATGCATCTGCTATAGGATCGATCATGTATGCCATGACATGTACTAGACCTGATGTCTCATTTGCTTTGAGCATGGTGAGTAGATATCAAGGGAACCCAGGCGAAAGTCATTGTAAAGAACATTCTTAAGTATCTTCGGAGAACTAAAGATGTGTTCTTAGTCTATGGTGGAAATGATGAATTACGAGTAACAGGTTATACTGATGCGAGTTTCTAGACAGTTCGGGATGATTCCCGCTCGCAGTCAGGATGGGTCTTCTTGCTGAATGGTGGGGCCGTGACTTGGAAAAGTTCCAAACAGGACACGGTGGCTGACTCCACGTGTGAATCAGAATATATCACAGCTAGTGAAGCAGCGAAAGAGGCTGCATGGTTGAAGAATTTCATAGGTTATCTGGGCGTTGTACCAAACATCAGTGAACCCATTGAAATCTTCTGTGATAACGAAGGTGCAGTCGCATTGACTAAAGAACCTAAAGACCATGGGAAGTCAAAACACATACAGAGGAAGTATCACTTGGTGCGACACAAGGTTGCGGAAAACCAGATCGTGGTGAGTAGAGTGCCGACTGAAGAAAATATGGCAGATCCTTTCACGAAAGCATTAACTCGACCCAAACATGAGTATCATACTGAAGCCATAGGTGTTAGAATTATCAATATACCTTGAATGTTTTAGTTGTTAGTTTGATGCATTAAAAACGTAATAAATTGTATTTGATTTGGAGATTATTATATGGAGATTATAATATATGCTGGATTGTGTCCATTTACATTTAATTTATTATCGTGTTTTGTTTTGCATGTTTAGAACCAACTTCCTGAGTATTAATTTACTTAAACCTACACAGTCAGTCATACTCCTGGAAGTAAGTAGTGATTCAAGACTGTCATGGAGTGTTAGAAGCATAGATAATGCAACTAACGCTCATGAGTACTTAATGGTGATTTAGGTATTGGAACAACCCGCACTCAAAAGTTTACTTCATGGATTAAGTCAGAGTAATTTTGAGATGATAATATTTTATGTTCTTCAAACGGAGATACATAGAGTTTTGCTCTAGGATTCTGTTATACTTTGGTGTGCTCCAGCGCTGACCGTAACTGGCAGCTATACAGGGTATGTCCATATATAATATGATGAGTAGAAATGAACTGTGTAGTCGAAGTTTATTTGTTCCTTCTGCCTAAACAGGAGAAGCGATATACATGGGCCCCTCGATGATTTGGTGTTGACATTAAGTGTTTGGCCAAACCCTGACTAGAATTGATGTGTTCAATTGAGTAGTGTGACGTATTCAACACATATCGGAAATCGGGAAACATAATCTTGATCCATGAGATAGACATTTATCCATGTCTCAGGTTCATATGATATCTTGTAGAACAAAGGAACATTAAATCACTTATCTTTATCAGAGTTCGGCAGCTGCATTGGATGGCTTGCTCTCTGTTGATTATTGAAAATGTTAAAACCAAATAGAGTTAATAACTTGTCCAAGTGGGAGACTGTTGGATATAGTGTCCAGAGTCATTAACTATTGGTAATATTTCTAATAATAGCAGGGTCCTTTTGGGTTGCCCTTAAGACCCAAAATAAACAATCAGAAGAATAAAAGGGAGTTAAAGCAATTAGTTCAATTGATGATAAGCTGCAATATAATTAATTAGATTAATTATATAAAGTGCAGAGACTGATTGGTTAAAATAGTTTTAACAAGCTTATCGGTTCAAGGGGGCTAAGTGTAAAATAGAGGGTTATAAATAAACTGCTAGAGGTTAAACCCTAATGAGTTTTTTTCCATCTCTCTTGGAGCCGTCGATCTCCCCTCTCCCTCTCCCAAAATCGTAAACCCTAATTTAGGGTTTAGTGATTAAGCATCTTCCTGTTGTTGGTATTTTGGTGTTCTTAAGTGTGAGCCACTAGAGGGATTCATACTATTGGTCCTTGACATCCAAGAAGCGAGATCAAAGGTTTGATTCATCATTGTGGTTTTCGACAATCGCAATAAACAAGTAAGTGTTCTTGATTCAATCTTTTTCAGTTAATTATCTAGAACGCATGTATTCATATAGGTTGATAGTTTGTATAACCATTGATGATAAAAATTAAAATATGTTTCCGTTGCCTATATCATGTGGTTGTATGTTTACTCAAAACCTTACAATTTTACACTAACATCACGTACACAATCACATGCGATTCACGCGAATTTGCCCCACAACCTGAAGATGTGGCCAAAGTAATCTGCACACCTTTTTTCAATCGTTAATATAAAATAACATGTGATATTTTCTTAAACCTTTAACATTCGCATTTAATCATCCACTCTCCTTCTCTCTTTATATATATATATATATATATATATATATATATATATATATATATATATATATATATATATATAGGGGGTCATTCAAGGGAGAACTAGTTATTTTGTGGTAACTGTAAGAACCAATATGAGCCACATATTAAGCTATAAATTAGGAAATTATTAATTTTGGTATTTTTGACTTAATAATTTAATTAAGGGACATTTTAGGTATCATAAAATTCTCCTCTCTCCTCTCTCCGGCGAACACCAACTATGAACTTCTGTGATACATATTGTGATACCCATTGTAAAGCAACAAAATAAAGAGGATGCACATTGTGATACCCATTGTAAATCAACAAAATAAAGAGGATGCACACTGTGATACCCATTGTAAATCAACAAAATAAAGAGTGATACCCATAAAAATAAAGAGTGATACCCATCGTAAATCAATGTGATACCAATGTGATACGTGATACAAACTATGATTCAAATTAATACCATGGTGATGCCAACTGTGATACCAGTGTGATACAAATTGTAATACCAATGTGATACCAGTGTGATACAAATTGTAATACCACTGTGATACCAAAAGGAGTTACAGAAAAAGGATGGGTTGTGTGAGAAAAACAAAACGAATAGAATTTTATATGCAAATGCAACATTCTAATATCCCGTTCAGACGGTGAGAATCTGCAGAGATGGAGAGAAATCGAGAAGGGTTTGAAAAGACGGCGACTGCCGGTGGTTGGTGGGGTCGAACCACAGTGGTTCTCGATGGTTGGTCGCTGCAGTCGACGGTTGAGGATGATGGTGGGTGGTAGGCGGCTGGTAACGACGAGGATGAGAGAGAGAGAGAGAGTGGCGGTTCCGGATGGTTTTCGAGATGGAAATCGAAAAGGGGACGAGAAGATGTGAGAGCGCCGGCGTCCGTTGTGGTCGTCGGCGGTAGAGGAGAAGATGGTCGTACGAGAGAGAAGATAAAAGCAGAAGTCGCCGACAAGTTCAAACGAGGGAGAAGAGAGTGGCGGTGGTCGACGGTTCTGATCGAGAAGGAGGCGGAGAGAACATCAGCGGCGACTGGTGGTACTGGTGGTGGCGGCTGGTAGTTCAAACGAGAGAGAAAAGAGAAGGGAGTGGGGTCATGGTGAAAAACAATTTAGGGTTTACTTGCTATGGTAGAGAGAGAGAGAGAGACGTGATATACTATATGTATTAATTTAATTAGTTAAAATATAATTTACTATAATACCCTTTTATGTTTATTTAAAATTTATATTAATTATTTAAAATAAGTGGCTAATATTGGTTCTTACGGTTACCACAAACTAATTAGTTCTTATTTGATTAAGCCCATATATATATATATATATATATATATATATATATATATATATATATCCAATAATTCATCTCACAAGTTGAATTAGTTAGGAAAGTTAGTGAAATTCTTTAATGTGATGGACATGGTACCATATTTTACTTAATACATGGTGCCATCTATGACCCCCATACATTTATATGAGTGGGGTCAATGCATTTATTGTCTTTCTTTCAAGTTTGAAAAGTTATATACATAACAATTGTTACTATCATTCGTTTCAAAATAAGTTCTTATATAATTATTTTAGTTTGTATTAAAATATATTTTTACTTCTCTATTTTATCCCTAGTTAGGATGTTGTGAAATCTCTCTCTCTCTCTCTCTATATATATATATCTATATATATATCTTTATATATATAGACTTGAGATTATGTGATACCAGTCTATTTCCGTGAGACCAAAAATTTAATACTAAACCTTCACAGCAAAAGACTGTGATGGTAAACCTTCACAGTGTTTTTGTTGTGAAGGTTCACTGTTTTTCTTACCTTCACAATGAATCATTGTGAAGGTTTAGTGTTAATTATATGGTCTTATGGTTTCACGAAAACATGTTGGTCTAACGTGAACCCAACCATATATATATATATATATATATATATATATATATATATATATATATATATATATAGGCTGGGTATCTTTTGCAAACCAGTGTATTTGTACAAACTCGTACAAACCATACCTAGCTTTATGATTTTGTAAATTTGGCTTCATGAATATATATATATATATATTTTGGCTTCATGAATATATAATTTGGCTTCATGAATATATCATTTGACATTTTTAACTAATTTTTTTCGGTGGAGCCCTAAAATACCCTTATTTTTGTAAAAAAATTAGTTAAAAATGCCAAATGATATATTCATGAAACCAAATTATATATTCATGAAGCCAAAATATATATATATAAATATTCATGAAGCCAAATTTACAAAATCATGAAGCTAGGTATGGTTTGTACGAGTTTGTACAAATACACTGGTTTGCAAAAAATACCACCCATATATATATATATATATATATATATATATATATATATATAGACACACACACACAGAGGTTCCGTAAAATGCAAACCTTACATTTGTTGTACACCATACAAACCACAGTGTGCATATACATATGCATATGCATACGTGTAAAAATATACATATAATGAACATACATTCATATTGGATAATGCATATATGCATATCAGATTATGCACACATTGTTCATATATGCACATTGATACATAGTTTGTATTTGATTTGTATCTTATATATATATATATAATTAAGAATAAAATTACTTTTTATTAAATAAAAACTGTAATAATTACACGTTTTTAAGTCGTATGTCTTTTTCATTATGGGTATTTATTTTAAGACGGGAAAACACTATTCTATTTGAAGGATGTAACTCATGCTCCAACATTTTTGTATCTATATATGTAAATATTTTTACTGTTGTATTATTTTTAAAAAAGTAATACAATTGGTGGGGAAAATAAATTTTTTATATGATTTAAGGTCATCCTCAGCGCTCCGTAGAAGCCCTCAAGCCCTCAAGCGCCACATCAGCTAAGCCCTAAAGACCCCATCGCTACCCTCAAGCCCTCTTGCCACCTCATTTTTTTAATTCTTTTATTTATACATTTAATTATTTAACAAAATAAAAATATTTATATATTTTTTAATCAATAAAAATAAGATAAATAATAAAAATAAAAATTCATATCATTCATTAAAAAATTAAAAATTACAAAATACAAAACACTGTCAATTATGAAAATTTTTAATTTGCTCTTTTCTCGTTAAAGTAACCCTCAAAACGTCTCCCGTAAGGTGATCATGCGGGGTCATGAAAAACGTGAAGTCTTTCTCAAATCGTTTTTCTCGTTCGTGTTCCAACCTTTGAACTTCGAGATCGAGTTTTTTCATTTTGTATTCCATTGTATCATCAATCTTGTCGTTGAACGTCGTCAACAACTGAGTAACACTTTCGTTCGTATTCGTCCCGGACGTATTACTGATGAAATTTAAGAGAGTTTGAGAGATTGTTGGTGTGAAAAATAAGAGGTTGAGGGTTAATATATATAGTGTGATTAAATTGGAATTTTTTTTTTTATAAAAGTAGCCGTTGGGAGTTATTTATTTTCAAGATTTAAAAAAAATAAAAAAATAAAAGAAGCCGTTGGAGAGCTCTCGGGTTCCTCGGGTTTGAAAGCCCGCACACCGAGCCCGTGGCCTAAGCCCGCGTCCCCCCACCGCTGCCCGCCCGAGCCCGAGCTCGAGCCCGCTGGACGCTGCGGATGGCCTAAGATGGCGACAAATTGATAGAAGACTTTTTCTTTTCTTTTCTTTAACTATGTTCCTTTATTTCCATGGCCCTACAAGCCATAGTATTTCAACTTATGTTGGTTCAATTGTCAAAATATGTTTACAATTCCAAAAGATATTTATTAAATTTATAAATGAATGTTTGATTGTATATAAAAGGGCAAATTGCATGAAAAGGTAACGTACTTTGTTTTGATTCCTATTTTGGGTAACATACTTTTAAAAGTTTTATTTTGATACCTAATATGTAAAGTTTCAGTACCCGAGTTACCTGTTTAACCATTAACCGGTTACCATGGCAAATGATGTGGGATCCAACTCAATGCTATTTGCTGACATTGGCTGTGAGATGGATTATTTTCAAAATTTTAAATGTACAAGAGTGAATTACATATTTGGTAAATAAAAATTAATTTTTTTAATGCTTTAGGATTTCTGGATCTGGAAAGAGTACGAGCATATTCATCATCATCAATCAGGTCGTCATCTTCAATCACCGATTAAACTTTAAATATATAAACAGATTCAAACCCAACTTTTTTAACATTCATACAAAACTCTAAATCTGATTCAAACCTAAAAAAATCAAATCTTCATATACAACATACAAGAACATTCAAAACTCAAAAAACCTAAACCTAAATCTAAGACAAGAACATTCATACAAATTTATATCCAAAGAACATGGAAACCAAAATTTATTGTCTTCAACAGACTTAAATCTAGACATGCCTTGGAGACAAGGAAACCAAACTCGTCGCCTTGAAAACCAGATCTGTTTCATAACCAAACGCAAAACCCATGTCTGAAAGCCAAACTTTAATCGAAAACCAGATCGGAAACCTTCGAAACTGAACTTGAATCGGAAAGCAGATCTGAAACTATTGAAACCGAACTTGAATCACAAACCATATCTGAAACCTAACCAAACCAGATCTGAAACGGTGAAACCTTCGAAACCGAACTGCAAAAACTAAGCTTGAATCTTCATGAACACCAACCCATGTACAAATCGCTCATCTTTCTCTCTTGATGAACACCAACCCATCTGGAAAAAGTGGATACCAAAATGATAAAATATAAAGTAGATATCTCTCTCTTGATGAACACCCAACCAAAAAAATCAAAACTCAATATGAAAATGGAAATGGAAATGCAAATACGAAATCTGAATGAAATTGTTTATTTTAGTGTTGTGAGAGAGGGGGAGAAAGCTAAGGCCATCCGTACCCCATTCGGGATGGGGCTCGGGATGGCAGCGGGATGTGCGGGGTTGGCGGTAAGGGATGGGATCCCGATCCATCCCGAAGGGTTTTTAAAAAAAATTTAATTAAATTTTTTAAAATTCATGCCGTTGAACGGCTCTATTACTAAAAAAATTATTTTTCTCAATTTAATCCCACTATATATTTAACCCTCAACCTCTTATTTCTCACACCTCTCAACCTCTTATTTTTCACACCTCTCAAATTCTCTCAACCTCTTATTTCTCACACCTCTCAAACTCTCTCAAATTCTCTCAACCTCTTATTTTTCACACCTCTCTCATCATGAATTCAAACAGAACACCTACATCCCGTCGTAACCGATCGAATACACCACAATCGCAAGAAGATCAAGAGCTTGGTTTCCAAGCGTTTACACAACAAGGTTATCATCCGCAATTTTCGCAACAAATTCCGCCACAATGGTCGCAAAAGGTTATCATCCGCAATTCAAACAGAACACCTCTTATTTTTATTTATTAAAAAATATATAAATATTTTTATTTTGTTAAATAATTAAATGTATAAATAAAAGAATTAAAATAAATGAGGTGGCAAAAGGGTTTAAGGGAATGGGGTACGGGTGTTTAGGGATTGTTAGGGATTGAGTGAGGGATGAGAGAAAAGTTGATGTGGCGCTGATGTGGAGTGGAATATTTAAAAGATTCCCTCCATGGGGTACTGATGGCCTAAGGAGATCTCCTGGAATCTTCTTGAAGATAATCTAATGGATATGGATGCAAATCCTAATATTCAAGGATTTTTTTAATTTTAATTTATAATATATAAATTTGTAATTCACTCTTGTACATTTAAATTTTTGAAAATAATCCATCTCACAGCCATGTCAGCAAATAGCGTTGAGTTGGATGCCACATCATTTGCCATGTCAACATGGTAACCGGTTAATGGTTAAACATGTAACTCGGGTACTTAAATGTTTGAAACTTTACATCTTATGTACCAAAATAAAACTTTTAAAAGTACGTTACCCAAAAAAGGAATCAAAACAAAGTACGTTACTTTTTCATGCAATTTGCCCTATATAAAACAATGACATCATTTTCCTATGAGCCTATGGATGTGTTTGCTACACTGGATATGATAGGATAGGATAGAACAGAATAGGGATTATTGTCTCATGTTTGACAACCACTTTATTCCACTCTACCTATGAAACATGCTGGAACAGTCTTATGTTTTACCAATATAACCAGTGGCGGATGTCTTTGAAGGCATTTAGGGGTCATAACCCGTGTGTTTTTTGAAATTGCTATAGAGGAGAAAATATTTTGTAGGCTTAAATAAAAAGAAAGGAAGCTTGGACCCCTCCACTTAATCTGAAAGTTTTTAAAGGAGTAAATATGTGGCCCAAATGATTTGGGAGACTTAAATAAAAAGAATGGAGAGGTTGGGCCCACTGCCAACCGTCCAATTCCACTTTCCACATTCTAGTTTTGGCCCAAATGATTTGTGGTTGCTGCTGGCGTCTCCTCCGGTCACCGGTGTGTGGCTGCTGCCGGTGCTAAATCACAAGCAGACCCAACTCCCAAGTGGAGTGGAGTTCCTCAATCAGTCAATTTTTTAAACTTTTAATTTTTATATCAAATTTCAATCTTAAACTCTCAAAGTTTTAAACTTTTAATGGAAGATCAACAACCCAATCCTCCAAATACAAGTGGAGTTCCGTTGATTTTAACTTCATCTTCTTCAAATAATCCTCCAACACCAACAACCCCTAAATCACAAGTTTGTTTTCATTTTATTTAACTTTTAAATTTTAAAATACCATTGTCAAATTGCTTATTGCTTCAGTTTGCTTGTTTGAAATGGTGATTAGGCATTAGCTATTTATGATAAGTTTGATTTTGAAATTGTGAATTTAGGCATTAGCTATTACGATAAGTTTGATTTTGCCCTAAATTTGATATTAGTTTTTGTCATAAATTTGATTTTAGTTTATTAGTTGATTGCCCTAAATTTGATATTAGTCGTAACTCTAAATTTGATTTCATTGATTTGATTGCAAAATTTATTTATTTGTTTTTAGTTCTCATACTAGTCTTTACAAAAAAAACAAAATTTACACTCGAAACCAACCAAAAAATCGAAAAAATCTCTTGAAATCAATAAAAAAAACCATAAAATTCTCTCGAATCAACACAAAGATACCAAGAAAAACCCATCGAGTCAACACAAAAACTTAAAAATCCCTCGAAATAAACCAAAAAACTATAAAAAAATCTCTCCAAATCAAACAAAAACTTAAAAAGTCCCCCAAAAGGGGAATGCGGCTAAACAAGCTACTTGAATGACAAATTGGTCTTACATGGTCTGCCCCTGTGGTTTTAAAGCTTGTGTTCCGCCCCTGAATATAACCTCAAAATAAAATCTAATTCTATTTTAAAACATTAAATACACGTTCTATTTTATATTTTACTCATTTTTTAAATTTTATTTATTGTATGTTTTTTAATGTTATATGTTCTGTTATGTCTAGTTATCCTAATTTTATTATTTAGAGCATCCACAATGCATACAGTAATTAATGACTTTTTACTTTTGCCACCTTAGATTTCTACTAGTTTTATATAATAAAAAATTATCTTTAAAAATCATCTCCGATACAAATAAGCTTTTCAAAAGCTTTTTGTATTTAATTTTCAATACTAAAAAATGTTAAAATGAAAATATTATAGAGTGAAGGGTAAAAAAAATTTCATCAAAAGGTCATTGAATAATAAACTTTTTAATAAGTTGTTAGTCCAATGTTTGAACCCATTAGAAAGACTTTTTTAAATAGTAAAAAGTCTTCTAAAAAGTTAGCATTGGAGATGCTCTTATTATTTGGGGGTTGCTAATGGCACCCCCCATATAGGGGGTGTTGAATGTTTGGGATTTGTAATCATTTTTAAGGTAAAACTTAATTTCAATTTGACATATATATATATATATTTTCTTTTTATAAATTATACCATTGTATTCGTCTCGTCAATACCTTCGGAATGAGCCTAATATGATTAAATCAAAAAATATTCAATATTGGACTCATTTCGAATGTATTGACGAGACGAATACAATGATATAATTTGTAATAAAAAATGTATTTTTAATATATTTTAGTTTATATACGATTATTTATGTTAATATGATAAGGGTATAAAATGAAAAATGATAAAGTAATGGATTAAAAGTAATTTAATAACTAATTACAAGTGTAACAACCCAAATTCTAGTAAGTTTTGGAAGTTTGGTGGTTAAAGTGAAAAGAATGAAAGTTTTAGATGAGGGGCTCTTATGCAATTTGTGGAAGACTTAAAGGGATACAAATCCCTAGGTATTTGATAGTGAACATTCTCTTGTAATTATTGTTGGCGGCTGAGGAGAAGAAAGGCAAAGAGAGGAGAAGAAATCGATTGGCAACAAATCAATAGGAGAAGCTCATTTTGGTAAGCATTTAAATCTCAGCTATCTCTTTCTTATTTAGCTGTTAGATTGTTAATGGTTCTGGGTTTTTCTTTAAAGAATGAGCTGAGAAATCTGGTAAGAACAACATTAGGAGTTTAACTTTTAATCGGGTAAACATCGGGTTAAATCAGCTATGTTTTCGAACGTAAAATATTAGTGAGTAGCATACATTAAGATTGGAAGAAAGTATGATGACTAATCTGTAGGTTAAGTTAAAATCGAAGGATTTGAGTTTCTGTCGAAATCGCCGAATACCGGAACCCGGGACTTGGAGATACCGGAACCGGTATGTACCAGAACTGTTTTCATGTTCCGGAATGCAGTTTTAGTGTGACCCGGAAGTTGAGCAATCAAAGCATGATCCTGTATTTTTTTTAAAAGTCCTAGTTCCAGTAATGTTTTTAATCGGAGCCGGAGTTACAAGCAAAACCGGAAGTCTAGTCCAAGTGATTTGTGGTTGGGCCAAAGCCACGTGGTCCACTATAGCTTTTATGTTGGGCCGTGTATGTTGGAATGAACCAAGCCACATGATCTTCATTTTTGTTGATTTTTGGGCCGCAAACTTTTAAGAGATCCTCTATAGTCTATATACATTAATTAAGGAGATCTAATATATATAAATATTCATGGGAACCTGGTAATGGAAAGTCACGTGATCGTCCCTTTTTATTTTGTAATTTAAATCGTGTGGGCCCAATTTAGTTAAAATGTGGATTAAAGCCAAGTGGGCCAAGATATTTAAATTATTGGGTGGTAGTAATGGATTAGACGAGATTCGATATTTAATGAATAATCCGAGATTTTTATTTAAAGCCGGATTAAGAGAATGACTTAAGATTAAAGGTTGAGTTGTCACTAATTATTGTATACGATATGATTTAGGTGTAAGACCCGTTCGGAACGAGACACGTGTTAGGAAATTTACTGCTATCAGGTGAGTTTCCTAAACCCTTTTTTATGACGTACTATGTTTTACTGATTATGGTTTCGTTTACGAGCACGAACTGTTTTATAAATGTCACTCATGCTTTCTATGAACTGCATGTTTTATTTAAAAAGGTTTATTCAGCAAATGAAATGATGTTTAAAGTTTTCATGCATGTGATTACGATACGGTATGTGTATGCTATGTGGAGTCGGTTTACACAGTGGGATCAGGATACCTTGGGATTCGATAATCCTTTGGGCATATGTGGTCAGCTTGTAGGATGGAATTTGTTTCCTTCCTACTCGGATAGAAGGGGGTCCACTTGGACTCCGATGAAATTTGTTGGTTTTCTGGTGTACATCGAGAGAGAGAACAGCGAGAGAAAGAACAGAGAAGGAAAAAAGAGAAATTTCAATTCATTTAATTTTGACTGAGGGTTTCGATTTCTGTTGTTTATAAGGTATGTTCTTTCTCTTATGATTTATAAGTTTTCTCTCGGTTTAGATTTTTGGGTTATGGTATTTTTGAAAGAATTGAAAATTTGCCATTAAAATGTTATTTAAGCATATTTATGTACGAAAGGTTATGTTTTTTGGTATTTGATGAAAACTGTACGGAGGATGATTCGTCCCATCCATGCTCTTCTATTTCTATTCTCATTCATGGTGGATACAAAAATGCCCATTCATGATGGATAGAAAAATGTTGATTATGATTTATATAGGAAGAAGTTTACGAAAATGGTGGATAGAAAAATGATGATTATTTTATACTGTTCACATCACTATTCACGTCACTATTTCCAACAATATATATATATATAAGTAATATATATATATATAACAAAAAGAATAACAATATATATATTTCTATATTTCTAATATATATATATATATATATGTAGGGTGCGTTTCATTTACAAACCAAGCAATTTGTACAAACTTTGCAAACCACTATATTAGGAACCAACAGATATATTTATGATAATTATTATGATTCATTAATAATGATTGTGATATATATGGAAGATGATTAAGTTCATTAATTATGATCATGACTTCAGATTAGGAAACATAATAAAATCAGATATTGATTAGAGTTGATGAACGGCTAATATTGGTTTGCAGGGTTTGTACAATCTATTTGGTTTGTAACGGAAACGGACCCTATATATATAAAACAAATAAATAACAATATATATATATGTCAAATTGAAATGAAGTTTTACCTTAAAAATAATTGCACAAATCTTAAACATTCAACATCCCCTGTATGGGGGTGCCATTAGCAGCCCCTTATATATTTACTAGAATTTTTTTATATCAATAAGAATTTTTTGGAATTAAATAAAATTAAAAAAAAAACTCAATCGTCTCTCACTGTTATTTTAGAAAAAAACTAATTTTTATTATTTATAATTCATATAAATTAATATTTAATATAAATTAAAAAAAAATTAAGATTTAATATAAATTAAAAAACAAAAAAAACATAACAAGACAAAAAAAAAAACCATCATTAATCTAGGGGGTTAGGAGTGTGGTTATCATGGGTTAGGCCATCAGTACCCCATGGACAGCATCTTTCAAAGATTCCACTCCACATCAGCGCCACATCAGCTTTTCTTCCATCCCTCACTCGATCTCTAACGATCCCTAAACACCCGTACCTCATTCCCTCAAACCCTTTTGCCACCTCATTTATTTTAATTCTTTTATTTATACATTTAATTATTTAACAAAATAAAAATATTTATATATTTTTTAATAAATAAAAATAAGATAAATAATAAAAATTAAAATTCATATCATTCATTAAAAATAAAAATTACAAAATACAAAACACTACCAATTATGAAATTTTTGGATTTGCTCTTTTCTCGCTAAAGTAGCCCTCAAAGCGTTTCCCGTAAGGTGATCATGCTGGGTTATGAAATACTCGAAGTCTTTCTCAAATCGTTTATCTCGTTCGATTTCTCGTTCGTGTTCTAACCTTTGAAGTTCGAGTTTTGAGCGTTCGATTTCGAGATCGAGTTTTTTCATTTTGTATTCCATTGTATCATCAATCTTGTTGTTGAACGTCGTCAACAACTGAGTAACACTTTCGTCCGTATTCGCCCCGGACGTATTACTCGTTGATGATTTTTTTTGCCTTGTTTCTCCCGATGGGTCGTTGAATTTGCTCGTAATCGTCATCATCGGAAGGTTGGGTACGTTTTGTTGCGACCATTGTGGCGGAATTTGTTGCGAAAATTGCGGATGATAACCTTGTTGTGTAAACGCTTGGAAACCAAGCTCTTGATCTTCTTGCGATTGTGGTGTATTCGGTCGGTTACGACGGGATGTATGTGTTCTGTTTGAATTCATGATGAGAGAGGTGTGAAAAATAAGAGGTTGAGAGAATTTGAGAGAGTTTGAGAGGTGTGAGAAATAAGAGGTTGAGAGGTGTGAGAAATAAGAGGTTGAGGGTTAAATATATAGTGGGATTAAATTGAGAAAATTTTTTTTTTTTACAAATAGCCGTTCAACGGTTACATTTTTTAAAATTTAATTAAATTTTTTTTTAAAACCTTCGGGATGATCCGGGATCCCATCCCCGGAATCATCCCCGCCCCGCCATCCCCGCATGACCCGTACCCCATTCCCGCCCATCCCGAGCCCCATCCCGTACGCGGTACCGAAGGCCTTAGGGGTGCCATTAGCCCACCCCAATAATTTTCATGCTCCTGGTTTAATCAAACAACATGCACGAAAAAGTTAATATACTACATAGGGTTGTAATTGAGTTGATTTTAAAATGTCATGATTAAACATTTCTAAAATTATGTATATTTTATAGAGTTTTAAATAGAAGTATATTTATATGTTTTGATTTTATCTTAATATATGTTAATAAAATAATTGTATCATAGTCTACAAGCTTTTTTTTGTTTTGTTTTTGCCAATAATCATTTTACATATCTAACAAAATATTTCTCTCTCTCTCACACACACACACAGAGAGAGAGAGAGACCTATACACACACATACATATATATATATATACAAAAAATCTTGTAAGAAATTAAGTTAACATGCAAAACATGGTAAGTGAATCTGAATCCATGATCACTTTTAATCTTAAACCACCCATGAATTCCGTTTGATACGGAGATTGATCCGGTTTATCTCATCCTAATATGCATTTAACGGTTAATAACTACTTCACGAAAAAAAACAAATGAAAAAGTATATGAATATTGATGTCAAATTAACGAGAAAAATATGATCATTTATTTGGTGTGATTTTTTGGCTCAAATTTTGTTGATTTTCGTATTTTTTTGAAACAAAAAATAGGAGGGTTAAGGTTTTTTTATTTAAAAAATATTGTTGTAACGCCCTTTAAATCACATCTATCATTTAACATTTCGAACAAGACACAAAAGTACATCTTAAACGTAAACCTGATGTGTTTTTAACCAAATTCCTGTGTTGAAGGACTTTTTATCTTTTTTTGTTGATTTCCACAAATTCTTTTTTGGTTTTTAGTTGATCTCAAGACACTTATTTCAGTTTTTTGGTTGATTTAATAGAAATTTAAGTTGACATCCCTTGTATTTTTTTAATATCCCAAATCATCCTCAAAGTTAAGCTTATACATTGTTCATGCCTAAAAAAATTCTAATTATAAAATAAGGTTGCAACTGACTTTCAAAACTTGAATCAACTTTTTAAAGAGTGAATTACATCGGTGGTCCTTTTGGTTCCCTAAAGTACAATATCTATGAAGGTGGTCCCTAAGAGCAGTCGTTTACCAATGGATTGTTTTGGTAAACATTCTTTACCCGGTAAGAGCTTACCAGATAAGTCTTCTCCCTCGTTTATGTGTAAGATACTTTATCCTTGTTATACCTTTTACCAAGTAAGATTGTAGATAAAGTAGGGCTCGTTTACTAAACGTTTACATATTACCTTGACAAATGAGTAAGAATAGAGTGTGTTATCTGGTAAGTGAAGGCAGCGACTCTTACCGACCAAGGCGGTATACGCTTTGATGGAGTACAATTTTACCTGATAAAACAAGTGTGTCAAATCTTACCGGTAAGCTTTTGGGTAAATACTCCTAAGTAAACGTGATGATTCTTGTAGATACTGAGTAAGTGTTTGGTAAACAGCCCAAAAGGTGTGTCTAGATTTTTTGCCAAACATGTATATCTTTATGATGCATTAAATACATGTAAAGTTCTGATTTAATTATGTGAGAAAGTCAAGTAAGGTTTGACTTTAAAAGGATAATTCAATTGTGTTGCTTTGGGTAATAAACTACATTTATTTTCCCTCATTTATTATGTAAGATTCTGGAAACTTGCTATACATTGTATCAAGTAAGATTCTCGGTAAAGGGGTCGTTTACCACATGCTTAATGACTTACCTTGCCGACTGAGCATAGCAAGGACCAAAAATCTTACCCAGTAACGCAATACAATGATCTATAGTCTTACCCGGTAAGTGAGAGTGATTTACTCTCGCCCGGTAAATACTTGCTAGATAATAGACGCTTACCAACAACTCATTTTGATGATTAGAAATGTTACCCGATAAGAGAAGTGAGAGTGGTGACTCTTGTCGGTAAGTGTTCGGTAAACGTTCCCTAAGGGTGCGTTTGGTACACTAGACATGACAAAACAAGGATCACTATCTGATGTTTTGCAGTACTTTTATGTGGAACAGAGACCACATATAACCTCAAGGTGGAACAAACTTATGTTACTTGTACCAACTACCAATATAACCTAAAAAATCGTTTTCTCTTCTAAAACATCAAATAAGCCTCCTATTTTGTATTTTACTTGTTCATTAAATTATATTTTGGTGGACACCGCCTAAAAGACCTACGGCTACTACCTACAGACCCACCACAAAATGAGTTGTGATGCCACCAAAACACTCCTTAATAGTATCAAATCCAATCGGAGGATCACCTTATTCATATTAACAGTATGGGTTTCGCTAGCAATTGTTCTTTTACCGCATAAAAAAGACCAAATAAGTAGCAACACATGAATAGAAGGGTAGCAGAATAGTCTTTATAAGAACATGTAAAAATGGCACTAAAAATGGTACGAAATTGAAATGGAAAATCAAGCAACAAAAAAGGTTGGGATTTCATTGTGTCATCGTCATACATGATTCATAACACTTCTAAAAAGTTAAGATGAGAAAACTGGTTGTTACCGACAATACTACACGATATGGGGATCGTCTTTTCATTGAAAATGATAGCCAACTTCAACTGTTTCCCTCGTTGGTGCAAATCAACGATACTGTAAAGCAAATATTACAGAGGATTGTTATCAAACATAAGCAAATTAGCAGATAAACAATAAGAAAGCAAGAACAAAATAGAAAGACATCAAAAGAACCATCACAACTGCAGGGCCATATCTCTTACAAGAGACTTGATAGATGTATTTTATTATGACTTCTATTATTGTAATTTTCAATTATAATAAGTAATTTTTAACTATTATAATTTTTAATTAATGTATTTTAATGAAAGTAAATAATTCTGAACTATTTAAATTTTTATTATTGTAGTTTTTTACTCCCTCCATCCCAAAATAAATGTCCATAATGAAAAGTGCACGCAGTTTATAACTGTAATTATTACACTTCTTAATTAACAAAAGAACATTTTTATCTTAATTACAGAGAGAAATTTTCTCAATCACATAAATAAAGTAGGGGTAGATAGGGAAAGTAGACGGTTAATTTTGAAAGCTGACACTTATTTGGGACAAACTAAAATAGTAATTTAAACACCTATTTTGTGACGAAGGAAGTATTATATAAAGTTATAAACTATGTACCGGTCTATGATTGGGAATGAAAGGTTTATGAAATGTGTATAAAATGGAAAGCTGATGTGGCGAAAGACTATGGAAGACTCATGAAGCTCTAAAGATGTTCATGAATGTGGATGCTCTTATACAAATGATATTTAATAGTTTGACTAATTAAGCTATTCGACGAAACATACAACAATCCTAAATCGGGTACAAACATGAATAAGATTATTATTAGCTAGCCTTGACAACAACCAACCAAGTTGAAAGATACCAGCAATGGCCAACAATGGTTAACATAAGATGCAAAATTAAGTAACTAACCTTAATGAAACCAATTTCCTTTGCATTGCTGTGGAAGCACTGCCTACAGCACATAAGCCCGTACTTTCTGATCAATCCATGTGAGTTACCACATACACGGCTGGTAAACAAAATCAGATATCAAAAACAAATCATCCACATTATTGTAGTGAACAATAACTAGACACATAACAAAAGAAAGTGCAACATATTGGCAATTTTCCAGACGACACCAGCCAATATAAGTTATTAACAAAAATTAAACAGCATTGAGACTTGCAGCATTGTTAGCCTGCCACATAATATTAATGAAAACTTAATTTAGGGGTCATTTACCAAAAGGTCTTACCTGATAAGAAGCAAGGAAAGAAACAAGAGCCTTACCCGGTAATCCAACAATACGCTCTTACCGAGCTTACCAGACAAAATTGTTGCATATGTTGACATTTTGATGCCAAAATCTCACCCGTTGAGGTTAGTGACAGTGGTGCCCTATATCGATAAGAGCTTCACCGATAAACTTTTTGGTCCCTTTAAGTCAGCAATCTTTTTGTAATTGATCATGATATGCTTAGGGTTTTTCTTCACGGATCATGGCAAGCTATAATGTCCCCTTTGGTTGAAACTTTTATCTTATATAGAAACCAACAAAATTCAAAGGGATAAACATAATTCCCAAAAACATTCAGGCGTTAGAATCTATAAGAAATAAAACTTAGCCATTTTAACCACCAAAGCTGAAGCATCTCTGTTATTGTTCCTTGTTTTTCTTTTCGGTAAGAATTCGTACTAATCTAAGATTCTACAGCTTATAATTTCAACACTATCGACTTAACGTAAAATTAAATTAAATTTTATTACCTTATTACGAATAATTTATTATAATGTGTGATTCCTGTCATAATGTTCGACTATAAATAAATAAATAACTAGAGAATCCACATCAACAAACAATAAACAACTACAGTAATCAAAGCTGTGAGTGATTGAAATACCACAAGAACACATACAACAACCAGTTTGTGTTGTGAACCAATGGTAAATTTAAACAATCCACGAGAACAGAACCTTAGAATAACAATATTTACACTACATTATAGGGCATTATACGTGCAACAGGATGAGAGATACAGAGTACAAAAGCAGATAAAGACGACTTCAATGAAGATATAAGAACAATGATACGGTAACTAACCAGGTACGAGATCCAGGGCCGTAGGTTTTGGGATGGGAGTTCCAGACGTTCGAGTGACCCATTCTTCGTGTACGGAGGCGACGGAGCTCGGAAACTGGATAACTTCAAAGCCCTAAATTTTGCTCTTTGAGACCGCGGGACGAACTTGTGGGGGTGATCTTTATACTCTTGGTGAGGCCCAATAGTTTTTAATTTGGCCCAATAAGTTTAAAGAGAGCCCGTTAACCTACAAAATATTATCAATGGGCCATGGCTCTAGAAACAAAATACAATCGGATCGGATCGGATTTTGGGAGAAGTTGACTTAAAATAAGAAACAAATAAATAGATCTTAATCCTTGATATTTTTAGGCGGCGTTTGTTTTTAAATAGGTGTTGAAGTCTGAAGTCTTATTTCACCTCTGGTTGATAAGAGGTGGTGATGAAGTCTGAAATCCGAATCAATAAGACCGTTTGTTTTTGTAAACTGATAAATGTCTAAATATGTTTAAATTGTGTATTTGACCCATTAAAATATTATAGTGTTGAATTTGTATCTATAAATTTATACGATTTCACATGTTTATGCATCATTATTACGAAATGTACATCTAAATTATAAAATTAACATTCATTTAAACGACGTTTAATCGATAATAATGTATTTAAATTATATTAATTTAACTTTGAAAGTCACCTAATTGTAGTAAATTGAGTTGTATTATAATCCAACTGAATCGATTGAGAGAAATGATCTAGGGTTAGTTCATTGAGAACAATAAGATGCAACTAAGAGGTAGGGTACCTCTTACAGATAAGAGGACGATAAGACAAGTGGCTCTGAAAAATTGGAAAAAACAAACAATTTGAATGGTCCTACCTCTTAACGAATCAGACATAAGAGGCTAATAAGGTGGTGTTTGTTTTTTCAAAATAAGTTTTTAATTGTCACTTATGTCTAATTCGGTCAGACGTAAGATGATTCAGACCGTCTGTTTTTTCTTCTTTTTCAGAACCTCTTAACTCTTAATGTCATCTGAATAATTAATTGACAACCTAGCCACTTAATTACCTCTTATTTCCATCGAGCATCATTCTTTCGATTTCAACATCGGTTTTAGCCCAGATCCTCTCGGAATTTGCGAAAACACGAATATCATAGATTTGTGTGTTGGCTTTCAAAAACATCTTGAATCGCTTAAATCAACTCTTCTGTGTTTGATACATGATTAAAACTCCACAATCACGCAAATCTGTCAGCGTCGTTATTTGTTTTTCTTTTTTCTTTTTCAATTTTGCATTTCGATCATCGATTCCCACTTCAATTGAAGTATTTAAGTTGATTGAAGGATAAAATAGAAAATTATACATATTCAGGCGTTTGTCAGTTTAAAAAACAAACAGTCTTATTGATTCAGATTTCAGACTTCAACACCACCCTTAAAAATCATAAGTGAAATCAGACTTCAGACTTCAGCACCTCTTAAAAAACAAACGGCCGCCTAAGAGTTTTTTCTTTCTAAAAAACAAACAAGGCCTTAATTTCAAGCCTACTCGTGAATCACGTTTGATACAAGGGTTGATCCGGTGTATTTTGGTGCATCTTGTCCTAATGTACATCTAACAATTGATAATCACTTATCACGCAGAGTCAATTTCTGACTGAAACTCAACCTTTATAAAAATTGTTGATTTAATATAATGCATGATAGAATATGAAAATTAAATTATAGAAAAAGTCTTTAATATTCTATTCATGAGTCTTCTTTTGTAAAGAAAATAAATGGAATTCGAAGAACATGAGAGGAAAAGAAAATAGTGTGTTCTCTGTTTCTTTTAAGAATAAAAAAAAGGAAGATGAATATAAATAATATTGATTTTCATCTTAACATTTGGAGGAAAGAGCATGATAAAAAAATATGAAATAAATGATGATTATTAACTAAGGGCGGTTTTGGCCTCTTTATTTTTACTTTTGTTGATAAAAAAAACAGTACACAAGTTGATAAACTTTCGTATAATTAGAGTGTCTTCTTAGTTGGACCTTATAGTTTTCGATAAACTCTCTTGTCCAAGTGTCATTTTTTACATTGTTCCATTCTTTCTTTCTCTCTCTACCTCACTCACTCCCTCGGACCTTAGAGGAATTATTCTTGTTCCGTCAATGATTGTCAAATAGACCCATTTCAATGGAGTCTGCTTTATCGTTCATTCCATACCCCATACACACCACGTGTGTTAGTGTGGTAAAATCAAATCTATTTTCAAGTTTTAATTTCATAAAAAGGAATATAAACGAGTTCTGATTGGTTCTTGCAAACACATGTTATGTTCTTGACTATTCGATGTACAAGCCTACCATCAATATAACTATGGAATGCAATATCAAGTAATAATAGTAACATAACTCATGCACTTAAGTTTCGCCTATAAGTGGAAAGTTTGAGATAGACGTTAGAGTTTCAAATGTTGTTAACCAGGAATGAAACAAGGCCAACATGGGAGATCTCAGTGGTCCTTAAACAAAATCTAGATGTCCTAATTCATATCCTTATTTTATTGATTTTTTAGTTATCCCAAAAATTTAACAATTCCATATATATATATATATATATATATATATATATATATATATATAGGCTGGGTATCAAATACAAACCAGTTAGTTTGTACAAACTCGTACAAACCATACCTAGCTTCATGATTTTGTAAATTTGACTTCATGAATATATATATATATATATATTTTTGTAAAAAAAATTAGTTAAAAATGCCAAATGATATATTCATGAAGCCAAATTATATATTCATGAAGCCAATATATATATATATATGTATATATTCATGAAGCCAAATATATATATATATATATATATATATATATATTCATGAAGCCAAATTTACAAAATCATGAAGCTAGACATGGTTTGTACGAGTTTGTACAAACTAACTGGTTTGTACCCGATACCACCCCTATATATATATGCTGCCACACTAAAAGGAATGAGGTTTGGTGCAATGAGGATAGACTTGCAACAACATCTCATATAACGGGTTATGTCATTCGTTCTGCATATGGAACACCCTTGCAAAATATAAAAAACCACTCAGGTTACAACGGAGAGGTCAAAGATGGAGATGCGGTAGTGGTTGAGATGATGAAAGTCAATGGTGGTTTGGGGAAAAAACGATGGAGAGGGGCCAGGGGGTGTGGGAATTATACGTGAGAATGAAGGGTCGAAATGTCAATAATAAAAAAAACTAGAAAAATTCGTATGCATGAGTGAAACAACATTACAAATTATCCATATACATTCACATATGCATATTCAAATAGATTTTTTTTCAATGATTCACATAAAATACTTCAACCGATATTATTTATTTAGATTTCCTATTTTAATCTTCCACTGTATTTTACATATGATTATGAAAAAAAGACAACAATGCCCTTGCATCCAAAACACGTGGGCTACTCATGTTTTGGGCTTATTTTGGCCCAAGCCCAATATCTGGATCCCCATGGTGCAGTACACAGCTTCTCGTTCGAACTCGTCACACTGGATTGCTTCGATATGTTGTCTTGAGAACAAAGAAAAGTCTCGTCTTCTTGATTCGATATAAATAAACATTTCTCGAAACGGAGAGAGAATAAAACACTCGCCGGAAAACCCTAACAGCAGAAGAATCAACGACAACCGAATCATATCATGAGTCGTGGAAGCGGAGGCGGATATGATCGTCACATTACGATATTTTCCCCTGAAGGGCGTCTCTTTCAAGTTGGTATGAATCCTAAACCTGTCACACTACGATTATGTCAGTGTTCGCATCGATTAGGAACTTAGTTGGTTTTCGGATGCTTTGAAATGACTATTGATTACTATAAATGAAGTTGTAATAATTAGTTTATGGTGTTGGGGTAACCTGTTTATCTAAGTATTTAGGGCAAGTAAAACAAAAAGTGATTATTAAAGTGTAGTAACATGCGATCACTTTCAAAATGCACATCTAACATTGGTTATGGTTTGTATAAATTCAATAGATTAGTTGAATAATTGGTTATTGAACTTTTGCACGGTAACAACCCAGTATGGAGTATTTTGATCCGAACTAGTTAATCAGCTTGAAGTTAAGGGTAGGTGTTGGTGATTAGTGAAATAGTTGGTTCATTTTATGTAATTGGATTCACAAGAGGATTGGGGTTTTTTGTTAAGTTATAAAACGTGGCTAGGAGGTGTGGCATGTAAGCTCGAACTTGGGATCGCTGACTAGCGCCTTATGGCGGGGGGGGGGGGGGTTCATGGGGCCGGCTCTTGATGATGAAGTAGCTTTGATTCGGAGCTTCTGAACTCTTGATGAGCTTTTAACACTGAAGAGTCATAAGGTCCGAACCTTTCTGATCCATGTAAGCAGTTTGTAACTGTTTCAGCCGATTCAACAATCATTTTCATTCACGAGGAAATATTCTGGGTGTTAATTGAGGAACATTTAAGATTCTTTTAAGTATAAAAGGTCACAATTTCTAGCAAAATCGGGACAGAGATTTTAGATTATCCTCGAGTTGATTTCGACATTTTGTGATACCCGGACAAATTAATGTCGAAATACAACTTAAGGAAAGCAAGCTCTCACGAGATCTCAAGTTTTATCCAGGTTTTTTATTTTCTGTTTCTCTATATTCTTCGTGATTCCTCCAACAATCAGAAAATCAATAACTAGTTTTGGCAAGTAATCAGAAAATCAAAGTTATATTCAATTTAAACACACATATGAACACCCCTTTTCTATTCTAAGGGGTTCATTGTAATTGATGTTATTGGTGAATTCAAGCTCAATATTTTTTCTATTTTATCTGATTTGTGAATGGAAACAGAGTATGCTTTTAAAGCAGTCAAAGCAGCTGGGGTCACCTCAATTGGTGTCCGAGGTAAAGACTCCGTCTGTGTTGTGACCCAAAAAAAGGTCCCGGTAAGTTTCTCTGACCAAGCATCAGATCTTTTCGTGTCAGTATATTTTTGGTTTCATGCTTTTGTTTAAAATCTAGTTTTGATGCAGGACAAGCTCTTGGATCCAACCAGCATCACACATCTTTTTCCGGTCACCAAGTTCCTTGGGTTGTTAGCTACTGGCACTACAGGTTTTTGTTTACACATTTTGAGCAATCATACATGTTATCAACTAACTATTCATAAAAACTTGTTGCATACTTTTCTGAGTTACAAACAAAGGGTTTTATGTCATTGGAAAAATTCTCATGTCGTGTTGAAACAAACATATCTATTATATCTTATGAAAATATTGGCGAAGGATCGTGTGAGAAGTTGAGGTTAACGTGAGAAGCATGGGAAGTGGATCTGAACCGTTGATCACTTTTAATCAAATGCCCTCCTTTGAATTGCGTCTTAGAAGGGAATTATGGATGCGGTCCTGAATTATGATGTTTTTTCAGACTATGGTCTTTATACTACGTTTATTATGGATTTGGTCCTTGTGCTATGCAATTTGTTATGGCCATGGTTATTGTCGTTTACTTTCGCTAAAAAAATCCGTTAGTTCAGTTAAGTTAGGGGGCATATTGGTCTTTTTGACTCCTTTCGTCTATATAAAGTTATATATATATATACCCATGTATACTTTCATGAGGGAGACAGATGGAGCTTGGACCATTCACCGCCAACCCGCTACCCTTCGGCGGTGACTTTGCTTTACCTTCCTCCCCCGATGTTGTGTGTTCCATGTGACCCCTCCCCCTTCGCTCCCATTGACCCCAACCCCTTCCCTCCAAGACATTTCCGTCTTCTTCATCCCGCCACCCGCCACCATCTTCACCCACCATCTCCTTCCAGTCACCGTGAGCCAAGCCCTTCTCCTGTGAAACCCTCCACTGTTGGAATTATATATCTCATTTGAAACAACTAAACAAATTAGGAGAAAGATTATGTGCAATAGCGTCTAGGTGTAAACATCAACTAATAAGCACTTGCGGGTTAAAATACATGAATATACATGCCACCTGATTAAACTTCTGATTAATCCAAACATTCGTCTGTACCAATGGACAAAACCTGATCCACAGGCCACTACACTATTTTGAGCCTTTAATCACCAACCATTGGTTATTTCTCTGAATCTAACCACATACACTCCATTCCATTTAATGATGTATGCTTGTATTTTTCGTTAGACCCATTTGCTTGTTTGTTCCACTTAACGCAGTGATACCGTGTGTGTATTTTTCACGTTTAGAGGAGGCCAAGGATGGAGGTGGGTAACGTGGGAGGGGAAAAAGTCGAAAAGATAGTTCCACTTAATGGCTTTGTATGTATATATACATATAATTATTTTTGTATTTTTAGATAGGAAATATAAAAAAAGCTGAAAAGACCAAAATGCCCTTTGAGTTAAACGAACGGACGTAATTGTTTTATCAGTGTTAGTTAGAGGGACTATGGCCGTGACAAATTGAACACCAGTGGGACCAAATCCTTAAGAAACATATAATAGGGACCATACTCATAAAAATATCGACCAAATCCATAATTCACTCTAGATTTAATGTATTTTTATTGATATACTACTATTTTGTACGCATTCAGTGTAGTTATATTTACGAGTCAGACTGAATATTGTTGTTTACGTTTTTCAGCCGATGCAAGGACCTTGGTTCAACAGGCAAGGAATGAAGCAGCTGAGTTTCGTTTTAAATATGGATATGAGATGCCTGTTGACGTATTGGCTAGATGGTAATCTTTTATTACTCCTTTTAATTAATTAGGTTTATTAGGCATGCCCTTTTAGTCCACCTATATATTTTTTTATGTATACCATACACCACAGTGTATTTGTTAATGAACAAGGGTTCTTTTCTTTCTTGAGGATGATAGAATCATGCAAAATAAGACATTAATGTTGTTGCTTTTGAAGCAGAAGAAAACCCTTTTTGATTTTAATTTGTGTGTTTATTTTATCAATTGGTTGTTTGTTGGAAACCTCCTTCTGTACTACCAGTATAATACTTTGATTTTGGATGCTCTTTTTCTGGCCATTGCTGAGTTTTATGATGTTATTTTTTTTGGAAATATCTTTTGTTTATTTTTTGTGTATTTTTTATGTGCAGGATTGCAGACAAGTCTCAAATCTATACTCAACATGCTTACATGAGACCACTTGGAGTAGGTCTGTTTCTTGTTTTCCTCGAATAACAAAAACTTTATCTCATGTTTTTTTCCTTCTTAATTTGGGGAAAGTTGATTATCGGCAACCCCAACTGTCCCCACACGGAACCCGCCTCTAAGGACACCATAGTGAGGGGCAATTTTTGGTTTTGGGGGGGGGGATCTAACCCGGGACCTGTCTTGTATTTGGGCAAAGTCGCCCGTCCCTTTGCCAACATGCCGAAAGCGTTTTTCCTTTCTAATTACCTTTTACTACAAACTTCATGATGTACATAGGGGTTGTTTGGTAGTTGCTGAATGGTTTGGTGCAGGATGATTAAGTGATCAGAATGATTAAGAGGCTCTTATGATATAGTGCAAAATGAAATATGTTTGTTTGTAATTTGTTCAGAATGAAATTAGGGTTCTGAATGGTTAAGGGAGGCCCAAGATACAAAATCATTCAGAGGGTTTTAGAACCATTAAGGGGTAGACTTCTTTTTTGCGAAACAAAATTCACCTCTTAGCGATTCAGAGGTTGCATCTTAATGGAACTATTAAAAGGTTAAAACAACCCATTAGAGTAGGATGGTTTAGTTATATGCTTAGCTTAGGCAGATTTATTTGAACATGTGAATTTTTGATTTGTATTCTTTTGTTTTATAACATTTTCTTTCTATATTTTTGCAGTGGCAATGGTTTTGGGTATTGATGACGAGAATGGACCCCGACTCTTTAAATGTGATCCAGCTGGCCACTTTTTCGGTCATAAGGTATGTGAACTTGGATTTCGATTTTGGTATCGAGATTCTAATTTGTAACATCCCAGGCTAACCTCCGTTTTGTCCACATCTAGACCCACGGTTTTGAAACGCGTCTGAAAGAGTAGGTATCCCGTCCTTTACTAATGGGCACATAATTTTGAGTAAAGACGAACATTATTTTCTGGGTTATTATTAGATGATATAGAATAATAGAAAAGACAGTTTCTGTCTATATATACTGTCTATATGTACTTCCGGAACCTCGAGTCTTAATTTTGGAGGGATTTTGCAGGCAACAAGTGCTGGATTGAAAGAGCAAGAAGCAATTAATTTCTTAGAGAAGAAAATGAAAAATGATCCTGAATTCTCTTATGATGAGACTGTACAGGTGCATTTTTCTGTTCCAAATTAATGGCAGCATGTTTTTTTTTGTTGAGCAAATATTTACCAAATTAGCTTCAAATATTTTTGATGATTTTGCAGACTGCAATTTCTGCTTTGCAATCTGTTTTACAAGAAGACTTCAAAGCTAATGAGATCGAGGTATAAAGAACCTTGTCTTTTGGATTTTGATTTTGATTTCAGAATTCAGAAATGCTGTAAAACTATCAATTCTTGAAGGGTAGGGGTGTGCATCGGGCAGGTCGGGAGTTTCCGGTGGGCAAACCAAAAACCCGATCGGATTTTGGATATGGAAACCAAGACTCGAATTTTGGAGTTTCAGATTGCTTCGGGTTGGGGTTGGTCGGGTTGGGGTATAGTTATATGCAATATATATACATATACATATATAGGCATGTGATCATGTGAGAAGTGCCATTTTTGGTGGGAAGTATTTTTAAACCGTTGATCACTTTTAATCAAATACCTCCCATGAATTGCGGCTTAAAAGGGAATTGATCCGGTGCATCTCATCCTTATGTTTTATGTTCGTCCATTTCTCATCCAACGGTCGAAACCAACCCTACATATATTTACACATACATACACACACGTGCATATTCAATCGATTTTGAGGATTAATTCAATTGAGTGACAATGTTGATGAAATCAATAGTAGGTTTAGAAATTAAAAAGAGTATATGGCTAGGATTTAGGATTTTCTAAAGATAATTAGAAAAATAAATGTATTTATATAATGTTATAAGTTTTTTGGGTTTCTGGATGGGTCGGGCGGCCAAAAATCAAAACCCAACCCGCACCAAAATATCCCCCCAAAAGTCGGGTTTCGGATTATTAGATTTTAGGAATTCGGGTTTTGCTCAAACACCTTATTTGTCGTTGGAGTTCGGGTTCAGACCATTCGGGTTTTGCACACCCCTATTGAAGGGTGTTTAGTTATTGGTTTTGTGTTTGTGGACAGGTTGGAGTTGTGAGGCGAGATAATCCAGCCTTTCGAGTTCTTACGATGGAGGAAATTGACGAGCACTTGACTGCCATCAGCGAGCGTGATTAATTTACCAATCGATTTGAGCATAATTGTTTTCAAGTTCACTATTTTCATTGGTGAGTGATGATGTTTATTTTGTTTGAGTTTATGTTCAAAACGTTCTATTGATAATTACACTAGTTTTTAATTAATGTCTAAAAGTCGAAGGGCCTGTTTGTTGGTAGCTTAATGGGCTTAACGAGTCGAGCAACTAATTCGATCAGCTATACGTGTTACTGTTTGGTAGTGACTTAATGATATTGAAAATGATCGAATTGCTTGTGATCGAGTAGCAATGAAATGGTGGAAGGGTCATGATTGGGATCTGGAAGAAAGGTCATAATTTGTTGGTATTTCGACTCTTGTGGTTTATAATTCTTTACATATTTGGTCTTTTATTCTTGAAGGTAAAAATTAATCCATAAACAAAAACATCAATAAATTGCAAACCATAAAGATGAAAATCACAATTATTAACAAACCACAAAATCAAAAATCAAAATTCATAATTGACTATTTTAAAATTATATATTTTTATTACGACTATTTATGTTGAAACAAATCAATAGAAATCTTGAGGGCTTGTTCAACTGGTAATAAAAGCTCGAGTTTTCAGGGATTCTTCTCAATGGTTATCGGTTC
Organism: Saussurea involucrata; assembly: GCA_033807775.1. Lineage (NCBI taxonomy): Eukaryota > Viridiplantae > Streptophyta > Magnoliopsida > Asterales > Asteraceae > Saussurea > Saussurea involucrata. The sequence goes on along the minus strand of CM066318.1, from coordinate 125,257,996 downwards.
AAGTTTTACAAGCGATTTTGGCAGCAAGTGACCAAACCGGTGAAACCGGACCATAAAAAGGCGGTTTGGCATGACCGGTTTAGGCATGTAATTGGCTTTAAACTAAAAAAAACATGACAACTATATCTGAAATGAGATTTCTATCAAATAGCATAATTAAAAAATAGTATACCAAATTATAAAAGACGTCTATCTCTAAAATAAAAATAAAAAGACATGGCCAAATGAAAAAAAAAATGAGCAAATCCACCAACAATATTTGGAATTTTGGACAAATATTGTGCAAGAAAATAACGATTTGAAAATTTTAATTTGATTTTTGACGGGTTTCAGAATTTTGCCAATTTAGAAATGAAGACTATAAAAACATAATGCATTTGACGAGTTTTTTTAATTAACCATAAAAGGGAAAAAGGAGAAAAGAAGGGGGCTGGTATTTGATTGTATCTCTAGTCTTTCTTTATTCCTACCCATGTCAATAACTAGAATGAAAAAGGGGGAACATCAACGCATCCCGGAAAAAAACGATTAATCTCTATCAATAAACCTGCCAAAGAAGTGAACCATAGAGTACTTAGTACCGGTGTACAATGGAGAGTTGTATGCTGCGTTCGGGAATGATGAATCGCTCCTAAAAAAGGAATCTATTGATTCTCTCCCAATTGGTTGGACCAAGGTGCGATCTACAACATGAAAAATAAATACAATTAATACATGTGTATTTTTGGCGAGTGGTTCGGTCCAGACAATTAAAAGAAATGTTCAAATCGTAGACCAGACCGAAAACGAGAAATTTGACAGTTTTTTAAACCGTACTGAATTATCATACCGCTCAAACTACCAAAAATAATCCAATTTAACTTGATTGAACCGATTTGAATGATCCCAATGGTCTTTTTTAAACACCCTAATCAAGAATCAAGATCTTTACATCCACCATTAAAAGGAAATCTATAAATTAAAATATTTGCAAGGAGAAGCCCCATGGTAAGAAAAAACAAAAGTCGAATAAAGTGGGCACCTCCCATTTTCACACAACTTCGAAGTCCTTCGATCTGTTCATACTGACCAAAATAGAATATTAGAATAGGTCGGTTATTTTCTTCTTTAATCCTTTCTCTGCAACTTCATCATCAAAAACATACCTCCTATCGATTCTAATCAATTCAATCCAATTCGAATCGCCAAACCTTTAGGATTTACCCACTTTCTTTGCTTAATCGATCGAATGCCTTACAGATTTCTTTAGCACTAGCCTTTTTCTTTTGCAGGTTCGTAAACAAAAGCATTTCTCCCTTTTTGATTATGAATATGGAACCGTTTTAGGGTTTTAGGGTTTTGGTTTTGGTTTTGTAGATATTTATCATGATCAGGTTCATTGTCTATTCGTTTTTCAATATTTTGATGAATTTGAATTTATTTGCTTTGATGTTCGTCGTTATTTCCACAATTTATCTGTTTCTATCGCCGAAAAAGGGGAATTATTATTTATCCTTGTTTTCGTGATTAACTCGAAATGAAGAACAGAACAAATTAAACCTAAATCTTACTTGTTACTGTTTGAAGGAATTTGTTTCTTGTAGGGAATGTCAATTCGTTTCTTTGTTTACAATGGAAACTTTGCAAATTTGATGAAACAAAGAAAACGATTGAATAATGAATTTGTTTTTCATGCTATTTTTGTGGTTCTTCAACAGATATCAGGATCATAATCTCATGGCGACAGCAACCATGGCAACTGCAGCTGGTGCTGCTGCTCTGTTATATTATACATTAAACAAGAAACTACAATCATCTACAACAGCTGAAGATGATGAAGAAACTGAAAGCCTTGTGCAAAACCATGGTCCTTCAGGAGTTGGTCGAGTTTCACATAGACTAATCCAGGCTCCAGCCACATGGTTAGAAACTATTTCAACATTATCGGAGACCCTTAGGTTTACGTATTCAGAGACTTTGGGGAAATGGCCTATTGGAGATTTGGCTTTTGGCATCACCTATTTGTTAAAAAGACAGGTTCGTGTGTGATAATTCTTTACTAGTTGTCATGCATAAAACCAAACCAAACAAACTCACTAACTCAGTATAGCTGCCCCGGATGTAGAGTAGGGGGGTGGTTTGGATGTACGCAAACATGACCTCTGTCCCAGAGAGTACAACGGTGTTTCAGTGAAAACCCCCGACTTGTGGAAAGTGCGCAAAAAAGAGAGGATATAACTTGCTGAGTTTTTCCGTGTAAGACCGTAAGGACTAGAAAATAAGAAAGGCAGTGCTGAATGTGAAAACTTGCTAGGAGTAGGCAACAACACGCTACTAACAAAACATACCGATAGAAGCATGTACAAGAAAACATGACCAAGGTAGGAATAATTTAAGACACCTCTGATCATCACTAATCCTACCCCCTTCCTCTAACTCTCCAAATCCCTTCTTCCCGTCTAGGCAATCCTGGGGCCCCACCTCTAGTCTACTACCTGAATTTTGTGACCCTAACCTAAGATGCTCACTACATATCAATGGACCTAATGCTTTGGCCTTTAGATATTCATAACCTGTTGGTGCTAATTACATGTAATTTGAGGCTTAATTTGGTTGATAGAAGTCTAGAACGATAGAGAATATGATACATGGATTGATACATGAACCTTTAAACTACCATCTCATTATGCAGTTAATGGCTCGCTCGACAAGTAGTTAATGTTTTTAGCTTTTACATGTAGAAAGCTGCATCGTTAATGCCAGTGCCATCTTGTCCTACTTATGTCCACTCTCAATGGTATTGGGGCTGATTTGCTAAGCCATATCAGATTTTTCATTTGCGGCTTAGTGATTAAGCCCTCAGCTGATTTGGCTTTATTAATTCAGCCCTAACTCCCTAGCTTTATGGTTTTAGCCATTTTTCCATTTGCCTGTTTCTGGACTTCTTACAGATTATTGATCTTATAATCTTGTACAGTATTTCGTGAATTTGGTTCTATGTTAAATTCTTCTGGATAGCATGGTTCTAGATTGTCAGTTTTGAAAAAGAAAAGGTTAATACTGGATAGCATGGTTTGGAGTGGCATCACAATATAAATACCATAAGGACCTAATGTTTTATTTCATAATTTCATATAAACCTCTGAAGCTTTAATATTTATGGTTTCACCCAGAAAAAAACTTATGGTTGCACATTTGAGGACCTAAAAAGAATTTACACTTAGCCCCATCGTTTTAGTGGTTCACATGCAATCCCCCTCTTAAGGGTAGGTCCGCCCCTCCCAGTTAAAAATACACTCCTATGATCCTATCTATGAAAAAAGTAAAAACCCTCCCAAACAAAAACCTTCCCAATCCATACAGGACTTGATGGAAAACTTCTGATCATGGTATGCATTTATTTTCACCATACGATTGCTTGCCCAACTCTCAGTTGTTAACTTTTCTCTGCAGGGGAATTCGCATGTTAATAGTGTATTCGGAGGTGAAGAGAGCCTGCAGCTTACAGGACCCGAAATAGTTTCCGAACTCAGATATCTCCTTGACTTGTTGACCCTTTGTTGGCATTTCTCAAAAAAACCATTTCCCGCATTCTTAAAGGAGACAGGCTATCCACCAGAAGACGTTCTTATTCAGGAACCTAAAGCTGGAGTAAGCAGCGTCTGCCTACAAAAAAAAGCATCTCTTTTGCGTTTCTTGACACTTTTTTTTATAGTTCATCTTATTTGTTTCTGGTTGCAGATTTTGAAGCCCGCTTTTACAATATTAGTGAACCACAAGACAAAAACGTTCCTTCTACTGATTCGTGGGACCCACAGCATCAAGGACACTCTAACGGCTGCGACTGGAGCAGTGGTACCATTCCATCATACAGTCGTGCATGAGGGAGGAGTTAGTAATTTGGTATTAGGTTATGCTCATTGTGGAATGGTTGCAGCTGCCCGATGGATTGCGAAACTTGCAACTCCTTGTCTTCTTAAATCGTTTCAAACTTACCCTGATTATAAGCTTCAGGTATTCGGCATACCTAATATCTCGTCATCTATTTTTTTAAATAATTTCTTTATAAGATTGGATATAAGGGGGGGTTGTTTGTTTACCTCTTAATAGTTCCATTAAGAGGCAAAATCTGAATCGTGAAGAGGTGAATCTTGTTTGGCCGAAGTAAGTCTGCCTCTTAATGGTTCTAAAACCCTCTGAATGATTTTGTATCTTGGACCTCCCTTAACCATTCAGCATGTCTAGTCGCAATCCTGCCAATCCGATTGTGAATAAGTTAAAAGAAATTTTGAAAAGAAAGTAAAAAAGAAATTATAAGTTGCAATCTTCACCAATCTCAATCACGCCAAGATCGGGATTGCAATCTTGGTTTTTCCTTTTTAGTTGACACATGTCAGTATGTCACTTTCTTGTTGGTCAACATTAAATTCTTTTTAGTAATACTTATTTTATAAAAAAATGAATTTAGGAAAAATATTAAAAATAAAAAAATATACCAAAATTCATGATTTTCAATTCCCTATAAATAGGGTCCAATATTAACATATTTTCATCGCATCAATATTTCTCTTCGTTTCCATACTCTCATTATCTTTGTAATTCAGTACTTATTTTTGTGACTTGTTTGATTTAATTTCAATTGTATGGTGAGTTTTTATCATTATAATTACGTTTTAAAAATATGCAATGGTTCGTTTAATCTATTACTTAAAATTGAAAAATAATAATTATATCTATAAAAAAAAATTAAATATATAAGTTTTACAAAATAATATTTTAGATTAGATTGGATTAGAAGAGATTGTGATTAAATGATAAGAAAAGTGAGATAGGGTTGGAATTGAAAATTGTGTAGGTGGATGAGAGAGAAAACAATATTCTAATTGAGATTGGGTTGTAATAGATTGTGAGTAAAGATGCCGTCATCTATTTTTTTTAAAAATAATTTCTTTATAAGATGAGTTCATATTGAATTCAGATTGTTGGACACTCTTTGGGTGGTGGAACTGCTGCACTTCTAACTTATGTGTTGCGAGAGCAGAAAGAACTATCGACAACTACTTGTGTTACATTTGCTCCAGGTTTAGCATCACTCAACTTCTATTTTGCTCTTTTTGCCACTACAACAAAATCAGGTTTATAGGAAGCCAAAAATGTCTTAATAGACTGCTTTATAGGACTTCAGTTTTATAGGACCAACAATTGTGTGTTTATATGTATAAGTGTTGCAATAAGTTTATATGGCGTTTTTGGGCGTCTGAGCAAGTATTTTAAGACATTTTGAACTAAAGCGTCCTATTAATTTTTTTATGACATTATTTGAAAAAGTGTCTTACAAAAATAAGGGTCCGTTTGTTGACACTTAATGAGCTTAATGGACTTGCAACTTATGCGATCAGCTATACATGATTGTTTAGTAGTGGCTTAATATATAGAAGTGGCTTAAAGCTTTTAGGAGGGAGCTTTATGTAGAAAGCCAAGTTTTTTCCAAACCTGCCCCTCCCAATTAAAAAACACGCTCCCTCCGTCTATGAAAAAACCTCCCAAACAAAAATCTTTCCAATCTATACAGACAGATTGATCCCCACACAGACAACTTTATTCATACAAGACTTAATGGAAAACCAACCAAACAACCTCTATAGGAAAGCTGACACTTCATTTTATATGTCTTAAAAAACTTATTAAGACGCCCAAAAACGTCCTATAAACTTGTTGCAAGACTTTTGCATATGACACGCAGACGCAAGTGTTGGTCCTATAAACTTAAGTCCTATAAAGCGGTTTATTAAGGACACTTGAGAACATTTTTGGCGTCTTGTAAACCTAATTTTGTTGTAGTATGCTATTATCTCTTATCTGCTATGAACTATATATAGCCTAGTCTTGGTAGGGTTGGGTTTCGGTGAGAAGTTGAGGTTAACGTGAGAAGCGTGAGAAGTGGTTATCAACCATTGGATGAGAAGTGGTTATCAACCATTGGATGAGAAATGGATGCACATTAGGATGAGATGCACCGGATCAATTCCCTTCTAAGCTGCAATTCATGGGAGGGCATTTGATTAAAAGCGGTTCAGATCCACTTCTCACGCCTTACGTTAACCTCAACTTCTCACACGATCCTTGGTATACATTTTGTCATCAAGTTTTGATAGAATACGCCTATTGATATGATTAGGTGCTTGTATGACATGGGAGTTGGCTGATTCGGGCAATGACTTCATTACATCTGTTATAAATGGAGCTGATCTGGTCCCTACGTTTTCGGCTGCTTCAGTCGATGATTTACGTGCAGAGGTGAAGTTCAAACCGTTTCTTTAATTTATTAACATTTGAGTTCGTCTACTAGCTTATGCCAACCGGATGCTGATGCAACTTAGACTTAGGGGTTGTTTACTTTTTTTGCATTAAGGGCATGTTTGTATACGCTTAATGGGACTCACAGCTAGGGGTGCACAAAAAACCGTCAACCCGCGACACCCGCCCAACCCAACCCGCAAACAACCCAGTTAAATCCAACCCGTCAAACTGCTAATTAGAAGGATTGAAATTGGGTTAACATAACTCAACCCAACCCAAACCGCCAACCCTCAGCCTATGCTGTTAAAATCGCGATTTAGCGGCGATATATCGCCGATATATCGGATATCGGTGATCAGTCAAATAGCGGTGCCAAAAATCGGTCCAAAAATCGGTCCAAAAATCGGTCAGCGCTATATCGGCCGATTTATCCGATATATCGGCCGATTTATCCAAAAATCGGTTCAAAAATCGGTTAAAAATCGCGATTTTTTAAGAATACCATTTTGGGCTTTTTTTTAACGATTATAGCTGGGTTTTTTTTATTCAGTAGATGTGAAACCTTATTTAAGTAGATGTTTTGATGTTGAACTATGTTTTTAATTAATGCATATGATAAGTTTATGGATGCATATATAATATTATATATATATATATAATTCTTTATATAAACCGATATTCCGATATATCACCGATATATCACCGATATATCCGATATATCGAATATCGTCCTTGACCGCTATCGCACCGCTAACCGATTTTAACAGCATAGCCCTCAGCTAATATTGATAAAATTATATTTATATATACATATATATATATATATAATATTTACAATCATTATAATGTACAACCCAAAAAAAATATACATATATTTGTCTAATTTACAACCCAACAAATATATACATAAATTAGTCCAATTCACAACCCAAAGCCCGGAATTAATCCAACTAGGTCAAGGCACGAATTAATTCAACTAGGTCGATCGATACGTGTAACACCCTCAAATCTGGAAAGAGCGACTAACCCGGCAACCCGCCCTAACCCGCAAGGGTTGGGTTATACTTTTGAATGGGTTGAGAATTTTCAAACCGCCATAATTGGGTTGGGTTGTAAAATTTTCAAAAACCACCCAACCCAACCCGGGTACACCCATACTCACAGCTTATTCGGTCAACTATACATAACTGTTTGGTAGTGGCTTAATGATATAGAAAGTGACTTATTCCGTAAGCTTCTAGGGGGAGCTTTACGCATAAGGTCAAGTTTTTTCTAAACCTGCCCCTCTCACTTAAAAAAACACGTTCATTCCATTTATTAAAAGACCCTCCCAAACCAAAAATAAATCCAATCTATACAGACCAACTAATCGACACAGACCGCTTTATCCATACGTGACTTAATGGAAAACCAACCAAACAACAAGTCCTGTATGGGTTAAGTTGTCTGTCTGAGGGACAGGAGACTGATGGGTTTGAGGAAGGCAAAGGGATAGGGTTGGATAATTTCTACGGCATTTATGGTATTAATTTGTTTGAGGTGGCTTAATGGGGGCAAGTGAGGGGTCATGACTTATTCTATGTAGCCATTTTGGCTCAATGGCTTAATGATTGATTAAGCCATAAAGAAACACTCCTGTATGGCTGAGTGAATAAGCCGTTCAGACCATTAAGCCGATTAAGCTGTAAGTACACAACCCCTTAGGATCATGTGAGACCAGACAGTTTTCGTGAGACACAATGTGGGCCCTTAGATGAGCTTTTTATATCTCGGGGAACCTGCACAACAAAACACCGGACCTTCACTGCAGAACTCCAAACCTTCACATGAAAAAACGAACCTTTACTTTAAAAAACATAAAAAAAACACAGCGAATTTTGAAAAACACACCAAACCTTCAGAGTGTGTGTTGGAAAGTTATTGGTCTCACGGGAACCCAACCCGTGGGAAATAATCCTCTTCCTTCGAGTTGAGGTTAATGTGAGAAGCGTGAGAAGTGGTTATCAACCGTTGGATAAGAAATGGATGCACATTAGGATGAGATGCACCAAGATGCACCGGATCAATTCCCCTCTATGGCGCAATTCATGGGAGGGCATTTCATTAAAAGTGATCAACGGTTCTGATCCACTTCTCACGCTTCTCACGTTAACCTCAACTTCTCGCACGATCCTTCGCCTTCATGTCGTTTCATCATAGTTTACTTGTTTCTACAGGTTACAGCATCAGCTTGGCTGAACGATCTCAGGACTCAGATTGAGCACACGAGGATTCTTAGAACCTTCTATCGTTCTGCAACAGCCTTGGGTTCTCGACTTCCATCGATTGCAAGTGCTAAAGCAACAGTTGCCGGAGCTGGTGAAATTCTCCGGCCTGTATCTAGCGGTACACAGGCAAGTTCTCTATCCCGTTTCTTGTGGTAGGGTGCACTACAACAAAATCGGCTTATTGGACGCCAAATATGTTTAAATGTTCTAATAGACTGCTTTACATGACTTAAGTTCTATCTAAAGTGTTGCAATAAGTTAATATAGGACACTTTTAGGCACTTTTGAAATAAACCTATTGGTGTTTTTATACGACATTATTTAAAAAAAATGGAAATTCATATAAATAGCTATTTTAGCCGTACAAATTTACCTCTTAGCCGTTTCTCTCCCTAAATTTTTAAAGAGTCACCAACTATGCAAGTAGGAACACCTCAACTTGGGGACGCTTCAAGTTGTAAAAAGGAAAAGAAATTTTAAACATGGTCCGCAAGTACAGGGACCAAATCTGTAAATCAGTCGTGGTCCGCAGGTAGCACTTCCGCAAGTTGAGGAAGTGTTTGGACTAATTTACAGATTTGGTCCTGTACTTGCGGACCATGTTAAGAACTTTCTCCTTTTTTTTACATCTTGACCAATCCGCAAGTTGAGGAGTTGCTACTTGTGGAGGTAGTGACTTTATGGAAATTCTGGGAGAGAAATGGCTAAGAGGTAAATGTACAAGGCTGAAATGGTTATTTTTGTTAATTTCGCTTTAAAAAATGTCTTATAAACACAGTGTAAAAAGATGCTTTCATAGGACACTTTATTTCAAAAATGTCAACTCAACTTTTTGCAACACTTTTAAACACAATTTTTTGGTCCTATTAACCAGTTTATTAGGATATTTTATTGGGCGTTTTATAAAGCCGATTTTGATCTAGTAGTGCATATGAAAAGTTGCTAAAGCGGAAGTTTTTGGTGATTGTAGGTTGTGATGAGGAGAGCCCAAAGCATGGCTGTGGCGGCATGGTCCCGCCCTTCCCTCGATATATCATCATGGTCATGCATGGGTCCCCGCCGCCGTCCCACCGTCGCATCTCCAGAACCTTCTCCTTCCAACGCCGAACCCGAAACCATATCAACGACACTTGACCTCCCGGTATCTGCATCAGACGGTGAACGTGTATGGCAATCAGAAACTGCTGCCGATGAAGGCGTCGATAATCTTACGGGCCCAAGTAGTCACGAAGATAGAATGACAGAATTTGAATTATGGGAACAACTTGAACACGAACTATACGAGCAAAGCGAAGGCGAGGAGGCTGACGTGGCAAAGGAAATGAGGGAAGAAGAAGAAGCGGCTATTGCGGAGGGTCGTAAAGGCCTGGCCGAGACCAATACTCCCGAGACGAAGGAGGCACATAGGTTTTTTCCGGCAGGAAAGATTATGCATGTAGTCACAATCCCGCAAGTTAAGGTTGAGGACGAAAACGATGAGACGTCCTTGAGTGATGGTGATAACGACCACAATCGTGATCATGATCATGATCATGATCGGGTGGTGGAGGAGAAAGTTGGGATATTTCTGACCCCACGATCGTTGTATAGTAAGATTAGACTGTCGCACAGTATGATAACGGATCACTTTATGCCGATTTATAGAAGAGAAATTGAGAAACTAATACGAGAACTTGAGAAAGAAGAGACGGCATCGTCGTCAAGCAGTAGTAGCTCGGAAGAAATCAAGGTGGTGTTATAGCGAAAGCCAAAAGGTATAGTATAGTAAGCGGCTCGAACCCATGGTCGAATCATGGCTGTTATGGCTATTTATGTTGGGAGCGGTTTGTGCCGCCCTGCAAGTGTGAAGTGGGGAGGATGGTGGTGGTGGTGGTTCGACGGAGTGTTGTACATAGAGGTTAAGCCACCAACTCATTTGTTGTTATAAGCACACACTTGTTCTGTTTGTTGTGGTTATAAATGAGCCAAAGTTTTGTTGATTTAGGGGCTGTTTGTTTACCTCTTAATGGTTCCATTAAGAGGCAACCTCTGAATCGCTAAGAGGTAAATCCTGTTTGGCAAAAAAAAATGTCCGACTCTTAATGGTTCAAAAACCCTCTGAATGATTTAGCATCTTGGACCTCCCTTAACCATTCAACATCCTAATTTCATTCTAAACAATTATCAAGCAACCATATTTCATTTTGCACTATATCGTAAAAGCATCTTAATCATTCTGACCACTAAACCATTCAGCAACTGCCAAACAGCCCCTTAGCCTTCTCTATCCCATCCCGGTCCCCGGCGAGTACGGGGGATTGAATCTCCTCACCGGTGATCCCCGGTTTTTTCCCGGCCTGTCCCTGGTCCACCCCTGATTTATCCCCTATTCAACAACAAATGGTTCAAAAACCCAATTTTAAATCCAATCCAATCTCACAAACCAATGGATTGGTGTTTTTTAAATTATTGTCAGAGGGAAGGATCGTGTGAGAAGTTGAGTTAATGCAAGAAGCGTGATAAGTGGATTTGAACCCTTAAATCACTTTTAAAATCAAACCCACCCATGAATCAAGTTTGATACAGAAATTGATCTGGTGCATCTTATCTCGGTCTTATCTCATTATAAGATGTATCTAACGGTTGATAATCATTTCTCACGCTTGTCGTGTTAACTCAACTTTTCATCGAAACTCGACGCTTGATATCTAATTGAAATATAAAATCCTCCGAAAAAATAGAAAGGATCATATTTATGGCGGTGTACATGTTTTATAACATTAGGTATAAATATTCACTTTTGGTTCGGTAGCAAAATACTTAATATTATCTTAATCACAATCTCTTTCGACCTAATCTCAATTTAAATCTTACTTTTCTTTTTCTAATCCAATCCAATTTCATTTCTTTATCATTTATTAACATCAATCCAACCAAATTATTATTTTATAAAAATTATATACTTAAATTTACGTTTTTTTTTTTCCTAATCCAATCCAATCTCATTTCTTTATCGATTATTAACAATCCAATCCAACCTAAACTATTATTTTGTAAAAATTATATACTTAGTTTTTATCACACATATATATATATATATATAACGAGAGAGAGAGAGAGGGATGAGATCGAGAGAGGACCCTAAAAAATAAAAGAACTGAAGAACTCATTCAAACCGTTAGATTGACATGGTCCAACGGATGAGATTAAAATGGTAGCTATAACCACTTTTTTCAAAAAAATAAAACAATTTTCTCCTAATTTTTAAAATAGAAAATCAACGAAAACAACAAAAATTGGAGCGAAACAAACTACACCAAAAAATATCACATTATTATCTCTAATTTGACATCCATTTTGATATATTTTTTCATCCGTTTTTCTTGATTCTCCGGTTCTTTTATTTTTCAGGGTTCTTCCTGGATCTTTTTCAATAAATATATATATATATATATATATATATATATATATATATATATATATATATATATATATATATATATATAGTTTTAAGTATGCAAAATAGATTAGACGGAATAGTGTATATTTTATAACTTAATTAAAATTATAATAAACTTACCATACAATTGAAAAATAGTGTAAAATAATATTTTAATATTAGGCACTATTGGTAAAAAAATTGAAAATTATGGATTTTCGTATATTTTCTTCATTTTAAATTTGTAAATTAACATTTTTTGATCAAATAAATTTTATTATAGAAAAATCAAAATTCAACTAATGGAATCCCACCAAGGGAAATAAATTAATGCAACATTTTTTAAAAATTCTAATTCGTAGTATACCATAATTGTAATTTTCCATAATTGTAATTTTTCAGTTGGAAACCATATTTGCAAATTGCAACTTTTGGGGAATATTATTACAACCCTTAAATAGAAAATGTCCTCATGATTCAAAAAGGTACCATGATATGCATTTTCAATACATTTCACTTTAATGCTTTATGATCCAATGTAAAATAAGTGTACCATTTCGACCTATGTTTGGCGTTTAGGCTGCGTTTGGTTGCAGGACAGGAGTGGAACAGAACAGAACAAGGGCTCTTGTCCCATGTTTGGCGTGACTTAAGATGAAACAGAACAGAACTAAGTAGAACAAACATGGAACAAGTGTGTTCCACCAAAAACCATGGAACTAAGTAGAACAAGGATTTTTTGACAAAAATACCCCCTTCTTCTTCTTCTTTGTTTCCCACCGCCACCACCACCACCGCCACCGCCACCACCGCCGCCACCACCACCACAGCCACCACCGCCGCCGCCACCGTCACCGTCACCACCACCGCGGCCACCACCGCCACCACCACCACCACCACCGCTGCCACCACCACCACCACCGCCACCGCCACCACCGCCGCCACCGCCACCGCCGCCACCACCACCGCCACCACCGCCGCCGCCACTACTAAGCATTATTTGGTAAAAAAACACTAAATAACTCACTGGGGGTTAATTGGTCATTTTGTCAGTCCTGTTCTGTTCTGTCCAGTTTAGTTATGTTCTACCAAACGCTGGACAGCTGTTCTGTTCTGTCCTGTTCTATCCTGTCATGTCCTGTCCTGCAACCAAACGCAGCCTAAAGGATGTTTTTAGTACACAGAACCAGACATGATAGGTCAATATAAAAACTTGTTGGCGATTGCGTCTTAATCGGCTTCCTACCCCGGTTAATTTGGATAAAAGATGTATCAACGTTTCGTCTCTTCTTTGTCCCAACTCCCAATTGTGATACGGGGGTAGAGGATTGCAATCATCTTTTCATCTCTTGTCCCGTTGCTAAAGACTTATGGGTCCTTATTGGGATATTCCGACTCTCTGCTCCTATTCGGAGTGGATCTCTTGAATTGATTCACCCCGGTTGAAGAAAAAAAGGCTTTTTGGTGTTTCGAGGCCGTTACACTTATAACTTTGTGGTTTATATGGGTTTTCCGGAATGGTATTCTCTTTGGCAACCCGAAGTCAAAAAAGACGATGATGATCTTGGAGAACATTATAACTCGTGCTTATTTTTGGGTTATTCATAGAAGTAGAAAATTGTCTATTAATTGGTTTGGGTGGCTTGCAAATCCTTCCCTTACAATTCTTTCTATGTAGCTGTTTTTTTCTCTAGTTTCTTGTTAGTTTTATAAAATTTTGTCGTTCTAAAAAAAACTTGTTTCACGTTTATATAACATTAGACCGGTAAGACAGGACCTCATATTAGGACAAAAATACTTGGGGCTGTTTGTTTTTCTGTAAAAATCTCTTAATACCTCTGAAGTCTGAATAGTTCAGACGTTTATACATTCAGACCGTTTGTTTTTTCAGACTTCAGAGGCTCTTAAGTCTGAAATACGTCTGAAATTAGAAAATGTAACATAATGTCTTATAACCTCTTAAAGTGCCACCTCTTAATAAGAGGACGTGAAAAGACTTCAGACCTCTTAAAAAACAAACGCCACCTTATTCTCTATCCCACCTAAATAGATATAATAAAAATCATGTAGATATAAATTCGTAAATTACTAAACTACCCCTCTCTCTCGAGTTGAGGTACAAAGAATTTGGGTGTAGCAGCCGACCACTTGGTACAACCACGATGGTTGATTTAAAAGGGACAAAAGAGTCCAATGATTTGGCAGGGATTTTCAATACCAAAAGCTACTTTCAAATCCACCTTTCCCCACAAAAGCATCTTCAATACAGACCTCATCCAAAGAGAATCATCAACACAACAGCTCAGATAGAGGTTACTTTTGGTTGATTTTTTTGGCAACTTTTGTTCAATATATATAAACCAAAACAAATCAAAACAATAATTCCAGCATATCCCATCCATAGATGGGATCTGAAGATAATGAGATGTACGCAAATCTGACCTTTATCGAGAAAAGTGACCGTTTTCATGAAAACTCACAATTATTGCATTATGCATAGTGTGGGAAAAAAGAAGATAACTTTTCCGATACCCACCTTTCCAACTCCAACATCCTAACGGAAAATGGACCGAAATAGCCAATTTCCGCGCCCAAAGTCACTTATTAGCCACTTTTTCAATCGAATTCCCATTTTAACAAGTGTTCACGCAAATGCGTAAACTCGATTTTCGGATTAAAAGAAAAAAAAAGATTATTTACGCAAATCTACTCAGGGATCCGCATTTTGCGTAACCCATTTACGTAAAGATTTTCTTTTTCTTTTAATCTGAAAATAGGCTTTACGCAATTGCGTAAGACATTTATGTAAACTCCGGCTAAAATGGTTCCAAAAGTGGCTAAAATGTGAATTTAGTTGGGAAAATCCCACCTCCCAAAACATCATGTATTCTTGAAGGGTTAACATGATCAGATTCTTGAAAATGGAGCAGAAGTAAAGCTTTTCTAATTGGTTTTAGAATCAACTCAAGCCTCAAGGCACCAAGTTTTAACTTTTTTGGAAATGGATCATCCAGTCAAACTAATCCCATGGGCAAGTTACCACTTTAGGCTTCACCTACAGCTAAGGGAAATCACTCGATGGTCACAAACCCATATGTATATGCCAAGATTCGAACCCGGGTTGACAATGTTCTAACTTCTAAATAGAGTTAGGGTCTGTTTGGTTAGTTTCCCATTAAATCCTGTATAGGTAAAGTTATCAGTGTGGATTAACCTAATCTTTAGGGAAAGTTTTTGTTGTGGAGAATTTTTTCATAGACGAAAGGAAAATGTTTTTTAATTGGAAGGGACAGGTACGGAAAAAACTAGACTTTTTGCATACCCCCCCCCCCTCCCCCCCTAGAAGCTTACTGAATAAGCCACTACTAAACAATCATGTATAGCCGACCGAATAAGTTGTGTCTCCCGTTAAGGTCATGAAGCTGCTAACAAACAGACCCTTATTCTGGTCAGAGATAAAAGAGACTCAGATAGACCTATGAGAACTGAACTATTCCATAAAGATCACCTTTTTTCATTCATTATGCTGTGTTCAGCTTTAAAACTGTGAATCTTGATGATAAATGCCAGTTTAGAAAGAAACAAGTATTATTACAGAAACAAATTACATGGATGATTAACATAACCCCACTGCATTTTTATGAATTTCAAGATTTTGTAGGGATCATTGAAATCCATGAAACTAAAAATTAATAAAAGAAAGAAATAAAGAAACATGCTTAAATCATGTGAAATAACTAACGAGCGAACGTTTTTAAACAAAAATTACAACATTTAGTAGCTTGAATCGCCAATTATGAAACCTAACGAAAATATGGTAAAAGATCAGGGATGAATCAATCGTACCCAAAGGCGGGATTTTGCTTAGCCGGACCTCCCTCTCTTTTTGCCATCGGATCTCGTTGTGCCGCCTGATTCCGCTTCAGATGATGCATCCATCGATTTGCTAAAAGAGTTTGAAAGATCACCATAAAGATCAACCACCCTTTTAACATTGTTATTAAGCTCTCTGATTAGACCCACGTTTCTTGTCAAGTTAACGGGTAATTTAGATTCTTGATTCTGATTGATCTCGTTGATCAGAAGCCGGTTTTGGTCCAAAATGTTTTGGACTTGTACAAAGCTCTTTTGAAATGTCTGTAGTACTTTCCCATCTACTCCTAATTGTGATCCATTCCCAATTCCTGAAAATATATCTCCTTCCATTGTTCTTCTTTGTGTGTGAATGAATCAAAACCACCCAAACTTAAAGACCTGTAATTATGTAAAAATCAAGAAAACAACAAGAATGGAAATGAGTTAGGAATCTATATCATCGAAGAAAACGATCACAAAACAGTTTCTGAAAGATAAATTATGGATCATATTTTATGGGTCCTAGCAATCTTTTTAATTCTGTTTTCTGGGTCGGATTTGGATTAAGATAAAGCAATCTACCAATTGATGGTTGAAAACCTGCTTTTTGTGGATACATTGTCTTAATGAATTGTCTATATACAATGCCCCAAATTGGTAATTAGGCTTCAAGATCACAATTTTGATATTTAAAGATGATGGACAAATATTCCAGTGGAGCACAGAAGAACAGACAAAGATGCTAAAAGAAGAAAGAAATCAAATGAAAAAAAGATCCTGATCTCTTCTTCATGGTATAAAAAAGGAAGGAAAAAAACAACTGTTGTTTTAAGAAATGGACTGAATCCCCAACCCCAATTAAACTCATCGCAAAAAACCCAATTGCACACAACAAAATCATGAACTGTACAAACTTTTGAGAAAGATGGCAATTCGTCGAACACCCAGAAGGCATATTACAACAAAATCCAAATCCATCAAAAGGGTCGAACAAAAACGGAAAGAAACATCAATTCGTGGAATCAACATCACCAGTAAACACACAGAAACAAAAAGGGGAGGATGAAATGAAATCAATTGAAAAAAATAAAAGAGAAATTACCTGGAAAATAAAGAACATTATTTGCGTCAAAAAAGGGTATCGAAATCAGGTAGTCCCCAAAGGCTGAGATTAAGCAGAGACCCTGAAATCATCAGCAGGAAAGAAAGAGAGAGAGAATGAGAGATACGATTAGAGTCCCTCCGTATATGGGGATTTGACAGTACACACGGAGTGTATTTTGGCTATCTTTCTCTCTCTCTCTCTCTCTCTCTCTCCTCGTTTACTTCACCTGCGGGATTCTCCGTTGTTTCTGATTGCGTTTTCCCTTTTCTTTTCTGGACGAAAGAAGACGACTTTTCGCCCTCATGAGATGTACCAATGTTTCCCCCTTTTTGTATGTCAAACGAACCGGGTTTTCTTGAACCGGGTCTAGATCCGACCTAATCCCTAATTTTCTTGATTTTGACATCAACCCATAATTGTTGTTTGATCCGATCACTTTTCATCATCACAATTCACAAATACCCAATCAACAATGGGTTTTAAAAAAATAATAATATTTAAATTAATATTTTAACTGGATTTAATAAGGGTGGAATTTATATCTGATTGGTGTGTTGATTCAGCTAGTTGATGGTGGTTTTATGTTTTCGTGATTAAAATGACTAAGATGACAATATTGGAATCGAAGATTGTTGGCTGGTGTAAATGGTATGTAGGCGGTGAATCGGGTTGAGAGTGAAAGTCGACAAAAAGTGGTAGGATGTTCTTGGTTGGAGTGTAGTGACCGTACTGGGGATGGATTTGAAGTGACGATTGTGGATATCGCAGTATTACATCTACAATTGCCTTAACGGAAAGCCTTCATACATTTTTCTTCCAGTGTTTTTAGCAAAGGCCCGGAGAGAGAGAGAGAGCATGTTAGAGTTGGTTGCTGGCAAAATAGGGTGATGCCTTACTGCTACGTAGGTGGATGCATGGTAGTGTTCATGGTGGTGTTTCATGATTCCATTGTATTGTGTCTACAATCAAAACGAGCTTGTCGATGGACCATTGTTATCTCATTCTTGAGTGAGTTAGGGCACAACCATTGTTGTGCCATTGAGTACATCATGCTACATCCCGAAGCTAAGTTACAGAGATGTAGCATGTAATTACAAATAAAAATAAAAAAACGAGTGTGAGTTTATCTATAATACTAACTAAGGCATACATTATACGTGTGTGTCAAAGTGTATGGATAACGAGGATACTGGGAAAGCATTGGCTAAATCAAAGCAAGACATTGATTTGTCAATAATTTCAATAATGCATGCAAGAAGTATGCACATTCATATTCATTTCCGTTTTCGTTTAGACTTTTTAACGCTTTGTTCTTGGTAAATCCAAAGAAAAACAATAATGGAAAACTATCAATTGAATAGAAGAAAATATTATGCATGAATAATTTAAGTCTCTATATAAGGAGAGTCATAAAAGAAATACACAAAAGGCGTTTTAATTAATGGCGAATAAGGAGAGTCTTAAAAAAACTTAAAAAGCATTTTTATTAATGACCAATATTTATCCAGGTCTAAAATAAAATTGTAACATTTAATACAAATTCAAACAAAATCACATGTTTTCCTTGCCAATCGAATCTTGATGATAGTACCTGTAAATGTAACTCGTATTTTTCAATAAAGTTGAAATTATTGAAGACATATTTAAGGTCATCAAATGGCAGGAGAAATCTTATGTATTGCATATGATTTTTTAACCAATATTGATCTTGATAGTGTTGTTGATGATTTTGGGACTAGGTATGCTCAAGGAATTATTTCTTTCATGAATTATTGGTATTTTCATATCAACACTTATTTTTTAATGATGAAAAGTATTCATTTAAGATTTTTTATACTTGTTATAGGCCTTATTTACAATGTTTAAGGTACCCAAAATATCAGGATCGAACCCATCTGAATTACACTTTGAATATTTTTTCGATGACTATATTTAACAAAGTGTATTCATATATAATTCGGTGTAACTTAGTGCAAATAATGACAATAGTAAATGATATGTTGGTTTGTATGTATTCTCTTAATATAATTATATATTGATATGATTGTATTATAATTTAGTATTAATTTTGTAAATATACACATACATTTAGTTTGTTATTTTAACTTTTGTAAAATGAAAATAAATTTATCTAAAGAACAAATATTTGAGTGAATTACACTATCGGTCCTTGTGCTTTGACTGACTCTTGGTTTTGGTTCATACAATTAAACAATTATATCATCCAAAGATGTTGTAGCCTACTGGGTAAGGCATGGGGGGAAGTGGTGGAAGCCCTTCTACCCCGGGTTCGAATCCATGGGTGATCACGAGCCGGATATCAAAGGTCGAGGGCTGTATCGTGGCCGGATCGAAGGGGGATTAGTCTGGACTAAGTCCAGGATACCCCGAAATGCAATTGCCTTTCAAAAAAAATTAAACAATTATACCGATGGTTCTTGTTTCGTGTTTCAAAGGCGACAAAAAGTCCTTACACTTAACATCGTTGTGGATTTACATGATAAAAAAACCCATACATGGAAAACAACACTTGCAAAAAGATAATTATAGAGCCATCACTTCTTTCAATGATCTTTAAGTGTAGAGATTATTTGGGTTATGAAATACGAATACGTACTACTCGTGTAATCATTGAATTTTATGGACCAAAACAATTAAAGAAGCAAAGCACACAAACGTCTTGTATAATTCATTGTAAATATTATGAAATGCATTATTATTATAATGCAGTTTGAGTATGTTTATAATCATAAAATAAACGAGCTTGTTGTGTTTATGGTTAGTTTGTTAATATACGATAAACATATTAGTTATGGAGGTATACATTTTATCATTTGTAAGCATTTTTTTAGAAATTAACATAAGAAATTCATCAACAATTATTTAATTAAATATGAGCATAAATTTTCATAACTTTATTTTAATGTAACGTCCTAAAAAACAGGGCCAATTTGAACCATAAAAATTTAACAGAGTAAATCATAATTTTATCCAAACTTTTTTACATAAGCGGAGAATGAACTATGAGGGTTCATATACACATTTTGAATTATCAAAACAACCTATTAATCTAATTCTGACAACTATGATTAGATTAAATGGGTTGTCTAGGCCATTCATCAAAAGCATCCTCGCATAGGCTAACTTCTCCACTTATCACCAAAAGTTAAATACCAAAACACTCGTCTCTCTTCCCGTTACTTCCCCGAGCTCGTACCTGGTAAGAAAATTTAATTTGAAACGATTAGGCTTACGCCTAGTGAGAACATCCATTTTCAAATTAAAACTTTAACAGCTTTGGAAACTCAAGTAATCAAAGCATATAAACAAACCTGGTTTGCCATCATTTTTACCGTACGCCTACACATCTTACCAAGACGGGAACATACCCGATTCCATGAGTATGACTAACATTCAGAAAGTCATATCATCACATTCAATAGCCTACTACGAATCATTACAGATTCCAGATCATCGCTCATATCCAATAAATTATAATTTACTTTATGCCTATTTCTTGAAGTGAAAGTAGAGATTACAATTTATATGCCTATCTCTTACCATCCCATAAAAATCAGGAATTACAATTTACTTTATGCATATTCCAATATTTCTACTCACAATACGAAATGGGAATTACAGTTTACTTTATGCCTATTCCACATTTCACGTCACACTATGAAATAGGAATTACAATTTACTTTATGCCTATCCCTCATTTCACATCACCTTTACGAAATGGGAATTACAATTTGCTTTATGCATATTCCACATTTCAGGTCAACGGGAATTACAAGTTATTTTATGCATATTCCACGTTACAAACACTATCAGTGTCTATGGATCCATTACACTTACTATACACAAGCATATTATCAAACTAAATCGAACCTCCAAGCCTAACACTCTAACATCCAAATATAGGTATGTTCAAGCTTCTAGGATTGTATTTCAATTTATCAATCATATCCTGCCCAAAAGTTATCAAAACTCCAATTTACCGGAAACTCAAAAGTATCCGGAACATCAAAAGTGACCGGACAACAGAAGTTTTCGGACACCCTAACTATCCGGATGTCACCAATTACCGAACAATAATTTACCGGATACTAGACCAATCCGGATGTTTACCGAAAACATATTCAATCCAGATGACATCCGGAAACCAACTAAATCCGGATACCATCCGATATCTATTTATTCGGAAACTAATTCTTTACCGGATACTACAGGAAAGAAAAACTTACCGGATATCTTCACTACCGGACACCGTCGAAATGAAATTACCGGACTGTAACATCCTGAATTTTCAATAATTTTTATGAGAATTGGAATCTATTTGTATTTTAGGTTAAACCTTGAATTATATGGAATTTCATAATTCAATAGGGTTAAAATACAAGAGATGGAAGGTTGGTGTTACTTTTAGGATTAATGGAACTTGAGGGTGTGTTAAGTCATTTAGCAATTGTGAGTATGGATAAGGAGTTAGAATGAGATATTATCTCATTCTATCTTGTTTGAGTCGGCAAAAGCAGAGGAGAAGAAAGAGAGAGAAAAGGGAAAAAGGAAGAAAGCGAAGTGGTCTTGATCTTGGTAAGGAATTTGGTTGTAAATTCTGGTAAGATTATGGTTGTTGTTAATGTTAGTTTATGAACGGATATGTATTTTGGATTGACGTGCAGAATCATAAACAAAGATTGAAGTTCATATTTTTGTACATGAAGTGGGTTTTGCTGCATAAGGTGAGTTCATTCGATTCTTTGTACAAATCAGTGTTTTTAAGTTATAGTAACCTTGGTATATTTGTATGAACTGACTGAGGATTGATTAGAATGAGTAGATTGAACTGATTTCATGTTTTAAATCGATTTGAGGACTTGTTGAACGGACAGTACGCAAAACCTTGAAAGTCCCGGTACTTGAATGTCCCGGTAGTGGCAAGTCCTGGTAGTTGAATGTCCCGGTAGTGGCAAGTCCCGGTAGTGGAAGTCCCGGTAGTTGGAAGTCCCGGTAGTTGGAAGTCCCGGTAGTGGCAAGTCCCGGTATGCTATTTTAATTGGAGTCCCGGTATGCTATATTAAGTCCCGGTATGCTATTTTATTTGGAGTCTCGGTATTGGAAATCCCGGTATTGGTTTCTGATTTTTTTGCTGTTACGTATTGGAGTCATTTTAAAGCGAAATATAGGGGTATGGATACTCGTTTTTA
Organism: Saussurea involucrata; assembly: GCA_033807775.1. Classification (NCBI taxonomy): domain Eukaryota; kingdom Viridiplantae; phylum Streptophyta; class Magnoliopsida; order Asterales; family Asteraceae; genus Saussurea; species Saussurea involucrata. The sequence goes on along the minus strand of CM066318.1, from coordinate 125,235,862 downwards.
GTGTAAAATAGAATTTGAACACTTTGAACATGTTTTTATGTGCCAATTACAAACCCAAAGTCTTGTGATTGACGTCGGTTGTTCGGATGCTTTTAGCTATGGTTTTGAATAAGGACTGAATAAGGTATTCTTAGATTTGAGAATATGTTATGAGTTTATTCACTTCACTAAAATTAGCCATTGAAATTGATATAGGCATGTCTTAAACTATGTCTAAATGCTTGGGTATGATTTAATTGAAAGATAGTAGGCTCAATAACTCGATTTTGTGAACTGGCTAAATGAAGAAGATGATGAATAGTGCTTGAGCAATTATCACTTTGTTATGAAACTGATTTTAACATGAGTTGTCGATAGTTGTAAGGACTTGTCATCATCAGTAATGAGTCCAAATAGATGACTATGAGTTATGCCATGATTGATCCCCGTGCTAAATTGCAAAGAGGGGATAGTTGAGAAGTCGAGATGTCGAGAGATTAATATTCTTTATAGATGTATATATAGAATATGTTTTGAGATAAATATATTGTATGTTATGCACATACCATAGTAAGAGTTATAATACCTATGTATTATGTTGTGGTTGCTAAAAATAGGCATTCGGTCATCGGGGGCACCTTAATATGGTATAATGGGAACCGATTACTAGCCATTGACCAAAGGGATGTAATTTTTAGTGATTGAGTGTACCTTGAATCATCGGGGGTCTCGGTTGTGTATCGCGATATATTAATCCCATTGGGACCATTGATTCTGAGGTGGGGAGGACGTGAAATGTGGAATAGGCAGATTTTGATTTGTAATTCCCATTTCGAATGGAAGATCGGAGATTTCCATTTTTATAGGGAAGATCAGAGATTTCCCATTGTGAAGGGAAGATTTGAGATAGGCATAAAGTAATTTGTAATCTCTACTTCCGGATTAAGAAATAGGCAGGTTTTGACTTGTAATTTCTTGGATAAGAGTATTGACTTTGAATCTGGGATGATTTATGGTAAACTCTTGGTAGTATTATTATGGCTAGACGAATTAGTCATAAGTATGGGAGTGGGGTAGATTCCCAATAGTGAAAGGAGTTGTTGTACGGTAAGAAAAGGAATAATCAAGTTTGTTGTAACTTGTTTACATTGATTTTACAAATGTTATCTTGGAAACGAATGTTCTCACTAGGCGTTGGCCTAATCGTTTCAAATGATGTTTTCTTACCAGGTACCAGCTCGGGGATGTAAAGGGTTGTGGGACGAGCGTTTTGATATAGCAGAGGTGGATGAATTTAACAAAGAAGAGATTCGGATGGATTGATAGATAACTTGATTAATCTGGTTGTAGTGACATAATTAGATTGATAGGTTATTTGAAGGATCTTGTAATGTGAATATACTCTTGATGATTAATCCACTGCCTGTTTTTATAAGTTGAAGTATTTATTGTCATAACCTGTTATAACTTGAGGTTTAAATTGGATCAGATTTTGGGGTGTTACAATATGGTATCAGAGCACTAGTTTAAGCGAACTAAGTATGCTGATAAGATACTTAGACTTAAGCTGAGATGGAGTAGGTTATGATATGTGAGATATGGGTAGAAGTGTTAAGACAGGATAGTCTTAGAGTCAACGGAAATACGTGAAATTAGTACTGTGACAATGGTAACGAGGATTCTCCTGTATGATATGTTCACAATTCCAATTAGCTACTGTTATTATGAATATATATTTACACGAGCATGCTTATTTCTGAATTATTACAGTGACTAACGATCGATAAGGTACGTTTTGTATGTGTGTACGTGCATAACCATTTCTTATGGTTATCCCTTTATGTTATAGTAGAATGATGGTGAATACGCCACCAAGGTCCTTTGAAGGACAGATCAGTATTGATTGGAGGTTGGAAGGATAACCTGGAATTGGCGGGACTCATGAAAGTCCGCCAAGGCAACCTTTAATAGGTGGATTGATATGTGTGGAAATAAAGTATGAGATGATTGATCAAGACGGAAATAGTATGACATGGTTGAGTAAGTGGGCCGTGGAATGCATGTATAGCAAATAGTATAAGGCCAAGAGGGCGACCTCTGGTCGGAAGTGCAGTGTCAATGATAGGTGTTGGTCCCAGCTATGGATTAGCAATGGTAAACAAGTATTGTAGAAGGGGGGGTTGAATACAATACACAAAATTTTTCACTTAATTAATTCTTTATTGATTTAAAATCAAGAATTACACATAGAAAACTTAAAGATTGTTGCGGAACAAAACAGATAAAATCTGCTTAAACAATCTAACACAAAGTCACACAGAGAATAAGAACAGTTGTAAAACACTTAGAAAACAAATGAACTTCTGAGAGAGAGTAATGCGCCAGCACTTGAAAGCTTGAGAGAGTTTGTAAACTGGTGAGTTGCAAGGATGAAGATGATCTCCTTTTATAGTGCCTCATGCAATAAATGCAATGGACACTTGTCAAGGAGGGATTGGAAGGCAGAACGGAAGCAGTCTTCTGAAAAGTGATTTTGTCTTTTCACTTTTGTCTTCAAGCGTTGACCTGCTTGTTGAAGCTGATGTTTCTTGAAGAAGATAAGAAGTCCAAAGAACCTTTTTCTGATCTTAGGATGATGTCTCTGTCAATGCAAGATATCCTGAATATATTCTGCAGATAAAGTTAATATACCTGCTAAAATTTCTTTGCCGAAGATGTTCCTAATATATCTTCAAGGAATTTGCCTAACATGTTATCTTCTTCAAAGATCTTGTCGAATATATGGTCTTCAAGGATACATGTTATCTTCTTCAAACTTTTGCTTCTTCAAAATCTTGCCTAACATTTCATCTTCTTCAAAATTTTGCTTCTTCAAAATCTTGCCTAACATTTCATCTTCTTCAAAATTTTGCTTCTTCAAAATCTTGCCTAACATTTCATCTTCTTCAAAATTTTGCTTCTTCAAAATTTCATCTTCTTCAAAATCTTCAAGTGACCTGGCTAAGACTTTAAGAAAAGTCTTCAAGTAGCAGCTTAATCTTTGGTTGAGAAGTCTATCTTCAATCCGCTTTTAAGATATACTTCTACTTTGTTTCTTCGGTTGATCTTCGACTTTACCGAACATTTTTATACAATTAAACTGCTTGTAAAGAACCTAAAAATTATTCTAAGTATGAACTGTGAAATTGAGAGACTGAGGTCATCTTCAAATCTATGTGACCCAACAATCTCCCCCTATTTGAGGATGACATCCATACTTAGAATCTGAGAAGTAAACACTGAATAATTCATTTTTGACCCTTGTTTACTCTTTTGGGTTCTTTTCACATAGTCCATTCTTTTTGGATTTTTTTTTTAATTTATTTATTGTATTCGACATTTACAAGTAAAAAAAATGGTAAAGTATACTGTACAAACTATTAACAAAAATGTACTTGTATTAAAAACTTGAAAGAGCAATAATCTTAAGTTTACAAGTACATATCAAAAGCATATAAAGATGATCAATTCATCCTTTTCTGTAGTTCAGCTAGGATGGCATGTTGTAGTGGAGGGATTGCAGTTGTGTCAGGGGTAATGATAAGGATGGCTTCAAGGAAGATAGAGTCAGCCATAGATATCTCCTCATATCGGAAGAATTGTTGTGTGCCTTGGGCATTGTTGAAGAAAATGCCCCGATACGGTCTGTATAACACAGAAGGAGATTTTCTTGTGGGGACTGAGGGAGGCGTTAGGTTCAGGTTCTTGATATCAGGAAGAATTCCTATAGCAGCAAGATCTTGAAAGATGGTTTGGTGGAATTCTTTCCTTATCTTCTTTAGATTGTCAAGAAGTCCGCTGATATATATCTTTGCATCAACTAGGTTCGGACTTTTTGAATCTTTAAGACATTCAACGATTTCGTACCATTCTAACATACCATAAGAATCAAGGTCATGAAATCTTACCGGTGTGATGGAGTTGTCAGCTCGAGTAAGTATCACATAGACATCATGTGATTCTTTGTGAGTAGCTAGTTTGGCTTTAACAATTTTAGAGATACTGGTCCTTCCAAGTAACCTTTTCTTGCACCATGCAAACTTTTTGGAGAACTCAGATTGCTCCCCCTCAACTGGTGTACCTGCATTTTCAATGGTTTGCTCCCCCTGAGTTGGTGGATCTGGTTGTGCCGATTTGGATGGGTCAGAAGGATTAGGTGTTACAGAGGAACCCGGTCGGTCGCTGGTAAATTTGTCTGAGCTTTTCTCCCCCTCAGCGACAGACATGTAATAACGTTTCACCCATCCAGCAAAAGTGGTGAGTGTGCGAGCCTGATCTTCAGGAAGAGAATCCATCTTGTGATGAAGAGATGTAAGAGAACTGAGAAGCTGAGAGTTGATGTCCTTTTGGCTTTGAAGTTCAGATTGGAGCCTATGAACATCTTGGTCACGAGTATCTGAGGCAGCTTGCATGGCAGTCATGGATAGAGTGAGATTGGCATTTGAGGCTAGGAGAGACTGAACCTGAGATTGTAAGCTTGAGATGGAATCCTGGATGGAGTCAAGTTTGCGTGCTACATATCTGGTGGTTGAGGCTCCAATAAGTGGAGGACGACGAGGAGACGAAGACCTTGAAGATGAAGGAGAGGATGACACCACCAGCATATTAAGGATAGGATCGTCTGCAGGATCCCCAGAGAGTGGTAGAGTGGTGGATGAACCAGCAACATTAGAGCTTGAATGCTCAATTGAGTTGTCTTTGGAAGAAGACAACTTAACTTCTTCGGTGGCAGTTGCTGAGTGAGAAGGAGGATCACCTGGAGACTCTTCAATAAGAAAGTCAAGTAAACATGTAGGACCCGTAGGGGGTCGTGCAGAAACATCGATCGCAGAGCGATCGGGTGATAGGCCGTGCAGTGAGAAAGCAGTACCTTGGGCTGGAGAGAGACCCAAGTCATCTTCAACCACCAATAAGTTGGTAGAAGAAGGAGCAGTGTGGGTCCCCGAATTTTCAACCGCAACCTGTTGGGAGGAGACGGAGGAGCTAGCTAAGAGGTTAGCAGGTTCCCTGGGCCCGGTAGGGACAATTTCAACAGTTCCCGATTTTCGAGAATCGGTAGCTGGACGGTCTTGTTTGGCCCTTAAGGATGTCCTAAGTCTTTTCAGGGAAGACTCAGGAGGGGATTTGGAGTGCCTCCGCTTTGAAGAGGGTTTTATGACTGGGGAAGCCGGCGAAGGTTTGGTCGGCGGCAAAGTCATGGAAGAGAGTGCGGAGGTACCGAAAGCCTTAGATTGTTTCGAAGTGCTCGCCGGTATCACTCGGGAAGAGGGAGGAGGGTCCACTACATTGGAGGGATTTACGGACAGTTGAGAAGGTGGAGTGTCCGGATTATCCCCCCATTGTAGATTGGGAGAGTTAAGGATAGAAATCATACCTGGAAGAAGACCATTGTCAGTTGCCTTTGGTGGACGTTGAAGAATTGCCTTCGTGATGGTAGGTGCAAGAAAATCATAGGTGAACTTTGGGTTTGCCGACTTGCGATCAAGATCAAGTAATTTACCCAATTTATGTTCAATGATGATGGAGAGGAACCTGGGGTAGGCAACATGTGGCCTTTTTGGAGGAGTCACAACTTCAACAATTTCATCAAAAAAATAGCGTGCAAAATCTATTTTTCTTTGAAACATAATGGCATGAGCAAGATTGGTGATATAGGAGGGGGATTGATCATGACCTCCAGTTTTGCGACTTAAGCAGAAAATAATATGAGTGAAGAAGAAATGCCATACCCCACCCATGTATTTGCGCAGGAAAGTGCTAGGGCTTTTGTACTTTGCATCGACGGTGTAGTTCATGGATTGTACCACATCTTCATGTTCGTTGTTAAGCGAAAAAGGTGCATACGAATCGTAACTGTCAAGATGAAGAGCGGCACGGACATCTTCCACATCAAAGGTAAGATCATGATCACCGGTGTCCGAAAGAATGCACGCGGAAATGGTTTTGGGTTCACCATCATGCACAGAGCAAGTTAACCAAAAGTTGGCAAGTAGCTTTTTGCTCATTTTGAGAGATTTGGAGAAGGCATAAAGTAGAGGGGTTTGTTGTAGAAAGTGAGAAATAGGTAAGTGATCGGGATAGTCTGGATCATTTTCAAATCTCGCAATATGATTGCAAGTCTTGAAGACAAGATCTTCATAGCATGTGGGAATGATGAATTTTGAAGATTTGGGGTTAGGATTGGGAGAAGAAGTGGACATGGGAGAAAATTGAAGAGAAGAGATTGGAAGAAATAAGAAGGAAAGTGGTGTTTTTATAGTGGGAAATAGATGAAGAAGGAAGAAAAATGTATGATGGGTAAAAGGAAGTGAAGGGATTGAGTGTATGGGGAAGAGAGAATTATGGGGAGTTGGAAAAGTAGGAGAGAGGGTGTAAGAGAAATTTGAAACAAATGGGTGTTAAGGGTATAGGGAAGTTCGGCAAAAGGGGGGGGGTTCGGGAAGGGGGTAGGGGTAGCGGGGGGGGGGGGGTTCGGGAAGGGGGTAGGGGTAGCGGGAAGGGGGGGGGTCGGGAAGGGGGGTAGCGGGAAGGGGGGGGGTTCGGGAAGGGGGGTAGCGGGAAGGGGGGGTCGGGAAGGGGGGGGTTCGGGAAGGGGGGTAGCGGGAAGGGGGGGGTTCGGGAAGGGGGTAGCGGGAAGGGGGGGGGTTCGGCAAGGGGGTGGGCGGCAAGGGGTTTTGGCAACAATGGGGAGTGAGAGAGTGCCGAGAGGTCTTGTGTGTTCGGTAAAATGGCTTGATGGTAGTGTGGGATTTTTGTGAGATGTGGTTAGAAAGGTTGTGTGGCTAGAAGTATATAGGAGAAAGGATAAGTAGGGTAAGTTTGTAAGGATTTAGGGAGAATAGGTTGTGTTTGTGTGAAGGTAAAAGGTGTTTGATGGATTGAGAAAGAAGGGTTAGGATGGAAAGTAAATGTAGATTGGTAAGAAAATGGATGGTGAGGATTGAGTTGACATGGATTGAGAAGGGTAAAAAAAATTGTGTTTGTTGGGTGAGAGAAAGTTGGTAAAAAATAGAAAATGAGAGTTAGAGGAGAAAGGAGGTTGACTTTTCTTGTAACTGATAGAATATCAGTACTTGAGAAGTCAAACTGAAAAAAAATTTATTATATATATATATTTTTTATTTTTTTTTATTTTTTTTTAACCAAACTATATATCTAAATTTAACATACCAAGTTCTCCTAAGAGAAACTTGAACCGAGGTTCTTCAAGAGGCTTTGTGAAGAGATCCGCCAGTTGAAGATCGGTGGGGATGAAATGCAGTTCAATATCACCTTTAGAGATGTGATCTCTTATGAAGTGATACCGAATATCAATGTGCTTGGATCTGGAGTGAAGCACAGGATTGTTTGCAATGGCAATTGCACTGGAGTTGTCACACAGGATTGGGACTTGAGAATAGATCTGATTGTAGTCCCTCAGTTGATTCTTCATCCACAGTATTTGAGCACAACAGCTACCAACCGCAACATATTCAGCTTCAGCCGTGGAGGTGGAGACTGAGTGCTGCTTCTTGCTAGACCAACTAACAAGTTTACCACCAAGGAGTTGGCAGCTTCCAATAGTGCTCTTTCTATCCATCTTTGATCCTGCAAAGTCAGAATCTGAATAACCCATTAGATCAAAACCTGAGTCTTTGGGATACCAAAGACCCAGATTCATGGTACCTTTCAGATACCGAAAGATGCGTTTAACCGCATCCATATGAGATTTCTTAGGATTGGCTTGGTAACGCGCACACAGACAAGTAGCAAACATAATATCAGGTCTACTAGCAGTAAGATAAAGAAGTGACCCAATCATACCTCTAAACTTGGTTATATCAACAGATTCTCCATTTGTATCAGCATCAAGTTTTAGAGGTGGTGCCATAGGAGTTTTCATAGGAGAGCAGGTATCAAATTGAAACTTTTTCAAAAGATCACGAATGTATTTGCTTTGGTTTATAAAGATACCTTCAGAAGATTGTTTTACTTGGAGACCCAAGAAAAATGTTAGCTCCCCCATCATGCTCATCTCATATTGGCTCATCATGAGAGAGGCAAACTCATCACACAGTGATTCATTGGTGGCACCAAAAATGATGTCATCCACATAAACTTGAACAAGAATAAGATTACCTGATTTTTGCTTGATGAAAAGAGTGTTGTCAACCTTACCTCGAGTATAGTTGTTCTTCAGAAGAAAGTCAGCTAAAGTGTCATACCAGGCACGAGGGGCTTGTTTAAGGCCATAGAGAGCCTTATCCAATCTGTACACATAGTCAGGATGAGAGGGATCTTCAAATCCAGGAGGTTGTTTCACATAGACTTCTTCAGCAAGCTCTCCATTTATGAAGGCACTCTTGACATCCATCTGGAAGACTCTAAAGTTCTTGTATGCAGTATGAGCAAGGAAGATTCTGATTGCTTCAAGTCTAGCAACTGGAGCAAATGTTTCATCATAGTCAATTCCTTCTTCTTGCCTGTACCCTTGAGCAACCAGTCTGGCTTTATTTCTGATGACAGTGCCTTCTTCATCAATCTTGTTTCTGAAGATCCACTTGGTTCCGATAATTGTTTTTCTGGAAGGACGAGGAACCAATCTCCAGACCTTGTTCCTTTCAAACTGAGAGAGTTCTTCTTGCATGGCAGTGATCCAACATGGATCAGCTAGAGCTTCTTCAACCTTCTTTGGCTCTATAAGAGACAAAAAGTTTACATAGAGACAGATATTGCCTACTCCTCTTCTGGTTTGGACACCAGCCTGTTGATCACCAATTATTTGATCGATTGGATGATCCTTGGTCCATTTTATAGCAGGAGGCAAGGCTGGGGGATAGGAAGGTTGTGGATGAGAGGTGGAGGGTAGATCTTCAGGGGGATTGAATGAAGAAGTATGGGGTGGATTTGATGAAGAAGGAATATTTGAGGGACGAGAGAGAGTGGTGTTTTGAAGAGAATTTTGGTTTTGGGACGTTTGGATCGGCAGAGGATTTTCTTCTTGGTTTGAAGAAGGGTGTGAGGATGAGGAAGGATTATTATCTTGAGAGGTAGGATTTTGAGGAGAAGGTATGGGAATAGTTGGGTTAGGTGGAGAAGGAGAAGCATCACCAATGCAAGAGGTGATCCAACTATTTAATTCATCATCATCTGAGGAGAGAGATGATACCTTGAGGTCATCAAACTTGACATGTATTGATTCATCAATACATTTTCTCCGAAGGTTGTAGACCCTGTATGCTTTGGAGGTGAGAGAATAACCCATGAAGATGCCTTCATCTGCTTTAGGATCAAACTTCCCCAAGTTTTCTCTGTCATTCAAAATGTAGCAGACACACCCAAAGACATGAAGAAAACTGATGTTTGGTTTTCTACCATAAAAGACTTCATAGGGAGTCTTATTATGCCTTTTTACAATGATGGACCTATTCTGGGTAAAGCATGCAGTATTAATTGCTTCAACCCAAAAGTAGGTCGGTAGGTGAGATTCACTCAGCATGGATCTGGCAGCTTCACACAGCGTCCTGTTCTTTCTCTCTACCACACCATTTTGTTGTGGAGTCCGAACAGCCGAAAAGTTCTGAGATATGCCCTTTTCATTGAAGAAGTCATCCAACACACTGTTTTTGAATTCAGTGCCGTTGTCACTTCTCACAGATCTCACCAGCTGCCCATTCATCACTTCAGGTCTTTTGATGAACTTTATGATTTCTTCAGAAGCATCACTTTTGTACCTGAGAAAAAAATACCCAAGTATAGCGTGTAAATTCATCAATAATAACAAGAATGTACCTTCTTCCACCAAGGCTTGGAGTGCTGACTGGTCCACACAGATCCATGTGCAGCATCTGAAGAGGTTGAGAAATGGAGAAGCATTGCTTGGACTTGAATGAAGATTTTGTGAGCTTTCCCTTCTCACAAGCAGCACACAGCTTTTCTTTCACAAAGGTCAGCTTTGGCATTCCAGATACGAGCTCTTTAGAGGAGAGAGAGTTCAAGGTTTTGAAGTTGAGGTGAGAGAGACGCTTGTGCCAGAGCCAACTGATTTTAGCAGAGTTTTCAGAGACAAAGCAGATGTTTGTTTCAGAAGATGAACTTTGTCCCATGTCTATAACATAGACATTTTCTTTTCGGTACCCGGAAAGTACAGCTTTCATGTCTTTGTCAACCACCGTGCAAATGGATAGTTCAAAGATTACTTTATAACCGAGATCACACAGCTGGCTTATGCTCAAGAGGTTGTGCATCAAGCCTTCAACGTACGCTACTTTATTAAAGGTGACAGAACCATTGGAGAGAGTTCCGTAGCCTTTAGTGCTGCCACGAGAATTATCGCCAAAGATAACAGATGGACCTTTAGCCGACACGAAGTTAACAAGAAGAGATATGTTTCCAGTCATATGACGTGAACATCCACTATCCAGATACCAGATCTGTTGATGTCCATAAACCTGAGTGGATGAGGAAGAGCATCCTGTCGAGACTAGAGCAAGAGTGGAAGGAGTTTCCTCACAGTCATTGATGTCATCAATCTTTGCCATGAAACAAATATTGGCCATGTCCTTATCACTGTCAGATGTGGGTCCATCTACCAAGTCATGATACTCAGCCAGCAGACCCGTTCCCTTTTTGGAAAGAAGTTCATTTCTCTCCTTTTCTCTTTTGTATTTAGCCTTGTACTTTTCAGCACGGTCAGAGTTCACAGAGGAACCAGGTTGGCCAGATCTTTGAGAAGAGGAGTGATTTGAATCGAGTCTGGATCTGTTAGATTTTGAAAAGGGACGACTGGATAAAGAGTTCTTTGATTTTTCAGAAAGCTTGCTTCTGCATTCAGAGGCAAAGTGACCTTTCTTCCCACATTTAAAGCATTCCTCATTTGATTTATCAGTTGAAGAGTGCTTGGGGAACTTTTGAGAAGATTTTCTAGAAAATTTAGATTTACTAGAAGAGAAACGGGATCTAGGTTTAGAGTAACCTGCCAGCATGGCTATGCCATCTATCAGTTGGTCAACGGGGGTTTCCTCACCTTCATCATCAGCATCACTAAGATATGCCTCCGAATGATCATTGGTATCTTCCTGACTATCATGGTCAGAATCAGAGGGATATGTAATTCTAGGAATGCACACAGATCTTTTGGAAGAGTCACTCACAAGAGCTAGGGAAGAGCTTTTGATATCTTTAATGACAGACTTCCTTTGGAGCTTGGTTTGCTCAAAGTTAAAGAGAGTACCATAAAGAGCTGTGAGAGGCATATGATCAAGATCCTTGGTTGTCTTAATGCATGTGCAGATGTTTTCCCAGAACTCAGGAAGACAATCCATAAATTTGCATAAGACTTCCTCATTGTCATAAATGCGACCCAACAGCTTAAGATCATTAAGCAGGCTGTTAAAACGGTTATAGTAGTCAGAAAGCGATTCTCCTTTTTCATGAGCAAACAGTTCATATTTTCTAACAAGAGCGATTTTTCTGCTCTTTTTCACTTCAGAAGTTCCTTCATAAAGAACACACAGAGTAGACCACATTTCTTTAGCAGTAGAAAAGTTTACAGGAGAGTGATAAACTTCATCGGGCTAAGAGAGGGCAATGATGGCTCTGACTTTAGTGTCAAGAGCTATAAGACGCTTGTCTTCATTAGTGTACTTACTGGGGTCCTTTACAATGTATCTCCCAGTAGCTGGTGTTCGTTCTTCCTCATCAGAAGAAGAATCGTCACCATCCTCATCTTTATTTTTGGCATTATAACGATCCCAAACTCTTGGGACAATAGGTCCTTCATGGAGTATAGTAGGATATCTGCTGTCAACTCCTTCTAGAAAGAGCATCATACGACTTTTCCACAAAGAGAAGTTATTGGGGTTAAACTTTGGTGGTTTGGCTATGGAGCCATTGTCGTATGATCCAGCATTAGCAGTAGAGTTTTGAGAAGAAACATTGTTCAAGGTAGAAGATGAAGCCATTGCAGATCAGATCAAGTTTATTAGATTAAACTGACCCGCTCTGATACCACTTGTTGGTCCCAGCTATGGATTAGCAATGGTAAACAAGTATTGTAGAAGGGGGGGTTGAATACAATACACAAAATTTTTCACTTAATTAATTCTTTATTGATTTAAAATCAAGAATTACACATAGAAAACTTAAAGATTGTTGCGGAACAAAACAGATAAAATCTGCTTAAACAATCTAACACAAAGTCACACAGAGAATAAGAACAGTTGTAAAACACTTAGAAAACAAATGAACTTCTGAGAGAGAGTAATGCGCCAGCACTTGAAAGCTTGAGAGAGTTTGTAAACTGGTGAGTTGCAAGGATGAAGATGATCTCCTTTTATAGTGCCTCATGCAATAAATGAAATGGACACTTGTCAAGGAGGGCTTGGAATGCAGAACGGAAGCAGTCTTCTGAAAAGTGATTTTGTCTTTTCACTTTTGTCTTCAAGCGTTGACCTGCTTGTTGAAGCTGATGTTTCTTGAAGAAGATAAGAAGTCCAAAGAACCTTTTTCTGATCTTAGGATGATGTCTCTGTCAATGCAAGATATCCTGAATATATTCTGCAGATAAAGTTAATATACCTGCTAAAATTTCTTTGCCGAAGACTTATTTGCCGAAGATGTTCCTAATATATCTTCAAGGAATTTGCCTAACATGTTATCTTCTTCAAAGATCTTGTCGAAGATATGGTCTTCAAGGATACATGTTATCTTCTTCAAACTTTTGCTTCTTCAAAATCTTGCCTAACATTTCATCTTCTTCAAAATTTTGCTTCTTCAAAATTTCATCTTCTTCAAAATCTTCAAGTGACCTGGCTAAGACTTTAAGAAAAGTCTTCAAGTAGCAGCTTAATCTTTGGTTGAGAAGTCTATCTTCAATCCGCTTTGAAGATATACTTCTACTTTGTTTCTTCGGTTGATCTTCGACTTTACCGAACATTTTTATACAATTAAACTGCTTGTAAAGAACCTAAAAATTATTCTAAGTATGAACTGTGAAATTGAGAGACTGAGGTCATCTTCAAATCTAAGTGACCCAACAATAAGTTATGTAAGTAAGACGATTGACCTCGTTTGAGTAAGTAGCCTTCAATTGCGAGAAAAGTTTCATGCCTGGTGTTTTAGTGTGTGTTACATGAATTTTCATGATTTCAAACCAAATGCATAAATAACAGTTTTAGTCAAGATTGAATTAGCATGTGCGAAAGTGTATTTAAAGAAAAGGCAATCCCATTTACGTCGCACAACGAAATTTTGAAGTTTTTACAAAGTATTTCTTACTTTACATGAAAAGTTGAATTGTAGCAAGAAAGCGTTGGTCAGCAAAACGTCTAATAACTAACAGGAGTATGGATCTATTAAACATCATATAAATAAGTGAGAGAACCGACTAGTTTATTTCGTGTCGGTCAAACTTTTTCGAACTATTGTCGTACGAAGAGATTTTCATTTAGTATATTACCGTCGTAACAACACTGTTTTGTTTGAGAAAGGTTGAGTTTTCGGAAATTTAATATGCAAACGATTCTCGAGATCGTTGTGCAGTACTTTGGGGTATGTGTGCCCAAGTTGTTCCCAGTAGGGTTATTTAAAATGAGAAAATGTGCGAAATGATTTGTCATGCATGAAGGCTATGAACTCGCTAGGTCGTAGAGTATTACGTTATAAGCTAAGAAAGATCTCCAAGAGTGGAGAGGTGTTGGATAAACCTTGAGAGAAAGTTTGTAGTTTTGGTAATTGTGTTCAAATGAGAGATGAACAGTGTGAGAGTCGAAAGTGGACTTTAGTGTCGGTTGTATGAGAGTCTGTACCCTTGTTCGCTGACTAGGAATACAGTTGCCGAGGGACGGTTGTGTCCGGAGGAAGAATTAGGTTCAGTTAGGGACCTTAAGGTTAAGGAAGTGTTGACATGTCAAATATTGACTTTGAAGTCGATAGTTGTGTAAGGTGTATGAGACCTTTCGTCTGTCATTGGGTGCGGTCTGGGTGCGTCCCGCGTATGCCTGTGCGGACAGGAACAAAAACCGTGAGCGGTACCGGTATGCTGTTATGCAGAGGGTATGCGCAAAGCAAATTTTATCGTGTACGACATAGTTAAGGATTTTGAGTGATTGACAAGTAAATCACTAATGAAAGAAGTTTTGAGTTATTGTTGCACAAGCGAAAGATATGTAGTCAAAACACGCTTTTAATGTTTATTGTGGATGTGCAATATTTGTGATGTATTACGTTTTAAAAAAAATTGTGAACATGTGGGTTGGGGGATTTTGGTAAATCCAACCATGTAAAGTTTTAAGAGTGGTAAACCTTTGTTTTGGGGCCGATGGCCAATTAAGGGATAAAAAAGGGTAAAGATTTTGGGTAACAATGTATTTTGGTTTACGTAATCGTGTGAGTGGCACATGTTTAACCAAACGTTTATTTTAGCCTTAAAGGCTTGATTTATATTCAAATGAGTCTTTTGAATGTTTGTCAGTTTTAGTGACTCGAGATGGAGTCTTGGATGTGTTATATGCTTAACTGCTTTCTATTTGAACAAGTGTCGGTCTTAGGTGTAAAGACTGTTTGATAAATTTCGCGTTCTTAATACCTTTGGAACTAATGAACCTTGGCGAAATATATATACATTGTGGAGTATAAAAGAGTTGCATATACGTGGATATATATATATATATATATATATACCTGTATAATTGACTTCGTTGGGAAAGTAGCAATGAAGGGGTCGTAGGATTATCATGCCTCGGAGCGTATGTTGCATAATGATCATTAGATCCTTTGAGTAGATGGCTCGGTTTTGAACTCAGTTGAGTCTTAAGAGCATTGACCCGATTTGATAAGCTTGACGTAGGCTTGGGGTTGAAATTGCATGAATAATATTGTAAACGACGACTACTTCACTTATTAGATTAGTATTAGCCGCCTGTCCCGGAATGGAATGAGATGGAATAGAAAAAACGGGAAGCGCTATCGGGTCAGTTTTTTTGGGAGGGATAAGCTTGTGAAGAAGGAAGCTTATCCCTGCCCCGACTGTCAGCTGCTGGCTCTCTCCATCTCTCCTAAACTTCCCCCGGGTTTCGGCCCGAGCTGTATGAGGCAGAAACTCGTCCCACGTACGGTTCGGAGGCCGAGCCCCACCCCAGCAGTAAGGGTGCGGCTTAGGTTAACTAACACAAAGAAGATACAGTTCACTCAACGATTGCCTTTGGGTTCCGAACTCCATATGGGGAAGGAGCGTTGTTGTTTGCAAGGTCTCGATTATTTACATGGACCCACTTCTCATTCAATTTGTGGGAATTTTCTGAAGTTTACTTGACGTGAATGCATTGGTTATCCTTTTGGGGTCATATTTGAATGTTAAGTTCAAGTTAATTAGAAAATCGTGAGTGGTAGTTCAACTAAAGTTGGGGAGGAGATATTTAGTGAAATAAACTCGGTTTTTGGGCGAGAAAACAAGAATATAAATGTTTTGTGTATGAGTCTATGAGAGACATGGTCTGTGGTTAATGTTATGGGTGGAGATTGTACGAACGAGTAGTGGCATGAATTGCCAAGATAGATATGTCAACTAGTATGTAATGTGAAGTCAGAAAGAGGGAGTATCCGAATGGAAGTTTTCGGGGATTCCGGATGGAAAGTACTATTTGTCAATAAAGTTGATGGAGCATGTGGCTTGTAAGTTGGTGTGGTATAGTGAAGGCAAAATCGTTAAGGAATATAAGTTGCTCCTTATGTGTGAAAGAATTGTACGAGAAAAGATTAGTTGAAGATCTAAGAATGGGTAGTAACTTCGAACGGTAATGTAGTTTCAAGATAACTTGGTTAAATATTTTAAGTTAGAAATCTTAGTCAAACTGTTTGGTTTTGGTTCGTAATGAGAAAATACTATCGATATATGGAAAGTTGGGAGAAAGAGACAAGTAATACTTGAAAGATAGTATTCCACGCTAACGTGGGGAAGCAATGATAGAAAGATTGGACTTAAGAATGTTGTCATACTACAAGTTCAATGGAGTTATCACCTTTGATATACAACCCTTTAGTGCTTGGATGCAACATGATTGTGTGGTGAGATAGTGATGTGAGAAGGTGATAGCATTATGTATCGAAGAAACGTGTAAGTCATGGATGCAATGATGGATTGCCGTGGTTATTGAATTCTAATTGATGAGAAAAGTTGTTAATGTGACTTTAGAGTCGGAAGAAAGTATTAAAGATAGGTACCCTCATTTGTTTAACCTGATTTTGATTTCGGGGACGAAATCATTTTCAAGTTGGGGAGTATTGTAACATCCTGAATTTTCAATAATTTTTATGAGAATTGGAATCTATTTGTATTTTGGGTTAAACCTTGAATTATATGGAATTTCATAATTCAATAGGGTTAAAATACAAGAGATGGAAGTTTGGTGTTACTTTTGGGATTAATGGAACTTGAGGGTGTGTTAAGTCATTTAGCAATTGTGAGTATGGATAAGGAGTTAGAATGATATATTATCTCATTCTATCTTGTTTGAGTCGGCAAAAGCAGAGGAGAAGAAAGAGAGAGAAAAGGGAAAAAGGAAGAAAGCGAAGTGGTCTTGATCTTGGTAAGGAATTTGGTTGTAAATTCTGGTAAGATTATGGTTGTTGTTAATGTTAGTTTATGAACGGATATGTATTTTGGATTGACGTGCAGAATCATAAACAAAGATTGAAGTTCATATTTTTGTACAGGAAGTGGGTTTTGCTGCATAAGGTGAGTTCATTCGATTCTTTGTACAAATCAATGTTTTTAAGTTATAGTAACCTTGGTATATTTGTATGAACTGACTGAGGATTGATTAGAATGAGTAGATTGAAGTGATTTCATGTTTTAAATCGATTTGAGGACTTGTTGAACGGACAGTACGCAAAACCTTGAAAGTCCCGGTACTTGAATGTCCCGGTAGTGGCAAGTCCTGGTAGTTGAATGTCCCGGTAGTGGCAAGTCCCGGTAGTTGGAAGTCCCGGTAGTGGAAGTCCCGGTAGTTGGAAGTCCCGGTAGTGGCAAGTCCCGGTATGCTATTTTAATTGGAGTCCCGGTATGCTATATTAAGTCCCGGTATGCTATTTTATTTGGAGTCTTGGTATTGGAAATCCCGGTATTGGTTTCTGATTTTTTTTGCTGTTACGTATTGGAGTCATTTTAAAGCGAAATATAGGGGTATGGGTACTCGTTTTTAGTGTAAAATAGAATTTGAACACTTTGAACATGTTTTTATGTGCCAATTACAAACCCAAAGTCTTGTGATTGACGTCGGTTGTTCGAATGCTTTTAGTTATGGTTTTGAATAAGGACTGAATAAGGTATTCTTAGATTTGAGAATATGTTGTGAGTTTATTCACTTCACTAAAATTAGCCATTGAAATTGATATAGGCATGTCTTAAACTATGTCTAAATGCTTGGGTATGATTTAATTGAAAGATAGTAGGCTCAATAACTCGATTTTGTGAACTGGCTAAATGAAGAAGATGATGAATAGTGCTTGAGCAATTATCACTTTGTTATGAAACTGATTTTAACATGAGTTGTCGATAGTTGCAAGGACTTGTCATCATCAGTAATGAGTCCAAATAGATGACTATGAGTTATGCCATGATTGATCCCCGTGCTAAATTGCAAAGAGGGGATAGTTGAGAAGTCGAGATGTCGAGAGATTAATATTCTTTATAGATGTATATATAGAATATGTTTTGAGATAAATATATTGTATGTTATGCACATACCATAGTAAGAGTTATAATACCTATGTATTATGTTGTGGTTGCTAAAAATAGGCATCCGGTCATCGGGGGCACCTTAGTATGGTATAATGGGAACCGATTACTAGCCATTGACCAAAGGGATGTAATTTTTAGTGATTGAGTGTACCTTGAATCATCGGGGGTCCCGGTTGTGTATCGCGATATATTAATCCCATTGGGACCATTGATTCTGAGGTGGGGAGGACGTGAAATGTGGAATAGGCAGATTTTGATTTGTAATTCCCATTTCGAATGGAAGATCGGAGATTTCCATTTTTATAGGGAAGATCAGAGATTTCCCATTGTGAAGGGAAGATTTGAGATAGGCATAAAGTAATTTGTAATCTCTACTTCCGGATTAAGAAATAGGCAGGTTTTGACTTGTAATTTCTTGGATAAGAGTATTGACTTTGAATCTGGGATGATTTATGGTAAACTCTTGGTAGTTGTTGGTGCAAGTGTACCCAGCTTTAAATATTGTGATATATTTTTGGTACACATAAAATCACATCTCTATATTTATTTTGATGATTACAAAACACACCGCATTCTTTGTTATCTAATATTTTATCTGAGTGTGCAGCATTTAAATAATCTCGATAATTTTATCTGAAGAAACCAAGACTGAAGACTTTCGTCGTTTTATTTTTAAAATGATAAATCACCCTAAAATAATATACCACTTGGATATTTCTAAAAACCCAATTTTAATTAATTAAGGTTTATTGAGAAGATCCAGCAGATTGGTTGCGTCTTGGAGAAGTTACCTATTTCTGACGCCGGCATACCGCGAAGGTTCAGGCGGTATACCGCGGCGGCCTGCTGTACTTCTCTGATTGATTGAAAGGCTTTTTGTCTGGGCGGTATACCGCGGTGTTTAGCCGGTATACCGCGGGTACAGTCTGCACGGTATACCGCGGTGTTTAGCCGGTATACCGCGGGTACCATTTCCGTTGTTTTTTGCAGGGTTGACCTTCTCTCTGACAAAGTACCTTTTTCCTCTGCACGGTATACCGCGAGAGTTAGCCGGTATACCGCGAAAGCCTCAGGCCATGTTGCTCATCCAGTATAAATACATGCAAGCACCAGCCTTCAATGCTACCAATTCACAATAACTCTCCCTGTATTTGATAAAGACTCTGCAGCATCTTCTCTTGATATTTAAACTGTTAAAATTATAAAACTCGTTTTTGAGTAAGAAATCTTGAGTTGATAGCAGATTAAAATCTCTCGATTAGTTGAATCAGCAACACAACTCAAGTGATCAAACTCTCTAAAAAATATCCAAGTGATAAACCTTATTCAAGAGTGATTATTCATATTAAAATTATACCCTCTTGTAAGTGTTTGAATAGAGTGAGTGATCCACATAAATCTCTCAAAGTAGAGTGATTCGCGTTTGTTGTACTAAGGTTTGTGTTCTACCGTAAAGAACACGTTTTCGTATTGGATCTCCGAGAAGTGTTATTTTCTCGAGGTGGACTAGCCAACTTTGTGTTTGGTGAACCACTTTAAAAATATCGTTGTCAAGTATTTTCTTTCCCTTATCTATTTACATTTCCGCTGTGTTTTTAAATTATATCTGTTTATATAAATTGCTTTGCATTTATATTTATTTATATAATATCTGTGTATCTGTTTGTATTTACATTCTTCTGTATTATTCCGTACTTACTCCGTATTTATTTATAAAAAGAATTTTTGAAAGTAAAAGTTTTAAATACAACCTTACCCCCCCTTAGGTTGTCCAACAATTGGTATCAGTGCAGGTCTTTCAAAAATATTCTGCATAAATTTCTTTTATTCTTTTAAATGGCTCAACAAACTAATTTTGTGTTTTCAAAACCCCCTTTGATAGATACTGAAAAGTTTGGCATTTGGGCCGAGCTATTTGAATGTCACGTGCGTGGCAAAAATCAAAAGATTTGGGATATTATAGAAAAAGGGAATTTTAAACCCACCATTGTGAAAGATGATGTTTATATTGATAAACCTATAGATGAATGGACTACTTCTGATGAAACTCATTTTTGTTTAAACTTTGAAGCTAAGAATATATTATATGCTGCTTTAACAACTGATGAAATTGAAAGAGTATATACATATAAAACTGCAAATCAAATATGGGAAAGTTTAAATAATACTCATCGTGGAAACACGGAGGTTAAATCTAGTAAAGTGAATATTTTAGTTCACGATTATGAACTGTTCGAAATGAAACAAGATGAGTCGATTGACTCAATGTTTAAAAGATTTAACCTTATTGTGACTACGTTGAAAGGTTTGGATCGCACTTATCCTAACGAGGACTATATAAGGAAAATCCTAAGAGCCCTTCCTTCGGAGTGGATGCAAAAGATAACATCTTTAGAAGACTCCCGTGACCTTTCCATAATGAAGATAGATGACTTGATCGGTAATCTTAAAGTGCATGAAATTGCACTTAAAAGAAACAAAGATCGGGAGCAAGTTAAAAGGAAGTCAATCGCTCTCAATGTCTCAACACCAAAAGTCGAGAAGAAAAAGGAGAAAGCTGGCTCCTCAAAAGATCCATCCGAAACTCTCAATGAAGTTGCCATGTTGGTAAGAAACTTTTCCAAGTTTTTTAATAATAATAAATTTTCTAACAATGGCAGATTTCAAAGAAACGGTAACTACCGTCGTGGTGGTGAAAACCGAAGTCGTAAGTTCCATAAACGAGACGAAAAAGTAAAGAAAAATGATGACTCAAGTGGTGACGATAAAGCTAAGCCAAAGAGAGGTTTTTGTTACTCATGTGGCGACAAAGATCATTACGCCAATGAATGTCCTAAAAAGAACAAATTTCAAAATAAGAAGGAGAAAGCCTTCATTGGAGGCGCGTGGAGTGAAAGCGAAGAAGAAGACGAATATCAAGCTATTTGTCTTATGGCCGAAAGCGACGATGAGGTAAAATCTTCTTACTCAGATTATGATAGTGATAATGAAAATAATCTTGAAGAATTATATGAATCATTTCACAAAATGGCTGCTCTTGCAAATCGTTACCAAGACGAAAATTCTAGATTAAAAGAAACGATATCTGCATGTAATAAGGAAATTAATAATGGCAAACAAAAATCTGAAAATGATATGAATATAATTGCTAAATTAGAAACTAAATTAGGAGAAAAAGATTTTTGTAAATCTTGTGATGCTCTAAATAAAGAAATTGCATGCTTAAATAAAAAGTCACATGAAAATATTATTTGTGCAAAATGTGATATTCTTGAGAATGAGATTGCATGTTTAAAAGGAAAATGTGATTCGTATGAAAAGGATGATTTTTTAGCAAAAGCTTTTCAAAGTAGTAATGAGAAAGTCTTTAACATGCTAAATATGCCTAACCGTATAAAATGTAGAAAAGGTATTGGTTCCGATACGTGCAAAGATAAATGTTCTTGTATGCCCATCAAAAGATTTTATGAATCACCTAAAGTTAATACAAAAAATCAATATGTGCAAAAACATCCGTATGTGCGTAAAATAAATAATGTAAATTATAATACGAGAAAACCGTATGCTCGCATGTACCATGATAAATATTCTAAACCTAATAATAATGCGAATATAAATACTTGTTTTTATGTGTATGATAAATACAATCGCAAAATTAAAATGGTAACTAAATGGATTCCAAAAGGAATGTTTAATAATGATAATCCCGGTGGTATGCGTTTATGGTTTTAAATGTGTTATATATTATATATATATATATATATAGTTTAAATATGAATTCTTGTATATATGTTATATATAAGTAATATATTATTGTATGTACTTTTGTTTATATATATATATACATACGTACTACACATATATATATATACTTTCTGTTTGATTCTTTATTATATATATATTTTGTTTCACTTGATATGTGTTATATATATATATTAATATTGTTTGATGTATTATATATATATATATTAATATTATGTAATGTATTATATATATATATATATTCTGTTTGACTTTATATATATGCATATTGGTTGACATTGAAACTAATTGTCAAGGACCCACGAGAAATGGGGACCATAAAAATTACATCTTTATTATTGTAGATAAACCTTGATATGGACTGGATACTCGATAGTGGTTGCACACGTCACATGACCGGAAACAATAATCTCTTTTCATCATATAAGTCATGTGATGGTGGACAGGTAATTTTTGGAGGAAACTCCAAAGGAAATATAATTGGGAGAGGTACAGTCTCTTGCAATAATGTTAAATTTCTTGATGTGAATCATGTTGATAATTTACATTTTAATTTGTTAAGTGTTCGCCAATTGTGTAAAAATGGTATAACTGTCGTCTTCGAAGAAGACTCGTGCAAAATCTTGAAAAATGGCAAAGTTCTTTTAACTGGTTCTGTGAAAGGAAATTTATATATTTGCAAAACTGTTGTATCTGAAAATGTATGCTTATCCTCTCTTCATGATGTTTCTACTTTATGGCATAGGCGTTTAGGTCACGCTAATCTAAGATTAATGCAAAACTTAAAAAATAAGGAGCTTGTGAGTGACCTGCCAAAATTAAAGTTTGATAATCATTTTTGTGATGCTTGTCGTGTCGGCAAACAACATCACGTTTCTCATAAATCAAAAAATGTTATTTCTACTCAAAGAGTTTTAGAACTTTTACATATGGATCTTTTTGGCCCAATGGCTATTCAAAGTTTTGGAGGAAATTTTTATACTTTGGTTATTGTAGATGATTATTCCCGTTATACTTGGACTCTATTTTTGAGACATAAAAATGAGGCTTTCGAAAAGTTTAAATTTTTAGGAAAAAGAATTCAAAACCAACAAGGTTGTACGATTGTTTCAATACGTACGGACCATGGACGAGAATTCGATAATGAAGTACAATTTGGTGCCTTTTGTGATAAACATGGTATAACTCATAACTTTTCGGCTCCTCGAACTCCTCAGTCAAATGGAGTTGTTGAAAGGAAAAATCGAACGTTGCAAGAAATGAGTAGAACTATGCTAAACGAACATCAAGTTCCCCAAAAGTTTTGGTGTGATGCCGTTGCTACCGCGACCTATGTGCTTAACCGTGTCCTAATTAGAAGTATCCTAAATAAGACACCCTATGAACTTTACCGTGGTAGAAAACCTTCCTTAGCTCACCTGAAAGTTTTTGGATGTAAATGTTTCATTTTAAACACCAAATCCTACCTAACCAAATTCGATGCCAAAGCCTATGAGGGAGTGTTCCTAGGTTATTCTTGGAATAGCAAAGTCTATAGAATCCTAAATAAGGAAACCATGGTAGTGGAAGAATCCCTTAATGTTAGTTTTGACGAGAGTCCTCCCAAACCGAGTGCACCCTTAGCAAATGACAAGGTTTGTGAAGGAGATGTCTTAGCCCAACAACTTAGTACCTTGGATTTAGGTACCCAACCTTCCACAAATAATATTGAAACTAGTGATGCCCCTCCTTGTTTTATTCCACAAGGTGTAGATGATCCTAATCTTAGAACCGCTCGAGGCCATCCCGTAGATCAAATTATAGGTGACCTAAACCAAAGGACAACTAGATCACAAATCCATACCCATTGTGCTTTCCATGCCTTTATCTCAACCATAGAACCTAAAACCATAGATGAAGCTTTAGGTGATGAGGATTGGATAATGGCCATGCAAGAAGAGTTGAACCAATTTACTAGGAATGATGTGTGGGACTTAGTGCCTAGCCCTAGTAGTCAAACCATTATTGGCACAAGATGGGTCTTCCGTAACAAGGTAGACGAGAACGGTGGAGTCACACGAAACAAGGCACGTTTAGTTGCCAAGGGGTACAATCAACAAGAAGGTATAGATTATGATGAAACCTTTGCACCGGTTGCAAGGTTGGAGTCTATTCGAATGCTTCTCGCTTTTGCAAATGCTAAAGATTTTAAATTATTTCAAATGGATGTTAAAAGTGCTTTCTTAAATGGTATTATAAATGAGGAGGTATACGTTTCTCAACCTCCCGGTTTTGAAAATTTTGAAAATCCGACACATGTTTATAAATTGAAAAAGGCGCTTTATGGTTTAAAGCAAGCTCCGCGTGCGTGGTATGATAGATTAAAAACCTTTCTAATTGTTAGTGGTTATATTATGGGTAAAATTGATAATACTTTATTTGTGAAATATGTTCAAAATGATATTGTAGTTGTGCAAGTATATGTTGATGATATTATTTTTGGTTCCACTAATGAAAAACTGTGTAATGAATTTTCTGCGAAAATGACAAGCGAGTTTGAAATGAGCATGATGGGAGAGTTAAAATACTTCTTAGGATTGCAAATCAAACAATGTGAAACTGGTATTTTTATTAGTCAATCTAAATATTGTAAAGATATGTTAAAAAAGTTTAACTTTGAAAATGTCAAACCCGTTGAAACTCCAATGACCACAAACTTACAATTATCTCGTGACGAGGAGGGAAACGATTTTAATGAAAAGATTTATCGTGGAATGATTGATAGTTTATTATATTTAACTGCTAGTAGACCTGATATTATGTTTAGTGTATGTTTATGTGCTCGTTTTCAATCTTCACCTAAACAAACTCACTATGAAGCTGTCAAGCGTATTTTTCGATATTTACGAGGTACTACTAATCTTGGCTTATGGTATGCAAAGCAACCCGAGTTAGAAGTAACGTGTTTCACCGATTCCGATCTTGGTGGATCTATTGTTGACCGAAAAAGTACTAGTGGGGTATGTGCCTTTATAGGTCTCTCACTTGTGTCTTGGTTCTCCAAGAAACAACAATCCGTAGCGTTGTCTACTACCGAAGCGGAATATGTAGCCGCCGCAAGAGCATGTGCTCAAGTCCTATGGATGAAACACACACTTACCGACTTTGAGGTACATCTAACCAAAATTCCAATTATGTGTGATAACTCAAGTGCCATAAACTTAAGCAAAAATCCCGTGCTACATTCTCGTACCAAACATATTGAATTGAGACATCACTTTTTACGAGATAATGTTCAAAAAGGCCAAATCGTGCTTGAAAAGGTTGATTCGGAAGATAATTTGGCCGATATTTTTACTAAAGCTCTTAACAAAAAAGCTTTCTTTAAATTAAGACTTGGTTTAGGCATGCTTGAGTATAACCCTTAAAAATACTAACTCTCAAATATTTCATATTTTGAGGGGGAGCATCTTTTGAGGGGGAGCATCTTTCGAGGGGGAGCATAAGCGACCTTCTTAAACCCTTTTTGCTTCGACAAAAGGGGGAGAGAAACCGAGTATGCTCTCGTGTTTAGCGTTGTGTTTGTCATCATCAAAAAGGGGGAGATTGTTGGTGCAAGTGTACTCGGCTTTAAATATTGTGATATATTTTTGGTACACATAAAATCACATCTCTATATTTATTTTGATGATTACAAAACACACCGCATTCTTTGTTATCTAATATTTTATCTGAGTGTGCAGCATTTAAATAATCTCGATAATTTTATCTGAAGAAACCAAGACTGAAGACTTTCGTCGTTTTATTTTTAAAATGATAAATCACCCTAAAATAATATACCACTTGGATATTTCTAAAAACCCAATTTTAATTAATTAAGGTTTATTGAGAAAATCCAGCAGATTGGTTGCGTCTTGGAGAAGTTACCTATTTCTGACGCCGGCATACCGCGAAGGTTCAGGCGGTATACCGCGGCGGCCTGCTGTACTTCTCTGATTGATTGAAAGGCTTTTTGTCTGGGCGGTATACCGCGGTGTTTAGCCGGTATACCGCGGGTACAGTCTGCACGGTATACCGCGGTGTTTAGCCGGTATACCGCGGGTACCATTTCCGTTGTTTTTTGCAGGGTTGACCTTCTCTCTGACAAAGTACCTTTTTCCTCTGCACGGTATACCGCGAGAGTTAGCCGGTATACCGCGAAAGCCTCAGGCCATGTTGCTCATCCAGTATAAATACATGCAAGCACCAGCCTTCAATGCTACCAATTCACAATAACTCTCCCTGCATTTGATAAAGACTCTGCAGCATCTTCTCTTGATATTTAAACTGTTAAAATTATAAAACTCGTTTTTGAGTAAGAAATCTTGAGTTGATAGCAGATTAAAATCTCTCGATTAGTTGAATCAGCAACACAACTCAAGTGATCAAACTCTCTAAAAAATATCCAAGTGATAAACCTTATTCAAGAGTGATTATTCATATTAAAATTATACCCTCTTGTAAGTGTTTGAATAGAGTGAGTGATCCACATAAATCTCTCAAAGTAGAGTGATTCGCGTTTGTTGTACTAAGGTTTGTGTTCTACCGTAAAGAACACGTTTTCGTATTGGATCTCCGAGAAGTGTTATTTTCTCGAGGTGGACTAGCCAACTTTGTGTTTGGTGAACCACTTTAAAAATATCGTTGTCAAGTATTTTCTTTCCCTTATCTATTTACATTTCCGCTGTGTTTTTAAATTATATCTGTTTATATAAATTGCTTTGCATTTATATTTATTTATATAATATCTGTGTATCTGTTTGTATTTACATTCTTCTGTATTATTCCGTACTTACTCCGTATTTATTTATAAAAAGAATTTTTGAAAGTAAAAGTTTTAAATACAACCTTACCCCCCCCCCTTAGGTTGTCCAACAGTAGTATTATTATGGCTAGACGAATTAGTCATAAGTATGGGAGTGGGGTAGATTCCCAGTAGTGAAAGGAGTTGTTGTACGATAAGAAAAGGAATAATCAAGTTTGTTGTAACTTGTTTACATTGATTTTACAAATGTTATCTTGGAAACGAATGTTCTCACTAGGCGTTGGCCTAATCGTTTCAAATGATGTTTTCTTACCAGGTACCAGCTCGGGGAGGTAAAGGGTTGTGGGACGAGCGTTTTGATATAGCAGAGGTGGATGAATTTAACAAAGAAGAGATTCGGATGGATTGATAGATAACTTGATTAATCTGGTTGTAGTGACATAATTAGATTGATAGGTTATTTGAAGGATCTTGTAATGTGAATATACTCTTGATGATTAATCCACTGCCTGTTTTTATAAGTTGAAGTATTTATTGTCATAACCTGTTATAACTTGAGGTTTAAATTGGCTCAGATTTTGGGGTGTTACACGGACACTATCAGATTTGTCCGATAACTTCGACCTGTACATCAAAATTTCCATCCAGGCCCATGTTTGTTCCATCCAGCTTATTTTACACACACCCATTCAGTCCCAAAACAATTTATACTAGCATCTTAATGCTTAATTTGAAGGAAAACTTGGATTTAAACAAAAAGATAGGATGAACTCACTTGTGGTTCTTAGACCCACTTCTTCTGCACAATCCAAAGTCCAAATCAAATACTCCAACCAACTGTACCAAAATCAGATTAGACTGTAATCACAGTCTCCAAACTGAAATCATTTTACATAAATCTATTGGATTTCTTACCAAAATCATATTGCCCTCCTTTTTTCTCTTCTTCTTCTCTCTGTTCTTGATCGACTCCAGCAAAAGAAAAGGATTGAGATATTTTTCTCAATTCAGCCTATCCTTACCTTATCTATAACCCACTTTTCATTAATGACCAATCACACCCTCAACTTCAAGGTTTCAACTAATGACCAAACAAACCTTCATATTTCTAATTTTCATAATTAGTTTAAACTATGGTCATTTTAACTTTCAACCCTTTTTGAGTTTTACCTTTTACAAAAAGTCCAATACTTAGACTAAAAAACAAATCGACCTCATTCATATTTAAATACAAAAATAATGGAAATTCGAGGTGTTACATTTAATAACAACCATTTTAAGCATTTAATGAGTAAAAAAAAGTCAAAGACTAAACTACAATTCTATTCTCTAATCTCTAGGATTTATTGAAAATAACACTTTATATCCTTATAATTACAAAATTACAAATTGGCTAACTGGTTTCTAGAAGCATTAAAATTTAGTCCCTTTATCTAACAATTCGTTAAAAAACCAGTTAGATGAGAAATATTTTCATCATTTGTTGAATTTTTTGTAGTTTACCGAATCAAAATCGATTTTATGGTTTTGATTTTTGTGGGTTTTTATCAGAAAAACAACAAAAAAATCAATAAAAGAAGAAAAATGTCTCCCAATTTAACGTGTTTTTTTAACAAATGTTAAAAGGAGAGTCAAATCCGAATGCTTTTGTAAACCACAATGACCCTCTTATACTTTCAAAACTCTAGGGATGAAAAGTGACATTCTTTACAAACTACATGGACCAAATTTTGTAGTTTACTCAAAATCAAATCTTACATTTCCTTTTTCTATTTATAATTCGTAAATATAAGGAGCCCACTACTATGATCCAAAGGGGATCCATAAGGCCCAAAAAGGTGCCCGCGAGTAATCATCGAAGTTGTTTACGTTTCGTCTCCGGAACAAGAAACCGTTTCCATGGCTTCCGATTCTCCGTTTGCTTCTCGTAAAGGTCAGCTCACTCTGATCACATTGATTTGAAGAACAAATTTCTAGGGTTTTGTAATCTAATTTGATGTTCATTTCTCCTAATATGCAGTTGTTGTGCATTTGCGAGCCACTGGTGATGCTCCCATTCTCAAACAAGCCAAATTCAAGGTATTGCTTCAGTTTAACCCGATGGATTGGGGATCTTCTTATGATAATTCGTCCGTTAAAGTGTGATTGTCATTTATCGTCAGCACTTTTTGTTTAGAGTTTAGGAAATAAGTTATTGAAAACCCTAGTTCAGCTTCTACTTGCTTTAGTACTAGTATGATCGCCTGGTCACATGTATATGTGATTGGAATTGATGAACCATTATATGTGCATCTGGCTATTAGTTATGCAACAGATCAACGCTTTCTCTTCATTAACAAGGCATTATATATAGTACGAGATCAAATTTCAAACACCTCAATCTTCAATAGGTAGTTTCAGTTTAAGAAGTCTGCGGCTAAGTATTGGGGATATTTCCTCAATTTCTAGTTTTTGCTTAGATGATTTTTGTCTGAAATTGTTTTGGTTGGCAAAAGGTAATTACGGTTCAATTAAATCTTCATGTTATCATTGTTATTGCACTTGTTTTTGTCCATATTATTCCTGATTATTGCAGTCAATGTACAAAAATATTTATGATGTATTGATAGTCATGTAAATGTTTTTTTTAATTGAATTTTCAGATTGCAGGCACCGATAAATTTTCCAAGGTGATTGATTTTCTTCGTCGCCAACTTCACAGGGAGACGCTGGTGAGTAGCTTTTATGGTCTCAACTTCAGAGTACTACAATCTCTGAGCACATGAATAAATGGCACCATCTTTATCCCTTTTTCAGTTTGTTTATGTGAACAGTGCCTTCTCTCCAAGTCCAGATGAAATAGTAAATGATCTCTACGATGTAAGTTTCTTTATATGCATATAAATGGCCATTTTATTTGATGTCCCATTTGTTTTGACAAATAGACAAGGATAAGGGATTAAGGGTGACTGATATCTAATCTGCTAAGATTAGTTCGATACATAATTTTTACTAGAAATATCTCAATGACCTCTGGCCTCTGGGATGATTATCTTTATTAAGTCTAGATGTATTCTAGGACTTACCACTCAAAAGAATATACAGCTTACATGGAGAAAATTGGTTTTGTAGTGGCTAGTTGATGTATTCTCAACTCTTAATGAGATGGACTGTTGCAGTTGGTAAATGTTGGCATGTTGCTATTCTTTCATGTAACTGCTACCTACTTTGTTGCTGCAGAATTTTGGATTCGATGGGAAATTGGTGGTTAACTATGCATGTTCTATGGCTTGGGGCTAACTTTGACCATTTAGCAAAGCTTGTACAGCGTCGAAAACTCATTAAAGGGAGCTGCATTTGGTAAATATGGTTACTATCTTCTCCCTGTATTTTGTTTGGAGACTTTGTAATTGATACTCATACCATCTTTCAGAATAATCTAAAACTTCCCCGGCCCTTATCTTTTACATTTTATCAATATAACTTGTGCTCATACCACTTGTTTATATTTCAATCAAGTTGTGCAAGCTGTTTTTCTCTATCAATCAATCAATCTATCCATTCTACTCCTATATATTTTTCAACGTCTTGGAATTGATGGTCTTGATATCTATTCTTATTCTTAAAATAATTTATGAGTTGCATCTCAATGAGTCAAAATTGATTGACCAACTCAATGCATTATAGTAGTTAAAATGAGTTAAAATGAAACAAGAATGAGGCATAGGCTACACATATTTCGCATGTGTTATTCTTTCTTGTTGATATAAAATTCTGCACTTAATGTCTTATTATTTAGCTAATGCAATGTAGCGAAGGATCATGTGAGAAGTTGAGGTTAACGTGAGAAGCATGAGAAGTGGATCTGAACCATTGATCACTTTTTATCAAATGTCTTCCCATGAATTGCGTCTTAATTGATCCAATGTATCTCGGTGCATCTTATCTCGGTGCATCTCATCCTAATGTGCGTCCATTTTTCATCCAATGGTTGGTAACCACTTCTCACGCTTCTCATATTAACCTCAACTTCTCACCGGAACCCAACCCATGCAATGTAAAAGTAGGGATGAGCTAGAGACCAAGTAAGGTCACTCTTTGCAAAATACATGTGAAATGCTACATTCAAAGACCTTCTTTCTTAACCATTGCAAAGCCAAGATGCCTTGGTGCACATCATTTGCTCCGTATGTCAGAAGCGATGTTTATGTTCATGTCCCTCTGGTGAAGAGATCGTAGGACAAGTGGCTATAGTCATCCTTTGCTGATACATTATTGCCGTGCAAAGTCGAGGTTAGTTTAACTAACCTTGTCTAACCAGATGTATATAACATTTAAATCTTGTTGGTTGAAGATACTTTGCTTCAAATATTTATCAATTTGTATTTTTAATCAAGATCTCGTAAGTTTATATAATCTATTGTTCAACAAATTACATATTCTCACTAGTTCAATTTGTATTACATTTTTTAATTGTGGTAGCTTTGGTGCTGGCAAGGAGAGGAGAGGCAAGGATAGGAGAGGAGATCGCACCTTTACGTAATTTTCTGCTAGTGCCCCACCAACCAGAAAAAGTACCTCAAAATTAGGGGTGTAAATAGGTCGGATTGGGTTGGGTTCGGGTTCAACCCATTTATTAATTGGGTTGAAAACCTCAAACCAACCCAATCTGTTTAAGTAAATGTGTTGAGATTCTCAACCCAACCCAACCTGGTATTTAAATGGGTTGGTAGCGGGTTGACCTGTTTATGATTTTCTCAACCCAACCTGTTTAATAAATGGGTTGAACCTGGGTTGACCCATTTAATTTTAAAACTTTAAATAAAATACAAAAGAACTAAAACATAATTCCATGACAAATACACAAGCCACAACCATAAAACCAAATAAATTGTTCAAAGTTTCAATAAAACACAACTATAAAGTGAAATAAATTGTTCAAAGTTTCAATAACACAACCATAAAGTCAAACAAATAAGTTTCTATGGCTGGCGTCGCTTTCTTGGCTGGAACTGGAAGGAAGTGTCGGCTAGGGTTTAGAGAATTTAGACTTTGAAAGTTTGAACGATGGAATATTGAAATGGAAGGACCAAAGGAGTTCTGTTTAGACTTTAGTGGAATCATATTTAGTTTTTTTATTAACTTTTTAATTATTAACTTGTAATTAAATAATGATAATAAATTAAATACAAGTCATAAATGGGTTGAAAGCATGTTGTAAATGGGTTGAAATCAGGATGGAAATACGTCGAAAATTTCAACCCAACCCAACCCATTTATTAATTGGGTTAGGCGGGTTGACCCATTTAACTTAAATGGGTTGAGAAACCCAACCTGCTACTATTGGGTTGGGTTGACGAGTTGGGTCACTTTTTGCCACCCCTACTCGAAATCAACCAAAAAACCAAAAAAGTACCTAATTCGACAAAAAAAGTTAAAACCCCCTCGAAATCAACCTTAAAACCTTAGAAATCTCTTGAAACTATGGAATTAGGCTAAAAACACATCGGCTGACTTTGCGGGCCTTTAATTTACCTTAAAGGTGCCCCACTAGGCAAAAACCCTGGACCCGACACTGAGCACTTACCCAATTTGTGTTCGTAAACCGCCCCTTAGCCACATGCTTTGGTGGTCATGTCTAAATTCTTACATGCATGCATGTATGTGTTGGGATGGGTTGGATTCTGGTGAGAGTGAAAGTTATGGTGAGACTGGTAAGAATGGATCTCCACCCTTGGATGCACGTTAGGACGAGATGCACCGGATCAATTACCTATCAAACGCGATTCATGGGGTACGTTTGAGATTAAAAGTGATCAAGGGTCCCTATCCCTTCTTACCTTTTCACCTTAACCCTTCCTCAAGATCCTTTGTCTGTATGTGTTTCAGTTCATATCGATACCTGCTTTAACTGCAACGACTGTCCATTTCTTTGGACCATGTATCTCGATAACTTCAGCTAGCTTTTCATCTTCTTCTGCTGTCCATGATCCCCTGCTAATATCTTTTTTTTACAGATTTGTTCGTTCTCGAGTCCATTTGATAGAGTTACGTTTCTTGATGAAGCAAGCACGCAGGTAGGCAAAGGTGAGCAATTTCATGTGTGTGTTTGTGCTGAGAAATTGTTTAGATGGAGTTTTCAGAAAATGGTTCTATAGGGACAAAAGGCTTGACTATAAAAGAATGAGAAACCAACAAAACGACATTTAGAAAGATCCGTTATTCACACAAAGGGGCTGCTAAATATATAAATAGTCATACTAATGTATTCGTGCACCGACGCCTAGTGGTGGACCCATGATTTTTGTTAGATGGGTGCACCTTTAAATTGGATCAAAAGCACGCAAAGTCGTCCGATGTGTTTTTAGCCGAATTTCCATTGTTTCAGAGACTTTTTAAGTTTTTTGGTTGATTTAAGTTTTTTTTTTCTTTTTTCCCCAGTTTTTTGGTTGATTTGGAGGAACTTTTTCGGGGTTTTGGTTGATTTCGAGACTTTTTTCGGGTTTTTGGTTGATGTTTCTTGTATTTTCTAATATCTCAGAGCACCCTTCAAAGTTTAACAGGTGCACCTTTAAAACCAAACAAATTAACTCGATATATCCCAATCGAAAGTAGGCTCTAAGTCTCTGGAAGGAGTAGGATGTACGTAAACCTTACCTGATCAACTGCTAGGATCGAGAGGAGGTTTCCGTGAAGTAGGGTGTGGGTCTATTTTGTTGATAAAAATGCAAACAAGAAGGTGGTACCAAAAGGTTAGGTTAGGTTAGGGATGACATGCTTAGATATAAAGTTTAGGTGATGGCAATAAGATTGATTATAGAGTAAATTATGTTTTTTCGATGAAAGTAGGGAGAAAATGGCTAGAAGGTGGAACAACCATTAAAAAATGAATAAAACAATTAATTTCTTTTTTAGTTTTTACACTTTTAACTTTTTAGGGGAAAGTGAAAAGATGGATATGTAAAAAAGGTTTAAGCAATAAGTGTAGGTAAAAAGGTTAAAAACTAAGATAAGTTTGAATTTAAAAAGGGTAATAAAATTAAAATTAAAATTAAAATTAAAATTTAATGTACAAACATAAATTTATTTATTTATCTAATAAAAAGATTAATTTATATTAATTTATTTATTAAATAAATAAACATAAACGAATTTTCTGACCGAATAATTAAGAAACGGTTTGCTGAACGTTTACAACCCTACGTCCCTACCCATAAAATACGTTTTTCTTTTTTCCGAATTCTGCATGGCATGACAGTAACACCACCTGCCAAATGCACACAATCTTATTTATTGCTCCTGTTGCCCACCTTTAGTAGGATAGGCCCGCATATAAAGCACATCTCTCTCTCTCTCTCTCTCTCTATATATATATATATATATAGAAGTTGAGTTTAGCATAAGAAGTGGATCTGAATAGTTGAGAAATTTTAGAATGAGATGTACCAAGATAAGATGCACCGAATCAATTCTTTCCTAAGCTGCAATTCATAGGAGAACATTTGATTAAAAGTGATCGAACGATTCAAATCCACTTCTTATTCTTCACCTATATGTATATATATATATATGGTTGATTTTCGGTGAGAATGAAAGTTATGGTAAGAGGGATCTCCACCTTTGGATAAGGTGCATCAAGATGAGATGCATCGGATGGCCAGATCAATTCCCATATCAAGTGCGATTTGTGAATGAGTTTGAGATTAAAAGTGATTAATGATCCACATCTCTTCTTTTCTTCTCACACGAACCTTATATATATATATATATATATATATATATATATATATATATATATATATATACAAGGATTTAAAATAGAACATCTTCATTTTATTAAAACGCAATGACACCTTTTTACTAAAATCAAGGTTCTAAATGGCGTGAGGCGTGGCGTGGCGGCGAGGCCAAGTTTCAAGCCTTAGGAGCCACGACGAAGCCATGACATTTTCAAGGCGTGACTTATGGCGTCAAACTTCTAATTCATATATAATATTTTATATGAAAAACAAATGTTTTGTAGTGTTAGTCAATGATTCAATAGTAATAAGCAAGTTAAATTAGGTTATATATTAA
Organism: Saussurea involucrata; assembly: GCA_033807775.1. NCBI lineage: Eukaryota > Viridiplantae > Streptophyta > Magnoliopsida > Asterales > Asteraceae > Saussurea > Saussurea involucrata. The sequence continues at coordinate 125,201,525 of CM066318.1, read as the reverse complement.
AAAACTTGCAATAAGACATAAAAAACGTAAAGAAAAATAAAAAATCGCATTACAAAAACTGCGCATTAGGCCATGGCGTGCCACGAGCTTAACGTGGCGTGAGACACAAGCCTCGGTGCCATGGCGCGCCATGGTGGCTATGCGGCGAGTTTTTTAGAACAGTGACTAAAATGAAGATTTTTGCAAATTTTTGCTACAACAAATTCTCTAAATGGGAGAAAGCACAGGAGAGAATGTGAATTCCTCTGAATTTAGAAAACTCCCCCAAAATAATTATTAAAAACTGTTAATTTTATTTTCTCTATTTTAAAAATATATACATACTCTCATCCACCAATGTGTAATGTGTGTGCTAATTGAATGAAACGGTCAACATTTGGGACCAAATTAGTTGGACCCAATTTGGTTGATTCAATATCCTATACCTGTTCCTATTCCTATTCCTATGTACCTATACATAAGGCTATCAGCATCCATCCCTCACTAACCCACACTTTTTCACTGTCACATCAACGCCACACCATTTTTCCCTTCCAACCCATTCTAACCCACAAACCCCCACATCCATCCCACACCACCATCCCATCTTTTATTTATTTTTATATTTATTTTTATTTTTATTCTCACCCACAAACAACCATCAAACAACAACCAGCACTGGTTTGCAAACCAGCGCTGGTCCCTACCAGCTCCAACCCACACAGCAGCGATGGTGTGGAAAACCAACCAGCAGCAACCAGCACCCCAACCAGTGCTCCGATGCGCATGGTCTAATGCCCACTATGTCTATGCCGGGGGGTTACTGTCATTTGTCATAGACATATCTTTTTAAACAATTTAGCCATCTTCAGAAAAATAGTTACAAAATAGTTAAAATTAATATTATAAGGCGTTTCTTTTCGGCTCCTGACAAATTCAGATGAAAAGTGAGCTTACAGTCCCGTAAAGACATACGTCATAGCACAAGAAGCAAGCTAAAACCGTAATTCGTGGCTCTGGGAGGACATATCGCAACTTGTGGCACCACAAAGACACGTCGCACCTTGCGACACTGTAAGAAAAAGTGTCTTGCAACGTTGACTTGTGGTTTCTTAATAGTTTTATACTAAAAAAATTAAAAGAAACAAAAAAGTAATTTTTTTTAACCTATGTAGTTACTTTTGATAAATGATAATAACACCCCATAAAACCATCCTAACCAGAAGATGCTCTTAATTTTCTTTCTATCTATCTATGTAAACTATAGAAACCTCATTCTCGGCTTTACTGTTCTTATTTGCTCTCTCCCTTTAACTCCCACCAGTCACCACCACCACCACCACCACCGCCGCCTCCGGTTCAGGAAACACCTCACCTCAAGATCACTGCCACCCCTAATTTTATAATTTCTAGGGATGAGACTCGATGGCCAAATGCCTGATTCGAATCAGTACCGAACCGTATGCATGTAATCGTTTCGGTTATCGGTTCCCAATTTTCTACAATTTTGGGATTCGTTTCTCGGTTCCAAAACCGAAACTTGTACATATCGTCCTGAAACCGAACCGGTACCGAACTTGTGCATACGGTTTGGTTTTCGGTCCTAGTTTTGAGTTCCACAAAAAATTCGATACCATATAGTTCGATACCAGTCCTGGACCGATTTCTTCTCCCTAATTTCCTCAAATCAATTTATTGACTTCGGAGAGAGTTTGACCACAAGACTTGTAATGATCTTGTATACTTTTTTTTATTGTTCTTCTTGTGAATATGAGGTATGCACCCTATCTAAGGGGTTGTTGGCAGTTGCTGAATTGTTTGGTGCAGAATGGTTGAGAGGCTCTGTATGGTTGAGTGCAGAATGAAATTTAGTTGTTTGGTAATTGTTATGAATGGTAACTCTGAATGACAACAAATTACCATTTTAACCCTTTAGACAAATCAACAACAAATCACAGTAGCATTACCCAATCAGATTTCCTACCAAGCAATCACATATAAACAACTAGTAGCCTGAACAATCACAAATCCTAAATCAACAACAAAGCACAAGAAAGGGAAAATTGACCAGAAAAGTCAAAAGGGTAATGAGAAAAGGGAAAATTGACCTGAAAAATCAACAACTCTTGATACAGAATCAATTACTTTTGCTGCACTCTTTCAATTACTTTGCGAGAAGGAAACATAGCTTGAAATCCTGAATTCGTTGTTTTCTTGATGTTTGACGCCCTTGCCCTCTTCATATCACTGGCGGTGGTGGTTGTGCAGACATCGATTCCCGTAGGTGGTGGTGTAAGAGTCGAGAAGGGCGTCAGGGGTGGCGGAGGTGAGTGATTGGAGGTGGTGGGAGTACCGGTGGTGATGCGTGGGAGAGACGACCGTGGGAAGCAGAGTGTGAAGGGTAGATGTGGAAACAATTAGCATCTGAATCGTTAAGGGCAACCCTAGATGCAAAATGGCTAAGAGGCTTTTGTCATGGTTAAGAGGGTGTCAAAATTTTACCAAACAGGTTTTGTCTCTCACCGATTGAGAGGTAACCTCTTAACTGAATGATTCAAAGCTAAACAAACAGCCCCTAATTTGAAGGTATGAGTAATGTTCTTTACAATTTTATATATAATTATATATGTACACATGTTTTCGACTATTACCTAACGAGCCAATTATATTAAACAATTTAATTTAAATTATACACTACAAACTAAAATTAAGACACTAAAAAAGGTAAGAAAGAATGATATCACTTTACAAAAACCGCGCTTTAGACCATGGCGTACCACATGTTTAACGTGATGCTAGACGCGAGCCTTTTATACCACCGGCTCTTTGTAAAGCTAATTGAGAGCAATCTCAACAAATACAAACATTAAATGGTGATTGATTTTGAGCCTATTAAAGTCTTTATACGAATTGCCACCGTAAAGATATATCAGATTCTAAGCTTCAGTTGGTTGTTTTTAGTTTTTGTTTTGATCATCGCGTCTGTGCTCGTATTTGCATGCATGTGGCTTGAGTTGGGGTAAGAACTACAATTTTCGCATCTTAAACGACCTTCTAACAATTTTTTTTTCCTTTTAAATCCATGACCTTCTAAGTTCTAAAAGAATTCAGAATATCAATGCTTAAAAGAAGAATGTTACTTCCATACACAAGAATGGCAGCAAGAGTCACCAACCCCACTTACCTTATCAGGTAAGATCCTCGGTCATCAAAATAGATTGTTGGTAAACGTTTCTCACCCAATAAACACTTACCCAATAAGTGTTCGGTAAATAGACACTAAGTTCCTATTACACTGGTTTACCTTAAGCTATCTTAAGATTTCTTGTAGGGTTAGTTCAACAGACAATAAGGTTTGAGCCTATTTAGAAATTCTTCTCAGCGGTCATCAGTTCTAGTCCTACAAGACAAGGCCACTGAGGATTTTTCCTCAGAGGCCACCGGTTCGAGTCCACAAAACCACTAGGGATTTTCCAGGCTGTTCTCCAGAATCCTGGGATTAGGCGAGGTGCACACAAGCTAGCCCAGACACACATGGTTAAAAAAAAGCGATTTCAAAATCAAGAACCAATATATATATATATATATATATATATATAGAGAGAGAGAGAGAGAGAGAGAGAGAGAGTAATACATGATGCATACACAAGTCATTTATTGTAACATGATTCAAGAATTGAAGATTATGGGTAAAGGGGTGGGGGGAAGTAAATTACCCACAGAATATATAGATGAGGATAACATATGTTTTGTGGGGGATAGGAGGCATTAAGGAGACACTTCTTGTTGAGTGTCATAGATTCTACTTTTCAAGCCAAACTATTGGAAAAAAAAACCCATTTCAAATTTTAACACAAATTCCACTTTTGAAAACTGAATTAATTGGCATATTCTTGAATCTTGAATTGAATTTTGATGTTGGAAATTAGAGTGCATTTATTACTTAGTCAACTACTAGCTTTGACTGGACTGTACAGTTAAGAGTTGAAGCAGATAGTGAAGTTACTTCAATGAAAGAGCAGTGTGATTGGGTGTTGTAATAACACTATTCAGATTCAGGCATATATGAAAAAGTAAAAAAAAAAAAAAAAACTGTGGGGGCAAGTTACAATATCTTGATAATGACAAGTGAATTCCACTAGACACTTTTACCCCCCTAGGCCCCAACATCTATCTCTTTCTGTTTTCTTGCCCTACCTTCCCACATTCAATCTAACAAATGCATTAAAGAAACATCCTTAAAAACAAAACCTACTTTTTTTTAAATAATCATTCTTTGTCCCAAATTAAACACACCCTAAAAGGATAATCATATTCATAGATATGTTATGATCCTAATTCCTACCAATAAGGTCTGGGTTTTGATTGAAAAAGATCTTGGGTGGATAATGGGGATTTTGGTGGGTTAGTGAAGTGGTGGTGGTGTTGATCAACCTCAACCCAACCAGGGTCATGGTTAGGTGTAGTATTTGGTGGTGAAAAGAAGTGGTGGAATGGTTGTTTATGGTGGGTGTTGGTGGTTTGGTCAGGTTTTGTGTCTGTTTGAAGACAGGGCTTGGTAGTGGTTTCTTCTGATGGCTTAATGAAATCAGCACCCATAACAAAGCAATGCTTATCTTTCTGTTGTTTGAATTGGTCATTGAGGTTCTGAAAGTTGAAATGGGAGTAGTTATGGTGATCAGATGAAGAAGCAGAAGCAGGAGCAGGAGCCATCTTTGGTGTTGAGTAAGTAGGATCATTTAGTTGGAAGTAAGCTGTTCTTTCATCCTCTCCTAAATCCTTCATTCCTTGCAAGTACCTATATTCATTTATTCACATGTGAATAAACAACCAATGAAAACACAAATGTACACACATAAAAACACTAATGAAGAAATGAATAAAGGGACCTGTAATCTTTGAGGGGGGTTTGATGAGAATAGGAATCCACATAGTTGGTGTGAATAGGTGGTTTAGGATCAGAAGAGAATGGAGGGTAAGTATGATGATGATGATCAGAAATGGAGATTGATTTGGAGATTGTGGGTGATGGCGATGAAGAAACATTAGCAGTAGATGATAATGATGATGATGAAGATGAAGATGAAGAAGAAGAAGAGAATTCCACAGGCTTTCTTGAACGATTTCGACCGCGGTGCATGTGTCTTTCGCAATATTTGGAATCAGGGTATGCTTCTTTAGAACACCTCCATTTCTTCCCATCTGTTCTTCTGCACCTTCCAGGCTCTAAATCTATCTTTCTTCCATACCCACTTCCCCCCATCTGATATAACTGATTGTACTGAAAACCTCCTTCCCATACTCCTACTGCAACAATCAAATATAACATGAAAAACCCATATATATATATACATATACATACATGTAGGTGCAGGTTCAAACGAGAAGCTAAACCTTTTGCGAGAATTTTCAATATCATATATGATTATACGCATGCTACACAAGCTTAATCATAAATGATACTGAAACTTCTGGCCTACTCGCGAAATTTTAACTTCTCAATCTGGTTCAAATAAGAAGGCTAAACATTTCAAGAAAGTAAGAAGGGAAAGTTAGGAGGAGGTTCATATGTGAGTGAACCCATTGAAAAAATTCCAAAAAAAAAAATTATTTCCAGATTCATATGTGAACCAACATTATAGATTATTCATATTCACATATGATCTTCAAATGGGTTTTTATAATAATTCACATATTAACCTTATCTTCTCACGATATTTAGCCTTTTTATTTGAATCTCCCACTATATATACATCCATATGTATAGAGAGATATTATTGAGGTGAAAACATGAATATAAGAAGAAAAAGGGTTAAGTTATAGGTTCTTACAGGTGGGTTGGTTGGATAAAAGTGATGAAGAAGAAGAAGAAGATAAGGAAGAGTTATATAAGCTTCTTCTGACAGATAAGATGAGATCAGAAGGGACTGGAACACCTGAGACCATATACTTGTAGATTAAGGCTTGTTGCTCCAGTTCTTCCCATTGTGCTGCTGTGAATAGATTATTCATCATCATCATCTTGTCTCTTGATATTCTATCTCTTTCAAAAGAAACTCTTCTTTCTTGTTGTTGGCAAGATGGGGTTCCTATACTATGTATATAGGCTGGGGGGCATGGGGGGGGGGGGGGGGGGGGGGGGGGTAAGGTGGGTAAGGAATAAATCTAATGAAAAAGGGTCTCTTTCTTTGTTTCTCTCACCTCAAATAAGTCCACTGCACTGCACTGCCTAAATTTGTTGTGTAGCTGAGGGGTCTGCACCAGCACCACCAGCACCAGCACCACACAAGCAAACATTATACAGCCCCTGTCATTGTTTGCTACCTATATATCTCTGCCACCTTTACGGAATTCCATATAACACATGTACATAACACACAATACCCTTCATTTTGTATGTATATATATATGTGCATGTATATACTATATCATATATATGTTTACTTTTCAAATATATATTCTTTCTTGGCCAAGTAGAAAAACCTGTTATTATATGTATATAACTACACACACATACTGAAAGACCACATTTTTAAATAAATATGGATAATATATAAAGAGGTCATCCAATTTTGCAAAATGTATCAAATAAGCCACCAAAAAGGTGGTATGTTAACTGTATCCATGGTGGGGTGGCTGCTGATGGGACCCATATTATGATTTATGTTAGTATGGTACAAGTCTTATTGCACAAGTATTACAGTTTGAATGAAGTTTTTTGAATTTTGCGAGATTAATTACCCATGAATTTTGTTTGCTTTTGGTTGACGAATTTTTTAATGGAAGGGTAAATTGGTCATTTTACACTGGATTCGGTATAAATGATAGGGAATTGAAAGTTGGTGGTCTTGTTCTTATAGCTCCGTAACCTGTTTGACAAACTTTTACAAAGTTGAGTAACCTACTTGTATGTGAGATCCCAAACAAATAATACTATAAACACATACTTCTAATATTGTCCATTGTAAGACTTTTAATTAGAATTTGAAAATTAGATTCTAGCTTCATGTCTCCCTTTTTAACTTTAAATTTAACAAAAAAACTACTTTTTTTTAACATCAGACGAAATGCTCACCCCATTACACCTCCAAAGAACTACACCCCAAATTGAAGCATTAGATTAGAAGTTACGCCTAAAAACTAAAATTTGCATCATTTACCTGTTTGCTCACATTCTTGCACAAGCTGAGGGTCTTTACTGAAACAGACAATCTACCCGGTTGGGTAGAGGTCAAGTCTGCATACATCTTACCCACCGACCCTATTTGTTCGTGGGATTTACTGGGTCTGTTTAGTTTGGTTGTCTTTTTATTGTAGGGGTAAGGGGGTACACACACCGACTAATCCCCGGGCGACCACGAATGGCATGGAGTCATCGCAGGTGAACCTCCAGGTCCACGAGGGCTTTGGCAGGGACTGAATTTGAACCTTGGGTAGATGAGATTTTCCACTACATCTCCCAAAAGTTTTACCGGTGCGCCACAACCCAAGGGGTAGCAGTGGCACCAACATTAAGGGAAAAAACATGTACCTTATATGGTTTCCTAATCTTTTGGCTTCTTTATTTTTCTTGTTGGTGTGGGAGAGAAAGAGGGGTTTTGTTGGGTAGAAAACTGCTACTGATACTGCTAATGCTGTCTCTAATACACCTGCAGGTGAGGTGGGATGGATGCACTTCTCTTTTGAAGGGACTGTTCATAACCTGCATCAAATCACATGCAAACCAGAAATACTATTAATACTTTAAATAATTACTCCTTATTTGTCATCACTTGCATCTACCCATCACTTTTCATATTTTTATTTCAAACTAATGGTACAACTAAAAAGCATATCAAATATACAAGCAAAAGCAGCATCTCTTGATCCTTTTTTCAATTCCTATTTATGAGGAATTCACTCTTTTTTTTTAATCTGTGGATGGTAATGGAGTTTATGAATCCCAATCTGGCAGTTTCTTGGGGATTTAATACTGACTGGTCCCTAAAAGCTCTACTACCTGCAGTTTTGACTGCCAAAGATACCTCTCCTCAGGTCAAATCAATTTAAATGATGATGACCCAGTGTCAGATCACCAACACCATAAAGAGACAGCATCAACTCACTATCTTTGCACTCTCTTAACTGCCCTTTCTCATGCCTAACCTTTTTTCTTTTCCCAGCTTAAAACTTCAACAATGCATTGTAACAAACAACCCATAACTTATAATTAACTTTCAATGAAATACTTATATAATGTGTAGTATATATGGCTCTTGGATTTTATAGCTTTTGTAGTTACATCATTAATGCACCACTAGCTAGAAGACTATGTTTTACCTGCAGGATGAAAGGTTGAATACTTGAATGGGTTTTCTTTTGAACCCAGTTTTAATCTTTTGAAACTAGATTTGCATCAAATGAATGACTAGTAAAGACGCTGGTCCATTGGCAAACCAGTTCTAGCAGTCTGGTCGTTGGGTTCGATTTTTTGGGGTGTTAAAGAGTCGATTGATTAAGATGACAGCTTTAAGGTAGATTAAATGCTCGTAAAGTTGTCCGATGTATTTTTAGCCTAAATCCACCGTTTTGAAAGATTTTTAAAGTTTTTGGTGTTGATTTTCAAGAGATTTTTAATTATTTTTTTGTCGATTTCAAGGGACTTTTCCAGGTTTTTTAGTTGATTTCGAGAGTGTTTTTGGTTGGTTGTGATGCACCTTTTTTGGTTGATGGGGCCAGCGCCAAACTAGAAATTATTGGGGAAACTAAGGTGGAAACAATGTGTAGAAAATCATCATTGGTGTGTTTGTTAGTTCATTGTGGTAGAGTTGGTTTGCAAAGCTTTTCTTCCGCCCTAAGCCCGGGTTCGAATCCTGATGTCGTTTTCCTAGATTTTACCTTTTAATTTAAGATATATTATATTTCTTAAAAAAAAGTTGCAATAAAAGACCTAAACATTGGGTTTGTCTCTGCATATATGAGAAGCACGAAAAGATCTAGAGATTATATATAGTACATTATTTATCTAATACAACGGCATAACGAGTAGTTCGACGGCAAGCCGTGAATCGGCTGACAATGTGAACAACAAAAGCAAGATCTAAATAGACGAGGGAGCCTACAAGTTGAAAATGTAGGAAGACTCTTTTAATCCTAATCCCACAAGAAACCAAATCTGCCGTCTCATAATTAAAACAAATCCATATAATCCAATCAAAACCATTCAAAGAACTTGTGGGTATCTTCCAAAAAACAGCACATCTTCATTATGCCTTTTACCATTACATTCTCAAGACTAATAACCCTCTTTCCATTCCATTGTATTTCTTGTTCAGATCCGTTAATACCCAAATCAAGAAAACAATGAGTGATCCAATATCAGATTGGTTAGAAGATTCGATATCGTATCTACCATCATTTCTAGACGACCCGTATGAATCGACCAATATCATCGATGACCGTTGGTGGGTACCCGCTCAAGACCTACAACAACAACAACTCTTAACCACCACTCTTCTTACTTCCAACTCTCTTAACAATTCAACGTGTAAAACGGTTGCCGATCCTCTTATTGTTTCCGATCATCCAAAGCCGTTGGTTTCAGAGTTGTCAAAGAAACGAAAAGCTCCTGAAGACCTCGTCCCGAGGCCTGTGGTGCAGGTTAAGAGCAAGAGGGGGCAAGGAAAGTCGACAAGGGATGGGTGTAGTAGAGTTAACAACAAAAACGGGCGGTGGGCAGAACAGTTGCTCACGCCGTGTGCCACCGCCATCGCCGCAGGAAACGTGACACGTGTCCGGCATCTTCTCTTCGTCCTCCGTGAACTGGCCTCGCCAACTGGAGATGCCAACTACCGGCTGGCCTCTCACGGCCTGCAAGCCCTCACCCACCATCTCTCTTCCACCAAGGTGGTGGCCATCCCCGCCCCCACCCCTGCCATCAATTTCTCCACCGTGAAACCAAGATTCTTCCAACAATCTCTCATCAATTTTAATGACATTAATCCATGGTTCACCATCCCTAACAACATCGCCAACAACTCCATCCTCCAGGTCTTAGCAGAACACGACCATGGCTCGCGTGCTAACCTTCACATACTTGATATTGGAGTCTCCCATGGGGTACAGTGGCCAACGCTACTAGAAGCATTGAGTCGTCGACCAGGTGGACCACCACCATTGGTTCGACTCACCGTGGTACCACCAACGTTCGAGGACCATCAAATCCCATTTGCAAACAGCCCACCTGGTTACGATTTCATCTCAAACATCCTCCGGTTTGCCAACGAATACAAGATTAACCTACATATCAACAGACTGGACAACTGCCCTCTACAAAATCTAAATGCCCAAATCATCAAATTATCCCCAGATGAAACCTTAATCGTTTGTGCTCAGTTTAGACTTCACAATCTAAACCACAACAATCCAGATAACAGAACAGAGTTCTTGAAACTGATGCTAACTCTGGATCCCAAAGGAGTGATTTTGGGTGACAACAACATGGACTGCAGTTGCAACAGCTGCAGCAACTTCGAGACAGGATTTGCGAGGAGAGTGGAGTACTTATGGAGTTTCTTAGATTCAACAAGTGTGGCGTTTAAAGGGAGAGAAATGGAAGAAAGAAAGATGATGGAAGGGGAGGCTTCAAAGGCATTGATCAACATGTGTGGGATGAATGAAAGGAAAGAGAAGTGGGGAGAGAGGATGAGGGGTGTCGGATTCGTAAGGGATGTTTTTCGCGAGGATGTGATGGAGGGAGCTCGATCGCTGTTAAGGAAGTACGACGGAAACTGGGATCTGAGATCTGAAGAGAGAAATGGATATGTGGAGTTATGGTGGAAAGGTCAAGCTGTTTCGTTTTGCTCCCTGTGGAAGATAGACGCAAAAACTAATGACACCAAGAACCATTAACAAATAAGTCAAGGTTTTCTGTATTTCTTACCAGTTTTCTCTAATTTTCATGTAAATCTTATCAGTTTTCTCTAATTATCATGTAAATTTTATCAGTTTTCTCTAATTCTCATGCAAATCTTATCAGTTTTATGTAATTCACGTGTAAATCTTATCAGTTTTCTCTAATCCTCATGTAAATCTTATCAGTTTCTCTAATTCGCATGTAAATCTAAAAAACTTCATGCTCGCATCAATATATTCAAGTCTGCTCGTAAGTTGAAGTCACAATATCATGAATCATATTTGCGGAAAGAAAATAACATTCAAACAAACGACGAGGCATGGTTTATTGATTAAAAATATGAACTATGAAAGGGGGAAATGATCGACTTACAGATCATGTTTGATGATAACTGGAATTGCAGAGTTATGAGAAGGATAACTCAGTCAGACAATTGATCGAACAGCTTTAAGGCGTAGTTGGATTACCAAATCAACGTGAATGCTGATCAAATTTGCCTCATAGTATCCCTAGCTACTATCCAATCATTTACCCCCATTGCCATCGGCGGCCGCCTGTAAATGTCACTCATACTCCCCCGCTATTTATTACGGCGGTGGAAAAGCTGACGACTGTGACTCCGTCTCGTTTTGCGTCACGAATAACAGTGGCAAATGGCAGTGCATGAAACTCCCCGCGCTCCACTCGGGATGGTGAGGCTAATTGTACCCTTTGAAATGTGCATACCCTTTGAAATGTGCACCCTCATCCTCATGATTAAAAATCATGATTTTTTTTTGTTTTTTTTTTTTCTATTTATTTGTATTATATAGTTTAAAAAAGTTTTTTTTCTTTTACTTTTTGGTTTTATTTAAAAATAAATAAATATTTAAAAATATAAATATTACTAATTTTTTATAATTATATAGTTATAAAAATAAGGGAAATTAATTAAAATACTCTAAGTCAAACCAAGTGTTACCAAAATACCCTAAATCTCTCCCACTTTGCAAAAATATTCTTTTTTCCGCGATGGGAGCCTGCGATCGCGGGCCAGGGAACATTTCTGACACTTTTTTAAACTTGCAGGGACCATTTTTGAAAAATGAAATCCCGCGATCGCGGGCTCATCCCGCGATGGGATACTTTTTGTGACTTTTCAATTGCAAGGGACCATTTTTGAAAAATTCCAGGGACCATTTTTGAAAATTTGACCCGCGTTTGACACTGTTCACACCCCCGTTCGTCCAATTTTACAAATTTAAAATGAAATGTTACACTTTTAACCCCTATACTTATTTACTAAATTTACTTTATACCTTTTACTTTCATTATTTTAATTTTACATTTAACACATATAATCGTTTATTAACTAAAATACGTTAAAAAATACGTTTTAATTTTAACAAATTACACCATTATAATCGTCTCTTCGATACGTTCGAAATGGGCCCAATCTTGATATTTTTTGGATTTATATATTTTAATATATATCATATACAGTTATACACTACATAAAAAAATATTTTTTATATTTAAAATTCATACCCTTATAGTTAATTATTTAATTTATGGTACATCTCTTATTTTTTTTTTCAATTTTGTTTTACACTCCTATCGCATTAACATAATAATCATATATTAACTAATTCATTAAATCGTTTTAAATTATTATTATTTGAATGTGTTTATAGATATCGTGAATGGCAATAGGAGAAGGTTTCACGAGAAGAATATTAAATGGGGTTTTGACAAGTCGGTATCACTGGACTCATTTAAGAATTGTGAAAATGGGTATTTGGCGAATGATGATTCATGTGTGTTTGGAGCTGAAGTATTTGCAGTTACAGAGTATGCACAAAATGATCGATGTATTTCCAACGTAACTTAGATTAAAATTATCTCCTTCAGTTCAGTCCCGTCCCGTCCCATCCAGTTCAGTCTCGTCCAGTTCCGTCCCGTCCCATCTAGTATGCGTACCAAACGCTACCTAAGAGTACCGTAAATTAAATAATTAATTATAAATGTATAAATTGTAAATATTAAAAATATTTTGATGTAGTGTATATGATATTTATAATTAATTATTTAATTCCAGTGGGATTCCTTCGCGATCGCGGTTCAAATTTTCATAAATGGTCCCTGGAATTTTTCAAAAATGGTCCCTTGCAATTGAAAAGTCACAAAAAGTATCCCATCGTGGGATGAGCCCGCGATCGCGGGATTTCATTTTTCAAAAATGGTCCCTGCAAGTTTAAAAAAGTGTCAGAAATGGTCCCTGGCCCGCGATCGCGGGCTCCCATCGCGGAAAAAAGGGTATTTTTGCAAAGTGGGAGAGATTTAGGGTATTTTGGTAACACTTGGTCAAACTTAGGGTATTTTAATTAATTTCCCTAAAAATAAAACATAAACATTGCGATTTAACATATAAATAGAACATAAAATAATCTATATTACATTCGATTATTCTAAAATAAAATTATCCGTAGTACAATTAACACGTAAAAGTCGCTCGTACTTCGGTATTCGATCTGAATACGGGGTAGCACATCCTGCAGCACACGGATAACTGTAGTGGAAAAAATGTGTTACAATAGTAGGGAACGGGTATCCTTCTGCCATATCTAATTTCACATAATGGTTACCATTAACGTACCCAATTGTAAAAGCAACATGTTGATACCACGCTGGCGGAGTGGACCTAAACGGCAAGTACGTCCCACAGCCTCCCCATGTTTAACGTGTAATATCACATTATACTTTGAAGCAATCAAGACACCTATTTCAGGCATTGTCATCCAGTGTTCAACTGATGCACCTTGATCTGATTGAAAGAAGTTTAAAGTGTTGTAAACAATATTCTAATATTGACCTCCAAAAGCGTTGATGTATTCTGTCTTGTGTGTATCTAACTCTTCCATCAAGTTAAACCGAATTATGGGCCATGCATCTTCATAAAGACCGAGACAGACAACTATTGCTCAGAATCCACAATTTCCATCACCTCTCACATCATGTAAATGTAAATGTTCTCGATACATCAATTGAATCAATTGGGATAGGATGACCTTTGCTCAAGTATATCATTTGTTCATGCGCAAATGGCAACCCATAACTTGTACGTAGTAGACAACTACAATTTCCAGAGAATAAGCCACCAGATTGAGCTTGCTGATATTCCTGGAATATTATGTTTAACGCATAATGTGAAACGAAACCACACAATTGTTGGAAATGTGGTATGCGATGACGATGTTTCACGACTTATAATGGGAATATAAATAGAAGAGCATGGATGGGAGGAATCATCCTCCGTACAGTTTTCATCAAATACCTAAAAATATAACCTTTCGTACATAAATATGCTTAAATAACATTTCTAATGGCAGATTTTCAATACTTTAAAAAATACCATAACCCAAAAATTTAAACCGAGAGAAAACTTATAAATCATAAGAGAAAGAACATATCTTATAAACAGCAGAAATCGAAACCCTCAGTCAAAATAAAATGAACTGAAATTTCTCTTTTTCTAACCAGAAGGACTGGAGCTGTTGGATGTTGCTGAGTGCTGCTATAACTTAACAACCAAAAAACTCTGCGTCGAACTCCTCTCTCTCTCTCTCTCTCTCTCTCTCTCTCTCTCTCTCTCTCTCTCTCTCTCTCTCTCTCTCTCTCTCTCTCTCTCTCTCTCTCTCTCTCTCTCTCTCTCTCTCTCTCTGTACACCAGAAAATCAAATAATGTGAAAACATGCATTCTCATCACCATTTTAGAGAACATATTATATATTTACATTTTTTGTCCCTGTAATTAGTTATTAAATTACTTTTAATCCCTTACTTTATCATTTTTCATTTTATACCCTTATCATATTAACATAAATAATCGTATATAAACTAAAATATATTAAAAATACATTTTTTATTACAAATTATATATCATTGTATTCGTCTCGTCAATACCTTCGAAATGAGCCCCAATATTGAATATTTTTTGATTTAATTATATTGGGCTCATTTCGAAGGTATTGACGAGACGAATACAATGGTATAATTTATAAAAAGAAATATATATATATAGGGAGACTAATTTGAAACCCTCCAAAAGATTGAAACCAATGCAACTCATGATCTCACCATTGATTAAATATTTAACGGTTGAAATCAACTTGAGAAATAACTACCGGATCCACTAAGCTTAATTTTAGGAGATGATTTGGTTAGATCAACGGCTGAGATGAGGGTTGCATGGGTTTCAACCTTTTGGAGGGTTTTAAATTAGTCTTTCTCTCTCTCTCTCTCTCTCTCTCTCTCTATATATATATATATATATATATATATATATATATATAAACAAAAAATAATAACTATATCTATACATATAATAAATAAGTAACTACATTGACACGTGTCGTCGTCTGGTGAGCCGACTTTATTGTTTTCCCGCCTAAACATGTATCTGGACGTCTTTACATTATATGTTCAATTAACACATCCACATTCACTCCTCCTTAAATCTCTCCTTAATTAAAATTTTAATATTTATACCTTACATTTACTACCCTTATAATTACCTATGTAGTTTACTTTTAATCCATTACTTTTTTTATTTTTCATTTTAGACTCCTATCATATAAACATAAATAATGTATATGAACTAAAATGCATTAAAAAAACATTTCTATTTTTTATAAATTATACCATTGTAATCGTTTCGTCAATACCTTCGAAATAAGCTCAATATTGAATATTTTTTGATACATACGTACATATCCATACTTATAATAAATTCAAAAAAATCTTCATCGTGTATAGTAATTCCAAAAATCTATACATATAATAAATGAGTAACTAGCATGCCACGTGTCGTCTTTCGTTGAGTCAACTTCAGTATTTTCCCACTTAAACATGTATTTGGACGCAATTTACATTATAAGTTCAATTAGCACACCCACATTCACTCCTCCTTAATTCAGTTTTTTTCTTAATTTGTACGTTACATTTACTACCCTTATAATTAGGTATGTAGTTTACTTTTAACCCCTTATTGTTTTATTTTATATTTTAGACTCTTATCATATAAACATAAATAATGTATATGAACTAAAATGCATTAAAAACATTTCTATTTTTTACAAATTATACCATTGTAATCGCTTTGTTAATATCTTCGAAATGAGCCCAATATTGAATATTTTTGGATTTAATTATATTATTAAATATGATAAATATATACGAATTAATGTGTCGTGATTACTATGGGATTTGTTTAAATTAGTATGGGATTTGATACAAATAATCACTAAATTGTCGTGATTTTCTTTTTGCAATTTCATATCAATTTTTACTTCAAAGTCGAATTATTTCGACGAATTACAATTATATCAAATTCCATTCTGTCAACGAAACACCCTTAGAATTATCATAACAAATTTAATTACTTGGAAAAAAAAGATATCACTTATCAACTGACTTTTGGATTATGAGTTCGAACATTTTTCAAAAATATAAATATGCAATTATTGTGTATTCGTTTGATAAATTCATTTAGTAACGACATTTATAATAGGTATCAAACTTAATAGACATATTTTTATCTTCAAGATAATATTCCCTATTTGTGGAATTTTTGTTTTCTTTTTATCAGTTATTGTATGTGTCACAAAATTATTCAACAACTATTAAAAATCAAATAATTAACTTAAAACACAAATTTGATCGTCGCGCAACGAACGAGCCAAAAACTAGTATATATATATATAAGTAATGGAAAGTGATCTTTTGCAGCCCATGAAAAGGTGTCAACCCTTGCAACCCACCTAATCACCGTTAGATGATCATAGATTAGATGTTATTATCCATTTTATTAATTTAAATCAACGTGAGGGTAGAATCGTCTTTTTGTTTTTAGAGGATAATTAATGACTTAATTAATCATCCGGTTTAGGTCTTAATCAATTAATGTTAGGTAGTTATTTTAGTCAGTTATCAATTTTTGCCATCTTCAGTTTTTTTAAGTTTATCTTCATGATTTCAGTATATTATATATATCAGTTTTTTTTTGCATCAATGTATTTTGAAGATGGCAGAAAATGTTGATGCAAAAACTAACGATGATTGCATGAACAGACGATGAAGATGAAGAGATAATGCAGATGATGAACAGACGATGAAGATGAAGATGAACAGATGATGAAGATGATGAACAGATGATGATGATGATGATGATGATTGATGAACATATGATGAAGATGAAGATGAACATGGCTGGATTCACATGATGAAGAGATGGTGAATATTGCATGAACAGACGATGAACAGATGATGAAGATGAACATATGATGAAGATGCATGAAGCAGACGATGTTTGGCCGGAGATCTGTCCATAGACGATGAAGATGCAGGAAGCAGACGATGGTTGGTCGGAGATCTGTCCATAGACGATGAAGATGCAGGAAGCAGACGATGGTTGGTCGGATCTGTCCATAGACGATGAAGATGCATGAAGCAGACGATGGTTGGATATGATGAAGATGTAGTGGGGTGGTTGGTCGGAGATCTTGCCGGAGATGATGAAGATTCATCCATCAATAAGTTTTTTAAACGGATGCAAACGGTTATTGAGCGGATGATTAGAATCGTGGAGTGATTTCGGGATATGATCGTGATGAATTCCAATTTCCATGATTAGCCGGATTCCTTTAGGATGTTTATTTCCAGTTTTACCCTTATAAAGACCCAACCAAAAATTATCATGCAAAACATCAATTTCATAACATCCCAAAAATCACGGTCTCAAAATGTCATTACAAATATTCAAATAGGTTTGCGGAAACAACCTACACAACTGAGAAAAACTAATAACTAGAGTGTCACTATGCTTCTTGACTCTTCTTGCTAAGCTCAGCCTATTTGCCCGAGCTCCTGGAAACCTGCTTACCTGAAAAGGTTTTAATTTGAAAATGCGAGGGTTAGACCATGAGGTCTAGTGAGTCCCTCCTAACAGTTATCAAAGCATTTAAAAATACTTTATCTTTTCAGCTTTAAACATTCATACTCAACACGTCAAAATCATATACGGACTAAAGTCCGCCTCCTCGTAATCTGACACCCTGAAGCCACCCGAAGGTGACAACGAGTCAGCCTCATGCTGCCTCGCGGAGCCTCGCTCCTGGCATATAGGGATCTCCCTTCCCGCACGAGAGCTGGCGGAACTACTCTCCCGTCTTTGCCAGTTTACGTCTCCATGATGTATGCATACATTCTACATAAAACTTTAAACAACTTTCATGCAATTAAAGCATAATAATAAAGCATGACAATTCTCAACATTCATAACACATTTTGAAAACACTTTAAAAGCCACACATTTTAGTTTTAAAAACTCACCTGATGCTCTTACTTCTCGTTCCTAAACAGTTCCAAACTTCTCAATCGACTTCCCTGAATAAACGGTCATAAAACAATAACTCAGCAAAAGTATCCGGACAACTCAGGTTTTCCGGACAACCCTACTTTTCCGGACGCTAAAGGGTCCGGACACCCACACTAACCGGACGACAACCTAGTCCGGACAACACCCTTATCCGGGTAACTACTATTCTCCGGACGATACCCCTTTCCGGGTACCAGACTTACCGGACACAATACTTTACCGGACATAACTCCTACCCGGATAATCCATCATATCCGGACAACTCTCTCGTCCGGGGACCTTCTCCCCAACAATGTGTCCGGACGTCCAGGAAGGTTCCCGGACGTCGACCTGGTCTCTAATTGGGGCTGAAATCTACACTTTAGATCGATTCTTTTGAAGCAAAGTTTAGCAATAGCAACGACATTACTAAACTCAACAATTATTAAGTTCTTAGCAATCAAAACACCCCAGAAGGCATGATTTCTCTCTTAAAGCATCAAACTCTACTTTTAAACAACAAAAACTCCAAAATCAACATTTTGCTTACTAACTAACGATTAATCAGAGGAACGAGGGTGTGTTACCTGATTGCCTGATTGCGAGAAACGATTCCTGGCTGCTGATTCCTCCTCAAATCCCAGATTTGATGATTTTCTTCTCCAAAAGCTCAAAACCTTCAAAACCCCTTTTCTCTTCTTTCTTTCTCAACTTCAGCCGACACCCACTCCAAAATCAGTAATAAGAACATTCTCCTAGGGTTTTGGGCCCTTATATACTTCTTTACATATTTGCAAATTGACCCCTCAACTTCCATAAGTTAAGCACCAACACAAAAAGGCTTACAATCCTACTATTTTGGTCCGGGTTGTTACAACCCTTCATCGAATGTTTTCAGCATAAAAAAATTAATAGAAAATTAATTTTAAATCATTTAATGGCTAAAATGATCTTGACCGTATGATTGTAAATCTATGGTCTTAGATGAGGTTTTATTGGTTTCAACCTTTTCATGAGTTTCAAAATAAAAGGACCCTATAAGTAATATATATATATATATATATAAAACAAATAAATAACAATATATATATATAATCTAATAGTATAATGATTGCAATAATATATATAATCTAATATATATATATATATTTAAAACAAAAATAATTGAATCGTAAAACATTGCATTCAACACCCCAATATTAGGGTGCCATTAGCACTGCCCATCGGGATATGCTACACTTTTTTTCTAACATAAATATCCATTTTAATCTTTTTATATTAGGTATGGGTGCCTCCACTCCTACGTATTGCTAATGGACTTTTTGGTGTATTTTATATAGATTAATTTGTTTGTATAGATTATTTGTATTTTTGTTTACAAGGGTTTTCTTGTATATTGAAGAACCGTGGTTTTTAGTTGGAAGGACGGATTTGGAAACAACTTAGTTTTTTGCATAAAGCTCACTCTAAAAACTTACTGAATAAGCCGTTTTATATACTATTAAGTCAATACCAAACAATCATATAAAGTTGTCTGAATAAGTTGTTCGTCTTATTAAACTCATTTATCTGTTAACAAATAGACCCTAAATGCATCTCTACCAAGTAATTTCTTCTCACTTGTCAACATCAGGACTTACTTTTACATTCTTAATGCATGATTATCTGATTCTAATAAAAACGGAGTGCATATAGCATTACCCATAGTTATTTGTCATTTCTTTTTTAAGCACAAGAATCATTTACGACCACCACTTTGGATTGTGTCTTAATTTTTTACAAGAACCGGGTAAGCTTGAATCAAGACCCAATCTTTATGCACCTCTATTTATACCTTATAATCGAACTAACCACTTGTTTATTGCTACTGATCTTTTCCATTTCTTGCGGGCTAAGATGGGACATAACAGATTTTGTTGCCCCACGTTGATGGAACTTTTAGAATTTAGACAGATACAGAACATGATTGAGTATGACAAAAAAAAGGTCTTAACAAAATAGGTGAATTAGTAAATTATTAAACTATTCGTATCAAACTAAAACCTAAAATCTTGTACCATTATATCACCCGTCTATCTCACTTTCATATATCCGGTCTTATTCTGATCTACAACCAAACACAACTTAAGATCGGTAATTGAGCTAAAATTCATGTGTTTAATTTTGTACTAAAACAAAAACCGATTTCTTCATAAGTTGAATCTATACCCATGCCATCTTACTAAAGATAAAACAAACTAATAACAATTGTTATAAAAGGGTACTTTATCATCTTTTTTTCTTTTTTAGGATAAATGACCCATACAACTAAACAAAAGTTATCAATCACCGGATATAAACATCATAACGAGTTTGTTGAGTGAAAATGGAGCTTCAATGTTTGCAGCATGTCCTACATCCTTAAGTATCTCTACCTTCGACTTCGGACCCAAGTGCCTATGTTACGATATTCACTTGTTTGAAAATTAAAGAAATAAATAAATTAAGGGATGTTTGGTTTGATGGAATAGTTTTAAGAGATTTAAAGTTCATGGACAGATTTCAGAATTGGAGGGATTTGTTTTTAGAGGGTTCGAAATATTTCGTGTGTTTATTTTGTAGAAATTGAAATTGAAATTGAAATGGATGTGAGTTTCATTTTTTATAAATCATTTTTTAATATATTTTAAAACGTAAATACACACAAATCCTAAGAAATCATGTGAAATACCAACAACCCCATTGTATTTTTAAATCTCATGTTTGTGGGATTTTAAATCCAAGCAATCATTTAAAACCAAATATGGTATTGTAATGGAATTGAATTTCAAGTCCCTCTAAATCCTATCCAATCCTAAAAATCAAACGGTCCCGTTTGAGTTAACTGATTTGGATTTCGCGGAAGAATTTACAATCTTCGGTGTGTCTTTTATAAATCTTGTTTGGTTTATAGGACTCGGAATGAAATTTAACCTTTTGTAAATATTTGTTTGTTTTACAAAAATTTTGTTTGTTTGACGAAAGAGAACGGATAAAGGTACGATAATGATGACTTGGATTTGAAATGAGAACCAATTTTAAGGGATTTTTGAATCTGTCAGTCATAGGATTTCATTAAAATCTCCAAATTAAATCCAAATTTTCATTCCAAGTCAACCACAAGATTTGAATGACGTTAAATTCCATTCCGAGATTTTTAAGTATATAACCTAAAATGAGATTTCAATTAAATTCATTACCTTTTCATAAGTATAAACTTATTTTTTCTTATATAGGCAAAAATGTTTTTTTTCTTATATAGGCAAACAAAATTTCTTATATAGGCAAAAATGTCACGAATTTAATTAAAAACTCAGGTATTTTTCTAAATTCCTTAAACCAAACAAACTTTATTAATTATTATTATTATTATTGTGATAAATGGAAAACGTACCTATGTAGTTCATGTGCCAGATGACTTGGGAAAATGTTGTCTTTATCTCCCCATATTATAAGTGTTTCCTATACCATCAAATAAATTCAAATTTACAATAATATAAAAAAATAAACCATAAATTCATCAGATAACAATTCTTTATCCATTTTCTACACCATCAAATAAATTCAAATTTACAATAACATCAGAAATAAACCATAAATTCATCATATAACATATTTTATCCATTTTCTCAATTCTTGTTGACTTCTAGTTTCTAAAGTCTTTATAAAAAAAAGAACAATATTATTTCTGGATTGTTATAAATTATAATTAAAAAATAAACTTGTTTGAGTGTTTTATTGATGGTTAATTATGACTTATGAGGAATATTTTTTTACATGTATAAAAGTTTGAAATAGGTCATATGACTATGAAAATATATAATTTATACAAGTTACATCAAATTCAACTATAATCACACTAAAAGTTAATAAGATTTATCATTAAATTGAATTATTATATATTTAAAATTTACTTAACAAACAGAGACACTAATTAATCCTTCAAAAGGTCATTGGTCTAATAATATTTGGTAACCCAATATTTTATATAAATATTATATATTATATATTTTAAATAATAATATTTATTGTGTCTTAAAATAAGTGTTCATGTTTTTATTTATGTTTGTTTTAAAATAAATACACAATTTTAAAATAAATAACTAAATTCTTAAATTTACATAAAATTAATTTATAAATACTTAAAAGTCATAAAAACAGATAAATTAAATAAAGATAAAACTATCTTTTGATTAACAAAAGAATATAATAATTATATATATTTAAAAATATATATATCATTTTATTATACATATTTATTTTAAGACAGAGTGAAGTAATTATGAAATGGTAAAAGAGGTAGGGGTGTTCACGGTTCGGTTCGGCTCGGTTAGTAGGAAAAATGTGAACCGAACCGCATGAGGCGGATACCTAGTTACCCGTACAGAAACCGAACCGCGGGCTGAACCGAACCAAACCGAACCGAACCGAACCGCAGTTAGTCGGTTACCCGTGGTTCGATTCACGATTACCCGAATTTATCGAAAAATATTATTTGCAATATAAAAATAATATCAAAATAGAAAATTTAAACCAATTACATAACAAATATATAAAAATAATCCTAGAACAGTCAATTAAAATAAGTTTTATTGTTTAAAAATATCTACTATTTGGTTGATGGTTACTCAATAATTAAACAGTTAATATTAAATATAATAATATTAATTTTATTATATATATATCGGTTCATGTCAGTTACCCGCGGATACCTAACTTAAAACCGAAATCGATCAGTGAATACCCAGTTTTTCAGTTTTCGGTTTTTCTGGTTTTCGATTTTCTCGATTTCAAATCAAACGGCTCGACTCAGTTTTTCGATTTTCCGATTTTTTTGAACACCCCTAAAATGAGCATCCATGGGTTGTTGCATTACATTTCACGTGAAGCGCTCCAAAACTACACTCATGGCTTGTTGCATTTAAATAGGAGGTCCCACTTTAATAAATTTTTTTCAATTTCATATATTTTTTCAATTTAGTGTCTTCGTTTTCCAAAAAGCAACTTCTATGATCAAACCCATGTAACTTTTTATAACTAATCAATTATACCAATCCATAGTTTTATTTTGATTTATATCCAATACAATATGTTAGCAAAAAATAGTTTTACATATTAATCAACAAGTTATCTACAATATTTTCCTGAAAACAAATTTTATACAATATAATTAATTTTTTATATTATATATACAAATAAAATATATTTTCTACATAAATAAATATATTTGTTGAAATCTATATTCAACAAGAAAAATGGAAGTCAACTATAAATTAAAAAAAAATCATAAAATTAATATGAAATCGCATTGCAATATATTATTTTACATTTTTTCTTAATATATTGACTAACATATATTTGTTTCACAATATATCTGCCTTATATGTATTCAGTGCATAACATAAAACTTTTTTTATATATTTTGGTTCATAAACATATTACGAAACAAGTATACAAAAATAGACACGTTATAAAACAAATATATGTTAATTAATATCAAAATTTAAGTGAAAGGAACTCTCTCTAATGACATCATTGACATGTATTGATTCTCATTGGTGTATATGAAAAGAGCTGATAAATAGTAGATTTTCTTATATTTTTAAGACATCTCTTCGATGGGCCACGCTATATTTAATATTTTACACCAAATTTTAAATATAGTGTAAAAATAGTGTAAATTTTAATGTTAATTGTAAATCTACTCTGATATGTAACAGTATTTTTGAAAGTGATATAAAAATAATGTAAATAAATAGTGTTATACAAAATATAGTGTAATACTATTCGTTACACTAAATTTATATAGCGAGAAAAAATGACTGAAAATTAAGTTGTATTCATGGCACCTGAGTAAGAACAGGAAGATGAAGATCGGGTTGTTTCGAAAGCAAATACTCCACCAGTTGTCGTTTCTCCATCTTGCAACTGTCTGCCTGCAAATATAATTCGAATCAATTCAAATCTAGTTAGCCATGAATATCGACGATCAAAAGCTTAATACATTCAGACTTAATTAATAACTGGAATCAATCAATGATCCATATTCAATTCAAATCTAGCTAGGTAGCCATGGATATCGACGATCAAAAACCTAATTAATTCACACTTAATAACTGGAATCAATCAATGATCCATGATTCATTTCAAATTTAGCTAGGTAGCCATGGATATCGACGATCAAAAACCTAATAAATTCACACTTATAATTGGAATCGATCACTGATCCATAATTCAATTCAAATTTATCAAAAGTTTGATTCACACTTATGATGATCACTTACGGCGATAAATCCACGGAGAAAGAAATCAGGAAGCCATTGCGAAACATTCAATTTGTACATAGACATCTGGCACAGCGTCCGAATATCCTCTGGTTTTTCCGGTACCAACATATCCAACAAGTTCCGGCCAATCTTCTTCAGGTGCTCTGATTTCTGATCCTCCGTACAAACAATTGCACTGCTCACAATCACCAACTTCTCCACCATCTTCTCCTCCATCTCCGCCATCCGATACACCACAAATCCGCCATAACTGATTCCATACACCGAGAATTTCTCCACTCCTAACTTCCTCATTCCATCGCACACACACTTCGCCTGAAACGTGTCCGTACGCTCCGTCCTTGTCGAGTACGATTTGCCGAAAAACACCAGATCTGGTATGTAAACATTGAAATCACGCGTCAGTTGAGCTACCTGCAATATGAATTGCCACTTAGAGTTTCCGCCGTAGCCATGGACGAGGACGAGGTTAGGCTTGTTGCAGCGGCGGTGATATGGCGCCCATATGTGGATTGAGGTTTGGCAATCGTCGAGGTCGACGGTGCATGGCGAGAGGTTGCAGTAGCAGAAGTAAGCTGATAAGAAGAGTTCGACGAACTCGATGGGAAGGCGTCTGACGGTGGCGTAGAGGGAAAGGAGACGGCGGTGGAGCCGGAGAGATCGAATGGTGGAGAACATGGTGACTGAAATATAAGAAACTTGAAGAATTTGGGGAGGTTTTGGAATTAAAGGAAAGTTGTGTGGATTAAAAGGCCAGCTTGGAGAAATATCTTAGTTGGTATGTGTCATTCTCGCTATATAAGTAAGCATTTGGACACGAAAAAATTTTAAAAAAACCCAACGAACTATTGGATTTTGAATGGTTAAGTTCTTAAAATATTTTTTTGAATAAAAAATCCTTAAATTTTATAAAATCGGTTAAATACATCATTGCAACTTGTAAAACAGGTTAATGTGATAAAAGAATTTGTAAAAAGTCTAAAAAAACCCAACAAATTATTTGATTTTGAATGATTAAGTCCCTCAATTGTTTTTACCAAATAAATATTTAAACTTTTTCCTAATTTTTTTTACCAAATAAATCTTTATAGATTACAACTTGAACAGAATGGAAACAATCAAAACAAGTCTGTGTGAAAATTGAACTAACAAAACCCAATAAATTGAAAACAACAATGACAAGCCGAGCATCAAAATCCAACAATCTATGTGAAAGTCGAACGAACAGAACCCACATAATCAAAAACAACATAAACAAGTTCAGCAATCAAAATCCATGATGTTCAGAAACAACAGAAACAAATAATTCACGATGTTCAGAAACAACAGAAACAAATGAACAGAACCCAAATAATCGAACCATCTATCGAACCTGTTGTTCTCGTGATGTCGAACCCGTTGGCGAGGATGACTGGTGGCGACGGCGCCGATGGAGAGGGATGGTGGCGACGGCGGATGGCTGGTGGCAGAGGGTTGGTGACGACGGGAATGGAACGGTTGTAAGATTAGGGTTTAGATTAGAATGTGATTTTTTTTTAATTTTTGGATTTTTTTTAATTTAGGGATAGTCGTTTCACATCAAAGTTTTGGAGGAGCCTCCAGCGCGAATTGGGGTCTCAAGTGAAGCTGAGCACGGCATATCATCCGCAGACGGATGGTCAGAGCGAAAGGACTACCCAAACGCTGGAAGATATGTTGAGAGCTTGTATAATTGATTTCAAGGGATCGTGGGAGACGCACTTGCCGTTGATAGAGTACTCTTACAACAACAGCTATCACGCAAGTATTCAAGCGGCACCATTTGAGGCATTGTACGGGCGAAAATGTCGTACGCCGTTATGCTGGAATGAAGTGGGAGAAAGACAGTTGACGGGTCCAGAAATTGTACAGCTGACGTCAGAAAAGATAGAAGTGATTCGAGAAAGAATGAAAGTTGCCCAAGATCGACAGAAAAAGTATGCCGATAGACGAAGGAAGCCGATTGAGTTCCAAGTGGGGGACAGAGTGATGCTCAAGGTGTCACCTTGGAAGGGCGTGATTCGTTTTGGAAAGAAAGGGAAGTTGAGACCGAGGTATGTCGGACCGTTCGCGATAGTTGAAAGAGTAGGCCCCGCGGCCTACAAGTTGAAGTTACCAGAAGAACTAGAGCGAGTCCATCCGACTTTCCACGTGTCAAATCTGAAGAAATGCTTGGCCGAGGCTGATGTGGCCATTCCTTTGGAGGATATAAGCATCGACGAGAAGTTGACATTCGAGGAAGAGCGAATCGAGATTGTAGACAGTAAAGTGCGAAAGACGAGGAACAAGGAAGTTCGTTTGGTGAAGGTTCAGTGGAAGTATCACAAGGGACGAGAAGCAACGTGGGAATTGGAATCTGACATGAGGTCCAAGTACCCTCACCTTTTTGAAAACGGAATTCCGGGGACGGAATTCTTTTGAGGGGGGAGTGTTGTAACAACCCGGACCAAAATAGTAGGATTGTAAGCCTTTTTGTGTTGGTGCTTAACATATGGAAGTTGAGGGGTCATTTTGCAAATATGTAAAGAAGTATTTAAGGGCCCAAAACCCTAGGAGAATGTTCTTACTACTGATTTGGAGTGGGTGTCGGCTGAAGTTGAGAAAGAAAGAAGAGAAAAGGGGTTTTTGAAGGTTTTGAGCTTTTGGAGAAGAAAGTCATCAACCTTGGATTTTGGAAGAAGGATCAGCAGTTGGAATTCGTTCTCGCAAGCAATCAATCAGGTAACACTCTCGTATCATCGTTCAATCCTTGATTATGTGAGCAGATTAGTTATGTTTGGGTTTTGTTTAAAAGTGGAGTTTGAAGCTTAAATGAGAGAAATCGGGTATGGTAGTGTGTTTCAGTTACTAAGAACTCAGTAGTTGTTAGGTTTATTGATCTTGTTGCTATTGTTAATCTTTCCTTCGAGAAATCTTAACAAGTCTGTGGAGTTCGATCCCAAAAGGGCCCAGGTCGTCGTCCGGAAACCTTCTGGGCGTCCGGACTCCTTGTTTGGGAGAAGGTCCCAGGACGAGGGAGTTGTCCGGATAGGATGGATTTTCCGGGTAAGAGTTGTGTCCGGTAAGTTCGGTACCCGGAAAGGGGTATCGTCCGGAGAATAGTAGTTACCCGGATAAGGGTGTTGTCCGGACTAGGTTGTTGTCCGGTTAGTTGGGTGTCCGGACTCTTTAGCGTCCGGAAAAGTAGGGTTGTCCGGAAAACTGAGTTGTCCGGATACTTTTGCTAAGTTGTTGTTTTATGCCCGTTTATTCAGGGAAGTCGATTTGGAAGTTTGGAACTGTTTAGGGACGAGAAGTAAGAGCCCGAGGTGAGTTTTCTAAACTAAAATGTGTGGCTTTTAAAGTGTTTTCAAAATGTGTTATGAATGTTGAGAATTGCCATGCTTTATTATTATGCTTTAATTGCATGAAAGTTGTTTAAAGTTTTATGTAGAATGTATGCATACATCATGGAGACGTAAACTGGCAAAGACGGGAGAGTAGTTCCGCCAGCTCTCGTGCGGGAAGGGAGGTCCCTATATGCCAGGAGCGAGGCTCCACAAGGCAGCATGAGGCTGACTCGTTGTCACCTTCGGGTGGCTTCAGGGTGTCAGATTACGAGGAGGCGGACTTTAGTCCGTATACGATTTTGACGTGTTGAGTATGAATGTTTAAAGCTGAAAAGTTAAATTGTTTTTAAATGCTTTGATAACTGTTAGGAGGGACTCACTAGACCTCATGGTCTAACCCTCGCATTTTCAAATTAAAACATTTTCAGGTAAGCAGGTTTCCAGGAGCTCGGGCAAATAGGATGAGCTTAGCAAGAAGAGTCAAGAAGCATAGTGACACTCTAGTTATTAGTTTTTCTCAGTTGTGTAGGTCGTTTCCGCAAACCTATTTGAATAATTGTAACGAAATTTTGAGACCGTGATTTTGGGATGTTATGAAATTGATGTTTTACATGATAATTTTGGTTGGGTCTTTATATCTCCCTTTCTCTCTCTCTCTCTCTCTCTCTCTATATATATATATATACACACACACATTCTTTATATTTTATTAAGTAAAAAATATACAACATGATAAAATATTCGATGAAAATTGTAGCAGGACCGACTCGTTTTTGGCAAAAAGACGTGCTACATGACATAATGACTACATGTATTATTTTACATAACATGATAATTGAGGATGAACATGATCTCGATGCACCAATTGAAGTTGCAGGAGAAGTGCCACCGATAAAGGTTGAAACGGTGATGAATGATAATAACCAATTTCAACAATTTCTCGCTTGTTATAGACAAATCCAAGACAAAGTGGACACTTCGAGCTTCGAAATGTGTTAATCGATCATTTGTGGGAAAAATATAGTAATGAAAATAATTAAATGCATATGTATTCTGTTCTTTATTTGTTTTAATCTAACTTTTATTGTTTAATAAAAAGTTTTGTTTTATGCATTAAAACAATTTAGTTCATAAAAAATAAAAAATAATAAGTTATGATCTAAACAAAAAATAGGGTATAAATTGTAAAGTTAATAAATATAAGGATATTATTGAAAGTTTAATAAATTAATATAAAAAGTAATTTGGTGTAAAAAATAGTGTTACCTATTAAAGAACATTTACTATTAATACTAAATTTTACACTACTTTTTACATTGCTTTTGACGTTTAGTGTAAAATATAGTGTGACTCATTAAAGATGTCCTAAGGTGATCAAAATGCTGCAAAGTTAAGGTGTATATAAGTTGACTCAAACATCTACAGTTAAAAATTTGTATACTAATCACAGAAAAATATTTTATTAACAAATAATAATAAAAATAAAACTCGTAGTGAAGTGAAATTAAAAGAACAAAAGATAAAGAGTAAAGAAAAAGATAAAGGTATAAAAGAAGTTAGACCATTGAATGGAGCTTAGCATCATCGTTGGTTTGTTTATTTTCGGTGTTTATTGTGTTTTTATTTCAACATCAATCGATTGTATTGAGTTTTCATGAACCCCCTTCTTATCTTGTTTGTTTTTCTTTCATAGAAAGAATTGTTACATAAATTATTGTACATTTTATATTTATCGTTTAATTATAAAAACATTAAGGTGGCGTTTGGTTCGCAGAATGTTTTTGAATGAAATAGAATCTGTCAAAGGAATTTGACTTTGAAGGAATTTGAATGGAATGTTGTCAGGTTTGACCACCTGGTTGACATAATTGGAATGAAATCTGTTAAAGGAATTGAAATTTGTCTGTTTGGTTCACAGAATGTAGCTTTGAAATTGGAATGAATTTATTATAAATGACCAAAATACCCTTTTTGATAAGTTTTAATTTTTTAAAACAAAAAATTCTTTAATAAAATAATCATTAAATATATCACCATTTCTAATATTTGTAGCCAAATCTCGTCATTTTCTTTCACATAATTAATCCTAACATGACCATATTTACTTCCTATACGATTTAACTGGTATTCAAAGCTAATCCACTCAACAATGAGTTTTTACTCACTGACGTTATCGTTGACCCCACCTACAACACCTATATGCAATCGACTGTGTTATGGTGACAGGTTACTTAGAGCATCTCCAACAACTTCTTCATTTTTTTAGAAAATGAAGAATATGGGGATTTTTGGCTCTACTTTTGCTCTAACAGTTTCTCCAAAACTATCTTCAAAATAGAGAAAGTAGAAGAAAAAATGAGTTTTTCTTCAAATATGGAGATCACTCTAAAAATGATTACCAAGTGAGAGGATCAATAAGAAACTTCGAAAATAAATATGTAGAGAGATAAATAATATTTTAATAGATTAATGAAATATTTTAATATTATAATCAATGTTTTTTCCTTCAAAATAAGAAATCTGTTGGAGATGAATGTAATTTTTTTTTGGGATTTTGACTTTTGATTCTCCATTTTAGAGAAATTTTGGGGAAATTGTTGGAGATGCTCTTTAAACAAACTCAACCAAACTATTTAGTATATACATGCAATAAAACTATAATTAATTAAAAATGTTGGTTGGTACTATAATACTATGGTATTCACAAATCTGTATTATTATCATGCCAAGGGTGGTGTCGTGTTGGCAAGGGCTTGGGGGATGTGGTGGAATATCCCATCCACCCCGGGTTCGAGTCCAGGCGTCAGCATTCTGTGACCAGTCTTAGTCTCAGACGGCCGCTTTGTTTGTTTGTTTTCAAATTGCCAATGATGTAGTCTAGGCTAAGCCTAGATGAACCTTATAAAAAAAACAATACACAAGTGGCACAATACCACCGACTAAGTTTGTCGTCTACAATTTTGGAATGGTCTCATAAGCTATACCTAGAGTAACCCTTTGGCAAATTATGACCGTAAGACATCAGCCCTGATTAAACCTCAGTGGCCACAATTGTTGTGTACGCCTGGATTAGAACCCTAGGCAAATGGGATATTCCACCACATCCCACATGAACTTAACCAGTAGACCACAACCCTTGTGGTTCAATTGTCATCTACAAACTTAACTGGTACATGTTAGTTGGTTTTAGGGACATATGGATAATACATTAGCCTTTATAAGAAGTTTTGGGACCAAAAGATAAATAAGCTGACACTTGTGGGACCAACGATACTACAGCTATGTTTTGTTTGGAAGCAAAAATTAAGACGACACCAAAAAGAGGAACACAATCAATCAGGTTGTAGCACGGTGGTTGATCGTCCTGGGTGATGTGGTGGAATATCCCATCTACCCAGAGTTCGATCCCAGACGTCATCAACATTGATAAGGCATTTTTAAGTTTCAAAATTGTCAGGGATTGGTCCGGATTGTGCATGGGATACCCTTTCCAAAAAAAAAGAGGACCACAAGTAAAGGAATGTCACAAACGGGGCCGGGCCATGCTTAGCGTCACCGCAAAGTAAACATTT
The DNA here is from genome assembly GCA_033807775.1 of Saussurea involucrata. Lineage (NCBI taxonomy): Eukaryota > Viridiplantae > Streptophyta > Magnoliopsida > Asterales > Asteraceae > Saussurea > Saussurea involucrata. Next base: position 125,170,035 of record CM066318.1, on the reverse strand, counting down.
TGGGATAAACACCCACCGGAAATACATCATGAACGATTTTATAAATGATTACACCTTCTAAAAAATAACTAATATATTTATCAAATATAAATATCATGTTATATCAAATTAAAATAATAAATAAATAAATAAACGATAAAAGTATCACGTGAAAATTATGGAAACGATGAAAGTATTGAGGTTTGGAATGGCGGGCGAGAAAGTGGAAATACAAAGCGATAAGAATAAGCAGAACCTATTTTGAGGTACACGTACTTATGGTAAAATATTTAAAATAAGGGAAAAGTCTTAAAAAATCCAACGAACTATTCGATTTTAAATGGTTAAGTTTTTAAATTATTTTTTTGAATGAAAAAACTCTTAAACTTTCTAAGACCGGTTAAATATATATCCGTCTGACCTGCCAGTATTAAAAACAGGTTAATGCTACACAAATTTGGAAAAAATCTAAAAAAACCCAACAAACTATCTGATTTTGAAGGATTAAGTCTTTAAATTTGTTTATAACAAATAAATCTTAACAATTTTCCCTAAAAATTTGACAAATAAAATTTTAAACTTTTTCCTAAGTTTTTTACCAAATAAATCCTTGAACTTTTTTGAACAAATAAATAAACTTTTTTTTAGTAAACAAAATAATGAACTTAATTTTGAAAAATAAATCTAAAATTTTTTTGAACAAAAAATATACAATTCTTTTCACCAACAACAGAGTAAAATGAACCAATTAAATAGTGAAAGTTTATGTCATTTCTATTACTAATTCCAAGATATTCAAAAGTTATGCCTAAAACATAAATAGATACATACAAAAATTATATGAATCTTTCATAAAATATACAAAAAACACTCATCTTTACACTAAATATACCAAAAAATACGTCAATATCTTTATAAATATACCAAAAAAAATGCCTAAAATATATGTTCATCCCACTAACATAAATATAATAAAAGTTATGTAGGGGGGAATGAGGGAAATTGAAAATCACATAATGAACATACAAAGTCGATGATTGTAGACGTGATAATCACTGATTTTCGATTTATCACAACACGGTCAGTCTGTCACATCTAGGGGTGCTCACGGGTTAGGTTGAACGGGTTGAAGGCATTTCGACACATCAACCCAATGTTGGCGGTTTGAAAAAATTTCAACCCAACCCAACCCGTTCGGGTTGCTCGGGTTGTGTTTAAACAAGGTAAAATTAAAATTAAAAACATAAAAATAAAGGAAACATGTTTTTAAAATACAACTGATAATTCACACAATATATAGATACTACATATAAAAATGTCAAAACCAAATATGATCAAATAACTTGACGTCTTCAATTTGCATATTTCTTAAATCTTAAATATATCACCATCAACTGTTTTTCTCAATTTGCATATATATGTTAGCATTTACTCTCTCTCTCTCTCTATATATATATAGGGGTGGTATCGGGTACAAACCAAATAGATTGTACAAACTCATCTCCACCAATCACGCAACTTCTTTTTTTATATCCATAAGGGTATTTTAGGACTTTTAGCATATTTTTTCATCTCCACCAATCACGTAACTTCTTTTTTTATATCCGTAACTTCTTTTTTTATATCCATAAGGGTATTTTAGGGCTCCACCGGAAAATATAGATTCATGAAGCCAAATTATATATTCATGAAGCCAAAATATAGATTCATGAAGCCAAATTATCAGATTATCAGATTCATGAAGCTAGATTGAGTTTGTAGGGGTTTGTACAATCCATTTGGTTTGTATTTGATACCCAACCTATATATATATGTCATTCAAGGAAGAACTGGTTATTTTGTGGTAACTGTAAGAACCAATGTGAGCCACATATTAAACTATAAATTAGGAAATTATTAATTTTGGTAATTTTGTTTGAAATTTAAATAAAAGGGCATTTTAGGTATTTTAAAATCTCCTCTCTCCTCTCTCCTCTCTCCTCTCTCCAGCAGATATATCGATTATGATAATGATATCACAAGAACAAATGTGATACCTAGGGGTGGCAAAAAGTGACTCAACCCGCCAACCCAACCCGAACCCAATCCAATAATAGCAGGTTGGGTTGAGATTTTCAACCCATCAACCCACCAACCCGCCTAACCCAATTAATAAATGGGTTGGGTTGGGTCAAAATTTTTAACCTGATTTCAACTCATTTACAACCTGATTTTAACCCATTTCTAACCTGATGTCAACCCTTTTACAACCTGTTTTCAACCTATTTAAACCCTTTTACAACCCATTTATACTATTATTATTTAAATTAATTTAATTTAATATCTTTTTATTTTTTAATTGGATGAATTATTTCTAAACAGTAAACGGTAAACCCTAAACAAAACAAAACATCGATGTTTCTCTTCACAGTTCACATCGACATTTCACAATTCACATTGTTCTCTACTTCTCTTCTCTAATCAAAACCCTAGTTGGTGGCGGCTGAAGTTTGTCAAGTTTTCACGCCGGCGACCACTCTCAACCGGCGACCACGCTCAACACGCCGGCGACCATCAACCCTAGTTGGTTTTTCACGACGAAGTTATTCAAGTTCACGTTGGAAGTAAGATTTTAGTTTGTATTCCTTTTACATGCATTGTATTCCTTTGTATTCAGTTTGTTTCTTCTGTTTCGTTTCTTCTTAAGATTTAATGGATTTGTTTTACTTCTTAAGATTTAAGATTTTCAGTTTGTATTTCGTTTCTTCTTAAGACTTAAAGTGTCTCTTATTTCCATTATAAATAGTTGATTTATGGTATTATATCACAGGCTCATCCTAGGCTTGGGTATAATACCCATTTTGTTTTTAGTTGACTTGCTGCTTGTTTGGTATGCAGCATGCTTGGTGTGTAACTTAGTTGGTGTACTGATGTATTTTAGCAGGCTAGCTGCTGTTTTGGTTGTAAACATGCAGCTCCCATGGTTGTGTTAATTATGGTGGAATAAAATGTTTGGTTTGCTTTTCAAAAAAATATAGAGAGAGAAAGGTTGTGTTCCATTTACATTTATTGTTTTTCCGTTTATTCATTTTCTATTTATCTCATTATTTTTATTTGTTTATTAGGACTTTGATAACTTTTTAACCAAGGTGACTTCTCAAGCGGTAAAGTCTGAACTTGAATATTATTTAGAAGAGAAGCTCATGCCTCGCGTGAGCAATCTAAACATTTTGGACTATTGGAGAACTCATGAGATTCGGTATCCAACTCTTGCTTGGATGGCTAGGGACATCTTAGCTATCCCAATATCAACGGTGGCATCCGAATCTGCTTTTAGCATTGGTAGTAGGGTTCTTGATGCTTATAGAAGTTCATTGAAGCCTTCTACAGTTGAGGCTATTATTTGTTTAAGAGATTGGGTATACGGAGAAGGTTTGTTCTAACTTGTTATTTATATATTTCGTAGTAACTTGTTTATATATTTCTTTTATCGTATTAAGTTGGTTAATTTATTTATTTATATAGCACAAATGGAATCGCAACTTGAGGCGCTATGTGGAGCAATCATGACGGAGAAGATGGAAGATCAAGAGGAGAGTAATACTAATACCGAGAGTGAAGTTGGAGTCGGTGAAAGTGGAAGTCGAGTTACTTAGAGTTTAGAAACTTATTTTTTTGACTTTATGATTGTGTTAATTAAACTTTGAACAATTTATTCCACTTTATGTTTGTGTTTTATTGAAACTTTGGACAATTTATTTGGTTTTGTGGTTGTGACTTGTGTATTTGTCATGGAATTAGGTTTAAGTTCTTTTTTAATTTACTTAAAGTTTTAAAATAAATGGGTCAACCCAGGTTCAACCCATTTATTAAATGGGTTGGGTTGAAAAAATAATAAACAGGTCAACCCGCTACCAACCCAGGTTCAACCCAGGTTGGGTTGGGTTGAAAATCTCAACCCATTTACTTAAACATGTCAGGTTGGGTTGAGGTTTTCAACCCAATTAATAAATGGGTTGAACCCGAACCCAACCTGATCTATTTACACCCCTAGTGATACCCCCAGTGTGATACCCAGAATACAAACAAGAACAAATGTGATATCACTGTGATACCCCCAGTGTGATACCCAGAATACATACAAGAACAAATGTGATATCACTGTGATACCCCAGTGTGATACCCAGAATACATACAAGAACAAATGTGATATCACTGTGATACCCCAGTGTGATACCTATAATACATACAAGAACAAGAACAAATGTGATATCACTGTGATACCCATCATAAAACAACGAAAATAAATATTTTGCTACACATTGTGATACACTCTAAATACACATTTATGATGCATAACGATATCTAAACAAGAAGAGTCCTTTAAATCCTCATATATGAATAAAAAAATCTAAAATTTTTGGATTTAGGAAACCAAATCTGTACCGTGGTCATCATCTTTCAGATCTGAGATGGTATACATATATAGCGAAAGATGCAGTGAGCTTAAATGAAGCAGATTTGCAGTGGCCAAACTGACATCTATGATTAATCATGATCGAACATGAGAAAGTGAAATTGTTGGAGGGTTGTAATGTGTGCAGTGCAAATAGAATATAGTACATGAGTTGATGTAATCGCCGCCAGGAAAAAGGGAGAAGCCATGTTGTTGTCGCCGCCATGGTGTTCCATCGCCTCCATCACAGCCACGTCGTCGTCGCTGCCATGGTGTTTTACCGCCTCCATCACAACCCCTTTCTTTCTTCCACGTCGTCGTCGTCATGCTCCTCATTTTAGCATTTTTTTTCCTGGATGTTGTGGTACTCAAGGACAGACCTGGATGTTGTGTTCAGCGGCAACCATATCTCATAAGAAACATCTTTTTAGAGTTAACAAGGGAGAGAGATAGAGAGTGACGTGTGAATTTAAATAAGAGAGAGAAATGTAAAATTAGAAAATTAAAATAAAATAAATATTCAATTCAATTTACTAATTTACCCTTTACTTTATTTTTGTAAATAACTCTAATTATCTTAAATGATTGGCTGAAATTGGTTCTTACAGTTACCACAAACTAAATAGTTCTTATTTGATTAAGCCCCTATATATATATATATATCCCTATATATATATATATATATATATAGAGAGAGAGAGAGAGAGCTTCAAATGTAAACATTTTTTTATGTAAACAATGTAAACTCTCAATTATGGTAACACTCTACAGGGGCAAAATTGTCCATACAATAATATCCAGCCGGGGCATTATTATGGAAAGAATCTTTTTAGCAAATTTTTAGGAAACTAATTATTTGATTTTAATGAATATCCAATCCATTCCGATTTGAATGTTAACAGTTATAAGCTTTTGAAGTTCATCATTCTTAATTTTTTCTGGCTTCATATTCATTCTTGTTTGTTTCAAAATTGAAAAAAATACACATTAAAGCTCATATAAACTTTCACATGTGCAAAACCACATTAGTTTCATATGTGCAAAACCTCATATGAAACCATAGTATTTTTTCAACAATTTTCACATTTGAAATTATTTCATATACGAACCAATACATGAAACCTCCCTATTACTTTTCATGCATCATCATATGAATATACATATGAAACCATATATGAAACCAATATATACGAACCAATATATAAAACCTCCCTGGCCAGAAACCCACATCATCATATGAATATACATATGAAACAATAGATGAAACCAATATATACGAACCAATATATGAAACCTCCCTGGCCAGAAACCCATTCCATCTCCAGGTCCCCAGAGTGTTCTTACTAGGTTTGAAGGTTGAGGAAGAGTTGAGTAATCGAATCTTCTCACTCTTTTGTCGAGCTATGAAATTGAATCACAAGTTATGCACGTTACTGGTTCTTATACTATCGTAAAAATTAGGAAATCGGTTCATACCTCTAATCATTCGCGCCATATTTTCATCATCCATTGTATATTTTCAAAATTTTCACCGGATTCCGTCAATAATGGAGCTGGAACCCTAAACCCAATCGATTTGAAATCGGAAGTTTTCAGAAGCGAGATATGCGGATGGTTTGATTCAATCGACTCTTTCCTTTTTTCATACTTTTTACTAAAGCCCGAACATACCCCCCTACTTAATCCCCCGAATTCCCGCATTGCCACCGCTTTCATAGTTATTTACAACTATGCCACCATGTCCATCTACAGTTCTACACCACTCATTTTTTAGATGTACGGTCCTGATCAGATTTCATAGTTTACATGTAGTATTGGGTTTACATATGAATGAGCCTCTCTCTCTATATATATATATATACATGTGTGTGTGAAGGAGTTATATAGAGATGTATAAGACATTGAGTATATATATATATATATATATATATATATATATATATATCGGGTTCATCGGGTTGGGTTGGGTTCAAATTCTCCTAACCCGATATCAACCCAATACATACGGTTTGAGGATTTTACAACTCGATTGGACATCGGGTTGCTTCGGGTTGGGTTGCTTCGGGTTGGGTTTTTTTGAGTTGGGTTTAATGAGTCTTTGGATTTAGACATTGAAGTCAGAGAGGATGTAACTCTAAAAAGAAAATAGGAGATCGACAAAAATATAGACCAGGGGTAAAATGGTCATTTCAAACGTTCAGACCGTTTATTCAGCACAACAACCGAACACCAACTTATTTGTTAACACACAGACAACCATATCCACTCAGACAATTATATTCATACAGGTCTTAACAGAAAACGAATCGAACAACACCTTACTTTTTCCACACATTGTAACATAAAAGCAATAAATAAAAAAATCAAATACTTAAGAGGGGTATTTGCTTGAAACATTTTAACTTCAAACAAAAACCTTTGACTTCTTATTTTAGCAACAACGCCTTAATATAATGAGTATTGAGGGATTGGAATGCGATTAATAATGAAAAATATGATTTGATTTCATGTAATATAATGGATCCATTACTTAAAACCCAGTAATTTTCATACCTGATCAAATTGAAGCGAAAAAATTCAAAAGGTAAGGCAGTAAGGGTGTTTTTGAGACTATACCTTTTTTTCAAGTATCAAATCAGTAATAATTGGTAGCTAAAATCAACTATGATTACCAACAATATAAACTTATATACCATTTTTTTTAAAATATGTATACCAACTTAATTGGCCATCATTTCATTAATAGTTTTTATTGGTATAAACATGGTGTTTGTTTTGTGAGTTCGTTGTAAGAGTATATTCAACAGCTTTTATAAAATGAAGAAAATTAAGATTTTGGGAATCTTTTTGTTTCAATCGATTCTCCAAAATAGAGAAAGTATGAGAGAGGGGTGTAAATTTCTCTAAATTTGGAGAACTCTCAAAAAATAATTATCACGAGAGAGAAATGATTTTCTATTATATTCTATCAATAAGAAATATTGAGATGAATTTTTCTAGGTGAGAGAAATAATATTGTATTAGATTTATGTAATATTCTAATAATGTAAGTGATTTAAATGATCATACAATCTCTAAAATGGATAATCCGTCAGAGTTAAATGAAATTGTTTTTTAGAAATTTTGGGTTTTAGTTTTCCATTTTGGAAAACTTTTGAAAAATCTGTTAGAGATGCTCTAACAAGTTCTTAACATGTTAAGAACATGATAAAAAGCTTGGTTAATACTATAGTATCGTATTGTTGAAAACTATGTACCAACAATCCATAACCGGTATGGTAACAATTAAACATACCGGTTGCAAAATACATTGGCAACCAGTTTAATTGGTACAGTTGGTATTATGTATATTGGTTTTGTTTGGTTTGTTACAAATTTGATATCTTTAGTTTTACAAGTCATGCTTCACTACAACAAAATCTACTTTATATGACGCATAAAATGTCTAAACGTCCTAATAGAATAACTTATAAAACCAAACTATAATACGTCATATCTAAAAGTGTTATAATAAGTTTATAAGACGTATTTAAGTGTTTTAACAAGCTTTTTAGGACGTTTAAAAAAATGTTCAATTAACTATTTTAGATTAACGTCTTTTTGATTTGGCCCAATAAACTTAATTTCTGTAGAATATTTGGTGAGTTATACTTATGTACATCGAATAACAACAAGAAACGATGACACAATTAACATAAAGTTGACATTTTTTTCAAGAAAATATGTTTCGTTGACATTTTATAAGCCAAATGTCAACTTTCATGATTCATTGAAGAAAAAACTTAATCGGTTCACATCTCATTTACTTTTGAAGTGTAACAAGTATAAGAGCATCTCCAATAGCTTCCCCGTTTTAGAGAAAACGAAGAATATGAGAATTTTGGGTTGTTTTTTGCTCCAACAGCTTCTCTAAAACTATCTCCAAAATGGAGAAAGTAGAAGAGAGAAGGTGTTTTTCTTCAAATATGAAGTTAACCCCAAAAATGATTACAAAGTGGGAGCACCAATAGAAATCTTTAAAAAATAATATTTAGAGAGAAATAATATTTTAATAGATGAATACAATATTTTAATATTATAATCGTTGTTTTTTTCTCCAAAATGGGGAATCTTTTGGAGATGAATGTAATTTTTTTGGAGATTTTAACTTTTAGTTCTCTATTTTGAAAAAAATTTGAAAAAGCTGTTAGAGATGCTCTAAGTCTTCGACCTCGCCTACCTTTGTAGAACAAGCGTTGTAGAATGTGGTATTTAAATTTGTCAAACAAATATTCATCATTAAGGAAAATGTTATATTTGTAAAGTATTTTTTAAGTTGACTTTGTAAAGTAGTCACTTACAACTTGACAATAGGTCGGAAATGAACATCATTGACAATAGGTCGGAAATGAACATCATGACCGTTCTTTAGCATGTTAAATGTGTGATTTTGAACAGGGTCCCCAAAATTTTGGGGCCTAATTTTACGTTGCTTAGAGTCTTTATTCAACGAGTGTAAAACTACAACCCAACTTAGTGTCTCACTAATTTATATCAGAAAACAAAAATAATTGTCGTATCATCGGCACGGTAATTTGTATATATGTGTATATTTTATCTCACTTTGCATTTATAATCAAAAGGTTTAACTATGTAACATGGCCTCCAAAAAAATTGGAACGTCCCTCATGAACATGTGAATCATTAATATAATAATAATAATTGGTTTATTATTATTAGCTATCTCTAATAGCTTATTTAAAATGAAAAAAAATTGGTGCTTTGGACATTTTTTTCTTTAATAGATTATTTAAGATTTTCTTTAAAATAGAGAAAGCAAGAGAGATAGCTTTAAATTTAAATAACTCTTCAAAAATTATTATCATATAAGAGAAATGATATTTTATTATATTCAACCAATAAGAAATCTTTAAATGAAACATTAGGGAGAAAGAAATAGTATTTTATTAGATATATGTAATATTTTAATAATATAAGTAATGATATAATCTACAAAATAGAGAATATGTTGGGGTTAAATGCAGGGGCGGAGCCAGGATTGGTTCCGAGGAGGAGCATGTATAAATCAAATAGACTGAAAATGAAATAAAATATTGGTTTATCGATGATTGGAGGTAAGATATTCAACCAAGTTTCTAGTCTTTATATGTTTAGCTTCATTTTTCAGTCATATATCGAACCTTAGTAGCCCCTTAGAGCGTCTCCAACAGCTATGCTAAAGTTTTTCTAAAATAGAGCGAAAAAAATCAAAATTTCTAAAATAATTTGCATCCAACTTCAACAACTATTCTATTTTAACAACTATAGTATTAATTATCTTGTTAAAATATTCAATTTATTTAATTATTTTATTAAAATATTCAATTTATTTAATTATTTTATTAAAATATTCAATATGGAAAGTTGGGAGAGAAAAAATTTGCTTTTTTAGAGTAATAATTAGTTTTGGGAGGAAACTATCTATTTAGATATTTCTCTAAATTTAGAGATTTTTACAATTTCTCTCATCTTTTTTCTATTTTAGCATAGATGATAGCATAGTTGTTGGAGCAACAAAAATACAAAAATCCCACTATTTTGCATTTTAGCATAGCTGTTGGAGATGCTCTTATGTCTCATATCTAACTTTGAAGGTCCGGTTTTTCGGGGCTTTTTTTTCACTGATTTTCGAGTGGGTTTTTAACCCAAATTTTAAATGATCAAATGAGATTCAATACTTTAATGAATTTATGGTTTTTATTGATTCTTGTTCCTATAGTTGAGAAAAACCATTTTCTAGAATCCTAGTAAAAAAATCAACAAAAACGAATGAAAAACGAGGCCAAACAACCTCGAAAACGGTTGCCTACGAGTTTGAGCGCATGGTCATTCGGCGGTAGAGGTGGCCAAAAAATCGGGTCAGGCCGGGCCAGACCGGGCCTCGGGAAGGACCGGGCCGGAACAATATTCCAAGGCCCGGGGCAGGCCGGGCCGGGCTTGAGCATAAATATTCGAGCCCGCTTAGGCTTTTTATAAGCCCGGGCTTTCGGGCCAGGCCCTAAACCGGGCCTTCACAAAAAAAATATTTTTAAAAAAATTATAAATGTTATTCTAATTATCTAATACACTTAAAAATGCGTAATTGGGTCTCTCAAATATACTTAAAAATACGTTTTATTATAATTTGTTCGTTTGATTCATCACTGCCGGCCATTTTGAGCGAAAGATGGAAGAATTGAGAGATTGAGAAATTGCGAAAAACGAACACGAGGTAGCGAGAAATCGAGAATTGTGTTTTTTGCGTTTTGTAAATTGGTATGTAACCCCATACACCAAATTTCCTATTTATAGTGTTGATGAACCATTAAAAACCAAAAAAAGAGTCACAAATCATAAAAAAACGGGTATATAGTCGTTATATAACGGTCAGATTTTCAAATTCGAAACGGGTCGGGTCGGCGAAACTTCCAAATACTAGGCCCGGTTGGGCCCGACGGGCCGAGGCCCGGGCTTTAGGCGGGACGGGGCAGGCTTTATGCGGGCTGGGCTTCGAGCTTCTAGCGGGCCGGGCTGGATCCGGGTCTGTTTGGCCATCTCTATTCGGCGGTGGTAATGTTATTGGCGGGCTGGGCTATTAGATGTATTGGGCCAGCTTCACTTTTTGGGCAGATCTAGAATATAATTTTGAACACATTTGGGCTTAATTTATCTTAGTTTGGTAATTATGTTTTTACGGCTAAGAGTATCTCCGACAGCTTCTCTAAAATAGAGAAAAGTGCATTTTGTTCTCTATATTGCTCCAACATCTTTTCTATATTGTTCTCTAAAATAGAGAAAACTAAAGAAAACTCCAAGTTTAGAGAATTCTCTAAAAATTGCTAGATAGAGAGATAAATTACTTTCTTATTCATTCCCACCAATAGGGTTGAGTTAATATTATTTTATATAAATTCTATTTTAAAAAATGCATTGGGATGATAAATTTAACAATATTTTAATAATATAATGGATGTTTCAATCTCTAAAAGAGAGAATCTGTTGGAGCTAAATGTAATTCATTATAGAGATTTTGACTTTTAAGTCTTTATTTTAGAAAAATTAGGCCATCAGTACCCCATAAACCCTATCTTTCAAAGATTCCCCTCCACCGCAGCGCCACATCAGCTTTTCTCCCATCCCTCACGATCCCTAAACATCCGTACCCCATTCCCTCAAACCCTTTTGCCACCTCATTTATTTTAATTCTTTTATTTATACATTTAATTATTTAACAAAATAAAAATATTTATATATTTTTTAATAAATAAAAATAAGATAAATAATAAAAATTAAAATTCATATCATTCATTAAAAATAAAAATTACAAAATACAAAACACTACCAATTATGAAATTCATATCATTCATTAAAAATAAAAATTACAAAACACGCCGACACTAACGCGAGTTCCTCGGCTCTTGTCCACGTTTGTTTGGCGGCTTTCGTTCGTCTCGGATTTGATGGTTCCGGGTTAGATTGTTGTGTCGGGATAAATTGTGGTGAGTTCGAGGTAGAAGGTTGGGTTTCCGGAACAATGTCGTCGTCGAGATTGATTGCGGGCGAAGGAAGATTGTAGTTGGCCGGAGTAAAACCTTGTTCAATCAAACCGGGACGTGTAAATTGGTAAGGAAATTGTTGCGGAAATTGTTGGTGAAATTGTTGGGGAAATTGTTGCGGATATTGTGGCGGATTTTGTTGCGACCATTGTGGCGGATTTTGTTGCGACCATTGTGGCGAAATTTGTTGCGAAAATTGCGGATGATAACCTTGTTGTGTAAACGCTTGGAAACCAAGCTCTTGATCTTCTTGCGATTGTGGTGTATTCGGTCGGTTACGACGGGATGTAGGTGTTCTGTTTGGATTCATGATGAGAGAGGTGTGAAAAATAAGAGGTTGAGAGAATTTGAGAGAGTTTGAGAGGTGTGAGATTGAGAGAATTTGATAGTGTGAGAAATAAGAGGTTGAGAGGTGTGAGAAATAAGAGGTTGATGGTTAAATATATAGTGGGATTAAATTGAGAATTTTTTTTTTTAAGAAAAAGCCGTTCAACGGTTATTTTTTAAAAAATTTAATTAAATTTTTTTTTAAAAACCCTCGGGATGGATCGGGATCCCATCCCCGAAAACCATCCCTTCCCGCATGCCCATCCCGCCCCGTACCCCATCTCGCCCTCACCCCGCTGCCACCTCAGCCCTTCCCGAGCCCTCCCCGCTTGGGGTACGGAAGGCCTTATAGAGAATCTGTTGGAGATGCTCTAATAAAGCTGTTAAGTCGGATTTTATATTGAATCTGTTATATTAGTAATTAATATAATTTCTAAATTTATTAATATGTTATTTATATGATATTGTATTTTGTTTTAGGAAATATATTAATTAATCTTTTTCAAGTGGTTTATTAAGTTATTTAGTAACATAATATGTGCTTTAAAGGTGTCTTAAGATGGTAATATCAATTGGAGGACATATCAATGTGGAACACATGTTTTCTTTAGTTGTTAAAAGAATATATCGTCGTTAAAAGTCATTATCAAGCGTAACACTTAATAGAGTTATTAAATTTGTTTTGATGATTTAATATATAGATTAAAGCGTCATAATTGAGTTAATTATACTAGTGAGAGACGTCTTGGTTTGGATAGATGTATTTATAAGATTATAATGTTTATTTTGACGTTTTGGGACGTCATGAAGCTTGACAATTGGGGTATGACTAAGGATGCTTGAGGTTGACCAAGCTGACTAAATGTTGACTTTTATCTCGTTTAACCCACAAGGATTTTTAACGACAAGATCAAATTGAGATATTTGAGACATTAAGATACCCTATTTTAGGATTTGGTCTTGGGTCGGGTCGAATGGCCATGGTTGACCATTGTTGACATTTAGAGAAAATAAGCCATTAAATAAATATTATGGTATGTAATGTGTAGTTCTCAATCAAGAGTTATCAGTAGTCATCCACACGCAATCAGACGAGTCTTTATGAGGCTTACAACGGGATGCATACATATGTATAAATTTATTTGATCATTATATGATTTGTATGGTGACATGTACGTATGCATGATGTTTCATTTTTCATACATGATAAAGTATATTTTATTGATGATTAATTGTATGCTATGCGTTTATTTTGTTTTCAAATAACTCCAGCGTGCCATTTCATATGAAAGTTTTATGTTCAGTTTTAACGGATAGACATTTGACGAGTAAGTCACATGACAAGTGGCACGACGCTATAATGGGTGTCCTGTGTCCGTGTCCAGACAAGTGTAGGTCGGACATCCAAGGGAATGCCAGTGACAAAATGACCCATACCCGACGAGATAGTCTATGAGATCTCTCTCTTCTTCCAGCGTTGCATGTTTTTAGAAAAATGCATACTATTTGGCATAGAGATTACGAATTGATATTCAACACGTCATTTCATTGATGTTAACACATCATTTCATTGATGTTTATCCCATTTTATCGGATACGTATGTTTATTGATGTTCATAATGTAAACACATATTGAACATCAAAATGTAAACTCCTCATTCATATGTATAGCAAAAAATAATGGATCATGTTGTTTTGTAACTCCTCGTTCATATGACTTTCAAAAAATCAAATTGATAAAATATCACATCTCCTCATTCATCACACCCTTACATATTTATCACATCTCCCTCTCTCTCAAATGAGAAGTGCTAAATATTTGAGAAGTAAAGAAGTGATCTTAGTCATTCATTCGGTCAAGATCGGTGGCTTTGACCGAGAAGCAGCGGATAATTCCTCGCGTGGTCTGCACAAGATAGAGGGGTAGTTTCGTAAAAAATACGCGGGACAATATTTGATACGTATGTTTATTGATGTTCATATATGAATCAATTAATTAGTTCATATGAGAACTAGTTAAAAAAATCATATATGAATCAGTTAATTGGTTCAACTGATTCATATATGAACATACAGTTAATTAGTTTCATATATGAATCACAAGGTTCATATATGAATTAGTTAAAAAGAGTTCATATGTGAATTACAAAGGTTCATATATGAACGTATAGTTCATATGTGAATCACACAGATTCATATATGAACTCGTCCCGTGTTTTTTGTAAAAATTACGAAATTGCCCTTTTATTTTTGGAACAGCCGCAACTTTTGACCAATTAAAACCGAACTTGACCGAATAAATGGCCAAAATTACTTCTCTACTTCTCAAATATTTAGCACTTCTCATTTGAACTTGTGGCTATATATATATAGGGTCAGGTTCAGGGGAAAACCTCAAATAAACGGAAAACTAAGGAACACTCTGGTAGCCATTCATCTGGACGGTATGCACTTGTGCATACAAGTAATTTGTAACATGCATACGTGCATATGCACAAATGCATAAAACCTAAAAAAACAACGTAATTTACGTACATGCACAAATGCATACCATATAGATGAAAGGCTATCAGGGTGTTTCTTAGTTTTCCATTTATTTGAGGTTTTCCCTTGAACCTCTATATATATTTATCACCTCTGTCTCTCCTCTCTCTCTCTATATATATATATATGTCGGGGTTTTGGAAGGGTTGGATGGCGAAAAACCAAACACAAACCGAACCCCAATATCCCCCCAAATTTGGGTTTCGGATTTTAGGACATTCCGTTTTACACAAACATCTCATTTTTAGTTCGCGTTCGGATATTCGGACCATGCGGGTTTTGTACACCCATAGTTATGTTATTTTAGAAATTCAAAAAAAAATTGCTCCAGCGTTAAACCTTCCTCTAAAATAAAGAAAAATAAAACCAGAAATCTCTAAATTCTTTAGAACAACATGGAGAAAATATAAACACATATGATCTCCAGATTCTTTGTTTGGTGGGGAAGTTTGAAGGATGATCCAAACCCTAAAGGCCGGAGAAGATGATGAAGTTGTCCCCCATTCTTTCTTTACCTTTTTGGACGGCTGTCATTTTCACCTTTTTTCTTTTCTTTTCTTTTCTAGATCCATTATCAACATTCCCACCCTTCCTCTTCTTCTATATATAAAAAGAAAAAACCCTAAATCAATTCATATCATCCTCCAAAACTTTTGATATTCCTGGAAATCGAACCTCGATCTGTGGAAATTGGAAATGGCGACGACTGATTCTGCTTCCATAAATTACGGATCGCTTCAGAACACATCACAGAAAAGAGGAATCGCCATGGTTTTCGCCATGGTCACGGCGGTTGTGCTTTCGCCACTGTACATCAATAATGTTGGTCAGAAGGATGCTTACTTGGAGACGAGATTATGGAATTCGGGATTCGTTCTGCCAATGGTGGTTGGAGGTCTGATTGTTGCCATTAAAACCACTTCGTCGTCTTCTTCAAATGCTACGTCGTCATGTGAAGACGTTGCATCGTTGAGAATTGGGAGGTCGTCATGGAGATTAGCTGCGATTTTGGGGATGATGTTGTTCGTTCTTTACTGGCAAGAGTATGTTCAACATTTCTTTTGGAGATAGATATAGATATAGATATAGATATAGATTCTATGGGTTGGTTCGTTAAGATGAGTCAACATGAGAACCGGTTGATTTATCAACCGTTGGATGATATTAAGATGAGATGTATCGGATTCATATGAGCTTAAAATTAAAAATGATCAAGAATCCAGATCCGTTTTTCGGACTTAATGACTTATCATATCGTAACACAAATATATGTATTTGTTTTTGTATTATTTGTGTAATGTGAAACGCAAGATAAAATGGAATGGTATTGATATATGAAACCATTTTGTGTCAAAATTAGGTCAAATCTCATATTGAAATTGTGAAAAGTAATCATTAACGTGTCGGGAGGAAATTGGTACACATGGAAGAAGGATTATGTTTACGTGAGACCAACCTGTTTTTATGACATCATAAAACCATAAGTAACATTAAACTTTATAGGAAAACATCGTAAATGTAAAAAAAAAGACTTTATAATAAACTTTAAATGTTTAGTGTTATTTACGTGGTATCACGAGAGAAGTCTGATTTCATGTGAGATTTTTAAGTCTAGAAATGCATTAGCAATATGTATGTGTATATTTAGCCAAACGGAAGCTTAAAAGGAAACAATTTTACTTAACTTACAAGATAAAATTATACTTCATTAAAAAATTGACTCCATTAACGCTGTGTTCTCTAATCAGGAGAGAAAAGAAAAGAAAAGAAATAGATGAAAAAGAAAGAGAGGGAAAATAATTTTTTTATTTGTGTTCTCGAAAGCGAAGGAAAAGGAAGGAAAGAAAATATTTTTCTGTGTTCTTGAATAGGAGAGAAAAGAAAGGAAATACGTCATTTTTACTAAAATACCCTTAAAATATATCTTTTATAATGAAAGATCGGGTAGTTTTGTAATTTTAATAATTTTAGTAATTTTTTTTAAATGTTTTTAATTGATTTCCTTTCCTTTCCTTCCTTTTCCTCCCACATTTGGGAGAAAAGTTTTGGAAGGAAACTTATCATTATTTTCCTTACGTTTCCTTTCCTTTCTCTCCTAAAAAAGTTTCGAGAACACGAGTTTTTTTACTTTCCTCCCCTTTCTCTCCCTTTCCTTTCCTTTCCTTCGTAAAATGGGTTTCGAGAACACAGCGTAAAACAACAATATGTGCAACATTTTCATCTGATAAGTACTTATGGGGTAACAACTGTCTCTCTCACTTAACTGCAATCCTTGTCCTCGCTCTTACCAAGTAATATTTCAATTTCAATTTTTATGTATTTATCCAATAAAGTAAAATTTGCAGATAAGCCATACCAGCTAAGTGTTTAGTAAACGACCTTTAAGTCAAAATAAAAATATAAAATAATGTGCTATCTATTACATATATAACAATTGGGAACAATCTTTTCTTATAGATGACATTCTTTCTAGCTTCTTACTACTTGCCCATAAACAACCTGTTCTATACAAAGATTAACCCCTCCCTCCCTATATATATTTACAACAAAATAACACAAATCTTTCTTTGGATCATCATCATCTCCACCCAACCATGTTACCAGCAGTTGGCCTTTTTGCCGAAACTCCGCTCTCATACATACGTTGGATTTCTTCCCTGTATTCCGTTAACGATTTGTCGGGTATCGTTGGAGTTAGTTCCACCACGTCTCCCATTTTCAGCTTGCAACCACTCGGATCACTTGCCCGTTTATGGTTCAGCTTCGGCATCAACTCTTGCTTCACCGAAAACCCGTATGGACTCCATCCTGGACAAGCTCTACTTACGACGTCGTTGAGAGTTGAATTTGCCGGGAATTCTTGCACCGACATCTGTCAACATCCCCCAACAACCTTTCTCTGTTAGGCTATGTTATATTTGGCAAACTAGCTAATTGTTCGCTGATAAGTCATATTTGCTAAAAACTATCTTATAAGCCATATATAATAATGTAAAATGGCCTAAAAAACATGTTGGAAGCCATATTTTAGATATTTTGCCATTATTTATATTATTAAAATATTTCTATAATTTTACCATCCAAATATATTTTTATTAAAAAAATATTATATAAAATAATAGTAATCCAATCTCATTGGTGGCAATGAATAAAAAATCTTTCTCTCTCGCATCAAGATTTAAATAATAATTATCTAAACTTGGAGTTTTCTCTCTATTTTATATTTTAGAGAATAATATAGAGAATTTGTTGGAGCAATGTAGAGAGAACATTATCTCTATTTTCTCTATGTTAGAGTCTCTGTTGGAGATGTCATGCTAATCAAAGAGGGATTTTTCAATAAGCTAAAAGAAGCTAGTTTATGGTTTACCAAAGATGGCTTTACCGCTGTTTGATTGGTTTTTCATCAAGTCAGTATGTCTAAAGTTGTCTGTATAGATCAAAAAGATTTTTGTTTGGGATGTTTTTTCATAGATAGAAGAAGCGTGTTTTTTAATTAGGAGGGGCAGGTTTGGAAAAAACTTGGCTTTCTACATAAAGCTCCCTCTAGAAACTTACTGAATAAGCCATTTTCTATATCATTAAGCCAATACCAAACAGTCATCATGTATGTCTGACTGAATAAGCTGCAAGTCCTATTAAGCTCATTAAGCTACTAACAAACAGACCATTAGTCACAAGAACCAAGGTCATATTGTAAAATGTAATCAAGGACTGTTTATAACTTCTAAATTACTAACCTTGTCGTTCTCGATCACGATGACAAACACAGGTCCAACGGATCCACATGAAGGTTTATACGAATGTGGGCAATCTTCGGAGTGAAACGGGAATTTGCAAGGCGGTTTCATGGCATCGGTGTAGCCAATACGCGATTGATCTTTCATCATTGTCTCGCACTGCCATGTGACAACCCAACGCGCCCATTCAACCATCTGTAGCACAAACGAAGAATGCATGCAATCACCTTCCTTATATCTCCAGTGAGCTGCAAATCCAAACTCCGCTTGTGAGTGCATCTCTTTTGTTCTGATCTGAACTTCAAGCGGAACCAATCCCTCCCCCATTACTACGGTGTGCAGAGACTGATACCTACAACATGAAGTTCACCTTTCGAATAAAATTAAATATGCCGAGAAGGGAATCTTTATGCCATTAAACGGAGAGATAGGAGTATATTCCATTAACATACCCATTACACTTGGGTTGATTTATGTAGTCTTTGAACTTTCCAGGTACTTCAGACCATAACTGGTGAACAAGGTGTAATGCTTTATAGCAGTCCTCCACATTTTTCACAATCAGTCGTAGCCCATGAATATCATGGATTTCATTCATACTCAGCTTCTTCCTACTCCAAAAATGTATACGATGTCAAGAACCATACAAGAATACAATATTTAGAAAGTTATATGCCACAAAACGATATAATTTTAATGTATTACCAATGAATGATTTCTAAATACGGGTTTTGGAAGTTGCCCCAACGCAAGGAAATGTTAGTCCAAAGCTTAGCAGATAGAACACCCCCTCCCTTTGTAAATCAAACCAAACCAAGTAAATCCCATTATCCCACTCCAGAGTAGGGTCTTTGGGAAAGAGAGAGGGGAGGGGGGGGGGGGGGGGGGGGGGGTTGAGATGTAACCAGACCTGACCTCTACCCAAAAAGAGCAAGTAAGAGAAACACATGTCTAATGGCATAAAGATTCCCTTCTGGCCCAACAACGCTAACTACCCTCACCAAACCCGGTCCGCTACCTTGGTCTTACGTCTCCAAGTACTCCTATCAAAGGTCGTCATCGGAAATGTCAAAGGCCACCATGTCCAACCTCAATTGCTCATTTCATGTCCTCCTCTGCCCACCCCTGCTATAAGGCCTACCCCTCCCTTTATATTTCCTGATAATAATTGCATAAATAGTTATGAAGTTCACTGCTAGTAAATTTTCTACATCAAAAGGGCAAATGTTTCTTAATTATGCAAATGGTATGTCACGTAATTAACATGTAAAAGTAACCAATAATATGGTGATAGGGAGAGAGATGTACTTTAGCATTTTGGAATGAATGCTATACAAGCTTTTATGCCGCCCATAAAGAACATGATAAGAAACGGATCCATCCTTTAGAGCTTGCTCCAATTTATCGACAGCAGAAGGGATCATTGCCTCATTAAAGGACTTCAGAAGTTGCGAGGATAGATCTTTGTACTGCTCCGGGTTGATATATTTGAAGCATAGATTTTCCAACTGCTCCTTCCAACTAAGGATACCCAAACGGTTTGCCAGAGGAGCAAATATCTCCATAGTCTCCTTAGCAAATCTATGTTGCTTACACAAAGGTAACGCGTCTAGCGTCATCATATTGTGCAACCTATCAGCCAATTTTATCAGCACCGCCCTGGCATCAGCCATTGCAAGAAACATGGTGTGCATACGATCTGCCTCAACAGTTTTAGTAGCTGTATTGCTTTCACGAGCAAGCTTACTCATTTGACTCAACTTGGACACCTGTAAATATACAACCAAATAGTCGAAGACTTTAAATTAGAAAGACCCTTCTAAAAAATAGATGCCAATATCACTGACACCAAGCAACCACAGAGGCCTGACGCACAAATACAATGACAGAAAATACCTAATCTTTGCAGACTTCAGTCCATGTTCACAACTAAAATAATGTCCCAAGCCAAAGAGAGGAAGCAGTGGTGCTCACTAACAAATTAACGCTAACAAAGGGAAAAGAGTGGTTAAGCGGATCCATTGCCACTCAATCTAACCTCGGTTAAAAATTGTGTTTCAAATTGAAGATATTTTCCCAAAAGAGAACATGCTCAATAATCTCTCTTAAAAATTGAATTCAAAATGAAGATATTTTCATTTGATAGATTAACTTGTATACGATTTAAATAGAAAAGGCCGGAGAGTCATAATAAAATGATGATTGATGCCAATTATGCATTAGTAACATAGTGTTAATAGGGAAGCATTCCTCACAACACAATGATCCCACCACAAGGACTAGTGAGACTTTGTGCGAGGGAATACTTCTCCTAAAGAGCTATTCCTCATGTGCAATAACTCGGACATCATTTTCCTATACACTGTACACTGGGGGTGTTTGCGGTCCGGTTTGGGCGGTTTAACCCCTCAAACCACAAACCAGACCACAAGTGGCGGTTTGGTAAACTTTCAAACCGAGCGGTTTGACATCAAGTGCCCAGACCGGTCAAACCGGACAGCGGTTTAGGCGGTTTGGTTCGACCGGTTTAGGCGGTTTGGACCTTTTATGGGCTATAAAACAACTAAAAAAACATATATAATTTGGAATTTTAAAGTTTCATTGGCTTGAGTCCACAAAAAAGCAAACAAAGTCCAAAAAAAATTAACATAGTCCACAAAAAAATTAACAAAGTCCTTGAAAAACGTAAACAAAATATCCCAACAAAACACTAAAAAGAATAATATGCGAAGTTGCAAATAAAGTCCACGGGCTTATGAGAAATTTGGGCCTAACTTAAAAAAATTTTGAAACTCTAAAGTCTAAATGATATATATAAAAAATATATATATATATATGGCGGTCGGTTTGGTCCAAATAGCCTAAAAAACTTTCAAACCGCAAACCGGACCGGACCGCACGGTTTGAAAAAGTTTCAAATCAAACCGGACCGCCAAACCATCCGGTTTGAGCGGTCCAACGGTTTTTTTGAACACCTCTACTGTACACATAAATTTATATCTATATATGTATTTCAGTATTTGTACTGGTTCATCCATTTACATAAGACTTCCTTCTTAGATCTAACTCCTTCAAACTATCCAGTAATTATATGTACAAAAAGAGTAAAAGGGTTGTGACAAGCACGATATTTTCCAAATAATTGCATAATTAGATTAGGAAACTAAATAAAAAATGCATGTAACTAACAGGTATTTCATCTCGTAGACTCATACCCCTTCAACAAGATCAGCAAGTCCAGCTCCGAAAGTTTGGAGGATATAGTCATAGCTCATAAAAGAATCATCAAGTGTGTCATGTAGAAGCCCCGCTGCAACTACCATAGCGTTGGCACCTATCGTCGCCAGCAAACCCGCAGTTTCCACACAATGTTGTAAATAAGGATCCCCACTCGCTCGCATCTACAAGATCAATATCCCAACTTTAATACCTAAAAAACCAAATCCCGTAAATTATGTAAGCAACATTAATCAATACCTGTCCTTTATGCGCTTTCGCGGCTTCATAGAAAGCTTTGATAACCAACCCATCATTGAATATATCGTGTCTTAACTGAGCAGCCAAGAGCATTTCTTTAGCATATGGCTCGGGATTTTGTTCCTTCAAATTATTATCATCCATAATAAATGTGAGTTCTTCAGCCAAAGTATCATGCAGATGAAAGCTCGGCGAATAATCTATACACGAGCCTAAGGCGTGTGTTACAAACCCTTTAAACAACCGCCTGGTCCCAACACGGACGGAACCATCTCTTTCCGGAGAAAATCTCATTGACGGAGTACTGCTTAACGAAACCGGACCTTGAATCACCGATACCGGACTCTGATGAAAATGATCCCTTTTCAAGCAGGATCCAAACGCCGAGTAAGAAAATGAATTGCTCAGCTCTTCACCACCTCTTAACGAAGTCAAGTCCTCCGCTCCACCGGACGAAAAGCTTGACGAAGAAGAGAAAAGCGTAGAAAGTCCGCCAATGATTGATTTTGTTGAAGACGAAGCTGTCGCCGTCGACGAAGACGACGGACGGCTGTTCAAATCGAAATCATAAGATCCATGTGAATTGATCTGACATGGATACGGCGTTGAACATACACCACTTGGAGGAGTCGCGTACAGTGCTATTGTCGGAACCGCCATGATTAACAAAGCAGATCAAATTGCTGGAATCAAAAAACCTAGGTTTTGATTATACACACACAAATAGGTAAATTTCTTCGACTAAAACGAATCAAATCATGAAACCGCCATGATTAACAAAGCAGATCAAATTGCTGGAATAAAAAACCCTAGGTTTTGATTATATACACACAAATAGGTAAATTTCTTCGACTAAAACGAATCAAATCATGAAATTGCGATAAGTATTGAAGATCGATTAGCACATTTACAGACGAAATGGAAAATTATTTGGGAAAAATGGAGGAATTTGTTGATGAGAAGATGAAGATCAGAGAAAGGAGATGAAATGGGGTTCTTCTTTTCCTGTTTTGCATACAGGCGGTTATTTTATTTGTAAGCAAAAAAAATAAAATAAAAAATAAAAAATGTTGCTTAGGCCATCATACCCCAGCCCCATCAGGGAATCTTTCAATGATTTCACTCCACATCAGCGTCACATCAGCTTTTCTCCCGTCCCTCATTCAATCCCTAACAATCCCTAAACACCCGTACCCCATTTCCTCAAACCTTTTTGCCACCTCATTTATTTTAATTCTTTTATTTATACATTTAATTATTTAACAAAATAAAAATATTTATATATTTTTTAATAAATAAAAATAAGATAAATAATAAAAATTAAAATTCATACCATTCATTAAAAATAAAAATTACAAAATACAAAACACTACCAATCATGAAATTTTTGAATTTGCTCTTTTCTCGCTAAAGTAACCCTCAAAGCTTTTCCCGTAAGGTGATCATGTGAGGCCATGAAAAACTCGAAGTCTTTATCAAATCGGTTTGCGCGTTCGATTTCGCGTTCTTGATCCAACCTATGTCGTTCGAGTTTTGAGCGTTCGATTTCGAGATCGAGTTTTTTCATTTTGTATTCCATTGTATCATCAATTTTGTCGTTGAACGTCGTCAACAACTGAGTAACACTTTTGTACGTATTCGCCCCGGACGTATTACTCGTTGATGATTTTTTTGCCTTGTTTCTCCCGATGGGTCGTTGAATTTGCTCGTCATCGTCATCATCGGAAGGTTGGGTACGTTTTGAACCCCGCGATGAAGTTGTCGTCATCGTTGGAACGGCTCCCCATTTTGGACATTTTTTTAGGACGTCCCAAGCTTGTTCGTGAGTGAAAGCAACTTTATGGCGTGCTAGATACCGTTCGTGTGCCGTTCGGGATATATCGGCCTCACTCATCCCGTTTGATCTATTATTGAGCAAGTTGTTGTAGATGCCGCCAAACGAATTAACTCTTTTATTGAGGTCGTTGAACTTGCTATTGAGTTGATGGGTTGATCTATAACCTGGTTCACGACCCATGCGAGTAAAGAACACATGCCCGATTCGGCCCCAAAAATTTTCTACATTTATGTAAAATTAAGTATAAGAATAATAATAATAATAATAATAACAATAAAAATAATTACCACCGCTTTGTGCGTTACCGACCACGGGGTCCTCCGAAACGTCAACCCACGCCGACACTAACGCGAGTTCCTCGGCTTTACTCCACGTTTGTTTGGCGGCTTTCTTTGGTCTCGGATTTGATGGTTCCGGGTTAGATTGTTGTGTCGGGATAGATTGTGGTGTGTTCGGGGTAGAAGGTTGGGTTTCCGGAACAATGTCGTCGTCGAGATTGAAGTTGGCCGGAGTAAAACCTTGTTCAATCAACCCGGGACGTGTAAATTGGTAAGGAATTTGTTGGTGAAATTGTTGGTGAAATTGTTGCGGATATTGTGGCGGATTTTGTTGCGACCATCGTGGCGGAATTTGTTGCGAAAATTGCGGATGATAACTTTATTGTGTAAACGCTTGGAAACCAAGCTCTTGATCTTCTTGCGATTGTGGTGTATTCGGTCGGTTACGACGGGATGTAAGTGTTCTGTTTGAATTCATGATGAGAGAGGTGTGAAAAATAAGAGGTTGAGAGAATTTGAGAGAGTTTGAGAGGTGTGAGAAATAAGAGGTTGAGAGAATTTGAGAGGTGTGAAAAATAAGAGGTTGAGAGGTGTGAGAAATAAGAGGTTGAGGGTTAAATATATAGTGGGATTAAACTGAGAAAAATAAATTTTTTTTTACAAAGAGCCGTTCAACGGTTTCATTTTTTAAAATTTAATTAAAAAAAATTTTAAAAACCCTTCGGGATGGATCGGGATACCATCCTGCCCCGCCAACCCCGCCCAGGCCGTAGCCCATCCCGCATCGACCCCGCGCCATCCCGCTGCCCATCCCGCTGTGGGTACGGATGGCCTTAGCGGCAACGAGAGGGAATAGGTTATGAAATTACTGAATTGTCCTTGTGAGATACCTAAAATAACGGAATCTTCAGAAACCTTTGTTTCTGGAAGGATTTTTGCATTATATCCGGATTTAAGTCGATAACTGCTTACGTGGATATTAAAGAAATAAATGTTTTTTATTTTACAAAATAATGGAATCAATAACATTTTGATCTTTCCGGTTCAGAAATTTTATATAAAATGATACATTAAAATGAGCTAGAAGGGTACTCGTATAATGCAGCGCGATATATATCTTACTAGAAGGGTATTCGCATAATGCAGCGCGATATATCTTACTAGAAGGGTACTCGCATAATGCAGCGATATATCTTGATTTAATGTTTTGTTTTACTTTTTATCATTGTCGATTTTATAAAACGGTTTTGTGTAGTTTTAAAAAAATTATAATATTTTTTTTATAAATTTGTACAAAGAATGACGCTTTTTGAGGGGTTCATGATTTGAGGATTTGAAATGAGTTAAGAGATAAAGATTAATTATGTAACTAGTGAGGATTAAAGAATGATGCTTTTTTAGGGGTTTGCCATTTGAGAACTTGTAGAGAGTTAGGGATAAGGACTAAAAGGAACAAGTTAGAGATGAGAACTAATTAAACAATTAGCATTAACAGTGGTACAATGGTACACTGGTACATAAAGCTTCGTTAGTTGTTTTTAAAATATTTTAAGTAATCAACATTAAATAGAATCACATAAGGCTTTGTGGGTTGTTTTTAAAAGTTTTTCATAAATGTTTTATAATATAGTATAGATATATATTAGACAAAACATTTTTGTTTAAAAAACGGAGGCAATGAGGGACCTAGTATTTATGTTGAACGGATGTATTTTTAAAGTGGATTACAAGTTTGTAGTCATTTTATGGGTTTTGGTCGAGTTTCACGGTTTTAATGAACTTTTTAAAAAAATTACTTTATTTAGAGAAATTTTTTTTAAAAAATGTGATTTAAGGGAACTTATTCGATTCTTTTATCGACTTCGAGATGTTTTTTGGATTTTTGTTTGGTTTCAGTGTACTTTTCTTTTTTTTGTCGATGTTTTTTATATTTTCTAATAACTTGGAGCACCGGTCTAAATTTAATGGATACACCTTTTATACCTTAAAAATTCTACGAATGGAAGCCCACTCGGGTATACATGGGGCCGCCCTATATAGACGTGGTCCATTTGCAAGAATAAAGAATTACACAATAAATTTTCAATTTATATGTTCAGATGTAACTTAGTTGAAATGAACGGATAAAGTTTGTCCAAATACTAGACATGTCTTATGTTGGATAAAATGTAGGGAAATTAATTAAAATGCCACAAGTCAAAGATCGTGTTACCAAAATGCCACAAATCTCTCTCAGTTTGCTAAAATGCCATTTTTTCCAGTGATGGGAGCCCGCGATCGCGGGCCCAGGGACCATTTTTGACACTTTTTGAAACTTGTAGGGACCATTTTTGAAAAATTTCATCCCGCGGTTGTGGGCTTCCATCGCGGGGGTTTTATTTTTGTGACTTTTCAATTGCAAGGGACCATTTTTGAAAAATTCCAGGGACCATTTTTGAAAAATTGAACCGCGGTCACTGGCGAAAAGTCCCGCGGCACATGCTTTTTATTGATTTCTAATTGTAATTTACACTTTCAATCCATATACTTATTTACCTACTTTACTTTATACCTTTTACTTTCATAATTTTAATTTTACATTTAACACATATAATCGTTTATTAACTATAATACGTTAAAAAAATACGTTTTAATTTTAACAAGTTACACTATTATAATCGTCTCTTCGATACGTTCGAAATGAGCCCAATTTTGAATTTTTTTGGATTTATATATTTTAATATATATCATATACACTACATAAAAAATATTTTTTATATTTAAAATCCATACCCTTATAGTTAATTATTTAATTTATGGTACTCTTATAGTTAAAATACGTTTTATTTATTTTATTATCGATGGTCCAAGTGTAAGTATTAA
Source organism: Saussurea involucrata (assembly GCA_033807775.1). Lineage (NCBI taxonomy): Eukaryota > Viridiplantae > Streptophyta > Magnoliopsida > Asterales > Asteraceae > Saussurea > Saussurea involucrata. Next base: position 125,142,982 of record CM066318.1, on the reverse strand, counting down.
AAATTGGCGGAGGCTTTGTGATGGACAGACATCGATCATTTTGTGCATACTCTGTAACTGCAAATACTTCAGTTCCAAACACACATGAATCATCGTTCGCCAAATACCCATTTTCACAATTCTTAAATGAGTCCAGTGATACCAACTTGTTAAAACCCCATTTCATATTCTTCTCGTAAAACCTTCTCCTATTGTCATTCACGATATTTATAAACACATTCAAATAATAATAATTTAAAACGATTTAATAAATTAGTTAATATATGATTATTATGTTAATGCGATAGAAGTGTAAAAAAATAAGAGATGTACCATAAATTAAATAATTAACTATAAGGGTATGAATTTTAAATATAATTTTTTTTATTTAGTGTATATGATATATATTAAAATATAGAAATCCAAAAAAAATCAAGATTAGACTCATTTCGAACGTATCGAAGTGACGATTATAATGGTGTAACTTGTTAAAATTAAAACGTATTTTTTAACGTATTTTCGTTAATAAATGATTATATGTGTTAAATGTAAAATTTAAATTATGAAAGTAAAAGTTATAAAATAAAATAAATATGGTTTTTACTAAACTTTGGACACATTTAAATATATATATATATATATATATATATATATATATATATATATGTAGTATATATAATTAACTCTTAGTGGGTTTATGTTCTCCTATATGAGAGCTTCGAAACGATATATAATGCGTCCAAAACGGAGTATGTGTGAATGAGATATCGATGCTCAAAGTTGAGTAAAAACCATGAAATTAGCAAAAACCAATTTGGGTGTGGGAATGTGTCCCACATAGGAAGAAGAAGTGAACTTTCTTTGGTTTATAAGGAAAGAAGTGTGAGGAGTTGACAAGCTCCTTGCATGGTTTTACTCCAACACCTACCCGCGCGCAGGGGGTGCCGATTGACGATTTCGTAAGCTAAAATCGTCGAACTTGTGCGCGACCTGCGGACACGAATGCAGCTCCAAAATCTCGTGCTCGCGCAGCTCGGTTTTGCTAAAATTTCTTTTGGTCAGTTTGTAATTTTTTTTAAAGGACCGAAACTGTAAAAAAATTTGGGGCGCGGGTTAGCCCGCGATCGCGGGATCCCAACGCGGGCAGGGACCAAACTGGTAAACACGGGCATTCTTGAGGGGGGAAAGATGGACCGCGGCCATTCTTGAGGGACCAACGCGGACTATTTGGCCAAAGTTTGGTGACACGTGGGCCTGGGGCCCGCGATCGCGGGGCCCATCGCGGACTTTTGTGGCATTTTGGTAAACCTGGAGAGATTTGTGGCATTTTGGTAACTTGAGGTCAAACTTGTGGCATTTTAATTAATTTCCCAAAATCTTAAGTATTTTTCACTTCAATCTTTATTAAATAGTAGAATTTTATAGCTCAAAATTTTTCTTAATGTTTTTAATTAACAGAGTTTTCTTGACATGTATAAAATTCAACTCGCCATATTCACAATATTATTTTATTAATTAAAGGAATGAAGAATTATTGAGCTCTATAACAACTTTAAAGATATGGATAAAATGACTTTTTTGGAAAGATTATTTATTATATTAAAGACAACATGATTTAAAATAATGTTTAGGAATGAGACGAGTGAATTAAGACAATTTATAACCTATTAAGGGGGTGTTTGGGAGTGCTTATATTTTTAACTTATTTGCTTATTGCGGTGAGGAGAAGCAAATAAGCAGTTTGGAGTGTTTGGATAGAAAAAATCAAAAGTGCTTATTTGCTTCTCCTCACCACAAATAAGTTGTTTTTGATAAGTCAATCTACACCTACTTATTTGTTTCTCCTTATTTCCTTATCTATCTAAATTACATTTTTACCCTCAATTTTTAACAATATTTTTAAAAAAATGCTTTTCCTCACCGGATAAGCAAATAAGTCATAAGGAGAAAATATAAGCACTCCCAAACACCCCCTAAGTAGAAGCGTACACGGTCGATTACAACCCTGATGAATGATCTCGAGATCCATCTTAATTTGACATTATAATAATAATGACAATTGGGGATAATATTAATAATAATGACAATGACAATTGGAGATAATATTAATAATAGGGAAATTAATTAAAATGCCACAAGTTTGACCAAACATTACCGAAATGCCACAAAAGCCTGCGATGGGGCCTGCGATTGCGGGCCCTAGGCCCACGTGTCATACGAGTTTGGCCAAACAGCCTGCAAGGTCCCTGAAGAATGCCTGCGGTACAAGTTTGGCCCCTCAAGAATGGCCGCGTTTACAACTTTGGTCCCTGCCCGCAGTGGTCGTCCCGCGTCAATCGGCACCCCCTGCGCGCGGGTAGGTGTTGGAATAAAACCATGCAAGGAGCTTGTCAACTCCTCACACTTCTTTCCTTATAAACCAAAGAAAGTTCACTTCTTCTTCCTATGTGGGACAACTTCCCACACCAAACTTGATTTTTGCTAATTTCATGGTTTTTACTCAACTTTGAACATCGATATCTCATTCACACATACTCCGTTTTGGACGCATTATATATCGTTTCGAAGCCCTCATATAGGAGAACATAAACCCACTGAGAGTTAATTATATATACCACATATATATATATATATATATATATTTAAATGTGTCCAAAGTTCCCTAAAAACCATATATATATATATATATATATATCTTTGTCTTTTTTTTCTTTTTCTTTTTTTACTGTTTCTCATCATCATCAGTGTTGTTTTTGCAGTAGGTAAAAGGTAAAACTATCATTTCAATATGGTCAAAGTATTTAGAAGTCAAATGAAAGAACAAGTATTATGGACATTGATGCAATGGAAATAGGTAGGCTTTAAAAACAAGTGAATATATATATGGTTTTTAGGGAACTTTGGACACATTTAAATATGTATATATGTGGTATATATAATTAACTCTTAGTGGGTTTATGTTCTCCTATATGAAAGCTTCAAAACGATATATAATACGTCCAAAACGGAGTATGTGTGAATGAGATATCGATACTCAAAGTTGAGTAAAAACCATGAAATTAGCAAAAACCAAGTTGGGTGTGGGAAGTTGTCTCACATAGGAAGAAGGACTAAAATTTCATTGGTTTATAAGCAAATAAGTTAGAGGAGTTGACAAGCTCCTTGCATGGTTTTACTCCAACACCTACCCGCGCGCAGGGGGGTGCCGATTGACGATTTCGTAAGCTAAAATTGTCTAACTTGTGTGCGAGCACGACCTGCGGACACGAATGCAGCTCCAAAATCTCGTGCTCACGCAGCTCGGTTTTGCTAAAATTTCTTTTGGCCACCATTTGTATTTTTTTTTGGGCTGGGCTGATTACAAACAAACAAAACAAAAAAGGGCCAGAAACGTAATTTGGGCCAATCACGGGGGACCATCGCGGCCCGCTAGGGACCAAACTTGCCACCACGGGCAAACTTGGGGGGCTCCGCAGGGCTTTTGCCCGAAAGTTTGTGACACGTGGCAAACATCCCGCGATCGCGGGCTTTTGTGGCATTTCGGTAATGTTTGGTCAAACTTGTGGCATTTTAATTAATAATAATGACAATGACAATTGGAGATAATATTAAGAGTGATTCATTAAAATGCCCCAAGTTCACCAACCCTTTCATCCATTTGCCCTCTCTCTCTCCTAATTTACTAAAATACCGTAAAAATCCATGGACATCCGTGGACCAGCCAAAAAATCCGTGGCCAAGAAAAAAATCCGTGGGCCACGGACCTAAAATCCGTGGGTCTTCTCAAAACTTCCGTGGGCGAGATTTTTTGAACCAAATCCATGGGCCACGGGTTAGCCTACGGATTTTCAGGGTATTTTGGCAAATTGGGAGGGAGATAGGGCAAATGGATGAAAGCAATGTGAACTTGGGGCATTTTGTTTAATTTCTCTAATATTAATAATAATGGTAGTAGTGTTATGATACATACATGTTTGTCTATAAAATTTGGTGTAACAACTTACTTTTGACAGTGTAATATATGTAAGTTTAAGTAAGTTAAAATGGGTATTCATCTCCAATATCTTCTATTTTGCAATGGCATTATTAAGTTTATAATTTTGAGGTTTAGCGTTGAATAATCGACCTTCTAAGCTTGGTTAATCGGCTATATAAAATCGGATTTTGGAATCCCGGGACAGTTTGGGCGACATTGCCAGCGACTATGACAGGTTGCAATGTAGCCTGTCATTGTCGCTGAGAAGGAACAGATGGTGGAGCAATGTCAGCGACTATGACAGATGGCATAGTAGCCTGTCATAGTCGCTGGAAAGGAATAGAAGACTAGGTCAAGCTGGCGATATTGCTCAGCGACAATGCCGGGAAGGAATAGAAGGCTGGTGTCATATGTCTATTGACCTATTTGGAGGTCCTTGAATACCATGAAAGCTCGTTTCATGTTAAATATAGTGGTTGGACCACAAGCTTACATTTATTGGAATTATATACATTTTGCTTGGAGTAAATATGTATGATGGTATATATATATATATATATATATATATATATATATATATATATATGGAAATTGTGGATAACCGTCAAAGAGACACTAAGAGGATATAGTCTTGTGATGCCACCGTGAAGGTATGCACTTAGGTCTCCGTCATTCGGGGTAATGCCTTGGAAATAGTCCTCATTGTGTCTCGCTTTGTTGTATTACCCGTGGCCTTGTGGGAGTATATCGACTCTTGAGGTGAAACTTGATGCGTCTTACGGGTCTCCCACATTGATTCCCAATAACGAACTATATTATTGTGTAAATTGAATTATAACCATTATTCGTTGTTATATGTTAATTGTTCAAATTCACTATGTTTTTTAACCTAATATTTGTTTGGTGTTGGCATATATCTCAGGTTTTAGCGGCGTGATCGCCAAGAAGAGCTAGCCGGTCTAAGTGAACTTGGAGAATCGTTTTAGGATGCCTAATTTAGAAGACGTTATTTTGTGAACAAATGACACTCATTTGTAATTTTAATTCTTTAGAGGAATTAGATTAATAGATTGTTATCTTTTACTGTTAAATTACAAATTTATAATTAAACATGCTTATTTTGGTTTCCCTTTTTAGAGAAGCTTTGACATTATTATATACTACTTTTCTGTTTTATTAAATTTAAAGAACTCCAAAAAATGATTAACATGATAGAGAAATAATTTTTTTATTAAATTCCATTAATATGAAATCTTAAAATAATATTTTATTAAATATTTTTTTTAATAATATAAGTAATAATGTAATTTTTAGGGATAATCTGTTAAAATAATATTTTAAAAATCTGTCCTTAGGATTTTTTTATTTTTTCTAAAATTTGTTGCAAATACTCTTGGTCATTTTGAAAAGGGAAATTAATTAAAATACCCCAAGTTTGAAGTTGACTTACCAAAATACCCCAAAAAATTAATTTCTTGCCAAAATGTCTTTTTTTCCGCGATAAGATCCCGCGATCGCGGGCAAGGACCAATCATGTAAAATTTTGCAAGATATATTTACACTTTCAGTCCCTGGCCCCCGCGATGGCTCTATCGCGGCCCGCGATGGCCCGCTATGGGGACTGAAAGTGTAAATAATCTTGCAAAAATTTACACTTTCAGTCCCTGCCCCCTATAGAAGGCTCCCTTCGCAGAAAAAGAGGGCATTTTTGTAAGAAATTAATTTTTAGAGTATTTTGGTAACTCACTTTCAAACTTGGGGTATTTTAATTAATTTCCCTTTTGAAAATACCCCAACAGGAAATTGGGAAAATGGCCTTCAGGGGGGTTATTGGTCAATTACTTCGTTAGTAGGGAGTATTTTAGAGGCATAGCAACCTGGCTGTGACACGTGTCATGGGTGATGAAATGAACGGTGGATGTTGCAAGGTCTTGTAGAGCACGCATTTAAAAGGGGTAAGGAGTATGAAGACGCGTGTACAGTAAGCGATGGGCAGACAGTGACACGTGGTCAGACGTAACGGCACCAACTTGTAGTAATCCTGTTTTCAAACACCTCTCGTATGAGGCCATCAGTACCCCCATAAGGCCTATCTTTCAAAGATTCCCCTCCATCTCAGCGCCACATTAGCTTTTCTCTCATCCCTCACTCCATTCCTCAGTCCCTCACGATCCCTAAACACCCGTACCACATTCCCTCAAACCCTTTTGCCACCTCATTTATTTTAATTCTTTTATTTATACATTTAATTATTTAACAAAATAAAAATATTTATATATTTTTTAATAAATAAAAATAAGATAAATAATAAAAATTAAAATTCATATCATTCATTAAAAATAAAAATTACAAAATACAAAACACTACCAATTAGGAAATTTTTGGAGTTGCTCTTTTCTCGCTAAAGTAGCCCTCAAAGCGTTTCCCGTAAGGTGATCATGCGGGGCTATGAAATACTCGAAGTCTTTCTCAAATCGGTTTGAGCGTTCGATTTCGAGATCGAGTTTTTTCATTTTGTATTCCATTGTATCATCAATCTTGTTGTTGAACGTCGTCAACAACTGAGTAACACTTTCGTCCGTATTCGCCCCGGACGTATTACTCGTTGATGATTTTTTTGCCTTGTTTCTCCCGATGGGTCGTTGAATTTGCTCGTCATCGTCATCATCGGAAGGTTGGGTACGTTTTGAACCCCGCGATGAAGTTGTCGTCATCGTTGGAACGACTCCCCATTTTGGACATTTTTTAGGACGTCCCAAACTTGTTCGTGAGTGAAAGCAACTTTATGGCGTGCTACATACCGTTCGTGTGCCGTTCGGGATATATCGGCCTCACTCATCCCGCTTGATCTATTATTGAGCAAGTTGTTGTAGATGCCGCCAAACGAATTAACTCTTTTATTGAGGTCGTTGAACTTGCTATTGAGTTGATGGGTTGATCTATAACCTGGTTCACGACCCATGCGAGTAAAGAACACATCCCCGATTCGGCCCCAAAAATTTCCTACATTTATGTAAAATTAAGTATAAGAATAATAATAATAATAACAACAACAATAAAAATAATTACCACCGCTTTGTGCGTTACCGACCACGGGGTCCTCCGAAACGTCAACCCACGCCGACACTAACGCGGGTTCCTCGGCTCTTGTCCACGTTTGTTTGGCGGCTTTCGTTCGTCTCGGATTTGATGGTTCCGGGTTAGATTGTTGTGTCGGGATAAATTGTGGTGAGTTCGGGGTAGAAGGTTGGGTTTCCGGAATAATGTCGTCGTCGAGATTGATTGCGGGTGAAGGAAGATTGTAGTTGGCCGGAGTAAAACCTTGTTCAATCAAACCGGGACGTGTAAATTGGTAAGGAAATTGTTGCGGAAATTGTTGGTGAAATTGTTGCGGATATTGTGGCGGATTTTGTTGCGACCATTGTGGCGGATTTTGTTGCGACCATTGTGGCGGAATTTGTTGCGAAAATTGCGGATGATAACCTTGTTGTGTAAACGCTTGGAAACCAAGCTCTTGATCTTCTCGCGATTGTGGTGTATCCGGTCGGTTACGACGGGATGTAGTGTTCTGTTTGGATTCATGATGAGAGAGGTGTGAAAAATAAGAGGTTGAAAGAATTTGAGAGAGTTTGAGAGGTGTGAGATTGAGAGAATTTGATAGTGTGAAAAATAAGAGGTTGAGAGGTGTGAGAAATAAGAGGTGTGAGAAATAAGAGGTTGAGAGGTGTGAGAAATAAGAGGTTGAAGGTTAAATATATAGTGGGATTAAATTGAGATTTTTTTTTTAAGAAAGAGCCGTTCAACGGTAGTTTTTTTTAAAAATTTAATTAAATTTTTTTTTTTTAAAAACCCTCGGGATGGATCGGGATCCCATCCCCGAAAACCATCCCTTCCCGCATTCGATCCCGCCCCGCAGCCATCCCGCTGCCACCTCCCCATCCCGAGCCCCTTCCCCGCTATGGCTACGGAAGGCCTGACTAGCGAATCGGAAGCAATAAATTAATAAGGCTATGTTTGGTTAATTAATTGATAACGTACACCAATGCAAAATTCTTATAAGTAAAAGAGTAAATTATATAAATCGTCCCTGATGTTTGGTCACTTTTTGGATATAGTCCCTATTTCCAAAAAATTACACTGAGCGTCCCTAAGGTTTGACAAACCGCACGGAATTGGTCCCTCCCTCTAACGCCGTTTCTTTTTCAGCCGTTAAGTTGATCACGTGAGTGGCATGTGAGGGGTAAAATAGTCATTTTACTGTTCATCATCTCCTAAAAGTGACCACCACCACCATCATCATGAACCCATCATCACCACCACCATCATGAACCCATCACCACCACTACCATCGTCAACCCACAACCATCATATTTCTTTCTTCTATCTTTCTTTATATATACACACACAGATATATATATATATATATATACATACATATACATACACACAGACAGAAAGAAAAGTTTAATGGGTTTTGACATTTGGATGTGTTTTAATTCATAAAACCATTCCAAACCTTCTTGTTTTGCATTTGGAAAAGAAAGAAAATTTCAGTTTCGATTTTGGTTGAGGAATCTGCATGTTTCAGCATCGCCGGAGCACTCGCCGGAAAACCGGACTTCGTCGGAAATCAACATCTTCACCGGATTTCTGCATAAATTTCATCTCAAATTGATTTATTTTGATATTTTGATCGAGAAGCAACATCCATAATGGATCTCCATCAGTATTTTATTAAGTACGGTGTATTGGAAGAGCTCGCCGGAAAAACGAGTTTAGCCGGAAAATGATGATGGTGGTGGTGGTGGTGGTGATAGGTTGATGGTGGTGGTGGTGATGGGTTGATGATGTTCGTGGTGGTGGCGATGGGTTGATGATGGTGGTGGTGGTGGTGGTTGTGGTGGTGGTGGTGGTGATGGGTTGATGGTGGTGGTGGTGGTGGGGTGATGGTGGTGGTGGTGGTGGTCACTTTTAGGAGATGATGAACAGTAAAATGACTATTTTACCCCTCACATGCCACTCACGTGATCAACTTAACGGCTGAAAAAGAAACGGCGTTAGAGGGAGGGACCAATTCCGTGCGGTTTGTCAAACCTTAGGGACGCTCAGTGTAATTTTTTGGAAATAGGGACTATATCCAAAAAGTGACCAAACATCAGGGACGATTTATGTAATTTACTCTAAGTAAAAAGTGATGTTTGTAAAAATTATTATTGTAAAGAGTTTTTATAAGAATATCATCTCATTTGGGTTTTTATTTAAAAACTTTGGTTTTACCATAAAGTTTATGTAAAATGTCAATGTTATCATTCCTATTGGCACTTAAATTTAATATTTAATATTTATTTATAAATATAAAATAATTATTGATGTAGACAAATACATGTTACCCATAAAAATGAGGTTCTTATAAAAACTATCACTGTGGACTTTTATGTGAATTTTTAAATAGGTAAACCAGTAGTTTAGTATCATATATATATAAAGTCTCCAATTACAATAAGATGGCAGGCAAACGAGCAACAAGCTGTGCTGCAACCCCCTTTTGGATGACAAAACCAATCCTACTAAAAATGAAATTTTGTGTCTTAGTGGTCGAAAAATTACTTTGCACAACCCGTTGAACCCTAGTAAAAAAACTCCCCTGCTTCCGGAGCTAGGAAACCAAAAGTATCGAAAGCAAAAGGGATAAACACGTGTTGATTCTCTAAACAGGTTTTCTCGTGTTTAGCAACTTTGCTCGATTCCGCTCTCAGCGCAGCTTGGCCCGCCACAAACCCATTTTCTCTAAGCTCAACAAGAGGGGACACTCCAGTAAGATCCACACAAGCATGTTTCCCCCCAGCCCACCCAAACACAAGTATATCAGCTGGCCGTAAGGTAGACCTCCCTTCATTGGAGTTGCTCTTTTAAATTAATGAGGTGAAAATGAGATGACACCAAAAAAACATAAAAAGAAGGTTCTTATAAGAACCTCCATTGGAGTTGCTCTTATAATTTAGTCGATAATTGATAGATTAGTTGATTATATTGACCTTTAATTTTGTATATTTAATTTATAATTTAAAAAAATATAAAATCATAAAATTATTATTATGTGATGGAGAATAAAACTGAATATGAAACAAGATTAATCTTACGAATTCTTGGCTTTAGATTCGAGATGATTCGTGTTGTATTGCTCATGGGTACGTGTCTAATTGAATAAGAAACGTCTACAGTCAATTCATTTTGATAACCCGAAATGTTATCTTATAAGTCATAAGGTAAATAATACTGATGACTTTTACCAACAAACACTTACTTAATAAGAATTAATTTAAACGGCCCTGAACAGTACTCCCAACACTTCGACAAATAATAATTTCTCAAAAAATAAAGTCAAAATTCTTTTAAAAAATTACATTCAATTACAACAATTTTTTCATGTTGAAAATTTCAACATTATTTATATGATTAAAATATTTTATATACTTGATAAACTACTATATCATTCTCATACACATTTAATTTCAAAATATTGGTTACACAACAAAAAAATATTTCTCTAGTATGGTAATTTATAATTGTTTTCCTTCCTAGACTAAGGGTTGTTTGGCAATTCTTGAATGGTTTGGTGCAATATGATTAAGTGATCAGAATGATTAAGAGGCTCTTATGATATAGTATAAAATGAAATATGGTTGTTTGGTATTTCTTCATAATAAAATTATGGTGTTGAATGGTTAAGAGAGACCAAAGATACAAAATCATTAAGAGGGTTTTAGAACCATTAAGGCATTGTTTGGTAAAAAAAAAGCTAGCTTATTATAAGCTAGTTTATTTTTAGGGTACATGTTTGGATGACTATAAGCTAGCTATTTGGAATAGCTTATGAGTAGTTTTTTTGTAAATATTCCAATTATGTCCTCTTTAATATTAATTATTTTTTAATATGTTCTTTTTGGTCATTTAAATGCTTATAAGCTACTTTTTGCCAAACGTGATTTTTTCATCAGCTAGCTTATCAGCTATCAGCAAACTTATCAGTCAACAGCTAGCTTATCAGCTACCAGTTAGCTTATAAGTAATAAGCTAGCTTATCAGCTAGTTTGCCAAACATAGCTTAAGAGGCAGACTTTTTTCTGCCAAACAAGATTCACCTTTTAGCTATTCAGAGGTTTCCTCTTAATGGAACTATTAAAAGGTAAACAAACAGCCTCCAACTCCTATCCTTTAACTACGTATGATCAAAATAGTAAAGATTTTTATATGAGAGGACCGAAACAAAAATAAAAGGTAAATCACAAGGAACGAAAATAAAAATTAGATTATAAATTATAGAGACAAAAACAACAACTTCTAAAACACAAGGACAAAAATCACATTTTCTAATAAATCATAAAATGACACTACGTAATTTACTGTACATATTATTTGCCAACTCACTTCGGCTACCCAAACGAAGAAAAATAGTTTACTTGCTTAACTCGAACAAGCCAACAACATAACCACAAGGTTTTTGGCGTACTGGTTAAGGTCCTGCGGGATGTGGTGAAATATCTCATCTACTCAGGGTTTTAATCCAAACGTACACAACAATTGTGACCACTGAGGTTTAATCAGGGCTGATGTCTTACAGTCATAATTTGTCAAGGGATTAGTCTAGGCATAGCCTAGAACACCCTTCTTTAAAAAAAACAAGATAGAACGGGTTTAGAAGAATACAGTGACGAACGAAGTTGACTTTGACTTATAGCATCTATGGAGTCGTAACATTCTCAACTTTGACATAGTTAATAAGTCGATTGATAGTCAAAGTTTTCATATTTGAAGGTGAAGGTCGGTGCCGAATTTTAATTGTTACAAAGAAATTATGGGAATTTACAAATTTCATATTAAGTAGTTTAAAAATCCATAATTTTATCAAGTTTTATTATAAGTTTATAACTACTTATAAAAGTTATATTTATCGGTGTTTAATTTCATCAAAGAATTATAATATATTAAATTCTAAGCACTATAAAAGCGATAATTATTATTTAAAAGTATTAAAAACTTGTTCAAACAATGTTATGGTTGTTTGATTAGTTTTTTCTTAAGTTTTATTTTCTCAAAATTGTTCGTATGAATTAATTTGTTGGTATAGAATGAAAAATTGTTTGTTTGTTTGGCAGTTGCGGAATGGTTTAATGCAGAATGATTAAGAGGTCAAAATGGTTAAGAGGCTTTTATGATATAGTGAAAAATGAAATATGGTTGTTTGGTATTTGTTTAAAATGAAATTGGGGTGCTGAATAATTAAGGGTGACCCAAGATGCTAAATAATTAACAGGGTTTTGGAACCATTAAGAGGCAGACTTTTTTTTTGCCAAACAAGATTCACCTTTGAACGATTCAGAGGTTGCCTCTTAATGGAACTATTAAGAGGTAAACAAACAGCCCCTTACTCATAAATAAATGGTATAATCAGTGAAAAGAATGATTCAATAAAGGTTGGAGTGAGGTCAGAATCGAGATCCGAAAAGGTAACTGTGCAGGTTAAGCTGTATTGTTTCGGTACAGCCATCCATCTGCTACAATCACCCTTAATCGGACTGGCTGATTGATTTGAAACCTGCAAACGTACGTACGCTGGGGATTATGCTCTCGGTTTGGCTCTCGAGTGGCTTAATTCAGGGCTGTTTGGTTGCAGGTCAGTGGGGCTGCTGGATGGCGGGTTGTTTGGGTTTGGACCTCACAAACTGGAGCAACTCGTAATCGTGTCTGCCCAGATAGTTGCATTGGTTCTGTATGCGTGTTTGCTTGTTTCGTGTTGTGTTTTGCTGTGGGTTTTGGCTTTTGGACACTTGTGTATATCATTGGTATTGGTATTTAATAATATTGCCGTTTCAAAATAAATAAATAGAAGAGAGTTGTATTTTAATTATGATGACAAACTTGGAAAAAAATACTTAATTTTCTACATAACGTGCTCCCTAGAAACTCATTGAATAAGTCATTCGGTCGATAATAAATAATCATATATAACTGACCGAATAAGTTTTGAATTTAATCAATTTATTAAACTCATTAAGCCAATAACAAATAAACCTTTAAGTATTACATTGAGTTTTATTATAATCTAGTTTCAATAGTTTTATTAATTTTTCAAAACGTGCATGCACTTTGAATATACAAGTTTTAAGATGGTCGTGTGTATACATAAGACAAATTTTCAAATACTAGTATCAGAGTTCTAAATGGTGCGGGTGTGATGTTGTATGTCAGCGAGACCAATCCTCAAGCTTTTGGAGCCACTGTAAGGCCAATACGTTTTCAAGGCGTAGCTTATGACCCTAAATCTCTATATCATATATAATTTTATATAAAAAACGTATGTTTCATACTATTACTTCACAAGTCTATGATAATAAAGAAGTTAAATTAGGTTATATGTATTAAATACTAGCAAATAAGACATTAAACCGTAAAAAAAAATGAAATATCGTGTTACAAAAACAACACATTTGGTCGTGACGTGTCACAAACTTAAGATGACTTGAGACACGAGTATTAAGCTATGGTACGCCATGACGACTGTTACGATAAGCTTTTTAAAAAAGTGACTTGTTTTAGTGCCTAAAAACATTAAACATATATATATATATATATATATATATATATATATATATAGGGTCAGGATCAAGGGAAAACCCTAAATAACCGAAAAACCACAAAAATACGGAGGAAAAAGTATATCAATATGGATGTCAAATTAACGAGAAAAATATGATCATTTATTTGGTGTAATTTATTTCGTTCGAATTTTGTTTATTTTTCGTCTTTTTTCGAATAAAAAATAAGGGGGATGAGGTTTTTTTATTTAATTGATATTGTTGTAACCGCCCGTCTAATCACATCCATCAGATCATCTTATCTAACGGTTGATAAAGTGTTTTTTAGTTTTCCATTTATTTGAGGTTTTCCCCTGAACCTCTCTCTCTCTCTCTCTCTCTCTATATATATATATATATATATATATATATATATATATGTTTCTTCGTCTTTTTAATAAACGTTCACGTCTCCAATCAATGACGAATGATGAATATACCTCTAATTATTTTTCTTGTCACTTTCAATATGTCTATTTAGTGATACATGTTGCCAAACGCTTCCACCAACCTTTGAATCTTTTAACAACGAAATAATATCGTCAATTGACATAAAATTTAAATAATCATAATGTTAAAATACATTGAATTTGCTTTCAATTTGAGGTTCTATTCCCAAACGAACAAGTTTGTGAGTATATACGTGTGTAGTTGTTCTCCTTTTTTGTGTTTTTTTCTTGCCGAAAATGATATGCGACACAAAAAATGTCAATGGTCTTATGCCTTGTCATATACGTGTGTAGTTGTTCTCATAAGATGTAAAAAGGGTACTTACGCTTACATGTTCGCAAATTGAGGACGAGAACATGTATACTGAAAAAAATGTACAGATATATTATCAAAATAAATTATACTCGTGTGATGTAAACTTTCACTGTAAATAAAAAATATATTATAATCGGTTTGTAATTAGGCATGGCAACGGGGCGGGTTTCACAATCCACGACCCGGCTTATGGTAAAGGGCCCCGGCCCCCGGCGGGTACGGAGATCCTAATCCCGGCCCCAGATTCTAAGAATGACCGTTTATAAAATCGACAATGATAAAAGGTAAACAAAACATTAAAATCAAGATATATCGCGTTGCATTGCGCGAGTACCCTTCTAGTTTATTTAAAAGTAACAAGGGTTTATAGGAAGAGACACTCGACTTGTATGTATTCGAGTATCTGTAACAGATTTTTTTTAAAGTTTTCCAAAATAGAGAACCAATCTAAAATCATTAAAAAAATTTGCATTCAATCTCAACAGATTCTTTATTTTGAAGATTACATCATCACTTATATTATTAAAATATTACATATATCTAATAAAATATTATTTTCTCTCATAAACATTTCATTTCAAGATTTTTTATTGATGGAATATAATAAAAAATAACTTCTCTCTCATGATAATCAATTTTTTTTAGATATCTCTAAATTTGAAGAAATTTACCCTTTCTCTCTTATTTTCTTTATTTTGGAAGAAAATCTTAAAAAATCTATTGAAACAAAAAATATAATACCTAAAATTTAACCACAAAGATTGTGGCGTACTGGTTAAGGTCCTGAGGGATGTGGTGGAATATCCCATCTGCTCAGGGTTCTAATCAAGGCGTAAACAACAATTATGGCCACTCAATTTTGATCAAGAATGATGTCTTACGGTCATAATTTGCCAAGGGATTAGTCTAGGCATACCCTAAGACACTTTCCAAAAAAAAAAAACCTTAAATTTCTAATTATTACATTTAAAGAAAAATTGTTGGATTTCATTGGCCTATTATGGTATCCCTTCCAAGGCCTTTGTTTTCGTTTTATTTAGGAATCTCACAGCCCATTTTCAATGGGCTTTTGGAATTTTGAACCAGTTTACCATATGGAATTTTAGTGTTTGGACCGGAATAGAACCGATCGACTTGTTTTAAAGAGACAGATTTTAAACTAGTTATATTTGGCCTAGGGATGATATCGGGACCGGACCGGTTGGTACCGAATTTTTTTGGGACTAAAAAGTGGTACCGAAAACCGAACCGTATATACCGGTTCGGTTTCGGTTTCGGGGCGGGAAAATCGGTACTAGTACCACTTAGGACCGAAAATATGAAAATGTATCGAATGTATATCAAAACCAATAGCAAACCAAAACATCTTCGTAATATTTCAAATGTGTTTCAAAGCAATTCCCGAATCCCAAATTTGTCGCTTTTTTGATGTGTTTGTAAGGGTACCGATTTTTTGATGGTTATGTATGCGGGGTCGATTTTTTGGGTTTATGGAGAAGGTTTGGTTAGTTTAGAAGATGATATATCTTGATTAGCAAAGATAAGTTTAGTTTATATAGGAGATGATATGCATACTTAAGTTTTTTTTTATAAAAACAATGACTTTTAAAATTCCGGTTCGGTTTCGGTATTTTCGGGGAAATCCCGGTACCGAATACCGAATTTGGAGATTATATGGAACCGAATACCGGACCGAATACATGGTACCGGTTCGGTTCGGGAAATCGGTCCGATTTGCTCATCCCTAATTTGGCCATCTTTATTTGCATTAGTATGACAATTATATTTAAATTTAGAGTGAATTACACTGTGGTTTACTCAAATTTTGGATTTGTTTCTTATAATACATTATCTACGGTGATGATTCATAATTTTTTAATTTACTTTCACTCATGGTCCTCCTATGTTTAACTTACTTCCACTTATGTCCTCCTATGTTTAATTTATTTTCAATCATGGTCCTTCCATATTTAACATAAAAAGATCATGAGTTAAAATAAATCAAAAAGTTAAGAATCATCATCGTAGATAGCATACTTTATGGATCAAATCCAAAATTTAGATATACCACTGGAACAACCAGCGTAATTATTCACTCTTAAAGTTCATTTTAAGTTGGATTAAAATCGTTCCAAAAAAAACTTTTTAGATATTTATATTTTGAAAACGTCATCAAATATAATCATCATATATGATTTTAAGTTAAGAAAACCCAGTTTAATTGTATAAATTAAGGCAAACATTTTTTTTAATATGATATGTTTTTAATATTTATTTCAACTTTTTAACATTTTTCTAAAAACCAAATAAATATAAAAATTATCAAATTTGAATTTTTTTTCCAATTTTTCTGGTTTTTTTCTTTAGAGAAGACATTATTGGAGGAAACTTTTCATATGTTGTTGAAGACTAGAAGTCTACTCGCGTAATGCAACGTGATATATCTCGATTCTAATGTTCTAATTTATTTTAATGCGTGATTTTAAGAAAACAGTCGTGTTTTTTTATAAATTTGTTTAAAGAATGACGCTTTTTAAGGGGTTCATGATTTGAGGATTTGAAAGTGGCTAGAGATAATGATTAATTAATAAGAGTTCACGATTTAAGGATTGAATGTCGTTAGAGATAAATATTAATCAAGTAATTAGTATTAAAAGCGGTACATAAAGCTTTATTAGTTGTTTTTAAGAAATTTTAAGTAATTAACATTAAATAACGGTACATAAAACTTTAGGGGTTGTTTTTAAGAGTTTTTTATAAATGTTTTATAATAAAGTATAGATTTCTTATATTCAATTCGTTGAAAAAATAAGCAAGGTTTAATAAATGTATTTAATGAGTTATTAATTTCATAAATATAAATATATTTAATGAGTTATTAATCTAATAAATATATTTAATGAGTTATTAAATATTTTTAATATCATTAAATGAAACAAAGTTTATACTTGTCGTACAAAAATACCTCTTGATTAAACAAAGAGTGAATTGCATTTTTGGTCCCTGTAGTTATAATATTTCTTTGAAAGAGGGACTTAAACTTCAGTATCTCAAGAAGTGGTCCCTCAGTTTCCAATTTTGCTCCAAAATCAGAACCCCAACACTAACAATGTTTATTTGCTCCGTTAGTGCCAGGGGTAGTTTAGTCCATACCCCTATAAAGGACTCCTTTTAAAGAAATCATATAACCACAGATACCAAAAATGCAATTTACTATTTGTTATATTTTGATTTCAAAGTTACATTTCATACCCCTGTAATTATTTACTTAGTTACTCTATACCTTTTACTTTTCTAATTTTAATTTTACAATTTTATTATATTAACACATACAATCGTATATTAACTAAAATACGTTAAAAAACACGTTTTAATTTTAACAAGTTACACCATTATAATCGTCTCATCGATACCTTCGAAGTAAGCCCAGTATTGAATGTTTTTGGATTTAATTATGTTAAAAAATACGGTTTAACATATCATATTAACATACATAATTACGTTAAAATATGTTAAGGAGTTCGATATATATATATATAGGATTGGGTTCACGTGAGACCAATCTGTTTTCGTGAGACCGTGAGACCACAAAATTAACACTAAACCTTCATAGTGATTCATTGTGAAGGTAAGAAAAACAACGAACCTTCACAGCAAAAACACTGTGAAGGTTTACCACCACAGTACCTTCACAGTCTTTTGCTGTGAAGGTTTAGTGTTAATTTTTTGGTCTCACGGTCTCACGGAAATGACATGGTTTCACATGACATCAAGTCTATATATATATATATATATATATATATATATATATATATACTAGTTATTACCCGTTGTAATGCAGCGAGACGTATAATCCAAATAATTTGACGATTTAATCAATTAAATCAAAAAATATTCTATATTGGGCTCATTTCGAAGATATCGACGATACGATTATAATGGTGTAACTTGTTAAAATTAAAAAGTATTTTTAACGTATTTTAGTTAATATACGATTATATGTGTTAATATAATAAACGTGTAACACGTTAATTTGACATATTAACACATATGTATGTAAATGTGATATGTGATATTTTATATTGGGCTCATTTCGAAGGTATCGACAAGACGATTATAATGGTGTAACTTGTAAAACTAAAAAGCATTTTTAACGTAATTATGTGTGTTAATGTGATATGTTAAAACGTATTTTTAACATATTTTAGTTAATATAAGATTATTATGTTAATGTGATAAGAGTGTAAAACAAAATTGAAAAAAATAAGAGATGTAACATAAATTAAATAATTAACTATAAGGGTATGAATTATAAATATTTTTATGTAGTATATATGATGTATAATAAAATAATTTATCAAAAAATATTCAATATTGGGCTCATTTCGAAGGTATCGAAGAGACGAGTACAATGGTGTAACTTGTTAAAATTAAAACGTATTTTTTAACGTATTTTAGTTAATAATACGATTATATGTGTTAATATGTCAAATTAACTTGTTACACTTTTATTATATTAATACATATAATCGTATATTAACTAAAATACGTTAAAAAAATACTTTTAATTTTAACAAGTTACACCATTATAATCGTATCATCGATACATTCGAAATGAGCCCAATATAGAATATTTTTTGATTTAATTGATTAAATCGTCAAATTATTTGGATTATACGTCTCGCTGCATTACAACGGGTAAATAACTAGTATATATATATCGAACTCCTTAACATATTTTAACGTAATTATGTATGTTAATATGATATGTTAAACCGTATTTTTTAACATAATTAAATCAAAAAACATTCAATATAGGGGGTTCACTTCGAAGGTATCGATGAGACAACTATAATGGTGTAACTTGTTAAAATTAAAACGTGTTTTTAACGTATTTTAGTTAATATACTATTATATGTGTTAATATAATAAAAGTGTAAAATTAAAATTAGAAAAGTAAAAGTTATAAAGTAAACTAAGTAAATAATTACAGGGGTATGAAATGTAACTTTGAAATCAAAATATAACAAATAGTAAATTGCATTTTTGGTACCTGTGGTTATATGATTTCTTTAAAATGAGTCCTTTCTAGGGGTATGGACGAAACTACCCCTGGCACTAACGGAGCAAATAAACGTTGTTAGTGTTGGGGTCCTGATTTTGGAGCAAAATTGGAAACTGAGGGACCACTTCTTGAGATACTAAAGTTTAGGTCCCTCTTTCAAAGAAATACTATAACCACAGGGACCAAAAATGCAATTCACTCTTAAACAAATTGCTTTATCGAGTAACTTGACGACTAAGTAAAGAAGGTTGTTTTAATATCCAAAAACTTGATCCCCAAGTAATCATGTTTTGCAAGTTTTAATATGCAGATTCTTTCTATCGTAGAATAAGTCCATTAATAATGTCGTTTAACTAATGGGCGGGCCTATAAATTTTTTCATACGATGACACCATATAATATAGACAAAAAATAATTATAAAAAACACAGTTTTTATCGACGTGTTTTACTCTTTTTACCGACGTTCAACATTGTCTGATTTGTTTTTAGCCTAATTCCACCGTTTCGAGGAACTTTTAATTTATTTTTTCTTGATTTCGAGAGATTTTTAAGTTTCTTTATCGATTTCGAGGAATTTTGTCTGTTTTTTGGTTGATTTCAAGAGTTTTTTTTTGTTGATTATGATGTACGGTTGCACCTTCTTGAAGTTTCCAAAATAATACGGTTGCACCTTTCACGAACCTAACATTTTTTACCCTTCGTCGGACGAATAATGCAGTGGCACGTGCCACCGTAACCACCCTTCTGGGTCCGCCCATGGTTTAAATATGTAATTGTAAAAAGAAAAATGAAAGATATGTTGAAGAGAAAAGCGAATAGAACACAATAGAATGGACATAATGAATCGTAATTCTCATTAATCATAAGTCATTTATATATGGATGAGTTACAAGTAGATAACTACAAGATATTTCAATTCTAATCTATTTCTATCCTTGTCTCTATCGTCATATCCTTTAGACGATCGCACATTTATCCTACAACAAGATATACGTTATATTTCACAATAATCAATAAAAACAATAATCACGCTTAAGACCATAAGAAATTTGCAACCCACGTCATCACAAATACATAAGACCCTAACTTGTTGATTATGGGTGTATTTGATACCCGGGTTAGGACGAGGCATCAAAACAAGCGAAAAATAATGGATGATGAACAAAGTTGGTAAATTACTAAACTATAATATTACCAAGTTAAAACTGTAAAACTTTGCACAAGTTTTAATTTTTACACCTGCATACACTCTTGTCTGTCAAGTCTACTCCAAAATACATACTTTTCGCCCCACCAAAATACTTAGAAATAACCAGTTTGCTTATTTTCTTTCTCACACCGGTTACGGTCTTATATATAACAGTCTCCCACATAGAAGACATTGTGATAATCTTCTATTATACTTTTGGGAAGGTTTGTAAGGAATACTGATGATTCGACAAATTTAGTAAATTACTTATCTACATTTGTCTGATTAAAACTCTAAACCCCCCACAAGTTTTCACCCCCATACATCAACTTCGTCTGCCGAGTCCACTCCAATCATATCCACATAACAAACGCACCTTATACATACAAAACTGATTTTAATAAATTACTATAATACCCATGTCGAATCAAGACTCAAAAAATTCATCCAAAAATATTCACCGCATACATTGGTCTCGTCTGTCCAACCGACTTCATCCTATCCGCATAACAATCACACCTTATAAGTTCAAACTTGAATTATATTTTCAAATATTAACCAAAATGTTTTATTTGGGCAAAAAATTGATTACCGACAATCTCAAATTGTCCGTACATGCATCCATATCACTAAAAAGGCCTACCATTAGTACCATATCAAAAGGGTTGTAAGAGCATCTCTAACACGTTCTTCAAAATGGAAATTTTGGAGTTTTTTGCTCTAACAGTTAGGGGTGTCAAATTTGTACCGAGACAAACAAACCAATTCCATACCAACCGTACCAACTAAATTGGTACCAATTAAGTTGGTACCAACTAAATTGGTTGGTACTACCGTACCAACTTCACACACTTGGTTGGTACGTGGTACTGAGAATCGAATACCACGGTAGTACCGTACCGTACCGACTTTATATATATATATATATATATATTATATATATATTATTTTTATTTATTTATTAAATAGGAAATAAAATAAAATATATTTGATGAATTGATTCAGCTCCTTTCATCAGTAGTGAACTAGTGATCACTGATCAGTTCATGCTTTCATTACATTTCTTTTAGTGTAGGCCTCAAGTACTTGCCATTTAGAAAACTGTTTAATGGACTGGGCTTTTAATAGATACTCTTGGACCTTGGAATTTTGAACCAATATAGTCCCACTAGTCCACTATTTATTGAACAATCAAAGAAGGTAGTCAAACTACATAGATGTGAACAAAGTACTAAACACTAACTCACGCTTTAAGTCTTCACAAAACGCAAGTACGAACCCCTAACTTCATTCGATTCTCTATAGCTCCATTTGCAGTCGACGGTTCTATCGATCATCTCTTTGCAATCGACAGGTTTCTATCGGCCATCTCTTTGCAATCGACGGCTTTTTACAGATACTCTTGGACCTTGAGATGTCGGTACAAAACCGTACCAACATGTACCAACCGAAAAATGTTGGTACCAATTAAGTTGGTACCAATTATAATTGGTTGGTACACGATATAAATTTTAGTGTACCAATTATAATTGGTTGGTACACGGTATTCCAAAAAAAAAACATGGTACCGTACCATGTTCACCCCTACTAACAGTTCCCAAAACCTTCTCCAAACCGGAGAAAGTATGAGAGAAGTGATGAAAATTTCTAAATTTGGAGATGTCTCAAAAAATGGTTATTTTTCATTTATTTTACCAATGAAAACACTTTAAATTAAATGTTTAAGAAAGATAAATTTATGAGTTGTATTGAATATTTTAATGATATAATTAATTACGTATTTTCCAAAATAGATAATCTGTTAGAGATTAAGGTATTTTTTTAGAGATTTTGACCTTTAATTTTTCATTTTAAAAAATTTGTTGGAGACACCAATGTGACTATGTGAGGATACAATTTTTGGCTCTCTCTCCAACGACATCAAGGTAGGGATACAATTTTTGGCTTGATCAAACGGTCGAGACTAAAAGGAAGATGACGTAACCCGTAAAGTCAACTCATCCCTCTGTCAAATCCGATTTTTTTAACAATTCATACAAATTATAAAAAAAAGTAATTAAATACCCAAAATTAACATACAAAATGTTGAAAAATATAAAGAAAATCTATAACTATTATGGAAAATATAAACACATTTAATTAGATTTAAAAGAGATATTTTGGGATTTAAACAAAAGAATCCATGGAAAAAGATTTGAATCACTTCAAAAAATGTACCTTATAAATACGTGGGTTTATGGGTGGCGGTGTGATTAATCGATCTTCTTCAATAAACCTTCATTCTTCACTCACCCCCCAAAAAACCTCCCCAAAATCCCCAATATTTCTTCATAACCCTATTATCTCAATCATAAAACCATCAGAAAACCCTAGACTCACAAAACAAATTCTCTATTATTGTTTCCATTTTTTCCATATCTGTAAACAAACCCTAGTTCGTCGTGAACCAAGATCGGTTCGCTAGATTTCAATCACCTTCTTCTATCGAAAAGGTATCGTCGCTATCTGTTGATTCAATTCATTCGATTCTATTAATCTGTCGATTTACATTTAGGGTTTGTGTTAGTGTTAGTGTTAGGGTTTATTATATAAGATTGTTTGAATTGTATCAAATGGACGATCTGGAGAAGGCGATACTCATCATCTTCGATGAATCGGGGACAGTTTCATCGGAACTGAAATCACAAGCGATTGCATTTTGTCAACAAATCAAAGAGAATCCATCTGTGTGTAGTGTTTGTGTCGAACGATTGTGTTTTTCGAAACTTGTTCAAGTTCAGTTTTGGTGTTTGCAATGTTTGCACGAAGTTTTGCGTGGTCGTTACTCCGGGATGAGTTCCGACGAGAAGTCGTTTGTGCGGACGTCTGTGTTCTCCATGGCTTGTTATGAATCACTTGACAATACCAATTCTGTTAAGGTTTTAGATGGTCCTCCTTATGTTAAGAACAAACTTGCTCAAGTGTTGGTTACTTTGATCTATTTCGAGTATCCCTCGATTTGGTCTTCCATTTTTCTCGATTTCCTGCCGAATTTGAGCAAAGGTGGTGTTGTGATCGATATGTTTTCTAGGGTTTTGAATGCTTTAGATGACGAATTGATCAGCCAAGATTACCCACGAACTGCAGAAGAAGGTGCAGTTTCTGGGAAGATTAAGGATGCAATGAGACAACAATGTGTTGGTCAAATCGTTCGAGCTTGGTACGATATTGTGTCATTGTATCGCAACTCCGATTCCGAATTATGTGCGTTTGTATTAAACACAATGAGGAGATACATTTCGTGGATCGAAATCAGCTTAATTGCAAACAATACTTTCCTCCCATTATTATTCGAACTAATTTTGGTAGACGGATCGCCAGATCAGCTTCGAAGCGCGGCTTCCGGTTGTGTTCTTGCAGTCGTTTCTAAGCGGATGGATTCACAAGCTAAGCTTACCCTTTTGCAGAGCCTTCAAATGAGCCGGGTTTTCGGTTTGGTGGCAGGTGACGGCGATTCTGAGTTTGTATCGGGGTTAGCGTCTTTGCTTACAGGGTATGCATCTGAAATCTTGGATTGTTTGAAGCATTTGAACGGTGGAGATCTTAAACGGGCTTCGGTTGAGCTTCTAAATGAAGTTTTTCCATCGGTTTTCTACGTCATGCAGAATTGTGAACTCGATACAACGTTTAGTATCGTCCAGTTTCTTTCCGGATACGTTGCCACCATGAAAGGTCCATCTCCATTGACGGAAACTCAACTTTTTCACGTTGGCCAGATATTGGAGGTGATTCGTATGCAGATTAGGTTTGATCCGATGTACCGTGAGAATCTTGATGTGTTGGATAAAGTAGGGAGCGAAGAGGAAGATCGGATGATTGAACATAGGAAAGATCTTCTTGTTTTGCTTCGAAATGTAGGCCGTGTGGCACCCGATGTCACCCAACTTTTCATAAGAAACTCGCTTTCTAGTGCCGTGGGGTCTTCGCATGATAGAAATGTTGAAGAAGTTGAGGCTGCTCTTTCGTTGTTTTACGCATACGGGGAATCGTTAAGCGAAGAGGCAATGAGAACCGGAAGTGGGATCTTGAGAGAACTTGTACCAATGCTTTTATCTACCAAATTCCCTTGCCATTCTAATCGGCTTGTTGCACTCGTGTATCTTGATACGATCACGAGATACATGAAGTTTGTTCTTGAAAACAACCAATATATTCCGTTGGTTTTAGCTGCGTTTCTTGACGATCGTGGGATTCACCATTCGAAGGTGAAGGTTAGCCGAAGGGCGAGTTATCTTTTCATGAGGGTCGTGAAACTACTCAGAGCCAAGCTCGTGCCTTTTATCGAAACAATTCTGCAGGTATTTCAAACGCATTTCGTTTCTATTTTCTAAAGCTAATTACAGTTATAAATGCGGTTTCTGACATACGTTTCGTTGTGCAGAGTCTGCACGATACGGTTTCACAATTCACAAGTATGGATTATGCTGCAAAAGAGATTTCGGGATCCGAAGATGGTACTCACATCTTTGAGGTGATGCGGAGGTCCTTTCTTTTCATTTTTGTTTTTATTTTTAGTTTCTTGGGCTTAGATTTTGTTTGTATTTTCTTGCAGGCGATCGGTTTGTTAATTGGAATG
Source organism: Saussurea involucrata (assembly GCA_033807775.1). Taxonomy (NCBI): domain Eukaryota; kingdom Viridiplantae; phylum Streptophyta; class Magnoliopsida; order Asterales; family Asteraceae; genus Saussurea; species Saussurea involucrata. Next base: position 125,117,757 of record CM066318.1, on the reverse strand, counting down.
GAAGATGTGCCATTAGAAAAGCAATCGGAGTACCTTTCATCTCTGCTTACTCCTCTTTGTCAACAGGTTTAAAGCTTTACTCTCGGTTTTGATGCATAAAACCGATCTTTTCTTTCATAAGTTGTATGTATAATGTGAGAATTTTTTAATTCTTTAGGTCGAGATATTGATCGCGAGTTCTAGAGCTCAGAACTCAGAAGAACCCCCATCAAAAGTTGCGAATATCCAACAAATTATCATGGCTATTAATGCACTGAGCAAGGTTTCAATTCATTCCTATTCATATATGAATGTAGATAACTACAGTATTTTTGTTTCTATATTCACATGTGAATGCTCAAAGTTCATTTCCTCTTGTCTCCATGTTTATAGGGGTTTAGCGAGCGTCTTGTGACCGCCAGTCGCCCTGCCATCGGCCTCATGTTCAAGCAGGTTCGTAATCTGTATCTATTTGCTTCTTTATATCCAATATCAATTGCTATTCACATAAAGTTTTGATTATATTGGAACTTGTACCATAAATGGTATTTGTTTTAAATTGCTATGATCATAATGTATTGTTACCGCTGACCTTTCTGGCATTCTTTATCTCATTACAGACGTTGGATGTGCTCCTACAAATCCTTGTGATCTTTCCAAAAGTGGAAACCTTGCGCTCTAAGGTACCGTTGAGAATTTATTTTTCTTGTGTTTTAAGGTTTTGTCTTGTCTAATTCTATCTCTCTTTTTCGCGCAGGTTACTTCATTTATTCACCGGATGGTGGAGACATTAGGATCATCGGTATTTCCTTACCTTCCAAAGGCATTGGAGCAGTTACTTGCTGAAAGTGAGGTATTAATTATGTACTCTAATAGTATATTTAGTGTGTGTGTGTATATATATATATATAGAGAGAGAGAGAGGGAGGTTCAGGGGAAACTCCCATAAAAATGAAAAATCGAGGAACACCCTGGTTACGGTATGCACATGTGCATACAAGTAATTGAAGCTATTTTTTGGGTTTTTTTGCACATGTGCATGTTACAAATTACTTGTATGTACATGTGCATGCCGTCTGGATGAACGATTACTAGGGTGTAGTTTTTCATTTTTTTGCGGTTTTCCCCTGCACCTAACCTTATATATATATATATATATATATATATATATATTATATACACACACACACGTTTATTAGTCTTTGAAGATTGATGCCATCTTCATATTTTCTTTGCCTGTCCAATTGACGATCAAGTGTTTTCGGGTTCTCTATATCTATATAAACTCCCGGCTGTTTTTGAGATTTGAAGTCGGCAGCCTGTTGTGTTTTAATTTAGTCTTGCTATTTGTATGATGAAAGGTATTGCGTTTTTAGCACATACTTGCTGTTTTTGTTTGTAGATCTTTATGGAAATGCAATTTATCTCCATTTAAATACCGTCACATATGGCAATGTTTATGATAAATACACACGTGCGCCATTCTATGTATGCATGTACGAAGGCTTTTTAGTTTCGTCACTTGGTGCCACTAACGTCTCGTTACGCGCGCGCACACACACACACACACACATATAGGGGTTAAAACAAATGAGAACCCCCAAAAGGTTTTAAACCCGTGAGAACCGGTTAAATTTTATTTTTATGCATGATTTTTTCTCATTAAATTTTAGAATTTAAGGTATTGCTTCACATATATTTGTTTCATAATGTGATGGCATCAAACGTTTTAATTGTAATTTTCATTTCACTATATGAACCAAAAAAAGGCCACATGGATTTTTTTTCACCATAAAACATATGTGAAACAATAGCTAAAATCATAGCTTTTGATGAAAAAAAATAATGTAACAGAATATTTTTATACTGGTTCTTATGGATTTGTAATTTTGTGGTTCTCATTTGATTATTGTGTGTGTGTGTGTGTGTATATATATGTTAATTATTCAAGACAATTTGCTTTCGCATCTGGGATTTTATTTAATGACCGTCTGCTTTCATGATTATCGTCTATTTTTAACGATATATTTATGATGCAGCCGAAGGAACTCGTGGGGTTTCTTGTATTAATCAATCAACTCATATGCAAATTCAATACTTCTGTCCAAGATATTCTCGAGAATGTATACCCTGTAATTGCAAGTAGGATTTTCAGTATTCTGCCACGAGATACGATTCCATCGGGGCCAGGGAGCAACACCGAGGTACATTAACTGTCTAAATATATTTGAATTTAGACTTATTATGATTTTTCTGGTTTGGGCCATGTTTGATTCGTTATCTTGCCTTATGGGCCTGTTTGGTTGTTTTTGCCGTTAAGCCGTGTATGGATTAAGCTAGAATGTTGTTTGTTTGTTTGTTTGTTGTCCTGACTAAACTGTTTGAATGATGTATAAAAGATACTTTTACCCTTGGGGGGCGTACGGTTCGCAGGATTCCGATGGAATTGGAATGCTCAATTCCATTGACCAAATTCCTTTCCGACGTTTGGTTTACCCACCGAATGGAATTGAATTCAGTATATTCCACCAACAATGGATTTCATCATTCCGTCATAATGGGGGAAGGAATTGTATTCCATTCCAACCTATTTTTATAAAATGACAAAACTATCCCTATTAAACCAATTTTCTTAAATTATTACTATTTATAAGTTAAGCAAAAAATAAAAAAACAAATTCAAAGAAAGTGTATTTTGGTCATTTTCCATCATTTCATTCCAATTCCATCTGTAAACCAAACAAACGGATTCCAATTCATTTGTCAGATTAGATTTTATTACCTGCCAACCAATCACTTGGTCAAACCGTGGTCAAGCCTGGATAACATTCCATTTCAATTCTTTTAAAATTCCAATTCCTTCCACAGATTCATTCTTTCAAAAATTATTAAGCCATAACCTTTCCCAAACAGCCTGTTTTTGGATTGTTGTAGAGCAATGATTAATAAACCTTATGGACAATTTATGATCATTTTAGGAAATTCGTGAATTGCAAGAGCTTCAACGTACGTTCTACACTTTCATTCACGTGGTGGCAACGCATGATTTGTCGTCGGTGTTCCTTTCTCCTAAAAGTCGAGTCTACTTGGATCCAATGATGCAGTTATTGTTGTACACTTCCTGTAATCACAAGGATCTCGTTGTTAGGAAGGTGCGTAAAATTTTTAGTTCCCTATTTTTTTCTTTGAAAATTATCATTTGGATCTGATGAGATCTTGTTTTCGATTTCTCTAGGCTTGTGTACAAATATTTATCAGATTGATTAAGGATTGGTGTGCGAGGCCTTATGGCGAAGAAAAGGTAATGTAGTAGTGGCTTCGTTTTTTTCCCCTTTCCATGGTGGTGCTATTTTAATTACGTTTGCGTATCTAACGTGTCGAGTATTCAGGTACCCGGTTTTCAAAGTTTCGTTATTGAGGCTTTTGCAACAAACTGTTGTTTGTACAGCGTGCTTGATAAGTCCTTTGAGTTCCGTGATGCAAATACTGTAAGTCCGTTCTCTATTCAAAATTTGTGGTTTAGTTGTTTTTATGTTCTTTATATTATGCACCACTTAGTTCAACGCTTTGAATTCCATTAGAGTCTCTTTTCTTTTCTTTGTACTTTCGAGTACCATTTTCCCACATTCTTCTCTGTTAATTTTCTTCTATTTTTTGTTTGAATCCTGTTGTGTGATCCCTCCCCTATGTATGGCTTGGTTTGCATTTGATCCCTCCCCTATGTGTGTGTGTGTGTGTGTATATATTATACACACAGATGTATGTTTATATGTAAGCAAAGCAACTAAGTAACAAAATGTTGTGGATGTGTTATTTGCAGCTTGTTCTGTTTGGAGAAATAGTGTTGGCTCAGAAGGTTATGTATGAGAGATTTGGCAACGAGTTTCTCCTGAATTTTGTATCAAAAGGTTTTCTTGCCGCACATTGCCCTCAAGATTTAGCAGAGCAGTACTGTCAGAAACTGCAGGTACATTCATTTATAAATATATATAGATTTATGTGTAAATAGTCATATATATATCACTTATTCCGACTTTCTCACCAAAACTCTTATTCTTAGGGGAACCCAACCCATATATATATAGACACTCGAATCTCATTTTGGTTGTTACTTTTTGGAAGTCTAATATCTTGTTAGAAACGAACGTTTCGGGTTCTTTAAAATCTTTTGATTTATACTAAATTTCGGGTGGTGTTTATCATCAGGGCAATGATATGAAGTCACTGAAGTCATTTTACCAATCTCTTATTGAGAATTTAAGAGTACAACAGAACGGAAGCCTCGTTTTCAGATAGCATGGCCTCGGCCCGCCTTTGAAAACTGATCACCAACGGTTCGTGTTTTGCTGCTGAAACCAGTTATGGTGGTAAAATTTTGTTCTGAAAGAGGTTGGCTCTAAAACCGACATTCCATCTCTCCTTTCTCGACTCACATCCAACAATCGTTCTATATATATCCTCATTTCATGATATATATATATATATATATTCAGGTCTTGGCCGTGTAAATAGTATTTATCTGGCTCATCCGTTACAGTGAGGTACAACCGTTAATTGAGTCGTTTTTCAAATGGGTATTTTCGACATTTGGTTTAGGTTCTTATTTGGGATTTGTTGGTTTGGTTTGATCAGGTGTAAATTACGGAAGCAGTTTCTATATATCGATCGACCGGTTTCAAGAATAGAAGTTTTGCCATGAACGGTCGTCTGTATTTCCTTGATTATTAAATCTGTGTTTGTTATCTGCAAATTTACATCCATGTGTTCGTTCTCCAAATCGATCAAGTTTTGGTCTCGGAAAGGTCCCACAAGTTATTTGTTTATTAGAAACTTTTGTCGGAAATCTTGTGTGGGATGGTAGATTTTGATTTTGTTTTCGGTATTTTTTGTTGTTAAAAATGGTAGATTGGAAGACGTTTTTGGTCGCGCTTTCCACCGTCTCGAATAAGACGTATTTGGTTCGTTTTTACCGCCTAGTTTAGTCTCGGGTGGTCCAAATCCAGGTTCTCAATTGGCCTCACCATCACTTTTGTCATCTGATATTGGAGATCATTTACCAATGCAAACTGTGCAGGTGCCGGTATAAGGCTTGGGTCTTCCGAGCTCGTTTTAAGTGGGCCAAAAGAAGCCTGGGCTTTGGGGTTGAAAAGGGCCTGATCGGGGGTTTCTTTTTTCAGTCGGGGGTTTTTTGTGCTTAACCAGGCTTTTACGGGCCCGGCCTGTTAGGGGTAAACGATGTTATTCTATCGGATCTACACTAGTTACTCGTACTGTGCATATATTTCATATACATTATCACTTCATTCACCATACATGGGTTATTAGGCAAAAGGTTGATACCAGCAACCTTGACCGTCGTCAATAAGGCTTGGATTTTGGAGTTCATTATTAGAGGTCACTAGTTCGACTTCTGCAATGGTACTGAAGATTTTTCTGGTTGTTGTCAAAGACCTTTCAAATTAGTCGAGCTGTGTGCAAACTAACTCAGACATCCATGGTTGAAAAAAAAAACAGAAAAATATGTTTTCTAGACAATTAAGACAAAAGAGTAAATTATAGAAATGGTCCCTCGTCTATGCCTCGATTTCAATTTCAGTGCTGGTCCCCCCAAAGCTGAAAGTACACTTACAGTCCCTAAGATACAGTTTCAAAGCCCAAGTTGGTCCCTCTCACTGACACCGTCCATATTTTGCTGTTAGAGCTCCCAACACTGAAAGCGAGGCATAGTTGAGGGACCATTTCTGTAATTTACTCAAAGACAAAATCTAATAATTAGATTGAGACCAATACTTTTGAATGTGGGAACATCCCTAATTTTGTTGGGTACCACATGACCTCGTCAACCACGGTATGTAAGATAGTGTTTTTGATCGAGTTTATGGGTTGACTCCATCTTCAATAAATGTACCAGATTTTGTACTGTTTCTGTATTTATTACATCTTCTCTAAGAAATGTACTATATTTGTTTTGTAAACTGACAAATGTCTGAATATGTATAATTATCTGTTTTATCCGAAAAAAATTCAAAGTTAAATATGTCAATTGAAGTGAGCGTCGATGATTGAAAGACGGAACGGAAAAAAAGAAACAAAAGAAGGATCTTGGCAGATTTGCGAGGCTGTTGAGTTTTAATCATACCTCATACACCGAAGCCCCGGTTAATTTAAAATGTTCTCGAAAGCCAACACATAGATCTACACTCTTCGTGTTTTGCGTTTTTGCAAATTCGAGGTGCATCTGAGCCAAAACCGTGGTGCTGGACCAGCCCCAACAAGTCGTATGGGGTGAGAAAGTTGAAATCGAAAGAATGGTGCCGGACGGAAATATGAGAAGATTTAAGAGATAATGTTACCACTTTTTTGTCCAGACCATATTAAGAGATAAGAGGCTCTAAAAAACAATCTGAATTATAAAACGTATGACTTAATTAGACATAAGTGGTAATTAAGAGCTTAAAATTAACAAACAAACAAGGTCTAAGTTAGTGATTGAGAATCTAGCGGAAAGAATTCCATTACATTAAGTGATTATGTTGTTGAGTCTGAATCTTTAAGCCACAATTCTGGTTCTGTAGAAGATGAAGTATGCAAGATTAATCAGATCTCTGTTTGTACTGATCAAGGGGCGGATCTAGGTGTGTAAGGTTGTGGGGGGAATGGGACCCCATTAAAAATAAAAAAGAATGAAAATTTTAAGGTAAAAACATAGGATTTTTAGCTTTCTATCTTGACGCCCCCAGTAATTTTTCCTTCGTGACCACATCAACCAAAAAAAGTGTTTTGAAATCAATCAAAAAACCAAAATTAACTCTCGAAATCGACTAAAAAACAAAAAATATCCCTCGAAAGCGACAAAAAAACCAAAACCCCATTAAATTCAACCAAAAAAATCTCGAAACGTTGGATTTAGGCTAAAAATACATCGGACAACTTTACGGGTATTTAAGCTACTTTAAAGGGGCCTCCACTAGAAAAAAAATCCTAGATCCGCCACTGCTGATCAGAAATATGAAGACATCTATTTTGGAACGGAAAAAAAATGTATATTATTTTGAGACACATACGCAAAGATCAAATAACAAATTAATTGTGACAAAGGGGCAATATAGTCAATTCAAATGAAAAGTTAATTCGTGAATCGTGATATGAATTCGAAGAACAGCAGCCATGACTTGTTTTAATTCAAAAGTCCTCTTAGATAAACGACACAAGAAGAAAAAACGCGCTTTATAGAAGCTTCCAAGCCTTTTAATTATTCTTCTTTTTATTTTCAAGTTAATTAAATATTATATTTTTTTCTAACACAAAAAAAGTTATATTTTATTTATTATCGTACTTCTGTATTCGAAAAATCCAAAAAACTACGGGACCACTACAAGCTTGAGCTCGTTAAGATTTATATCATAAATCCAACCCGAACCCACTATCATCACGATATTGAATCGTTCAAGAAAGTAATTATGGTATGTAGCGTGAAATCAAGAAACTACGATATCTGGATTCGTGAAGATATCGTTATTTTAGATGATATTTTTATGTATTTTTTTTCGGTATATTTGTCGATGAACTTGTTATTCTTGGTCTGTTAGACGTTGGTACTCGTTCTATTTCAAAAAACATATTGAGAGGTCCAATTTCTCTACTCAACTGAACAACTTTAATCATATTTAATTTCGAAACGTATATAGAAGAACACGTTACACGTTTATAACTACTGTAAAAGTTACATTTAAACTGGTTAAATTGTTTTTTTATTAAAAAAACATGTAGATGTAGTTCAAAACTTCTTTATTTGTAATCATTACTTTAATGATGATTTTAGCGAATTTCATAAATGTACATAATTGAATTTTGTCACAAAAAAAAAAGTAGAAAACACCAACTTTCTGGATTCAATGACTAAGAGCATCTCCAACAGTTTTCCCGTAATTTCTTTAAAATGGAGAACCAAAAGTTAAAATCCCTAAAAAAATTACATTCATCTCCAACAGATTCTCCATTTTGGAGAAAAAACAATGATTATAATATTAAAATATTGTATTATCTATTAAAATATAATTTATCTCTCTAAATATTATTTTTTAAAGATTTCTAGTGGTGCTCTCACCAAGTAATCATTTTTGGGGTTAACTCCATATTTGGAGAAAAACTTCCCCCCTCTCATACTTTCTCCATTTTGGAGATAGTTTTAGGGAAGCTGTTGGAGCAAAAAAACAAACCAAAATCCACGTATTCTCCATTTTATCCGAAATGGAGAAGCTGTTGGAGATGCTCTAATTGACCATGGTGTGTTTTCTGTCTTTTCTCATGAAATTTACTTTGGATGATAAAAATAAATATTTAAATTTAAATTTAATATAAATAGATATTATTAGTATGGAGATTTTTTAGAACTTTTTAATTAGTGAGATAGAGAACAACTCACCATACACTATTTTATATGGTAATTTTTTTCCAGGTGAAAAATGAATATATTAAATAAAATATATTTATTTTACATGTAATTCTTTCGCAATATAAAAGTATTTTGTGTGTTTGTGAAACAAAAAGTTTCATATTATAACTCAAATATATATGAAACAAATACATTATAAAATAAATATATAAGTTACTCAATAAACTAAGGAAGTGTTTGGTTGGGGGTATTGAGGGGTAAAAATGGAAATGATAGTAAAAACTGTTGTTTGGTTTGATATAATATAATGAACTTATTACCCCAAACTCATTAATTTTCAATCCTGACCAAATTGGGGGAATGAAGATTTTATTCCCGCTCTGTCATTTTTTTCTCATGTATCCCTTCATTTCTCGATGTTGAATGAAAAATATTTTTTATTTTCACGTTGGACGTCACATATTTGTATTAAAATTTTTATTTAAAACATTTTTTTATTAATTATATAGGTTTAACCAAACAACATCAATGGAATGCTCATTCTTATTTCCATTCTTCTGCATTCCTATTTTCATTTTCATTCACATTTCTTAAAATGAACCAAACGCCCCCCCTAAGTACTATACTTATATAGAAAAATATCATGAACAAGACCTTAAGATAAAAGTTCTAACGTATCTCACAAATTTTGGAGTTCTCAAATGAATAAACTCTCTTATCCAAAAAATTTGTTTATTTTGGATTGAAATTGTGTCAAAATAAGGGTTTATAATTTGGAAAATGTTTTTTACTTATAATTTGGAAAATGTTTTTTACTTATGATAAACGAATTGTTGCATCCATACGAAATGGACGATTCTATCTTTTAACAATCGATAAAAAAAATGTAAAAATACTACTTCCTCCATACAATATAAGTGTCCACAAAAGAAAAGACATACAGTTTTAAGCATCTATAGTTATTATACTTTTGAGTTAATTAAATGACAACTTTTAAAATCAGGAAAAACACAGTCACACAAAGCAAACCAAGCACTATTTAATAATACATGACGAATATATAGGAAAATATACGGTTAGAAAACACAATTTCTATTTAAGCATAAATATCTAAAACATAACATAGAAAATATGATTTATGTTAAAGGAAAAACGAAACATGACAACAATATAGTAGAGAGCACGAAAATCTATCTTTCTCATTAATCATAAGCCCTTTAAATAGGGAGGAATTTACAACGAAAATGAAACATTAATTATGGTAAATTTAATACTATGAAAATATTCTTTCAATCACTTCCTTTTGATGATGGCACATATCCTTCAACACTTCCTCTTGTGCCGAATCAAATGAGTGATGGTGCATAGTTCTTGCCTCATTAAAACCTTACGCCAAAGAAACAAAACCGAGTGGAAAAAATAAAAACTTTAGGCGAAGGAAAGAGTACAAGACACCAATAAACAATTTCTTTAGTTTACCATTTTTCTTGATTTGTGCATCAATCAAGAGGTATAGAAATCAAGATGATGTATAAAATGTTGCCTCACTAAACCTTGCACCAAGGAACAAAACCCAGTGGGAAAAATAAAACATTGGGCGAAGGAAAAAGCACAACCCATTAATAGTACATGTTTAGTAGACACCTCCTTTTGTCTAGTACTCCCCCTGACTCATGCATTAATTTAGGGAGTTTAGAAAACATTTGCACTTTAATACCTAATACAAGTTTCCCAAGTATGGTTTTAGGTAATCGAAGTGGTAAACAAATATGTCACATTCTCCTGGCATCTTACATGATTCATTTGAATCTAGAGGAGAGTTTGTTATTGCTGATTGTATAGAAACTTAAGCAGATAATGCTTTGTGTTATCACCCTTGATGTATCTTACTTTCATTCCTTTGATACATGATTCATTATTTTCATATATGCGGTAGGATATTGGTTGAACTCAAAACACTAGCTCCTCTACTATGTGTAATGAAAGTCCTTAACCATGTACACCTTTGAATAGTTTCATGGAGAGTAATATTCTTGATAATTTAAGAATGTAGCTCTTAAGGGGTTGCTTAGTTTACTTCCAAGCAATCGGCATGTTCCATATGATAATTCCTTAGCCAATTTGGGAACAACCTTTATATGAGTTGAACATAGACCTAATATCAACAATTATATACCAAGACATTGTTTGGTGTTTTCTATAAGAGCCAATACTTTTGCCACTCACAATCTAAGTAGGTATTGAAGTTCCATTATCAATTCAATTTTCTTCATAGGGAAAGTATTGGCCCACGTCAATGGTGCCAAAAGATTAATTTGAAATCATTCCAATGACGTTGCGTTGGTGCTAAGCTAAATCTAGCTGACAAGTTCAGTTAGAAGTACAATATACGGTCAAGTGTATTATGTTGAGTACAATAATGCGCCTAATGGAATTCCAGCTCCCAACACCTCTTCGTCATCATCCTTTAGACGAAATGGATATTTCCTTATATCCAACACTTTGACCGATCATGGGAGTGCTAGTCGGATGCGCTTTGTCCATATTAAGTCGCGTGATCATTTTCTGGACATATGCGGATCGATGGATTAATATTCCACAAACTCAGTGTCCTAGTTCAAGTATCTAGACACAACAAAGTTTTCCCAAGATCTTTCATCTCAAAATCAGAATTCAAGTAGCTTGTGGTTTCCCTTATTTCATCAAGAGTGTCTATTATGTTCATAACATTGACATATAGAGCTACTTCGAAAGTCTGGAACTTGTTTTCCTAAACAAATACGCAAGGGCACAGTTCATCGTTCTTATATATCATTTCCCAATCAAGTATTCACTCAAGCGGGTATACCACATCCCCATAGATTGCTTTAATCTATAAATCGAGTGTTTCAATTTTATTGTAAACGCATTTCATAGTTTAAAGTTACTTGATATTGGTATAATGTCATCAAACACTTTTATATCTCTGAATTTAGATCCCCATAGAGATATGTAGTAACTGCATCGTTGAGCTGCAATTTCCAGTCCTTTGGAAACTACTTGGCTAATTTAATTAACTGAACGTTGTCCATTACGAGAGAATAAGTCTTATTGTGGTCAATCCAGTGCGTTGTGAGAAACCTTGCGCCAAAGGAGAGCCTTATATATTATGACTTAATTATTCTCATTACGCGTCCCTGACAAATGATTTATCTATGTCCTACAGGCTTTACACTTGGTCGGTTAGCACTACCGAACCAAATACCTGTTCATTTGTCAAATAATTATCCTGGATTGCTTCTTTTCATTTAAGCCAATTTGCTCTTTGTTGACATTCTTCAACTGAGCATGGTTCGATGACATCGTGCTCTGTTATCTTATAAGCAACGATATATGCAAATATATCATCATTGAGTATGTATGATCTGTCCATCGACTCATATTCATTTGAGATTTCTTTGATCTCTGAAATCAATATTAACTTCTGTAACAACCGGGTTTTTCTTGCAAAGTGTGAAAGTTTGGTGGCAAAAACCTAAGAAAAATAAGTTGGAGTTGAGGGACTTGTTGGCAATTTATGGGAAGTATAAATTGGCCAAATTCCCTAGGGCACCCTTATTTTAGAAATCAGTATTATTTTGTTCTTGTGGGTTTGGTAGCTAAGAGGAGAAAAGAAGAAGAAGCAAAAGTGGGGAGAATTCTCAATTAAGGAAAGATTAGTAAAGGTAATCATCCAATATGTTTTCTTCTGTTTAATTCAAGCTCCTTACTCTCTTTTGTTTAAGATTTGGGGGTGAAATCTGATGGGATTACTATGTTTTTCACCTAAACACCCTTTATTGAGTATTTTGGGTTTTTGTTGATAATGTGTCGATCTGGTGGTTTAAAAGGGGAATTAATGAGTGTTTATGACTAGTGGATGAACCCTTATGTTTGTCTAATCGAGCTGTTATCAGAAAGTAAGTTTTTAATCACTTTTGGATTTGGGTTTTTCGTCCAGTACATAGTTTCCTGACGTCGCCCCGTCCGGACAGTAGTGTCCGGACAGTGGGGGTTTCCGGGTAATGTTCTTGGTTTCCGGATGAGGTGACTGTCCGGATAAGAAGGCTAACCGGATGGGAAGATTGTCCGGTGTAACACCTTAGGCATATCCCACATCGGCCGTGGACAGGAGAGATGCTGTGTATATTAGTAAACCTTGGCCTTACCAGACACAACGCGTTTTGGGACCACAAGCATGCGGGTTCCTTGGGAACTCTGTGGTTAAGCGTGCTTGGGTGGGAGTAGTACCAGGATGGGTGACCTCCTGGGAAGTCCTTGCGAAGTCCTTGCCAGGTCGCCAAGAACAAAGCCGTGAGCCAGTGGGGCAAAGCGGACAATATTGTGTCGTGGTAAGCGGGGTGTTACAAATGGTATCAGAGCCACTCCTGTGCCGTTCGGGATGGTGGGGCAAACCTCATCGAGGACGATGAGTCCCTAAGGGGGGGTGTGTGTAACACCTTAGGCATCTCCCACATCGGCCGTGGACAGGAGAGATGCTGTGTATATTAGTAAACCTTGGCCTTACTAGACACAACGCGTTTTGGGACCACAAGCATGCGGGTTCCTTGGGAACTCTGTGGTTAAGCGTGCTTGGGTGGGAGTAGTACCAGGATGGGTGACCTCCTGGGAAGTCCTTGTGAAGTCCTTGCCAGGTCGCCAAGAACAAAGCCGTGAGCCAGTGGGGCAAAGCGGACAATATTGTGTCGTGGTAAGCGGGGTGTTACATCCGGTAAGTATAGTTGTCCAGTAAGTATAGTTGTCCGGTAAGTAAGAGTTGTCCGGTAAGTGTAATTGTCCGATAAGTATGGTTGTCCGGAAAGTAATACCCGAAAAGTGGCAGGTATCCGGTAAGTCGAATTCGGATGATGTCTGGATTGTTGGTTTAGGCATCTGAGTAGTTTATATCTCATCTATTTCTCAGGTAATTTGATCGTAAGCCAGAAGTAAAGTAAGAAAAGATCTTATAAGCATCAGGTGAGTTTTTCTAACTAAAATACGTGATTTTACGTGTTTTTTCAAAGAAAATGATTATGTGGAATGCCATGTTATTTACATGATTTTTACGTGAATGAAAGTTTAATATTTTACCGATCATGGTGTGTTTACGAGCATGATTTATTTACAAGCTTTTATGTATGTTTTCCCATGAAAAGTATGTTTTAAGGAAAAGATTATTCAGCAAGGTGAAATGAATTATAAAGTGTTAAACGGGTTTCATGTTTATGACGAGCTATGTGTATGTTATGTGGAGTCGGTCTGCACAGTGGGATCTGAGTACCTCGGGATCCGATGATCCCTTGGGCTGTTATGAGTAAGCTTGTAGGAGGGAATTCATTTCCTTCCTACTCGGATAGGTGAGTAGCTTGTAAGAGGGAATTCGTTTCCTTCCTACTCGGATGTGTGACTGCCTATGTGATCCTTAAACACTGTGCAGTACCATGATTGAATGATTATGTGAAGAAGGTTAATGTGTTTTATAAAATGAATTCTTATAATGTTGATGTACGTTGTTTACGGAGGGAACTCACTAGACCTCATGGTCTAACCATCGCTTTTCAAAACTAAAACCTTTTCAGGTAAGCAAATAGTAGGAGGCTCAGGTAAGTGAGCAAGAGCAAGGTAGAGTACAGATGCAGCTAGAGACAGTGCAAGTGCCTCTTGTAGAAGCTAAATTATTCTCAGTTGTGTATAGGTTGTTTCCGCCAGTCTAAGTTTTAGATTGTTGTAATGAAAATTTTGGGACCCAGTTTTGTAATGTTTATGAGTTATTGCTATGTATGTCCTGTTGTGTTTTTGAGATGTTACAACTTCGGAGTGCAACTATTTATATCATATACATATAAATATACTAATATCAATATATGACATGGCAATAATTTATAAATATTTGTAAAAATCTCTATATGACATGTTATGATAATAGCCATAAAATCATAATAAAATGTAGGCAATGTAATGGTAATTAACTTCAATAAAGCAAAGATATTTTAATTAATTGCGTCAAAATATAAATTAATTTAACATATAATATATCAATATATTAAATATGTAATAAATAAATAAATAGACTATTAGATGAGAAGGCATTTAATTAGTGCATCGATTTTTTTTTCGGAAGGCCTCTCCAAAAAAAAAACCTATCATCATTCTCTCTCAATAAGAAAAATAAGTAAATAAATGTGGCTGGTTAAACACAAAACATACAAAACAATATGTTTTTTTCTAAACAGAGGCGTAAAACAGTGCTCATATAAACAAGTTGTGTATAATAATAATCAAGAAAGACGACATAAATAGAAGGAAAGTATAATATAAAAACATATGATTTATACAAGTCACATGTTATATAAAGATGCTTACTTGATTTATAATGAGAGTAGGAACATACGACAAGTAGGAGCGTTGTTTAGCAACGATCGACATCGATTGGAGAAGCGTCTAGCGGCGAGCCGACAAGAGTGGTTTGAGCTTACGTGCTGATAACGTGTTAAAGGAAAAACGAAACATGACAACAATATAGTAGAGAGCACGAAAATCTATCTTTCTCATTTAATCATAAGCCCTTTATATAGGGAGGAGTTTACAGCGAAAAGGAAACATTAATTATGGTAAATTTAATACTATGAAAATATTCTTTCAATCACTTCCTTTTGATGATGGCACATATCCTTCAACAATTTAGAATTTATCAAAATATATTACATTTTTACATTTTTCTTGGACCATCAAAAACTAAATTCATATGAAACACCTAAATTGCATTCGAACGACAAGCCATCAAGAGACGCATATTAAAATGTCTCCCATACAAATTCATTGTATCAAATCAGAACGTTTTTTTTGAAAAGCAACAATTCAAAATTTTCATTTAAAAAATATGATGATTTAGATTCTTGGTTCTAAAAGTGTAAATGAAAACACATTAAGGGGTCATTTATAAAATATTTATCGGGTGAGAATGTAAAAGATCGACTATCTTAATCAGTAAGAGACGTAATAACAATCGAGATTCTTATCTAGTAAGTAAGAGATAAGACTTTTACCCGGCTGGTGCTTATTGAGTTAGATATGCTTACAAAATTTGTTTAGATGGCTAAAAACATGCCCAAAATCTATTTTGGAGAAGGTTTTGTAGAATTTGTTGGAGCAAAAATAACATGCCCAAAATCCAACAGATTCTTCAAAATGAAGAAAATAGAAAAAAGAGTGTAAATTTCTCTAAATTTAAAGAAATTTCAAAAAATATTACCATTATGAAGAAATATTTGTTTTATTATCTTTTGCTAATGAGAAACATTGAGATGAAATGTAACAGCCCAAAAACCATACAAAGCATACAAACTAAACATCACAAAATGGGTCCCAATACATCTCATTATAATCAGAGTTTACGGAAGAAGTAGCAGCGAAAACACACTTCCACAACCGAGATGTCTAAAGCTAAGTAAAACTACTATAGTGCTCTAGACCAGCTACCTTCGTCTCTAAGCCTTCTGAACTTCCCCTTCCCTTTGGAAGTAGCATCACAAAACCTCTTGTCTGATTTTTTTTTAGTTTTGAAAAGCGAGGGTTAGACCATGAGGTCTAGTGAATTCCCTCTCGAAAACAGTTTAAAAGAATCTCATCTTTATATCACGTAACTGTCATATCAATGAATAAAACAACAGTTTGTAAACAATTGCCACATAAGGGTATTTGCACAGTGATCTCCACGTCAATCACCTCCACGTGATGTCCACACTCGGGGACCCCAGTAGATCCCCATGGCCCCCTAGTAGATGACATATCTGTGTGCACGAGAAACAGATTCAAGGCACACGGTTCACCAAACTCCCCAGGATCCAAGGTACAACCATCCCCCACTGTGCAACCCGACTCCACATACAAGCATATAAACATGAAAACAATACAAATCATGAATATGCGGTAAAACGATCTCATAGTTACAAAATAACATTTCTCCTTCACACTACACACACACCAAAATATCTATTTACAAGAATGACCCGGTTATTACAGACACAGTCACACAAAGCAAACCAAGCACTATTTAATAATACATGACGAATATATAGGAAAATATACTGTTAGAAAACACAATTTCTATTTAAGCATAAATATCTAAATCATAACAAAGAAAATATGATTCGGAAATTTATCAAAATATATTACATTTTTCTTGGACCACCAAAAACTAAATTCATATGAAACACCTAAAATTGCATTCGTACGACAAGCCATCAAGAGACGCATATTTAAATGTCTCCCATACAAATTCATCGTATCAAATCAGAATGTCTTTCTGAAAAGCAACAATTCAAAATTTTCATTTAAAAAATATGATGATTTAGATTCTTGGTTCTAAAAGTATAAATGAAAACACATTAAGAGGTCATTTATGAAATATTTATATGGTGAAAATGTAAAAGATCGACTATCTTAACCAGTAAGAGATATAACAACAATCAAGATTCTTACCTAGTAAGTAAGAGATGAGACTTTTACGCGGTTGGTGCTTATTGAGTAAGATATGCTTAAAAATTCGTTTAGATGGATAAAAACATACCCAAAATCCATTTTGGGGAACGTTTTGTAGAATTTGTTAGAGCAAAAAACATGTCCAAAATCCAACAGATTCTTCAAAATGAAGAAATAGAAAAAAGAGTGTCAATTTCTTCAAATTTGAAGACATCTCCAAAAAATATTACCATTATGGAGAAATATTTGTTTTATTATCTTTCGTCAATAAGAAATCGTGAGATGAAATATTTAGAACAATAATATTATTTTGTTAAATATATGAAATGTTTAGGAGAATAATATTATTCTATTAAATATATGAAATACTTAATAATATAAATAACACAATCTCTAAAACAAAAAATATGTTGAAGTAAAAGATTTTGTATTTTATTCTCTATTTTATAAAAAAAAAACTTTAAAATAATCTGGTATATATGCTTCAAGTCCCGTTCTAATAATTTGAAATTAAAAAAAATTAATCATGGTTTTTTAAAATTAAGATTTTGATACATTTATCTTTTAAAATAAAAATAAAAACACAAACAAGATTTGTCTTCATTTTTGACACACTTTGTCAAATCCAAACAAAAAATAAAAAAATAGTACGAAGTAAGTCCCTGGCTTTAAATCAAAGTATAGAAAATATCAACGCGGAAAGCATATAAAAGAACTTTATCTTGAAAAATAAAAGTTAGAGTAAACTACGTTTTTAGTCCCTGTGGTTTGTTAAAAACTGTAGATGTAGTTTTGAAATTTCGGTTTTTGTCCTTGCGGTTTGCAATTCATTTTTGTTTTCGTCTCTGAGGCCAAAACACTACTTTTAAGCAAAGTTCTAAATGACGTGAGGCGTGACGTGGCGTGACGGCGAGGTCAAGCCTCAAGCCTTAGGAGCCACGGCGAAGCCATGTCGTTTTCAAGGCCTGACTTGTGGCGTCAAATTTCTAATTCATATATAATATTGTATATAAAAACATATAGTTTCTGGTTTTCTCCAATGTATTTTTTCGGTATACTTGTTTATGAACTTGTTATTCTTGGACCTTGGTACTCGTTCTATTTCAAAAAGAATATTGAGAGGTCCAATTCCTCTACTCAACTGAACAATTTTAATCGTATTTAATTTTGAAACTTATACAGAAGAACACGTTACACGTTTATAACTACTATTAAAGTTACATTTAAACCTGTTAAAATGTTTTTTTTAATTTAAAAAACATGTAGGTTGTAACGACCCGGACCTTTTCGAAGTGTTTTGGGGTTAGTGTGGAGTTGTAAATAAAAGTAGAAGTTGAGGGGCCATTTGGTAAATAAGAGAGGGAGTATAAAAGGGCACAAAACCCTAGGTATCATTCCAAATTCCCTGATTTTTTTGGTGGTGTGTCGGCTGGGTTCTTGGAGAAGAGATTAGGATAGGGTTTTGAAGGTTTCTTTGGTGCAAGAGAGAAGGAGAATCATCAAGTCTTGAATCAGAAGAAGGATTGGGATTTCGGAATTCGTTTCGTGCAACAATCAACCAGGTAATCTTTAATCCATAACCTCATCTGAGATTTGTCTGGTGATTTGTGGCTTTGAGAGTTTTCTTGCAAAAGTTGTCTAAGACCATTAAGAGAGATTTAAACATCTTTGGGTTGTGTATAGTCAGTAAAACTTTGTGGGATTTGGTATTGGGCCTGTATGTAGTTAATCATTGTTTTATCTTACTGTTTAATGGGTGTTTGGCATGATTTTTGAGCATTAAACTCGAACAGCGCCCCGTCCGGAAACCTTCGTGCGAAGCAGGTGTTCGGAAGTTGTCCGGATAGCTTCTTGGCACAGGTTACCGGGTAGAGTGTCCGGAAAAGTAGAGTGTCCGGAAAGGTTGAGCGTCCGGAGAGGGTAGAGTGTCCGGAAAGGTTAAGCGTCCGGAAAATAGAAGTACCCGGAATGTAGAGTTATCCGGGAAGTGGTGTTATCCGGAAAACTGAAGTGTTCAGACACTGTGGTGTCCGGTAAGTAGGAACTTCCGGAAAAGCAAGAGTGTCCGGTAAGTGGTATTCGGACAGTTTGGTTAGTCAGCTTATGTGTTTATCCTTTAACTCAGGTAGATCGTTTGGGGAATACAGAGCAAGGTAGGAAGGAAGTAAGCATATCAGGTGAGTTTTCTAACTAAAATACGTGCCCCTTTTAAGGTGCTGTTAAAGTGATTTCATGATGAGAAATGCCATGCTTTATGCTTATGCTTTTAATTGCATGAATTGATGTTTGAAAATTTATGTGGGATGTATGCATACATTGATTTTGATGTAAGTTGACTAAGTCGGGAAGGGGCCCGCCAGCTCGTGTCGGGAGGGTGTTCCCGTTTATGCCAAGGGAGGTGTGACCCTGTAAGGCAACATGAGACTGACCCGTTGCCACCTTGGGGTGACTTCAGGGTGTCAATTTATGAGGGGCGGATTTATATCCGAAACGATTTGTATCTGAACTGTTTTATGAACGATTTATACTGAAAATGGAATTCTGTTGAAATGCTTTGATAACTGTTGGAGGGACTCATTAGACCTCATGGTCTAACCCTCGCTCTCTTTTAAATTAAAAACCTTTTCAGGAAAACAGGTAGTGAAAGGCTCTAGCAAGTGAGCAGGGCGTAGCAAGAAGGCTTGATAGCATAGTATCTCCATAGTTACTTAGTTATTTCTCAGTTGTGTAGGTTGATTCCGCCAACCAGATTTTGAATATTGTAAGGAAGTTTGAGACGCGATTTTGGGATGTTTGAATTATATTTATGAAATGTTTGTTTAAAAATGTTGGGTTGTTATAGTTGGTATCAGAGCCATAGTTTAAGGGATTTAGGTGACCGGACGGGCCTAAACTTAAACTTGGGAGTAGAAATCACAACTGAGAATCAGGAAATGCGTTAGGAGGGCACTATTGTAGATACATGAAATGCGTTAGGAGGACACTATTACAGAGATAGGACTAATAGGGCACTGAGGACTGTCATGTAAGGTAAGTTTGAGATTCCACCTGGCCAGTGTAATTGCGGACTTACAGGTACATGTACGTGCTTAACCTGCCTTATTATTCCGAAGTGGTAGTCAAAAGCTAGTGTTTATGTCGTGTTCCAGTACTTTAGAATGTCAGCAAGATCCCTGAGGGGTAGACTGAGACCCCTTGTTGGGGAAGTTTCATGAGAAGTCATGGTGATGTGATGTACGTATACATCGTAGAGAAGAAATGTTGTATAGAGCATTACGAGTCGTCTAGAGGTAGCTCTTCGTGGACTCGGAAAGGAGGAATGCTTGAGTTGAGTAAGACTCCTATTTCGGGAGAGTCCCAGTTCTAGAAATCGTGGGATAGATCAGTCAGGATTGTAAGGAAAGACAGTGTCGAAACCTTGAAGGTATCAAGGGAGCCCTGGGTTCTTGGTCGAGCTTTCCATTAGCATGATAAATGAAATAAGATACCTATAGTGAAATGGAACCATGTAGAAGTGGAAGGTGAGATAGTTGATCAAAACGAAATAGTATGAAATGGTTGAGTAAGTGGACCGTTGAATGGATGTATAGCAAATCGTTGCAAGGCCGAGTGGGCGACCACTGGTCGAAGTAGAGTGTCAATGATAAGTTGCGTGAGTAAAGCGATTGACCTCGTTTGAGTGTGTAGCCTTCAATTGCAAGTAGAGTTTCATGCATTGAGTTAGTATATGTGTACATGAGATTTTTCATAAGAAAAGTATAAACGTGTAAATATCAAATTTGATCGGATATGAGTCGGCGTGTGCAAGCGTATGTTTAAAAAAAAATTAATAATAATACAAATCCATTTACATCGTACAATGAAGTCTTGAGGTTTACGATTTGCAAAATATTTCACTCTTTTCATGATAAGCCAAGAAAACGTTTGAGTGCACAACTTTTATAACCAAAATGAGTATTGACATGTCGAAGTTATATAAATGAGTGTGAGGACCGACTAGTTTACTTCGTGTCGGTAATTTTCTTTCAAAATTTTGTCGTATGGGAAGATTTTCACCCAATATTTATTTCTGTCGTAACAACATATTTTTTGGTTGAGTAAGATTAAGTGTTACGGAAAGATTGCATGCAAACGATCCTCAAGATCGTTGCGCAGGGCATTGGAGTTATGAGAATGTTGGGGTCGTGTGTACCCAAGTTGTTTTCAAGTGTTGTTTCTTTAAAATGATCAAAAGTGTGAAATGATTCGTTTATCGCGTTGTCAGGCACGAAGGCTATGAACTCAATAGGTCGTGGAGTATTACATTTTAGGCCAAGGAAGAACTCCTAGAGTGGAGAGGTGTTGAACAAATCAGGGGAGAATGTTTGTAGCTTTGGTATTTGCGTTCTAGAAGAGAGGTGAGCAGTGGAAGAGTCGGAAGTGGACTTTAATGTCGGTTGTACGAGGGTTTGTACCCTCGTGCGGTGGCTGGAAATACAGTTGCCGAGGGACGGTTGTGTTCAGAGGAAGGACTAGAAGTCATCAAGGTGTTGGTATTAGCAACTCGTTATGAGTAGTGTGGTGAAGTAGGAATGAAATATCCTTGACGCCGGATAAGAGTTTTAAAGTGATCTTGTAATATTGACGTTTCACGAGTGAGTTTGAAATGAGGACGACGGGGTATGAATTTGATTATGATATGTTAGAAGGATTAGGTTCAGTAAGGGACCCTTGTTGAAGAATAGGTTAAGGAAGTATCAACAGGTCAACTATTGACGTTAAAGTCGACAGTTGGGTAAGCTGTACGAGACCGAAGACTAGAATCAGAAGGTTGAAAGTTGAAGGACCACTTTGTAGGGGCGTTAATGTAACACCCCGATTTTCGTTATGAGTAGTTTATGTGATTGTTTTGCATGTTCAAGTATTTTATTGATATAGCATAGATAGTACCTCGTTAGAATCTATTTCAAGGGCTGAAAAGGGGATCAAATGAGGCTTGGTGCCCTCTGGGCGATAGTGACTGGCGAGAGTGCCCGTGTCACTATCGCGGGTGTCACAATCGCCGATTTTGTACCGCAAGTTCGATCTTACAGGCATTTGGGTTTCAGGCGAGTATGCCTTAGGCGATAGTGACAGTGTCACTATCGCATGGTCACAATCGCGGGTTTGGTACCGAGAGTTTGGGGGAGTTGAGCGAGAGTGCCCCGGCGATAGTGACAGTGTCACTATCGCCATGTCACAATTGCACCGACCTGTTTTGGTATAAAATGAGAGTTACGGATTTCTAGCTCATTTGATGAAATTAGAACACTTTGGCAGTCGACTTCTTCTTCCAAAAAGGTAGGGTTTCGTTATTACTACTCCCTTCCATTAATTGTTAGTTGTTGGAGAGTGTTTATGAACATTTATGGTGGGTATTAGGTGATCAATCTCAACTTCAAGTACTACTAGCTAGAAGGGGTCAAGATCAAGGGTTTCCATTTCTAGGGTTTCCATATTTGGAGCTTTAAGGTGAGTAACTTTGATTTAAAAGTATACTTGTTACATAATTTACTCTATCATTTCATTTATTTCTAACAAGTTTGCCTTGAAGTATACTTTGAGCCAATAAGCTCTTATTTCTCTAAAGAGGAAATTTAAGGGGCTCAATGGTAAGATAAAGGTGATGTGGTATTTTATTCTATTTGGAATTGTATCTTTTATGATGGTGATCATGTGAAATTGGTCAAACCTAAATATTAGGGTTTGGAGCTTAATGGATTAAGCTATGTCTTAATGAAGAAATTATGATTATAATAGAAATGACTTAATATGCTAATTTAGTATGTGTTGCCATGCTAAATGATGAACTCATGATATCACTTATATGTATGTGGATAAGTGGAGGATTTCTTGTATGTAGAAATCATGTGCTTAATGAGATAGTTGGACTGTCTTTTGATGAAGTTAATGATTGGATTTATGAACTGCTTGGAGTAGTTGTTTGTTGGTATTCACAAATTGGAGGAGTCTCTAAGTAGGCATTAGGAAGATATAATCTTGGGCACTTACCTTGGAGGTTTGTGTATCGATCCACGCTTTCGGGATTAATACCATATAGGTAGTCCCGATGTGCCGGGCCTTGAGGCGTTACCTTGGAGGTAGACGCTAAGGTATATCTTCAAATATGATGTAACTTGAGTTGATGTTTGGGGTCTTCCCATAGAGTCCGATTTGTGAATGACCAAATTAATATCTCTTATATGACATAACTGCATGTTTTACTATATGTTTAACTCACTAGGCATTCCATGCCTAACACTTGTTCTGTGTCTGATGTGTGTGTCACAGGTTCTAGTGGTGCCATCCCTAAGAAGGCATAGTTGGGGATATGTGAGCTTGGGGATACATTTGAGATGCTAAAGATAGAAGATCAAAGTTAGCCTAACGATGACACTTTTTGTAAATCTTATTTCTATAGTAGAGATTAGATTAGTCGGTTGTCAATTAGTTGTAGATATTACACTTTGTTGTAAACCGGCAGGTGTAATCCCCCTCTTTTGTGAGCTCGTGCAATGGCATTATATATCACTCTTCCGTTTTATGGAAGTTTTTGTTGACCCTATTTTGGGGTGTCACAAGTTGGTATCAGAGCATTAGTTTAAGTGAACTAAGTATGCTGAGGAGATACTTAGACTTAAGCTGTGATGAATTAAGTTATGACTTGCGAGATTTGGGTAGAAGTACTAAGACGGGATAGTCTTAGAGTCGACGGAAATACATGAATTTAGTACTGTAGCAATAGCAACGAGAATTCTCATGTAAAGTATGTTCGCAATTTCAATTAGCTACTGTTATTATGAACATGAGTTACACGAGCATACTTGTTTCTAAATTGTCACAGTGACTAATGATCGGTAAAGTACGTTTTGCATGTTTATACTAGTATAACCACTTTATGGCAATCTCTTTGTGTTAAAATAGAACGATGGTGAGTATGCCACCAAGGTTCTTCAATTCTTTGGAGATAAGATCAGTAAATGGTGGAGGTTGGGAAGACAACCTGGAACTGGTAGGACTCATGAAAGCCGCTGAGGCAACCTTAAATAGGTGGATGGAGATGTGTAGAGATAGAATGAAAGGTGATTGATTAAAAAGAAAATAATATGAAATAATTGAGTAAGTGGGTCGTGGAACGCATGGATAGCAAGTGTTACAAGGTCAATAGGACGACCACTAGTCGGAAGTAGAGTGTTAATGATAAGTGGGGTGAGTTGTCACAATAGCCGTGTCATTTTGAGAATTATAAAGGTGTGAATCCTTTGGGAAAACCCTTTTTGTTTAAACCGTGATGAGTTTTGGGGTTAATGGTGATTTTGAAATATAGCTTGCCTAAACAAAGTTTAAATGTATTTTGACCGACGTATGGGTTTAACAAGCTTGGAGCATTTTGCTTGGTTTTGATTGTGAGTAAGTCTTGGGGACATTTGTCCGGCTTAACGGGCTCGGTGTAGAGTCTTGTTGATGGGTTGCTTTTATTGCACCATTTTGCATTTATTGCACGTTTGAATATTTACATGCTTAGGTGAGTGAGTCATTCCAGGATAGGCATGAAAATAGTAGACTATATTGTATTGGATTCATAGGCATGTTAGTCAGTCGTTGGTAATGGTCGGTTGGGTATCTCAGGGTTGGACCTCGGTACTCACGTTTTAATGTTTACATTGTGAAGTGGCGAGTGCTAGTAAGGTGCATGAGAGGTGAATAGCTTAAGTTATATTTCCGCATTTACCCTTGGGAAATAGCACTTGTATTTGGATTAAGTGATGTCTAAAGCGGGTTTAGGTTTGGGAATAAGACTTAAGTAGTATGCGTTGTTTGGAGATAACCATAGTTTGTAATTTGAGGTATTTTACATATGGTTTCGGATGTATTATTGGAAATTTTAATTTAGTTGCTCTTTCTAAATTCGAGGGTGTTACAAGTGGGGTGAGTAAAACGATTGACATTGTTCGAGTAAGCAGCCTTCTATTGCGAGTAAAGTTGTATGCAAAAGGTTCTCAAGATCGTTGCGCAGTACACTAAAGTTATGAGAATGTTAGGGTCATATGTGCCCAAGTTGTTTCAAGCATCGTCCGTTGAGATGAGAAAATGTGTGAAATGATTTATTTATCACGTTGCCATGCATGAAGGCTATGAACTCACTAGATCGTAGAGTATTACATATTAAACTAAGAAAGAACTCCAAGAGTGGAGAGGTGTGAAATAAATCATGGGAGAATGTTTATAGTCTTAGTATTTGCGTTCAAAAGGAGAGGTGAATAGTGAGGGGATCGAAAGTAAACTTTAGTGTCGATTGTAAGAAGATCTGTACCCTTATTTGATAATTAGAAATATAATTGCCAAGGGAAGGTTGCGTCCGGAGGAAGGATTAGTAGTCATTAAGGTGATGAAATTAGTAACTCGCTATGAGTAGTGTGGTGAGATAGAAAGAAAAATATTCTAAGATTAAATCAGAAGTTATAGTGATCGTGTATTCCTAGTACCTAGGGTACTAATGAACTCTAGTAAGGTAAATATCTATTGTTGAGTATAAAAGAGGTTGTATACACGTGTACCTATAGATACATATATGGATTGACTTCATTGGAAAAGTAGCAATGAAGGGATTGTAAGATTATCACGCCTCGGAGCGTGCGTTGCATGATGTGAGTTAGATGTATTTAATTGCATGAGTAGATGTTGATAAATTATCTTTGGATCCTTGAGAGGAAGGCTTGGTTTTGGACTCGGTTGAGTATTAGGAGTATTCGCCTGGTTTAAATAAGCCCGACGTAGGCTTGGGGTTGGAATTATATAAATTGTATTATGATTGAAGTTTACATGATATAAATACATTTATTTTCTGAGGTCATGTATGAATATTAAGCCTGGAATCAGAAGATTAAAAGTTAAAGGACCACCTTGTAAAGGTGTTAGGATATTGAGATACTGTGGTTTTAAATAAGTGCCTTATTTACAAAGTGGATGATTAGTAAGGACTGAAGTAATTGAGACGAACGAAAGGAGTACATAGATTGTGTGATCTGTGAAAGAGTATGTCCGGTTTATGTAAAGGTTTGGAATCACCAAGAATTAGAAAGTAACGAGTAGGTATGAGTTAATTAGAAAATCGTGAGTTGTGGTCCAACTGAAGTTGGGGAGAGATAACGTAACAAAATAGACTCGGTTAAATATGCGGAAGAACATGAAGGTAAGTTGATTCATGTATGAATAATCATGAGAGACCTAGTCTGCTGTGAAATGTTATAGTTGTAGAATGTACGGACGAGTAGTGGGATAAATTTCCGATATAAATGTATCAACTAATTTGTAATGTGAGGCTAGAAGGAAGAAACTTCAAATGGAAGTCTTTTCAGGGATTCCAGATAAAGAGTACTAGTTATCAATAAAGTTTTTGGAGTATGTGGTTGCATGATGGTGTAGTGATATGGCTAATATCGAAATAGAATGGCGGAAAGGTAGTGGGTGTTTATCCAAAGAGATGATAGTTGTGTGAATTGCTAAGTAAGTTTATGATTTTGAATCATAGGAAGTTTAACAAAGATGAGGAGGGTGTTAGTCAAATTGTGGTGAAATAGATGCAAAATCCTTGAGGAATGAGAGTTGCTTCTTATATGTGAAAGAATTGTCCGAAGAAATATTAGTTGTAGATTAAAAAAAAATTGTGTAGTACATTGGCACGGTATGTCGTTTCAAGATAACTTAGTTGATTGCCTTGAGTAGAATTTTGGTACAACTGTGTTGTTATGTATAGTAATGAGAAAATGTTATCAGTATGTGGAAAAGTTGAGAGAAAGAGACAAGTAATGTTTGGAGAATAACACTCCATACTATCGTGAGAAGTAATGATAAAAAGATCGGACCTAAGAATGTATTTAAACTACAGGTTCAATGGAATTATCACCCTTGTTGTACAACACTTTAGTATTTGGTTGTATTAAGGTCGCATAATGCGATAGTGGTGGGAGGAAATGGTAACCCTTTGTACTAAAGAAACGTGTGAGTCGTGGATGTAACAAAGGTCTGTCGTAATTATTGAAGTATTCAATAGTAGTGAGTATGCTCAATTTAAGGCGAGTGTAGGTTTTCAAGTAGTAGATGGTAATATTCTTTTGAGACCCGGAGATCGATTTGCGATTAATGTCGGTATGGTAGACCAAGAAATAGTCGGGTAAAGATTTGATGATGAATAATTACTCTAAGGAGGTTTGTAAATTCAAGTTAGGGAGTGGATACTAACGAAAGAGGTAAGGTTCAGAAAATATGAAAAGATGAATTCTGGTTTTTCCTGGACTTTTAATTGTGATTAAGTATGTAAGACTTAAAAGGGAAGAGATGTACAAAATATTTCATATTGAAACGATGTGATCTCGTTTACTAAAGTAAGAATGGAAAAGAAGAATTGTGGTGTGGAAGAACCAGAGGCAATTTCGAAAGGTCAGTTAAGAGATTACGAAGTGGTAAAGAGATGGCTTTATTAATAGTGCAATGGGAACCGGAACAGGACATAAGACGTCGATATCCGTACAATCTTAAATTTCGAGGACGAAATTTTGTTCAAGTTGGGGAGAATTGTAACACCCCGATTTTCGTTATGAGTAGTTTATGTGATTGTTTTGCATGTTCAAGTATTTTATTGATATAGCATAGATAGTACCTCGTTAGAATCTATTTCAAGGGCTGAAAAGGGGATCAAATGAGGCTTGGTGCCCTCTGGGCGATAGTGACCGGCGAGAGTGCCCGTGTCACTATCGCGGGTGTCACAATCGCCGATTTTGTACCGCAAGTTCGATCTTACAGGCATTTGGGTTTCAGGCGAGTATGCCTTAGGCGATAGTGACAGTGTCACTATCGCATGGTCACAATCGCGGGTTTGGTACCGAGAGTTTGGGGGAGTTGAGCGAGAGTGCCCCGGCGATAGTGACAGTGTCACTATCGCCATGTCACAATCGCACCGACCTGTTTTGGTATAAAATGAGAGTTACGGATTTCTAGCTCATTTGATGAAATTAGAACACTTTGGCAGTCGACTTCTTCTTCCAAAAAGGTAGGGTTTCGTTATTACTACTCCCTTCCATTAATTGTTAGTTGTTGGAGAGTGTTTATGAACATTTATGGTGGGTATTAGGTGATCAATCTCAACTTCAAGTACTACTAGCTAGAAGGGGTCAAGATCAAGGGTTTCCATTTCTAGGGTTTCCATATTTGGAGCTTTAAGGTGAGTAACTTTGATTTAAAAGTATACTTGTTACATAATTTACTCTATCATTTCATTTATTTCTAACAAGTTTGCCTTGAAGTATACTTTGAGCCAATAAGCTCTTATTTCTCTAAAGAGGAAATTTAAGGGGCTCAATGGTAAGATAAAGGTGACGTGGTATTTTATTCTATTTGGAATTGTATCTTTTATGATGGTGATCATGTGAAATTGGTCAAACCTAAATATTAGGGTTTGGAGCTTAATGGATTAAGCTATGTCTTAATGAAGAAATTATGATTATAATAGAAGTGACTTAATATGCTAATTTAGTATGTGTTGCCATGCTAAATGATGAACTCATGATATCACTTATATGTATGTGGATAAGTGGAGGATTTCTTGTATGTAGAAATCATGTGCTTAATGAGATAGTTGGACTGTCTTTTGATGAAGTTAATGATTGGATTTATGAACTGCTTGGAGTAGTTGTTTGTTGGTATTCACAAATTGGAGGAGTCTCTAAGTAGGCATTAGGAAGATATAATCTTGGGCACTTACCTTGGAGGTTTGTGTATCGATCCACGCTTTCGGGATTAATACCATATAGGTAGTCCCGATGTGCCGGGCCTTGAGGCGTTACCTTGGAGGTAGACGCTAAGGTATATCTTCAAATATGATGTAACTTGAGTTGATGTTTGGGGTCTTCCCATAGAGTCCGATTTGTGAATGACCAAATTAATATCTCTTATATGACATAACTGCATGTTTTACTATATGTTTAACTCACTAGGCATTCCATGCCTAACACTTGTTCTGTGTCTGATGTGTGTGTCACAGGTTCTAGTGGTGCCATCCCTAAGAAGGCATAGTTGGGGATATGTGAGCTTGGGGATACATTTGAGATGCTAAAGATAGAAGATCAAAGTTAGCCTAACGATGACACTTTTTGTAAATCTTATTTCTATAGTAGAGATTAGATTAGTCGGTTGTCAATTAGTTGTAGATATTACACTTTGTTGTAAACCGGCAGGTGTAATCCCCCTCTTTTGTGAGCTCGTGCAATGACATTATATATCACTCTTCCGTTTTATGGAAGTTTTTGTTGACCCTATTTTGGGGTGTCACAGTTAAGATAGTGAAAGGTTGTTGTTTTAGATAAGCGTTTTACTTACGAGATGGTTGGTTCGTAAAGAATGAAGTATTTAGCACAAACGAAGCGAGTATGTTAGAATTAATCAGAAACTCGGGTGTTATGGTTCAGCTAGAGCTGGGGAGAGACAATGTAGGGAGATAGACTCGGTTATTTATGCATGAAGTCTTGAAGATAAGTTTGAGTTGTGTATGAATGGCCATGAGAGCTTGCTTTGGTCTGCAGTGTGATGTTATGAGTGAGGAATGTATAGTTATGTAGTGGAAATAATTGCCATGTTAAATGTGTCAGCTAGCGTCGTAGTGATGTGATGTTAGAGAAAGAGGGAGCATCAGATAGAAGCCTTTTGGGAGTTTCGGATGAGGTGTTCGAGTGTTAACCAGGTTGCTGTAGCACGTAGGGTGTAAGTTGACGTGGTGATATGATTATGTTCGGGATAGCATCACGGAGTGGTGGTGGGTAGTTACCCAAAGGAGAAACCAAGTGTTTTTAGTTGTAAGAGTCGCTAAGTAAGTATATTTTGGAATCATTGGAAGTTTAAAGAAGATGATGGATGTATTAGTCAAAATGTGGTGGAATAGATGTGAAATCCTTAAAGAATGTGAGCTGTTGCTTATGTGTGAACGAATTGACTGAGAAAGTACAAGTTGGAGTTTAAAGAATGTATAGTGACGTCGAACTCTGGTGTCAGTTCGAGGCGATTTAGTCGGAAGCCTTAAGTTAGAATTTTAGTGCAACCGTTTGGTTATGTATAGTAATAAGACATCATTTGCAGCTTGAGAATTGTCGGAAGAGAGGGGCGAGTAATGTTGGTGGGCAGTGCTCCACGCTAACGTGGAGAGGTGAAGACAGTATGCTGGAATAAGTAAGTAAACCGGAAGTAGTAAACTAGACAGTAATGCCGATAGGCGCAGTGTTGTGTAGTTTGTCCTTGATAGGTGTGCGAACTTTTGGAAGGAGTATTGAGGAAGGAAATTGTGCGTGATTTTGTGCAGGAAAGAAGTGGATAAGACAACTGAGTGAGTTAAGTTAGTGACTTTGTGAGAAACGTTCAAACGAACTGATCGTTCAGTGTAAGCTATTGAGAATAGTAGGGCGTGATCGTGGTTACCCCTCCTAGTTGAGTGAGAGTGACCGAAGTTATGTTATATGACTGGACGCTTATGGCAAGCAGCGAGAAATTTATGAGCCTTCAGGATAAGTGCAATTCGGATAGGTGAGTACTCCAATAAGAAATTATAGAGGCTTCCTACTATTAGACACGTTAAGTGTGAAAAGATGAAGTGGTGAGAACGTACTAATTGGTTGACGAGTTGTAGCCGAGGTGATTCGGGAAAGGAGTATGATCTGCAAGGACGAATGTCGGTTGGAAGAAGTAACCTAGAAATTTCAGGTATACCAAGGAGGGGACTCCTGGGGGTGAGCGTGTCGGAATATACAAGGTTGGCCTTGTGCCAAGTTGTCAGTGAGGGAGTTTTCCTGGTGGAAGATTCTCGTTGTTGTGGCGGGAATTCCCACCAAGTTCTTTTCTTAAGGAAGTATAAACGTATGAGAGACCTTATTTAGACGTGATTAAACCGTGAGTCCCGATGTGTGGTCGGAGGCGAGTAAATGGAGGCGCGGTTGGCCTTGGTTTTATCAGGTAGTTTTAAGCGAGTATAGTGATCGAAGAGGGTACAAGTAGGTAGTGCAAGATGGCACGATTTAGCAAGTGGTGTCTCGCCAAGGGCGGCTTCAAAGTATGGGGTGTGGTTATGTTTCCCATCTGAACGGTCTGAGGCAACCGAGTAGAACTGAGTGGTTACAATTGAAAAACATAAGGCTTTGAGCTTTGAAGTTTGAGAGAGAGGTAAGGTAGACTAAGTCTGCGGATTTCGTCGAAGCATGAAAGTTGAATAGATAGTGCGCGATCTTGAGGTACTCGATGTGAATTTGAGAAGAAATTCATAGTGTGATGCACGTCTCTTTTGTGGAGAGCCGATGTGAGAAGTGAGATGATGGAGACCTTGCAAGAGATACAAGCGATAAGAAGTTGACCTTGTCATTAGTAAGCAAGTTAGAGCAGCAGCATACAAGTTAGACTGGTCAGAAGAATTAAGGAGTGTTCATCCGACATGTCATGTCTCAGATTTAAAGAAGTGTTTGTTAGAGGTCGTTGTGGCTGTTCCTTTGAGGGGACATCAGTATAGATGAGAGGTTGACTTACGTAGGAGAACCGATGGAAATCGTGAGCAGTAAGGTTTGCAAAGAGAGAAGCATAGAAGTTTGACTAGTAGAAGCTCAGTGGAGATACCACAAGGGACGAGAAGCTACGTGGGAGTTCGAATCCGATGTGAGGTCCAGGTACCCTCATCTTTTCGAAAATGGAATTCCGGGGACGGAATTCTTTTGAGGGGGGAGTGTTGTAACGACCCGGACCTTTTCGAAGTGTTTTGGGGTTAGTGTGGAGTTGTAAATAAAAGTAGAAGTTGAGGGGCCATTTGGTAAATAAGAGAGGGAGTATAAAAGGGCACAAAACCCTAGGTATCATTCCAAATTCCCTGATTTTTTTGGTGGTGTGTCGGCTGGGTTCTTGGAGAAGAGATTAGGATAGGGTTTTGAAGGTTTCTTTGGTGCAAGAGAGAAGGAGAATCATCAAGTCTTGAATCAGAAGAAGGATTGGGATTTCGGAATTCGTTTCGTGCAACAATCAATCAGGTAATCTTTAATCCATAACCTCATCTGAGATTTGTCTGGTGATTTGTGGCTTTGAGAGTTTTCTTGCAAAAGTTGTCTAAGACCATTAAGAGAGATTTAAACATCTTTGGGTTGTGTATAGTCAGTAAAACTTTGTGGGTGTTAGACAACCTAGGGGGGGGTAAGGTTGTATTTAAAATCTTTTACTTTCAAAAAATCTTTTACAAATAAATACAGTACAGAAACAGTATAAATAAATCAGAGTACACAAATAATAACGAAGAGTGTAAATATAAACAAATACACAGAGATTATATAAATAAATATAAATGCAAAGCAGTTTATATAAACAAATATAATAAAGCACAGCGGAATAAATAAAGAGATAAAGGATAGAGATACTTGACACAGAGATTTACTGATTTACCACCAACTGTGATAAACCAGCAGCCGAGACACTTCTCGACACGATCCAATAAATGTATTCTTTACGGTAGAACACAAACCAAATACAAAGGAATTTGTAATAGTTTCTCAAGCCTCTGCTATGAGATAAACAGGATCACACACCCGTTATTCAAATACTTACAAGAGGAGTATAACTCACAATGGGTAATCACTCTTGTATAATATCTCACACTTGGATATTTTATAAAAAAAGGTTTTATAAAATATATATATTAAATAAGTGAGAGAGCTGAGAAATGGATGGAGTTGGTTGCTTGCTGTTGTTGTGGTCTCTTTTCTTCATCACCAGCATGCTTCTTTATATATCAGCATCTCCAACGGATATATGAGGCGCGGTATACCGCCAAATGCACGCGGTATACCGTGCAGTACAAAGTACGCTGACACTTCAACGGCTCTCATGCAAAGTGACTTCTGGAATACGTACCCGCGGTATACCGGCTAGGACTCGCGGTATACCGCCGTCAGAAAAAGTACTTCCAACCAATCAGAAACAAACACCACGCCTGCCGCGGTATACCGGCTGAACACCCGCGGTATACCGGCCAATATGTACCCGCGGTATACCGGGCATTCTCCACGGTATACCGGCGTCAGAATAGACACCTTCTAGGACGCAACCAAT
Organism: Saussurea involucrata; assembly: GCA_033807775.1. NCBI lineage: Eukaryota > Viridiplantae > Streptophyta > Magnoliopsida > Asterales > Asteraceae > Saussurea > Saussurea involucrata. The sequence continues at coordinate 125,084,744 of CM066318.1, read as the reverse complement.
CTTGCTGGATCTTCTCAATAAACCTTATTTAATTAAAATCATTTATGGTTTTTAGAAATATCCAAGTGGTATATTATTTTAGGGTGTTTATCATTATAAATTATAAACACTAATGACAACGTAAATCTTCTGTCTTGAACTCTTCAGATAAAATCTTCGTGTTCTTCAAGAACTGTACACTTGGATAGGATTGTTAGATAAACAATAATACGGTGTGTTTGTAATCATCAAAATAAATATATAAAATATATTGAGATGTGGTACACTTGCACCAATAATCTCCCCCTTTTTGATGATGACAAACACAACCGCTAAGCATGAGCATATGCGGTTTCTCTCCCCCGTTTGTCGAAACAAAAAGGGTCAAGAAAGACGGTATGCTACCCCTCGAGAGATGCTCCCCCTCAAAATATGCATATATTTGAGGTAGCATAAACTCATGGGTAAAAGAGCTAAAACGCTCCCCCTCAAATTAATAACGATATCAATTTGATTTTATAAAATTTGAGGGATAAAATAAAATGCAAAAAGCAATAGAGACATAAGATATACAAACCAATATGTGATTAAAAAAAATCACCACGTATTATGACCTCGTCAGGTAACCACGTATTATAACCTCGGCAGGTAACCACGTATTATAACCTCGGCAGGTAACCACGTATTATAACCTCGGCAGGTAACCACGTATTATAACCTCGTCAGGAAACACGTATTATATCCTCGTCAGGAAACACGTATTATATCCTCGTCAGGAAGCACGTATTGTATCCTCGCCAGGAAACACGTATTATATCCTCGCCAGGAAACACGTATTATATCCTCGCCAGGAAGCACGTATTATATCCTCGCCAGGAAACACGTATTATATCCTCGCCAGGAAACACGTATTATATCCTCGCCAGGAAGCACGTATTATATCCTCGCCAGGAAACACGTATTATATCCTCGCCAGGAAACACGTATTATATCCTCGCCAGGAAACACGTATTATATCCTCGCCAGGAAGCACGTATTATATCCTCGCCAGGAAACACCTACAAAAGGCAAAGAAAATTTTTCGTGGTACCCTTTTCATATGGGTCCTTTTAACAGTTAGTATAAAACATAAACTGCAAAAAATATGTTGTCGACATAAAACAAACACGACAAACATACAAAGCCATATAAATGGTTTAAAACCATAAACGCATCCCACCGGGATTGTCAACATTAAACATTCCTTTCGGAATCCATTTTCTAACCATTTTAATTTTGCGATTGTATTTATCATACATATAAAATGAAGCATGCAAATTTACATTATTTTTAGGTCTAGAAAAATTACCATTATACATACGAGCATGCGGTTTCCTCCCATAATTCACATTTTTTATTTTTGACATATATGGAGGTTTTCTCGTATCAACTTTAGGAGATGCAAAAAATCTTTTAATGGGTTTACACGAACATTTATCAACACATGTATCGGAACCAATGCCTTTACGACAATTTATACGATTAGGCATATTTAGCATTTTAAGCACTTTATCATTGCTACTATTAAAAGCATTTGCTAATAAGTCATTTCTCTCATGCGATTTACATTTAGCATTTAAACATGCAATTTCATTTTCAAGAATCTCGCATTTTGCACATATAATATCTTCATGTGTCTTTTTATTTAAGCATGCAATTTTATCATTTAAAATAACACAAGATTTACAAATATCTTTTTCACTTAATTTATTTTCTAATTTAGTGATAACATCTAAATCATGAGCAGATTTTTGTTTACCGTCATCTATTTCCTTTTTATATACAGATACGGTTTCTTTTAAATTAGAAATTTCATCTTTATATTTATTTGCGAGAGCAGCCATATCATGAAATGATTTATATAATTCGTCAAGATTATTTTCATCGTCACTATAATAATTATCACTATAATTACTATCACGATTATTTTTAGAAGAATATGATGAAGATACCTCATTATCATGGTCGGCCATGAAACAAAAATTTTTGGCCTCATTTATGCTTGCGCTCAACGCGCCTCCAACTAAAGCTTTTGGTGTGTTGATTTGTTTTGCTCGTTTTGGACACACACTTGCATAGTGATCCTTATCACCACACACATAGCAAAAGCCTTTCTTTTTATTGGCTTTTTCATCGTCGCTAGATTCGTCATATTTGTCTTCACTTTTATGGACGTTGCGACTTTGGTTTTTACCACCACGACGGTAGTCTCCATTTTCTTGAAACCTATCATTATTAGCAAACTTTTTGTTAGATAAAAGTTTAGAAAGTTTTCTTACCAACTTGACTAAATCATCAAGATTTTCGGGTTCGTCATCGGATGAGCTAGCTTCTTCCTCCTCTTCCTTTTCCTCTTCTTTTGAGGTAATGACTTTTAAAGCTATGGATTTCTTTTTGACTTGCTCCCGGACTTGATTTCTTCTTAGTGCAATTTCGTGCACTTTAAGATTGCCGATGAGATCATCGAGCTTCATAGTTGCGAGATCTCGGGAGTCTTCCAAGGATGTGATTTTTGCCATCCACTCCGAAGAAAGTGCTCGAAGAATTTTCCTTACATAATCCTCATTAGGATAAGTACGACCTAATCCCTTCAAAGTAGTCATGATGAGGTTAAAACGTTTAAACATTGAGTCGATTGACTCATCTTTTGACATTTCAAATAATTCATAATCATGAACAAGAATATTTATTTTAGAGCTTTTAACTTGAGTATTTCCACGATGAGTGTCGCTCAAGCTTTGCCAGATTTGATTAGCAGTTTTATAAGTATAAACTCTTTCAATTTCATCAGAGGTTAAAGCAGCATATAATATATTTTTAGCTTCAAAATTTAAACAATAATGAGATTCTTCAGCGGGAGTCCAATCTTTAACAAGTTTATCAACAATAACATTATTTTTTATAATAGTAGGATTAAAATTCCCATTTTCTATAATATCCCAAATTTTTTGACTTTTGCCACGAACGTGACATTCAAATAGCTCGGCCCAAATGCCAAACTTTTCAGTATCTATCAAAGGAGGTTTAGAGAACACAAAATTAGTTTGTTGAGCCATTTAAAAAAAAATTAAGACAGAAATTTTTGAAAGACCCGCTCTGATACCAAATGTTAGACAACCTAGGGGGGGTAAGGTTGTATTTAAAATCTTTTACTTTCAAAAAATCTTTTACAAATAAATACAGTACAGAAACAGTATAAATAAATCAGAGTACACAAATAATAACGAAGAGTGTAAATATAAACAAATACACAGAGATTATATAAATAAATATAAATGCAAAGCAGTTTATATAAACAAATATAATAAAGCACAGCGGAATAAATAAAGAGATAAGGGATAGAGATACTTGACACAGAGATTTACTGATTTACCACCAACTGTGATAAACCAGCAGCCGAGACACTTCTCGACACGATCCAATAAATGTATTCTTTACGGTAGAACACAAACCAAATACAAAGGAATTTGTAATAGTTTCTCAAGCCTCTGCTATGAGATAAACAGGATCACACACCCGTTATTCAAATACTTACAAGAGGAGTATAACTCACAATGGGTAATCACTCTTGTATAATATCTCACACTTGGATATTTTATAAAAAAAGGTTTTATAAAATATATATATTAAATAAGTGAGAGAGCTGAGAAATGGATGGAGTTGGTTGCTTGCTGTTGTTGTGGTCTCTTTTCTTCATCACCAGCATGCTTCTTTATATATCAGCATCTCCAACGGATATATGAGGCGCGGTATACCGCCAAATGCACGCGGTATACCGTGCAGTACAAAGTACGCTGACACTTCAACGGCTCTCATGCAAAGTGACTTCTGGAATACGTACCCGCGGTATACCGGCTAGGACTCGCGGTATACCGCCGTCAGAAAAAGTACTTCCAACCAATCAGAAACAAACACCACGCCTGCCGCGGTATACCGGCTGAACACCCGCGGTATACCGGCCAATATGTACCCGCGGTATACCGGGCATTCTCCACGGTATACCGGCGTCAGAATAGACACCTTCCAGGACGCAACCAATCTTGCTGGATCTTCTCAATAAACCTTATTTAATTAAAATCATTTATGGTTTTTAGAAATATCCAAGTGGTATATTATTTTAGGGTGTTTATCATTATAAATTATAAACACTAATGACAACGTAAATCTTCTGTCTTGAACTCTTCAGATAAAATCTTCGTGTTCTTCAAGAACTGTACACTTGGATAGGATTGTTAGATAAACAATAATACGGTGTGTTTGTAATCATCAAAATAAATATATAAAATATATTGAGATGTGGTACACTTGCACCAACAGTGGGATTTGGTATTGGGCCTGTATGTAGTTAATCATTGTTTTATCTTACTGTTTAATGGGTGTTTGGCATGATTTTTGAGCATTAAACTCGAACAGCGCCCCGTCCGGAAACCTTCGTGCGAAGCAGGTGTCCGGAAGTTGTCCGGATAGCTTCTTGGCACAGGTTACCGGGTAGAGTGTCCGGAAAAGTAGAGTGTCCGGAAAGGTTGAGCGTCCGGAGAGGGTAGAGTGTCCGGAAAGGTTAAGCGTCCGGAAAATAGAAGTACCCGGAATGTAGAGTTATCCGGGAAGTGGTGTTATCCGGAAAACTGAAGTGTTCGGACACTGTGGTGTCCGGTAAGTAGGAACTTCCGGAAAAGCAAGAGTGTCCGGTAAGTGGTATTCAGACAGTTTGGTTAGTCAGCTTATGTGTTTATCCTTTAACTCAGGTAGATCGTTTGGGGAATACAGAGCAAGGTAGGAATGAAGTAAGCATATCAGGTGAGTTTTCTAACTAAAATACGTGCCCCTTTTAAGGTGCTGTTAAAGTGATTTCATGATGAGAAATGCCATGCTTTATGCTTATGCTTTTAATTGCATGAATTGATGTTTGAAAATTTATGTGGGATGTATGCATACATTGATTTTGATGTAAGTTGACTAAGTCGGGAAGGGGCCCGCCAGCTCGTGTCGGGAGGGTGTTCCCGTTTATGCCAAGGGAGGTGTGACCCTGTAAGGCAACATGAGACTGACCCGTTGCCACCTTGGGGTGACTTCAGGGTGTCAATTTATGAGGGGCGGATTTATATCCGAAACGATTTGTATCTGAACTGTTTTATGAACGATTTATACTGAAAATGGAATTCTGTTGAAATGCTTTGATAACTGTTGGAGGAACTCACTAGACCTCATGGTCTAACCCTCGCTCTCTTTTAAATTAAAAACTTTTTCAGGAAAACAGGTAGTGAAAGGCTCTGGCAAGTGAGCAGGGCGTAGCAAGAAGGCTTGATAGCATAGTATCTCCATAGTTACTTAGTTATTTCTCAGTTGTGTAGGTTGATTCCGCCAACCAGATTTTGAATATTGTAAGGAAGTTTGAGACGCGATTTTGGGATGTTTGAATTATATTTATGAAATGTTTGTTTAAAAATGTTGGGTTGTTATATAGATGTAGTTCAAAACTTCTTTATTCGTAACCATTACTTTAATGATGATTTTAGCGAATTTCATAAATGTACATAATTGAATTTTGTAAATTTCAATGAAAACATGTATGCTATAATTTTTCTATAATAGAGTATAAAAAGTCAAAATTTCTATAAAAAAAATTATATCCATCTTCAGCAGCTATTCTATTTTAACAATCCTACCATTAACTATATTAATAAAATATTCAATACATTTAATAAAATAATGTTTATTTCTCCTATCCATTTATTTAACTAAATGACAACTTTAAGATCAGGAAAGACACAGTCACACAAAGCAAACCAAGCACTATTAATAATACATGACGAATATATAGGAAAATATACTGTTAGAAAACACAATTTCTATTTAAGCATAAATATCTAAATCATAACAAAGAAAATATGATTCAGAAATTTCTCAAAATATATTACATTTTTCTTGGACCACCAAAAACTAAATTCATATGAAACACCTAAAATTGCATTCGAACGACAAGCCATCAAGAGACGCATATTTAAATGTCTCCCATACAAATTCATTGTATCAAATCAGAACGTGTTTTTGAAAAGAACCAATTCAAAATTTTCATTTAAAAATACGATGATTTAGATTCTTGGTGCTAAAGGTATAAATGAAAACACATTAAGGGGTCATTTATAAAATATTTATCGGGTGAGAATGTAAAAGACCGACTATCTTAATCAGTAAGAGACATAATAACAATCGAGATTCTTATCTAGTAGGTAAGAGAGAACACTTTTACGCGGTTGGTGCTTATTGAGTAAGATATGCTTACAAAATACGTTTAGATGGCTAAAAACATGTCCGGAATCCATTTTGGGGAAAGGTTTTGTAGAATTTGTTGGGGCAAAAAACATGTCCAAAATCAAACAAATTCTCAAGATTATCCAAAATAAAGAAAGTAAGAGAAATAGTGTAAACTTTTTTAAATTTAGAGAAATCTCCTAAAAATACTACCATTATTAAGAAATATTTGTTTTATTATCTTTCATCAATAAGAAACCTTGAGATGAAATGTTTAGGAAAATAATATTATTTTGTTAAATATATGAAATGTTTAGGAGAATAGTATTATTTTATTAAATATATGAAATACTTAATAATATACATAACGCAATCTCTAAAATATAAAATATGTTAGAAATTGGATACAACTTTTTTAAAGATTTTGTATTTTTATTCTTCATTTTGTAAAAAAAAAAGACTTTTAAAAAATTTGGTAAATATGCTTTCTAATTATTTGAAATTAAGAAAAAATAATCATGGTTTTTTAAAATGAAGATTTTGATACATTTATCTTTTAAAATAAAAATAAAAACACAAACAAGATTTGTCTTCATTTTTGACACACTTTGTCAAATCCAAACAAAAAATAAAAAAATAGTACGAAGTAAGTCCCTGGCTTTAAATCAAAGTATAGAAAATATCAACGCCAAAAGTATAAAAAAGAACTTTATCTTGGAAAATAAAAGTTAGATTAAATTACGTTTTTAGTCCTGTGGTTTGTTAAAAATTGCAGATTTAGTCCCTGTGGTTTTGTAATTTCGGTTTTCATCCCTATTATTTGCAATTCATTTTTATTTTCGTCCCTGAGACCAAAACACTACTTTTAAGTAGGGGTGTTATCCGGTCGGTTAAATCGGTTTTCGGTTTATTCAGTTCAGGTTAATCGGTTTTTTAGTTTTTATAAAGTTAACCGCTAACCAAACCAAATAAGGTTCGGTTTATTCGGTTTTCGGGTTATTCGGTTTGGTAACCGGTTAAACCGAATAAGGATTTATATTTTTTCGTTGAATACTTGCTTAGATAATTTTCTATAATTAATTGTCCGTTGTTTTTAATATATTATTGTATCATACAATAATACTCAATAATTGACTTATATTAAGTAAAAACACCATCTATGAACCAATATTTACCGAATGATATTTTTTAATGCGACGTTGTAAATCAAAGAAAAAACGTAATATAATAAAAACCTATATACTATCAATAAAATATATTATATAGCAATAAAATATGTAAAATAATAATAGTATAACATGTATTTGGATTATTTTTTATAACCATGAAATATATAAAATATTAGTAGAATGTGTTATTCGGGTTATTCGGTTTAACCGAATTAAAAAAAATTAACCGAAAACCGAACCGAATAAGAATTCGTATTCGGTTAACCAAACCGTTTAACCCGAAAACCGAATAACCCGAAACCGTTTAACCCAAATTTCATTTGGTTCGGGTGGGTTATTCGGTTTCGGTTATTTTTGACACTCCTACTTTTAAGTATGAAGGACGACTGAAATAGAAATGAATTGTAAACTATCAGGATGAAAAAAGCAATAAATTTTAAATCCTAAAAACGAAAAAGGTAATGATTTATAAACTATAGGAATGAAAATCTTAATTTAAAAACCATAAGAATGAAAATAGAAAGTTTCAACAAACCATAGGGACTAAAAACGTAATTTACTCTAAAAGTTAATATTAAATTAAGAGTGAATTACACTGGTGGTCCCTGTGGTTTACCTAAGTTATGGATTTGGTCCCTAAAGTACCTAATCTACGGTGGTGGTCCCTAACTTTTTGATTTACTTTCACTCATGGTATTTCTATGTTAAATATAGGAGAACCATGGATGAAAGTAAATTAAACATAGGAGGACAATGAGTGAAAGTAAATTAAACACGAGAGGACCATGAGTGAATGTAAATAAAAAAGTTAGAGATCACCACCATAGATAGTGTACTTTAGGGACCAGAATAGACTACCGGTGTAAATCACTCTTAAATTAAAAGAGTAAATTACAGAAATGGTCCCTCAACTATGCCTCGATTTCAGTGTTGGTCCCTCCGAATCCGAAACTACACTGACAGTCCCTAAAACACAGTTTCTCATCCCAAAGTGGTCCCTCTCACTCACGTCGTCCATTTTTTTCCGTTAGCGCTCACATGTGCCCCTCACGTGAGGGGCATTTTAGTCATTCTACCCTCACCTTCATCCCAAACACAGTTTCGGATCCCAAGTTGGTCCCTCGAGTAATTCTACCCTTTCATCTCCATCCTCACTTTCATCCCAAACCTCCACCCACCACCACCATCCACCTTCATCCCAAACCTCCACCCACCACCACCACCACCATCCACCTTCATCCCAAACCTCCACCCACCACCATCACCACCCACCCACCACCACCATCACCATCCACCTTCATCCCAAACCCCCACCCACCACCACCATCACCACCCACCTCCACCCACCATCACCATCACCATTTTCGAAATAATTATTATATAAGTTAAGTTTATCAAACCACAGGGACGAAAATCGTTGTTTACTCTAGTATTTTATAAATAATTATATAAGTTAAGTTTATTTAAAATGGTGATGGTGGTGGTGGGAGTATTTTATAAATAATTATATGAGTTAAGTTTATTTAAAATGGTGATGGTGGTGGTGGGAGTATTTTATAAGTAATTATATAAGTTAAGTTTATTTAAAATGGTGATGGTGGTGGTGGTGGGTGGAGGTGGGTGGTGGTGGTGCGTGGATGCAGGTAGATGTTGATGGTGGTGGTGGGTGGAGGTTTGGGATGAAGGTGGATGGTGATGGTGGTGGTGGGTGGAGGTTTGGGATGAAGGTGAGGATGAAGATGAAAGGGTAGAATTACTCGAGGGACCAACTTGGGATTCGAAATTGTGTTTGGGATGAAGGTGAGGGTAGAATGACTGAAATGCCCCTCACGTGAGGGGCACATGGGAGCTCTAACGGAAAAAAATGGACGGCGTTAGTGAGAGGGACCAACTTGGGATACGAAACTGTGTTTTAGGGACTGTAAGTGTAGTTTCGGATTTGGAGGGACCAGCACTAAAATCGAGACATAGTTGAGGGACCATTTGTGTAATTTACTCTAAATTAAAATAATGAAAGGAACAAAATAAGTTGTATAGAAATTCAAAATTAGACGTGTCAATGGGACCCATAGACCAAAGTTTTGTTGACCATGACATTTTTAAATTTATTATTTATATCTCTTTTCCAGGTTGTCAAAGTCAAGTGAGGGCCCACCCACCTATTTTTAACAAAGTAAACCTCCTTCAACCTATGATTTGCATTATATTAGGGTGTTGATATCCCCACCCCTGCGAAGTTTACACCCCTGCACCAATGTCACTCTCTCACAAACAATCACCCAAACCAAAAAGCAACCAAACAGTAAATTCATATTTACATTTTATATCCCTAAACTTATATAATTTATTTACTTTATACCTTTTACTTTTTTAATTTTCATTTTACACATTTATTATATTAATACATATAATCGTATATTAACTAAAATACGTTAAAAAACACGTTTTAATTTTAACAAGTTACACCATTATAATCATCTATTCAATACGTTCGAAAGGTATAAAGTAAATTATATAAAAACGTTTAAGGGTATAAAGTGTAAATTTGAAATTAAAAATAAAAAAAAAGTTGTGGGGCTGACAAGTTGCAGGGGGTGCAAAATAATGGCAGGGGGTGGGGAAAGAAAAACCCTTAGATTATTCTATTTTAAAGTGAAATACCCTAGCAATTGTATTCCCCCAATCATAACCAAGTTTTATATATGATTTAATTGTTTACTTAACAATACGTTGTAAATTCAATCCTTATATTTTTTTTCAAGAATAATTTGATTCATAAAACGAGATTCTATTTAAAATCTGAATCGAAATCTTTTTTAAGCTTTTAATCATTATATATGAGGATCCATTTGTGATCAAATTCCCTTCGATTTGACCCGATTGATAATAAACTTCATTGAAAAAGAAGTATTGGTTTAGGGTTATGATAAAGAGAAATTAATGGAAATGCCCTAAGTTTGACTTTTTCTTACCCAAATGCCCCAACTCTCTCTCATTTAACCCAAATACCCCAAAAAAATCCTCGATGATCGCCCGTGATCCTTTAAAAAGTTGGTTTTTCCCACTGAAAATGACCTCAATCAGCCATGAAGGGTCCGCGATCCCCATGTGGTTGTCCGCGATCGAGGGGTGGTTGTCCGCAATGGGGTTGGTTTGGGTCCTTGATGCTTGGTTTTTTAAGGCCTCCGCGATCGAGGGGTGTTTTCGTGGATTTTTGGGTTATTTTGGTTAAGTTGGAGAGAGTTGGGGCATTTTGGTAACGGAGGACCCCAACTTGGGGCATTTCAATGAATGACCCTAGGATAAATGCAACCCTTCCTACTTGTTTAGAGTACTTTAAATGAGAGGTTTTTATAAACAAAAAATATAGTGATTGGTAAAAACTTTCATTTGATAGACTTCTTACAAGTCAACCACATTTTTGAAGTTGTTACACAGAATCTTGGTTCTTAACTTGAATTTTGTGTGAAATAACATTTTATTAATGTTTAACATATATCAATGTTATAGGCGTTGAGATAATACATTGGACCTAGAAAAGAAGGTTCTTATCAGGGCATCTTCAAAAGATTCTCTAAAATGGGAAAAATAGAGATTTTAGGCATATTTTTGATATAACGGATTCTCTAAAAAAGAGAGCATGAGAGTGAATTTCTCCAAATTTGGAGAACTTCCCAAAATGATTATAATGAGATAAAAATATATTTTTTATTATATTCTTACCAATATAATTCTTTGATGTTAAATGATTATGAGAAAGAAATAATATTTTACTTTAGATTCAAGTCGTTTTAATAATATAATTAATGTTTGCTTCTAAAATAAAAAATCTATTGTAGATTAATGTAAATTTTTTAAGTAGAATTTGAGTTTTAATTCTCCATTTCTTTGAGAAAATATTCAAAATAAAAATGAGGTTATTTAATGCACTCTACATTACCAATTTTCTTCTTACATTCATTAACATTAACCCCTTTTTTTTATATTTTTAATACATGATTTGATCTGATTTTGACGTGTATATAACAACCATCCATGTTGCTATATACATTCCTCTTTAAGTCAAAATCAAACTAAATAATGTAAAAGGGAAAATAAGTTTTAATGTTTTTTTTTTGAAAAGGTATCCTAGGTTTTGGCTAGACTAATCTTTGGCGCTAATTGACTGCTAAGCATGCAGTCCTGAGATAATTCCTCAGTGGCCACAAGTTGCCAACGTCTGGATTCGAACCCGAGGTAGATGGGTTTCTGAGCCACATCCCTCCAAGGCCTTAACCAGTATGCCACAAGCCTTGTGGTTAAGTTTTAATGTTAGATGTGTATGAATAGAAAATCAACACAAATGGATACATTTAAATTCAATCTTTATAACAACCTGAGAAGCCTTATAAAAAATGAATAGAAACAAAAGAGGATGGTTGAGGGTTTGGCAGAAAACATTGTAGTAAAAGAAAAAAGAAGAATGCCTCAATGTCTCCATCCTTCTAGATCCATACTATTTGTAAAATCTTTTTTCCCAGTTTAAAAAAGTCCAAACCCAGAACCCACACTGCTATAAAGACTTGAACTTTATGCAACAAGAGTCGTACCTTGATCTGGATTTTTCAGTCCCAGCTCTGGATGAAAAGAAAACGGGGGTGATATATATTTTCCATGTGTAGACTCGGATTTGGGAAAAACCATAAAAATAAAAATTGAAGAACATCCTAATAATCCTTCATTTGTCGACATGCACATATACATAAAAGTAACTGAAAATGCACATGTGCATACCAGATAAATAATTATTAGTGTGTTTCTCACTTTCCATGTGTGTATATATATAATCAAGAGTAAACTACACAATTTGGTCATGTGGTTTGTCAAAAATAACACTTTTGTCCCGACAGTTTCAAAATTTCAAGATGGTCAAAACGTCCGGATCTAATCCCTCCCTCTAACGGCCGTTAAAAAACTCCGTTAGATATGAGGCATTTTCATCCTTTGCACACCGCCCGTCACACCCTAGGAATAGGTTTTGATTGGGTAAAAAACAAAAGGTCTATAAAATGACGAAAACGCCCCTCATTTAACATAATCCCTTTACCAGGACGATGAAACCAGGACGTTTTTACAAACCACGATGCCCATCTTCTCATTTCAAAACTGCATGAATGAAAATTGTTATCTTTGACAAACCACAAGGACTGAATTTGTAATACATAATCAGCCCAGATGGTAGAAGAAGCCTGCAAAGAAAATTATATAAGTGGTTAGTTAGGCCTTGAGACTTTTTTGTGCTGAGAATCTTCCTAACCAAAACCCAAACCCTGTTGCCACCAACTTCTATCCTCTCTTTTTTCAAATCATTTGTTGGGTTCCCACCCCAAATCTGTCCAGATTAAGCCCTCATATCAACTGGTTCCCACCTACTTATACTCATAATTAAGACCACCATTGCTACACATTCTCCCATGGCTCCTCCAAGAAAACCCAACACATGGAAAGCTGTTCTATTTGGCTGTTTCACAAACAAGACACCTAATTTTGATCCCCAGATTCTGGTTTTGAAAACTGGTTTGTCACAGAGGTTATCAATATCAGATGTTAGCTCGTCGCTTTCGGTCATCAATGGTCTTTCGAATTCGATTGTTGGATGGAACCTTCATGAGTTCACCCTGGCTGAGCTAACCATGATCACACATGACTTTGCGTCGAGTAATTATCTTGGTGAAGGTGGGTTCGGACCGGTTCATAAAGGGTTCATAGATGACAAGACCAAACCAGGGTTAGAGGCTCAGCCGGTTGCGGTCAAGTTATTGGATTTGGATGGTGGTCAAGGTCACAATGAATGGCTGGTATGTTATATTATTATTTATGATTTATGACAACCATTTTTTTATTTTATTTTATTTTTCTGTAATTAATTTCTGGGTTGTTAATTGTTGTTATTGTTTTTAGGCTGAAGTGACCTTTTTGGGGCAATTGAGGCATCCTCATCTTGTGAAGTTGATTGGTTACTGTTGTGAGAAGGAGAACAGGCTTCTTGTTTATGAATACATGGCAAGGGGCAATTTGGAAAGTCAACTATTTAGAAGTAATTCTTATTTTCTTCAAATTTATAATCTTTTTTTATATAATAGAGGTGGGAAATTTATTGATCAAGAGTAGATGATTTTATGGATTCAGGGTATTCGATTTCTTTGCCGTGGCTGACCAGGATTCAAATTGCACTCGGTGCTGCGAAAGGATTAGCTTTTCTTCATGGGGAGGAGAAACCCGTCATTTATCGCGACTTTAAAACCTCGAATATTCTGTTGGGATCGGTATAATTCTATTCGTTCATTGATCTTTATATTAATTTTGTTCCTTTTTGCAACTTTGAGTATATGGGGCTGTTTGTTTACCTCTTAATAGTTCCATTAAGAGGCAACCTCTGAACCACTAAGACCCTGATTTTCTATATTGGACCTCCCTTAACCATTCAACACCCTAATTTCATTCTGAACAATTATCACACAACCATATTTCATTTTGCACTATATCGTACGAGTCTCTTAATCATTCCGACCACTTAATCATTTTGCACCAAACCATTCTGCCAAACAGGATTATATTTTGTTTATGTTTACTAAATGGTATATTTTGTATTTGGTTACATGAGCAAGGACTATACGGCTAAACTATCGGATTTTGGGCTAGCAAAGGATGGTCCTGAAGGAGATGAGACACATGTCAGCACTCGAGTGATGGGTACACACGGCTATGCTGCACCCGAGTACATCATGACAGGTCATCTGACCACCAAGAGCGACGTTTATAGCTTTGGGGTGGTTTTACTCGAGCTACTAACGGGTAAAAGATCCATGGACAAAACCCGACCAAATAGAGAGCAATGTCTAGTGGAGTGGGCAAGGCCACTCCTGAAAGATTCAAACAATCTTGACAGAATCATGGATCCTAAACTCGACAGTCATTATCCGGTAGTGGCGGCAAAGCGGGCGGCAGCTTTGGCTAGCCGATGCCTGAGCCACCACCCAAAATGCAGACCTACCATGAATGAAGTGGTCAAGACCTTGGAAAATGTACTGGAATTAGACGATATCCCAGTTGGTTCCTTTGTGTATATCGTTCCTAAAGAAGGAAATGATCAGTCGAGTTTAAAGGGAGAAAAAGGCGAAGAAACGGATAAAGAACAAGATAATGACAGTAGCAGTAGTGGTGGTGACGGGAAGGTGGAGACGGTGGTGGTTGAAAAGAAAGAAAATGGCCGCCGGCGGGAACCCAAAAAGAAAGGCCACAGGCATAAGCATAGGATAAGATCAATGAGGTCTCGAGCAGTATACTCTGATACAGCGTTGTATAAGAACTTTAAGAAGGGTTCAAATTCTCCGTTGTTACCCCAACCTAAAGAAAACGGAGGTGTGAAATTGTTAAACTGTTAAGAGTTTTACTTTTAGGGTAGTTTTTTAAAGATTGTTATTTACCTGGCACCAAGATTTACCAGCATATGCAGCAATCCATCCTCGGAGATAATCTGTAACTAAAACATCAAATGTTAATAATCTAAACTTTAGATTCTAAAGTATGTGTGCCAAACAATACAACTATTGAGCGGATTGCGTCGATTCCTATGCCATAACCGAAGCTAAAACTGAACACAAGACATTACCAAC
This sequence comes from Saussurea involucrata, assembly GCA_033807775.1. Classification (NCBI taxonomy): domain Eukaryota; kingdom Viridiplantae; phylum Streptophyta; class Magnoliopsida; order Asterales; family Asteraceae; genus Saussurea; species Saussurea involucrata. The sequence goes on along the minus strand of CM066318.1, from coordinate 125,069,650 downwards.
AATGCTTCCATTTAATAGTTCCATTAAGAGGCAACCTCTGAACCGCTAAGAGGTGAATCTTGTTTGACAAAAAAAAAAAAAAAAAAACTGCCTCTTAATGGTTCTAAAACCCTCTGAATGATTTTGTATCTTGGGCCTCCGTTAACCTTTCAGCACCATAATTTCATTAGCAAACAACCATATATCATTTTGCACTATATCATAAGAGTCTCTTAATCAGTGACCACTTAAGTATTCTGCACTAAACCATTCAGCAAGCAACTGCCAAATTGGCAGAAACTTTTCTACAATGGAACTAAAAGCATGTATCACAAGAGAAGACCTATTGCAAAACACGAGCTACACAGAGGAATAATCGAGCTAAATTCATAACGAGAACCATATTTTTAATTTTTAATTTTTAATTTTTAAAACCAAGATTTTCTTATGAAACAGAGAATGGAAGACAAAAACTTTTGCCCCAAATAGTTTCAAAACCTTAGGTTTCTGAATTAGTCATCCTAAATTAAATACCCCTCAAGAAAGGAGTTCAATTTAAAATCGGGAACGAATTTAAATAGATATTTTTGGGACAATTTGCACATAAGGTACTTATTCATCAAATCTTTAAAACATGGGTAAGCTAGGAACATCAATTTATGATAATATATATAGAGAGAGAGAGAGAGAGAGAGATTCGATGCAGAGGTTGGTAGTGGGTAGTAGAAACTAAAGGGCATTTGGTTCGCAGAATGTTTTTAGATGGAATGGAATCTGTCAAAAGAATTTGACTTTGAAGGAATTGGAATGGAATGTTGTCAGGTTTGACCAGCTGTTTGGTTGACAGAATTGGAATGAAATCTGTTAAAAAAATTGGAATCTGTCTGTTTGGTTCACAGAATGTAGCTTTGGAATTGGAATGAAATTTGGGTAAATGACAAAAATACCCTTTTATTAATTTTAATTTTTTTAAACAAAAAATACTTTAGTAAAACAGTACATTAAATATACACATCTTTCTGGTTTGCTCATCTTTCTGGTTTATTCATTGGTTTATTCATCTATCATTATCAGACATGGTTTTGTACAAATCGAAAGAACAAACCGAAATCATGTACAAATCGAAAGCAGAAACCGAAACAACCAGATGCTAAAATCGAAAGAACAAACCAGATGCTAAAATCGAAAGAACAAATTGAAATCATGTACAAATCGAAAGAACAAACTGAAACAACCAGATGCTAAAATTGAAACAACAATCGAAACAACCAGATGCTAAAATCGAAAGATATGTTACCAGAAGATAAAATCGAACGATATGCTAAAATCGAAACAACCAGAAGATGAAGATAAAGGAGAAATCGAAAGCAACTATCGTAAGCACAAATCAGTCGAGAAAGATACGTTACCAGATCGTGGAAGTGCAATGGCTGTGGAGAACGTCCTTTGCGATGGAGAAGAAAACGAGAGAGAGGTGAGATTGTGGGTGTATCGGCTGAAAATAATAAAACTAGGGCAAGGGGTAATTTTGGCATTATGAAAATGTTGAATTCCATTCCTTCAAAATACCTTGTTTATGTGATGGAATGAAAAATGCCAATTTCATGGAATTCATTGGAATTTTTTGAATTTCTTTTGTACAAACGATTGAACCAAACACTGGAATGGAATCTGGTCAAAGGAATCTGACATTCCAATTCCACCAGATTCCACCAGTTTCTGTGAACCAAACGGCACCTAAGGCATGAATCATAGCAATGAATTCTTTTAATTATTAAATAATGTTACCAAGTCAAATTATGATTTAATGTCATAATCTATTGTACTTAAGTCTTCAATACCCTACATTAAGTTTTAAGTGGCTTATCAAACAAGCTAAAGACCAAAGATGTGTAGAAGTTGAGAGTCAAAGCCAAAGTCACAGATCACCTCAGAGCTGAGTCATTGGATATGGGATTGAAGTTTTAGAAGGTTGCCTTAAACTACTGTGATGAATAAAAAACTGCAACTAGTACATATTTTAAATAGAGTTTACTAAACGCTTGTGATATAATATATATATATATATATATATATATATATATATATATATATATATATATATATATATATATATATATATATATATATATATATATATATATATATATATATATATATATATAGGGGCTTAATCAAATAAGAACTAGAGTAAATTACATTTTTGGTCCTTGTGGTTGCCACCATTATCAATTTTGGTTCATATTTCAAATTAATTACAATTTTAGTCATCGTGGTTGACATTTTATTTCACTTTTGGTCCCTCTAACCAAATTTAGTTAAAAAGCTTAGTTAAATTAAGGGTATGTTGGTCCTTTCACCTTTTCTTTTGTCCTTTCCAACTTTTGTTTTATTACATTATATGATAATTACAATCATAGTCCTTGTAGTTTGTCTTTTTTCATTTCTTTTCTATCTTTTTCATTTTATATTCTTATTATATTAATTAATTAATGATAATTTTAACTAACATTACTTAAAAATACGTATTTCATTTTGTAAATTACACCTTCAGAATTTTTTTGTTGATACCTCTAAAAAATGTATCGTCTTTTGATCTTTTATTTACTTAAACGTTTCTATTAAACGTGGATAAAATATATAAAAAAACTCAATAATATAACTATTGTTTAATTTTTTCTCAAAATATAAACTTAAATTTATCATAGTGAAAAATAAACAACCAACTACACATTTTATTTATTTTATTTATTTTCATGAATCAGAAGATCAGAAAAGAATGATTTAAAGGTGAAGTATGCATGGTTTATGTGCATTTCAGATCAAACAAAGCAATAAGGGCTCGTTTGGGTTGACATAATATTTTCGAGAGATTTGGATTTTATGTAAGGATTTGGAATTGTAAATGTTTGGAATTTTGGGGGTATTTGGTTCGTAGTTTGGAATATAACTGAATATCATTCTCTATATAAAATTAAGTTTATATTTTGATTTTTTTCGTTACGATAAATTTAAGTTTATATTTTGAATCTTTTAATAAGTACATTATAATTTTCTTTATTTGGTACACGTTCAAAAAACATGTAATTAATTGAACTATCTAAAAAGTATACATTTCTCTTATTAATAGACATAGATAAATTTCGATTTTATATTACTTAAGTAAGAAAAAAAGGATAATTTTTTAAAGGCACCTTAAAATAGAAAGTTTTTTTTTGGATTAGTGTAGGCGGATTTGCAGATATATATCAGATAAATTGCATAAAAATATAAAAAAATTTAATATGTAACTTATTTTAAAGGTATCGACAAGACTTTTCTAATGGTGTAATTTATAAAATTGAATACGTATTTTTTATGTATTTTTAGTATAATTATCATTAATTAATTAAAATAATAAGTGTATAAAATAAAAAAGATAAAGAAAGAATAGAAAAGAAAAAAAAAAGAAGAAAAGACAAACCACAAGGACTATAATTGTAATTTGTTGTATAATCTAATAAAACAAAAAATGAAAAAGACAAAGAAAAGGCAAAAGGACCAAAATACCCTTAATTTAACAAAGTCTTTTAACTAAAGTTGGTCAAAGGGATCAAAAGTGAAACAAAATGGCAACCATAGTGACTAAAATTGTAATTAGTTTGAAAGAAGAACCAAACTTGATAATGAGTGGCAACTACAAGGACCAAAAATGTAATTTACTCTAAGAACTAATTAGTTTGTGGTAACCGTAACAACCAACGTGAGCCACTCTCGTTTAATATAATTAATGTTGTTATTAAAATAAAGTAAAAGGATATTTTAGTAAATTGACAAATAGCATTTTTTTAACAAATCAATTCCTTATTAATCTTACGGTTACCCAATATATGTGATTTCTATTTACCTAGTATATTAGGTTGAAACCCACCTCCCTTCTCCATCTATAGTAATCAGCCACTCCTGCTATCGCCGCCACCACCACCACCAGTTTTTTTTCATCTTGATTTATATTTATTGGGTTTGTATTAAGTCTCAAAAAAACCCCATGTTTGTTTGTAGGTGGACATTCAAGACATACGTGTGGAAGTGATGCCGGCCAGAAAAGCCGATGTAATTCGTTCGTTTCAAAAAGACTGTAGCATAGTTGCGATGGTCGGAGACGGCATCAACGATTCCCCCGCGTTGGCGGCGACCGACGTCGGCATAGCAATCGGAGCAGGAACTGACATCGCGATAGAGGCGGCTGATTATGTTCTAATGAAAAACAACTTGGAAGATGTGATCACATCCATTGATCTCTCGAGAAAGACGTTTACACGTATCCGACTAAATTAAAGTCTTCTACTTTTTCTGTTTCTCTCTCTAAAATCCTCTCTCTATATATACGTATAGGTTTAGTGGCGGTGTATGTGTGTATGTATCAAACAAGGATTGAGAGAGAAAGAGGTTTTTTAGGTAGTTTGGGTATCATATATAGTTGGTATCACAAAAGTGTTTACAGTGGTGATTAGGGTTATAGAATTGTTTAAAATGTTTTTCTGGCCATCCCCATTTCTGCTCGTATTTTTTGTGGTTTGAATTGTGGAAATTGAGTAGAATTTTTGGAAGTGAAGTCCTTGCCACTTTTCTTGATTTGGGTTTTCTTTGCGGTCAAAGTCGTATTATATTGGGTATCACAATGTATCATAGTGTGTATCACATTGTATTTTGTATCACAATGGGTATCATAATGAATTTTGTATCACATTGGGTATCATAGTGTATTTTGTATCACTGTAGGTATCACATTGGTATCACAGATGTTCTTGGAGTATTACCAAGGTAATGAATGTGATGCTGAATTGGATGGCAATGGGTATCACATTGGTATCACAGATGTTCTTGGAGTATTACCAAAGTAATGAATGTGATGCTGAATTGGATGGCAATGGGTATCACAGTGGTATCACAAAAGTTCTTGTATGTATTTTCGGTATTACAATCGGGGAGAGAGAAGAGAGGATATTTTACAATACCTAAAATGCCCTTTTATTTAAATTTCAAACAAAATTACCAAAATTAATAATTTCCTAATTTATAGCTTAATATGTGTATATATATATATATATATATATATATATATATATATATATATGTATATGCAGTTCCAGATGAGTTAAACAATTGGTGCCAGAAGAATAAAAGTATACGGTCATAGTTACATGTAAGGGTGCGTTTGGTATGCAGACAAGATAGAACAGGACAAGACGCCACATGACATAACAGAACAATTGTTCAGCGTTTGATAAGACATAATTGGACAGGACAGAACAAATAACATGATCAATTTACCCCTACCCCCCTAATAAGTTGTTTATATATTTTGATTAATTATGTAATCTATTAAATTATAATGAAATAAATATTTTTTTTATAACAAAATATATTATTTATAAAGTTTCTTCAAGATGATTAAAGTGACACGAACATAAAATGTTTATGTAGTTTCCAATTTTTATTTTCTAACTTTTTCTATATTTTTTAACTATTAATATTTAAAATTTTACATATTTTAATCAAAACATAGAAACTATATAAAAATAATATTTTGAGGACAATAAAGTAAAAGTTTAAAGAGTATAAAATACAATAAATAAAATTTAAAGAATGAATAAAATAAAATAAGTGTATTTGATGTTTTAGAAGAGAATTAGATTTTATTTTGAGATTATATTGGTAAAACATAAGTCTGTTCCAACTTGTTCCCAACATAAAAGTCCTACCAAACGTGGGACAATAATCTCTGTTCTGTTTTGTCATGTCTAGTGTACCAAACGCACCTAAAAGAACCAATGGCAGGCACAACAGCTGGGTAACTGCTTATTGTAATAAGATAGCATAATAATTGATATGCAGACACTTAACGAGCATGAAAGATGATCACGGTGTAATAAGACCGTTGAAACTGCTGATTAAGTTTAGTTTAATAGCGACACACAAACTGCCTGTTTTCTAGATTTACAATGACAGTTCAGGAAAAAGAATAAGAATAAAGAACAAGTCCCCATCAGTTTATGTGATAATATAAGATAACCCAAGTTCTAACCTGCTCATTCAGATTCTATATACCACGAGGCTGCTGAACAAGTCCGCATCAGTTTAAACTTGGCAGCCTCTTTTATGCCATTTTCCATCCCCTGATCTCCAATATATCCCAGATTCTAAATTAATGAATCTAAAACTGGAGATGAAAGACCAATTTATTTTATGTATTGTCTTATGAGGCGAAGGATCGTGTGAGAAGTGTGAGAAGTGGATCTGAACCGTTGGATCACTTTTAATTTCATACCCTCCCATGAATTGCGGCTTAAAAAGGAATTGATCCGGTGCATCGTGGTGCATCTTATCTCGGTGCATCTCATCCTAATGTGCGTCCATTTCTCATCCAACGGTTAATAACCACTTCCCATGTTAACCTAGACTACTCACCGGAACCCAACCCTGTCTTATGAATATAAGATAATCATACTACAAAGATAACAATTTCGGCAGACCTTATGCCACATTCCGGAAAACAGCGGCACATACCTTGAAACATGAGAATGACAACTTCAAGGTGAAACAGCCTTGTTCCTCCCTTAGCAATTAACAACGGTGGCATAAGAAATACAGACCTCAATTAGTATTATTGGTAAACCAAAAATCACCAGGAAACTATTTTGCGGTTTGCTACCATCCTGGGGCAGTCCCGTTCTCATGTGTGCAAGCTTTAATTCTTCTTACTCCTTGATAAAATTCGGACCAATTAGTATATTGCGAATAATATTTTTAATTTTGTATCCATGTACTTGGTTAAAACACTTCTACAAATCCCTCCAGATAGTTGTACTGAATTACCAGTGAAACTTGAGGAAAAGATCAGCCACTATCCACTTTTCTGTTCTTTCCTTCTAGATCTCCTTCTTTGGGTTCTCCTCCTAGATCCATTGTCACTTTGATCGTGTAGCCAGTCCTCATGGAACTTCTCGTCATAGGGAACAACACATCCACCAGTAAATGGTTCTCCTGTGGAACAGAAAACTGATTTTTAACATTGCATCACATCTCAAAATAGTCTGTGATGCAAGTCCACTCGAGAGAAATAGAAGAAATGAAATGAGGAAATGGTGAATTCTTTAATCTAAGAAGAAGAATGTACAGCGTTGGTTGGATGAAAATTCAAAGTGTTTCACATGCCTTCTCCTATAAAAGTTAAAATGGTGAGTTTGGTGGTGCCTTTTGGGTGGTTGCCATAGATCTGCCCCAGATTCCAAACCAGTATGTGGGGATAGGTGCATCCATTTTTGTTTAGCAGGAACTGCTGAATATCAAAAGCTTACAAAAACAATTAGAGGCTTTCAATTAATCCTTGGACCTTGAGGAAAGGCTGCACAGCAGTATTAGGGGCTTTAGAGGGGTTTGGCATTGCTTATATTTTACTATACGGTTCTTTGAGACGAGGGGGGGGGGGCATCTACATCTGTCCTGATGAGCCGTACTTTCCAATGAGACGGTGCTTATTCAACTCGGTCAAAATGAAATATATTCCAAAGTCCAAACATATATGGCATGCCAAGGATAGCTGTCCAAGGGTTGAAAGAAAGTAGTAAACCAGTCAGCTAGCTGCAGTTAGAAATTGGTTCTGGTCTTAACTCTTAATTGACTATGAAACATCTTGTTTGTTGAAGATGGCAAAGAACACGCATTTCCCCGATACCAGGCACTTGCAGCTAATGTGACGTGTTAAAAACCGGGAGCTCCAGTTACAAGTTTGGGCAAAGAAGACAATATCACTATGATAGGTTAGACTTTCATAATCTGATAAGTCGATTCACTTTCAAACTTTCAGCACAACTCACCCATCCCAAGTGTACTAATTGTTTTCCACCAATATACCATCAGCTACTTATAATTTTTAACCGGATGTTAACTATTCCCAACATTAAACTGCTATAGAAGTAATCAATCAACGATAAGTTCAAAATCCTTACCATGCATTGAGTGAAGTAAATAAAATTTGATATGACTGCATACACTAGAAGAATGGGGACATGCATCTATACTTGTTTAGTTGAAGAATCGACCGGAATAATTGATGCATGTTAAATGCAGCTACTAGAAATTTAACAACCATTGAGCTTAATGAAACTTAAATCAGAAGAATACACACACCTCCATAATCGTTGTTACCAATACAGAGATAGGAATCTGGCAAAACCCATCTAACATCAGGCATAGCTGCAAACAAACAGTGTGATAGCCACTACAGTAAACTTCCGTAATAAAGCAAACAAATATCGGGAAAAAATATAACGGAATCAAAATTACAAAACGATGACACTTAGAACGTTACATTTAATTCTGTGAACCACGTTTTCGTCGATTTTGCACCCAAACGCATAGTAATACTTTGTAGAAACTGAGTACATTGATTTATTCGCTTCTTCCTCACTGTAAAACCACAAATGTGATAAAGAACAGAAAAAGATGGGAAACTGGTTGTTTGTATATTGTCTTGAAAAAATATAATTACAAGGAGAGAAATACCCACTATTTATACAAAGTTACAATGATCTAAATATGGAAAAAATATCAATTGTTGGCTGTCAATGTTTGAGGAATGGAAAGCAGATATACGTTCTCCTAATTGCAAGGGATATGATGTGATCGTCCACCAATCTTGCTGATCCCATTGAGCCTTCCTTTTAACACTCCCCCTCAAGTTGAATAATGGGATTTCCAAAATTCAACTTGCCCAGACATTCGTGTAGAGCCTTTTTATTAACAGCTTTTGTCAAGATATCGGCAAGTTGGTCTTCTGATCGAACAAACGGAAGAGTGATGATTTTTGCTTCCAATTTCTCCTTGATGAAGTGTCGATCAACTTCTATATGCTTCGTTCGATCATGCTGAACTGGGTTTTCTGAAATTTGGATGGCTGCTTCGTTGTCACTCAGAATTCTACAAGTTTTTCGTGGTGGATATCCTATTTCGGTTAGGAGCCTCCGTACCCATAAAACTTCGGTTATTCCCCTTGCAATTCCTCGGAATTCGGCTTCTGCACTTGAAAGAGCTACCACCTTTTGTTTTTTGCTTCTCCATGTAACAAGGTTCCCACCAACTAAGGTAAAGTACCCTGCGGTGGATCTTCGGTTACCTTTATCTCCTGCCCAATCTGCATCAGTGTACAACTGTGTTTCAAGATGCCCATTTGACCGGAACAAGACTCCATGTCCGGCTGTTCCTTTGAGATATCTTATAATTCTTAAGACTGCTTCCATGTGAGTCTTTTGGGGTTGATGCATAAACTGACTTACCACTCCCACGGCATAAGCTATGTCGGGTCGGGTGTGTGAGAGGTATATCAGTTTTCCTACCATTCGTTGGTATCTTCCTTTCTCAGCCAGCTCTGCTCTCTCCATATAAAGCTTCTGATTCACAATCATCGGAGTGTCAGCTGGTTTACAATCAACCATACCAGTTTCTGCAAGTAAATCCAGGACATACTTCCTTTGACACATGAAGATCCCCTGTTTTGATCTTAGGACTTCAATCCCAAGGAAGTATTTGAGTTCCCCGAGGTCTTTCATTTCAAAATCTGTGAACAATCTCTTTCTGAGTTTGGCTATTTCTTCTTTGTCATCTCCTGTGATAATCATATCATCAACATAGATTATTAAACAGGTTATGAGATTGCCTCTTCGTTTACGAAACAACGTATGGTCTGAGTTACTTTGCTTGAATCCATAACTTTTCATGGCTAAGGTGAACTTCCCGAACCATGCTCTCGGGGACTGTTTTAATCCATAGAGGGATTTCTTTAGAAGGCACACCTCTTTCTCTCCAAACCTGTCTGTAAATCCATGTGGGGCTTCCATATAAACTTCCTCTTTCAGTTCTCCGTGTAGGAAAGCATTCTTCACATCAAACTGGTGTAAGGGCCATCCTTTGTTTGCTGCTACAGAAAACAGAACCCTAATTGTATTGACCTTTGCGACCGGAGAGAAGGTTTCAGAGTAGTCAATACCGTAAGTTTGTGTATAGCCTTTAGCTACCAATCTCGCTTTGTATCTTTCAATTGTACCATCGGGTTTGTATTTAATCGTGAATACCCACCGACACCCGACAGTTTTCTTTCTTGGTGGCAAGACACGATTTTCCCAGGTGTTATTTTTTGTAAGAGCTTTCATTTCTTCTTCCATTGCATCTCTCCATTGTTTTGACTTTAAGGCTTGTACCGTGGTAGCCGGAATTTCATTGGAATACAGCGACGAGACAAAGGCTTTAGCTCTTTTGGATAGATTTCCTTTGGCTATGTTAGCCACCGGGTATCTATGCCCTCTGGACTCCTTTTCTGGTGAATATCTTTTTGGAGGAACTCCCCGATTTGATCTTGGTGGCAACACATACCTTCCTGATGGGGTCTCAACGGTCTCTTGTTCCTCCGCATGTTCTCTTTGCTCTGCTGATGTATTTTCTCGTTCCTGTACATTCTCACTTTGTCCTGACGGATTAGGAGTCTCAGAAAGAGAAGGATGATCAGGGTGAGTACTACTTACCTCGGGTATCAGGTCAGGAGCAGTTTCTTGGGTGGCACTGATGTTTCCTGGTTGTGTGGGAAGAGGAGTCTCATTTTGTGGACTATGGCTTCTTCCTTCTTCAGATGTAGCATATCTCAACCAACTCAGTGTGTCAATACTTTCCGTCTCCCCCTGACCACTGTGTTGGGAGGCATAATAATACTCAGTTTCAAGAAAGTCATAGTTCATTGTAGTGAACATGTGTCGGGTTTTTGGATTATAACACCGGTATCCCTTTTGAGTTATTCCGTACCTAACAAAGACACATCTCTCAGCACAGGGGTCGAGTTTAGATCTGTTGGCTTTAGGTATATGAACGAATACAGTGCATCCAAATATTCGTGGTTCAAGGGTAAGAATAGATGGGAGTTTAGTGTATTCGGTGAGTGTTTGCAAAGGGGTTTGAGATTTTAGGATTTGAGTGGGAAGCCGGTTGATAAGGTATGCAGCAGTAACGAGGGCTTCTGGCCAAAAAAAACTTTGGAGCTTGTGATTCTATGAGAAGGGCTCGAGTTATTTCTAACAGGATGCGGTTTTTTCGTTCCGCGACACCATTTTGTTCTGGAGTATGAGGGCATGTGGTTTGATGAATTATACCCTTGGTTTGGAAAAAGGATTTCATTTCAGAGTTGACAAATTCTCCTCCATTGTCAGATCTAAAAATCTGTATGTTTTTCTGAAACTGAGTTTGGACCATGTTGTAAAAAATACTGAATTTGTCAAGAACTTCAGATTTATTTTTTAACAAGTAAACCCAAGTCATGCGTGTGCAATCATCAACAAATATAACAAAAAAACGAAAGTTTTGCCCCCGAATGATTGGAGCGGGGCCCCACACATCCGAGTGAATCAATGAGAACGGTAGGTCAACCCTCGTGTTATTCGGTTTGAAAGATTTTCGGTGACTTTTGGCTAAAACACAAGTTTCACAATGTGACTTACACTTAGAAGAAAATAATTTCGGAAATAAAATATGTAAGTAACTGGTGGATGGATGTCCCAATCTTTCTATGCCATAGCCAAGCTTCCCTTTCCTTTGTTCCATGAGACAGCATTACAGCACCATTTTGAGCTACCTCATCCACATAATACAACCCTTGTTTTTCAGTGCCACGCCCAATTATCGCTCCCGTCCTGATATCCTGTAAAATACAGAAAGTAGGTTGCATAAGAACCGAGCAATTCAACTCCTTTGTTACATGACTTACTGATAGGAGTTTATAAGATAGAGCAGGAACATAGAGGCAATTAGAGAGCTTAAGTGTCGGTTAGAGTTCGATCATTCCCCCATTCTCTACATTCATTTTCTCTCCATTTGCGGTTTGAATATATGATTTTGTTGGTTTAGTTGACATAGCAAAGTCAGATAAATCATAAGTCATGGCGTCGGTGGCTCCACAATCAAATATCCATGATCGTTCATGAGCCACATTTGCACAACCATTAACACCATGGTTCTTTTTTATAGTAGAAGAAAAGGAACCATTAAAGTGTATTTGGGGTTTCGAGATACCCTCTCTCTTACCCCCTGTACCTGTCTCCATCGAGAAACCTTCATCTTCTTCATTGATTGCCGCCACTGCAACCCCCCCCCAAATCCAGTGGCGTTTTTTCGATCGGTATTGTTGTCGGTGGTTGGGGCTTTTCCTTTTTCTGGTCCGAGACCCTTGGTGCCCTTCTTGTGGCCATCGGCCCACCACTCGGGGTAACCAACGAGCCGGAAGCACTGCTCTTTGGTGTGTCTCGACATGCCACAGTGATCGCACTTCAGGTTTGTTTTATCCTCTTTGACCATCGATCCATTCTTCTTTCCTTCCGATCGGCGATGCCCCTTGGCGGCAAGCCCCATTCCCTCGGCTTCGGTAGCGACGAGACCTGCTGCTATGCCCTGTGAACCGTGGTTAGTTGCTCCCAGAATATTCTGGTGAGCGGCTTCCTTACGGACGGTGGCATAAGCCGCCTCCGCCGAAGGCAGTGGTTCCAATCGAAGGATCTCCCTTTTTATTGATTCGTATTTTCGATCGAGGGCATTTAAGAATTGAAAAAGTTTTTGCTCTGACCTGATTCTTGCGTAAGTCTTGATATCATCTGGACATTTCATGGGGTTGGGATCGATCCTGTCGATTTCCCCCCACACACCTTGGAGCGTAATCCAAAATTCTTCTAGAGGACTGTCATTTTGCTTGATGTCATTCGCCTTGACATGGAGGTTGAAGGTTTGAAGTTTGTCTCTGCCACTACTGTATGTGACCACCAAAGCATCCCATAACATTTTTGCAGTGGGGTACTCGGTCAGGTTACCTGCAAGAGTAGGTTCAATATTCTGGATGAGCCATGAAAACACAATTAGATCTTCTTGTTCCCATTGCTCGTAAGATTCGTTGTCTTGGCCTGGAGGGTCAGAGGTCAAGTGAGATAACAGGGCCTTGGATTTTCCACCTATGGCAACTCGAATCATTCGAGTCCATAAAGCATAGTTTTGGCTATTGAGTTTGAGGTTTATTTGAAGATTGTCGGATAGCTTTGGGTTCTGAGATTGGGGATTGATGCCATTCTTTAACAGATTGGCAAGCTGCAACGATAACCTGGTTTCCAAGTTGTCGTCTTCGGACATGGCGACTTAGTAGGAATCGAGTTTTAGTAGGCTATGAGCAAAACCTGCTCTGATACCATGATAAAGAACAGAAAAAGATGGGAAACTGGTTGTTTGTATATTGTCTTGAAAAAATATAATTACAAGGAGAGAAATACCCACTATTTATACAAAGTTACAATGATCTAAATATGGAAAAAATATCAATTGCTGGCTGTCAATGTTTGAGGAATGGAAAGCAGATATACGTTCTCCTAATTGCAAGGGATATGATGTGATCGTCCACCAATCTTGTTGATCCCATTGAGCCTTCCTTTTAACAAAATGAACACCACATTGCAAATCAGTTCCTTACTACTGCAAGCTCTACTTTTAGGTGCACCGTTAATCTATTCGATATGAAGAATCGTATTTAGACAAATTCCCCAATCAACGGTTCCTTGGACGAATATCAATTTGGTTGGGACCTTAGCATCTATCTGCAAGCTTTATCAGCATAAACTTCATTTCTTATTGCTAATGTAAATATGTAATTAGTAATAACAAGATGAATTGATTTGAATACATGAAAGCGAAAAAAACTCAACGAATTCCCTTCTATGTTTGTCTTAATCGTACCTGCCCAATGCAGAAGCTAGGGTTTGTAAATAACGTTGAACAATTTGATTTCGGAGCGGATAGCCTATCGGAGGATCCATAACAACAAGCCAGTGCTTGTAATCACAGCCATCGATCGGTGCTGCAGCTCGTTCCGACTCTAATCCCTGAATTTGAGGAGGCGGACCGGCGGTTGATGAATGCCGACGGCTCGGAGAAGTGGACATGATAGGCCCAGTGGACCTCACAATGTCAAAATACTGAGACCCGAAAGTCACCGGAAGTCCGATGAAGGTCCGTCGCATCTTCACGTGAGTAACCAGGGCAGTGAGCCAGTGAGGGATCCCGCCGGATGAATATAAAACTTGTATTACAAGTTTGGTTTTTCCCGCTGATTTTTTATTTATAGCTTTAACGTGCGACCGGTATAAAAAACTAGACGATAAATGTGATATCATATATGATTATACGGTACGTGGATGTGTTTAATCATATATGATAACACATTTCTCGTCTTCTCACGTAAGGTTTAGATTCTTGTTTGAATCTGTCCCTACAAAAATATGTTTTATGGGCGTTTGTGTTTTTAAGATGTTTTAGATTGAAGTCTGATATCAAAATTAATAAGACTTTATTTTTTGTAAACCGACAAACGATTCAATACGTACATTTATCTATTTTATTTTTTTAAAAACCAACTTAACCACATCGATGATTGAATGACGGAACGAAAAAAATAAACAAAAAAATGTTGACAGATTTGTAACGTTGTGGAGTTTTAATCATATCTCACACACCGAAGCTCCAATCTAAGTGATTCAAGATGTTCTTGAAAAGTAAACACACATATCTATAATATTCGTCTTTTGCGTTTTTGCAAATTCGATGTGCATTTGAGCCAAAACTAACGTTGTAATCAAAAGAATAGTATTAGACGAAAATAAGAGGGGATTTAATTTATCGAATTACCACTTTTTTGTTCGGACCATATTAAGAGATAAAAAACTCTGAAAATAATAATTAATAATAATAAAGCAATGTCTAAATTATATGTGTGACCGAATCAGGCATAAATGGTGATTACGTCCTAATGAGTTATTTATATATTTGATGAGTTGGGTGCCCGTGCAATGCGACGGGATGTCAAATTTCATTGAAAATCAAAAAACATAATCAAATATCTATATCTAATTCAAAATCAAAATCAAAATCAAGGTCTAAGTACATAAAATGTACAAATGCATTAATTTAGCCAAAAATAATAGACTACACCAACACCTAGTGTAAAAGTTAACTTCATTGTTGTCATACTCCAACCATGCGACATGAACGTTTTAAAATAACGTTAAAACTAACACTTGTATAAATTGATATGAACTTTCAAGTCAATCTAAGACGAACACTAATTTTAATTTATCTAAAGTTAAGTGACGTTCAACAAGTTATTTTATGGAATTTAAATATATGAAAAAATATATCATAAGTCTGTTTACTTGTTTAACATTCACAAATTAGCAAAAATACATAAAAACGCTTTATTAAGGTTTCGTTTACCCGAACACTTACCCGTTAAGCACTTATCGATAAAATCCAACATCACTTACTTAACGGATAAGATTTTAGTCCACCAAAACGGCATTGTATGTACAATTTACCCGGTAAGCGCTAACCGTGATAAGATTCTTGGTCCTTTTATATTCATCCAGTAAGATGATGTGACTTGGTAAGCGTGACGCCTTAAATATCTATATCAATCGTATACTTATATTTTATAATTATAATAATATCAATCAAAAATTTTATATAATTATAACCAAATCAACTATTATGAAAGATTAATTTAAAGTGAATTGACGGAAAACATAACAAATTGACTTTGAAAATATTATTAACTAACCATATGTTGATAACTTATATTATGTAGTTTAATTAAAATTGGAGGATATAATATAATCATGATTAAGAAAAATAATTAAATATACTATACTAAAATATTTGCATATTTATATTTTTGAAAAAGGTTCGACCTCATAATCCAAAAGTCAGTTGATAAGTGATATCTTTTTTTCAAGTAATTAAATCTCTTATGATAACTCTAAGGGTGTTTCGTTGACAAAATAGAATTTGACAGAATTGTAATTCGTCGAAAGAATTCGACTTTGAAGTAAAAATTGATATGAAATTGCAAAAGGAAAATCACGACAATTTAGTGATTATTTGTATCAAATCTCATACTAAATTGAACAAACCATACTAATCACGACACATTAATTCGTATATATTTATGATATTTAATAATATAATTAAATCAAAAAATATTCAATATTGGACTCATTTCGAAGGTATTGACGAAGCGATTACAATGGTATAATTTGTAAAAAATAGAAATGTTTTTAATGCATTTTAGTTTATATACATTATCTATGTTTATATGATTATAGTCTAAAATGAAAAATGAAAAAATAAGGGATTAAAAGTAACTAAATGTAGGGGTGTGCATCGGTCGGGTTTTCGGGTTTCAGGTGGAAGGAGGAGGCCCCGAAACCCGTCCAAAGGGTAGCTCGGGTTTCGGGCCATTTCGGGTTCGGGTTCCTCGGTCGGGTTGTTCGAGTCGGGCCGATCCCAAGCCCAGTTTTTTCAGCCCAGTTTTTTGATGGTTTTAGGTCTAGTAGCTTTCTAAAAGTTGTATTGTATGGCATTATATTTTCAAAATATTATTTTGAACAAGTGATATAGCAGTAAAAGAGGTAATTGATACGAACTCCAAAGCGAAACTGATTAAATCAGTATTTATTGCTATCCCAATATTACATAATAGCAAGGTGTTTAGCAGCTTGTAAATCCCTATTCGGAACATTGATTTTACCAAGAAAGAAATGTCTAAGATCACATATATATATATATATATATATATATATATATATATATGTGGTCTCATTTGAAAACCACTCTTAAATTACAAACTATGAAACCCACTTAGTAGCCATACATTACAATAAGTAAGGGTCTAGATGATTTTGTGCTAATTTTGGTAATTACAAATTAATTTTAGTTTTAATATTTTAATTAAAATATGCTGGAAGGGCATAATTTTCAAAATGGAAACTGGATCAAATCGGTTACTAATCTGATCCTGTTATGATTCAAATTAATTGCATCATTAATTGTTAATTAATATTAATTGTAATCTAATATTATTAACTAAAAACTATGATTCGATTTCATCAATCATGATGCGATTTCGTCAACCATGATTCAACTTTTTTGTGTGTAATATGTGATAGAAACTTGTTTTGTTGTTTAATTGACATGAAATAACAATGAATCCCACTTACAAAACCCCTATGAAACGACGATGAACAACGATGAAACGATGATGAAAACGGCGATGAAAACGATGAAACGACGATGAACAACGATGAAACGGAGATGAAAACGAAGATGGACGGCGATGAACAGTGATGAAAACGGAGATGAACGACGATGAACAAAGATGAACGACATAAATTTTAGCGTGCGAGACGTTTTCTATTTCATTAGAATCCATGTCCGAATATGTAGAAATCACGCAGAAACAGAAAAAAAAAACGAAGAAGAAGATATGGAGCAAAAAGCGAATAAACTCAATTGAGAAGAAGATGGAGATAAACCCAATTGAGAATAATATGGTGATAAACCGTAAGCCTTGTGTAGATAAATATTGAATTAGATTTAACTTTCCATAAAAATAGGAATTCAATTAATTAATGACACAATTAATTAATGAAATTCTTTACTTGTTTCCTTAATTATTGAGATTAACTAAAAAAAAACAACGTTGCCCTTTGCCATTAATTTAAAATAAAAATTCAAGAAAAAATATGATTGGTTGGTTGAGGTTTGTAAATTTGCATAATAATGATGGTTTTCACATGATCCCTCCTCTATATATATATATATATATATATATATATATATATATACAATGTTAGACAACCTAAGGGGGGTTAAGGTTGTATTTTAAAATCTTTTACTTTCAAAAAATTCTTTTATAAATAAATACAGTACGGAAACAGTAAAAATAAATCAGAGTATACAAATAATAAAGAAGAGTGTAAATATAAACAAATACACAGAGATTATATAAATAAATATAAATGCAAAGCAGTTTATATAAACAAATATAATAAAGCACAGCGGAATAAATAAAGAGATAAAGGTAAGAGATACTTGACACGGAGATTTACTGATTTACCACCAACTGTGATAAACCAGCAGCCGAGACATTTCCCGACACGATCCAATAAATGTATTCTTTACGGTAGAATACAAACCAAATACAGAGCAAAGTAAACGGTTCTCTAAGCCTCAGCTTATTGAGATGTACAGGATCACACACCCGTTATTCAAATACTTACAAGAGGAGTATAACTCACAATGGGTAATCACTCTTGTATAATATCTCACACTTGGATATTTTATAAAAAAAAGGTTTTATAAAATATATATATTAAATAGATGAGAGAGCTGAGAGTTTGGTTGCTGCTTGTTGTGTTGTGTGGTATATCCTTCTTCATCACCAGCATGCTTCTTTATATATCAGCATCTCCAACGGAAACATGCAATCCGCGGTATACCGCCAAAGGCACGCGGTATACCGTGCAGTAAAAAGTACACTGCTAAACACCGCGGTATACCGCCCAGACAAAAGTACGACCAATCAATCAGAGGTAACATCAAGCCGCCGCGGTATACCTGCTGAACCTCGCGGTATACCTGCGTCAGAAAAGGACAGTTTCTCAAAAACCTTATTTAATTAAAATCATTTATGGTTTTTAGAAATATCCAAGTGGTATATTATTTTAGGGTGTTTATCATTATAAATTATAAACACTAATGACAACGTAAATCTTCCGTCTTGAACTCTTCAGATAAAATCTTCGTGTTCTTCAAGAACTGTACACTTGGATTGGATTGTTAGATAAACAATAATACGGTGTGTTTGTAATCATCAAAATAAATATATATAAATATATAGAGATGTGGTACACTTGCACCAACATACAACATACTTTGTAATAATACATTTATATTTATTATAAATTAGGGAATTTAATTAAAATACCCAAAGTTTGACTTTCCTTTATCAAAATACTCATTTCTCTCCTATTTTTACCAAAATACCCATTTTTTCCGCGAATGGGGTCCGCGATCGCGGACAGGGACCATTTTTGACTCTTTTTGAAACAAATTCCTTCAGATTTTATGATTTTGAATTGAAATGTTACACTTTCAACCCCTATACTTATTTACTTACTTTACTTTATACCTTTTACTTTCATAATTTTAATTTTACATTTAACACATATAATCGTTTATTAACTAAAATACGTTTTAATTTTAACAAGTTACACCATTATAATCGTCTCTTCGATACGTTCGAAATGAGCCAAATCTTGAATATTTTTTGATTTATATATTTTAATATATATCATATACACTACATAAAAAATATTTTTTGATCTAGCTTTTTTTTGCCAAACAATGCCCTAATATCTAAAAACTATTTTTGTCTAGACCCCTTGATATATACTACATTACTCATTTTTCACATACTCTTTTGATTAATGATTATTCCATTTGCATGGTTTTTTGTTAGAATATAGTAGATTTCTTGTTATTAACTAAAGAAAACTCATACTTTTGGAAAACAATTACTCACTATATGAGACGAATCAACTTATATCTATATTTAAAACAAAACGATCTTATTCTTTTGGGAATTTAATTAAAATACCCCAAAGTTTGACTTTGACTTACCAAAATACTCTTTTTCAACTTCTGCCAAAATACCCATTTTTCCGCGATTTGCCCCGCGATCGCGGGATAGGGTATAAAATGAAAATGTTGATCCCGCTATTGTAACAAGTTACACCGTTAAAAAATACGTTTTAATTTTAACAAGTTACACCATTGTAATCGTCTCTTCGATACCTTCGAAATGAGCCTAATATTGAATATTTTTTGATTTAATTATTTTATTATATATCATATATACTACATAAAAATATTTTTAATATTTACAATTCATACCCTTATAGTTAATTATTTAATTTATGGTACATCTCTTATTTTTTTCAATTTTGTTTTACACTCTTATCACATTAACATAATAATCTTATATTAACTAAATGAAAAATAAAAAACTAATAGGTATAAAGTAAACTAACTAAATAAGTATAATATAATTAAATCAAAAAATATTCAATCACGGGTCCAATCGCGGATTTTTTAGGTATTTTTGCAAACCGGTCGAGATTGTGGATATTTTTGCAAGTCAAAGTCAAATAATAGGTATTTTAATTAATTTCCCTTTTTTGAAGAAAACTAGAAAGGTGGCTCTTGAACCATTATTTTTTTATCTATTGAAAGCTCAAACCATTATTTTTTATGTATTGGATAATGGGTCTTCTAAACCTTTTATCCATAATTACTATCGTATTATTTCTCCACCGTAAAGTAAAAAAATTAGGTTTGTAAAAGGTGCAACCATATCGTTTTAGAAGGTGCAACCGTACCTTGTAATCAACAAAAAAAATCTTAAAATCAACAAAAAACCGGGAAAAAAACTTTTGAAATATACCAAAAAACCAAAAAAATTTCTCAAAATCGATAAACAGAACTTCAAAATCCCTTGAAATCAAGAAAAAAATCTTTAGAAATCTCTCGAAACGATAGCATTAGACTAAAACAATATTGGGCGATATGGAAAAAAATAGGTTTGTCAAAGAGTATTATTTGCGGAAGAAAAATAGAGTTCAGGTTCAATTAAATCTCCTCCACACGAATTTCTAGCTCTGTCCCTAATTATAGTTATTTATCATGCTAATCTAAGATTAATTAACTACAAGTTGCAAATTGCAATATGTATTACTCCGGCAACGACAAAATCAATAATTTAGATAATAAATAGTACTACGTAACTTTAAGTCAAAAGTTGACTTCAATCATCGATAATTGTACCTTCTTAATTAAAAATTATCTTACTAAATGAATTGATTTAAGAGTAAAGTACATGAATGGCCCCTGTGGTTAGGTCCAAATCTGGATTTGGTCCCTATTTTGAAAAAAGTACATCAGACGTCCCTGTGGTTGTCATTTTGTTTCACATCTGGTCCCTGACGCTAACTCCGTTAAAAAAGTCCATTAACTCAGGGGTAAAATGGTCATTTTACCTCTGTCTTCACCGGTCACCTTCTTCAGCCACATCGTCGCCATCCACCTTCTCCAACAAACTACACCCCCACCCATTTCTCCTCTTCTTCCTTGTTTCACTATTTTGACCAACAACAACCCTTCTTCTCATATATATATATATACACACACACATACCCACATTATACATATATATACACAGACCCATATATATATATATATATACACACACACACAGACCCACATATGTATATATATACACAGATCACACATCGGAGTTACTAGTCGGACGTTTTTTTTTCGGTGATCGGAGTTGTAGGAGAGATGAGCGAGGAGGTTGCAGGTTTGTATGTATGTATGTATATATATATATATATATATATATATATCTATATATATATATATATATATATAGGTGTGTTAAAGAGAGAAAGAGGGTCACAAAAATGGAGGTGTTGAGAGATCTAGCAGTGAAGAGTGGGATGGGTGGTCGGAGAAGGTGACCGGTGAAGACAGGGGTAAAATGACCATTTTACCCCTAAGTTAACAGACTTTTTTTAACGGAGTTAGCATCAGGGACCAGATGTGAAACAAATCGACAACTAGGGCTGTAAACGAACCGAACGTTCAGCGAACCGTTCGTGAACCGTTCGGCGGGAAGTTCGTTTATGTTCGTTCATTTATTAAATGAACGAACATGAACACGTTTTTTTTGTTCGTTTAGTTAAACGAACGAACATGAACAAAGGTCCCGTTTGTTTATTTACGTTCGTGAACGTTCGTTTATTTATGTTCGTTTACGTTCGTTCATTTATGTTCGTTCGTTTATATTTTATATTATAACATTTATATATAAATATTTATATGTATAATTAAAATAAAACAAATATATAAATGTTGGGCCTTCTTAATTTTACACCCCTAAGTCATGTGGACCTTAACTGATTTGGGCTTTTTGTTTGACAACCCTAATACCCAAACAAAGTAACAAGTAACAAAGAATAGTTTACTTATCACTTTATCAGCCGACCTCTTCCCCCAATTTTCGTCCTGTGGAATTTGGTCTGCAAACAGAAGAAGACAAGTGAACCTTGAAGACCGAAGAAAACCTAAATTGTCGCTTCATATAGGTTCGATCATTTCACACTCTTCAATCTTCATCTTCTACCTTCTTCTAACCTTCTTAGCTAATTATTTGCATCTGCTCTTGTTGCTTGTTAATGTCATTTTCAAACAATAGCCCACGAGCAGGCAGCACCGCAGCAGCCACCGCTGACCGCCCACCGGGTCTGCTGGTTGTTCCTCACCGCCGGCGACCACAGGGCACAGTCGCATACTCGCACAGACAGCTTCTTGAGTTCTTCTCCTTCTCATTTGGGTAAAAATGTTTAGAATGTTTTTATGTTTTTGTATCTTTCTCTGACTTTATGAGCTTTTTCTGATTAGTAAACCATTAACCATTAACCATATGATTACATAAAGCTACAAACCATTGCTGATTGTTTGATTTGTTTCTAATCCTTAATTCCTTATCTTGGTTTTTGTTTGCTAAAAGAGAAGAATAAGACATTTTAGGAAGTTCCATTTTAGGGTTTAAAATTTGGGTTTATATTTTGAGTTCTAAAAAAATTTGAAATTGGTATGTGAGTTCTTAAGATTTTGATTTTGTGTTTTCATTTAGAAACTTAAACTTTTTTTTATTGTCATATTGATAAACGCAATACCAAATAAAAGCAAAATATGATGAATTTGGGCATTTGGCCAGAAAATTATACTTATACATGCTCTATCTCTATGATTTGTGAATGATCAATGGCTAAAAAGGGAGTAAGACAATTTCAATTGTAATTTGGAATGATAGAAATGGGCTATAGAAATTTGGGGCAAAAGGTCTCACATCCAGATTGGCAAATGCTAAAAGTTGCTAAATTGAAGCACCCTTTTGTCCATTTTGATTGTACTCTTGGATTGGAACAAGTCAAGAAGATACAATATGGGTTTGCACTGGTAGTATAAAAATGAAATGTGGGGACTCACCAATCTTATTACTTTTCTTTGTTGTAGTTACATATTGTCTTTAGTTACGTGTTTGATGTTTCAAAACGTCAATGCAATTGTTCTATACTAATTTTAGTTAAATTTAACAGTTATGGATAAATACTTGATCAATAGGAAAAAAAACTTGTGATTCATCATTGGTGCTCCCCCTCATGTAAATTCCTGGCTCCGTCCCTGGGTATCGCTTGGCGCTTGCTATTTTCAAATGGATACAGTCATACAGATGGATAGAACGAAGATGGTAGATATGCTCATTCTAATACTTTTTTTACAATAAGTCAATTACTAATAATTATTTTGTTTGTTTTTTTGTAGGAAATTGATGATATGATATATGTTCATCTTCCATGAGGATTGAACATAGATGGCGTTTTTGTTACCAAGGTAATTTCTTAACATGATCGATTCTAATACTTTTGTTTACAATAAGTCAATTACTAATAATTATTTTGTTTGTTTTTTTGTAGGAAATTGATGATATGAAGATAGATGACGTTTTTGTTACGTTTTCCTCGTGTAGTCGTGTAATGAAGATAGACAAATTGATGATGTTTTTTTTTGTTCAAAATGGTTGATGAATGGTGATTGTTTTGTGTACGTTTAAACTATGGATAATTGGTGTGTAAATAGTTAACGGAATGACAACTAATGGTGTTAGTTTATGTTCGTTTAGGCTTGTTCGTTTAGGGTTGTTCGTTTATGTTCGTTCGTTTATGTTCATTTAGGGTTGTTCGTTTATGTTCATTTAGGGTTGTTCGTTTATGTTCGTTTAGCTTGTTCGTTTATGTTCATTTAATTTGTTCGTTTATGTTCGTTCGTTTGCGTTCGTTCGTTTATGTTCGTTTAACTCTTAAGCGAACGAACATGAACGAACACGAACACACCTGATTTCTAAACGAACGAACACGAACACAAAAAAATCTGTCCGTTTACTGTTCGTGTTCGTTCGTTTGTTCGGTTAACTTAAACGAACGAACATGAACATACCTCCGTTCGTGTTCGTTCGGTTCGTTTACAGCCCTATCGACAACCACATGGACGCCTGGTGTACTTTTTTCAAAATAGGGACCAAATCCAGATTTGGACCTAACCACAGGGACTATTCATGTAATTTACTCTTGATTTAAATAAAAAGACAAATATTGAGATCTAGTACCAATCTTATCTGGTTTAGAGCATCCACACCCATCTTGGCACAAGTTCTAGCAAGATGACATGACATGTCATGTAAATTGCAAGGTTTTGCTAAAATATCAAAGTTTTGTTAATCTCGAAAAAGCTTTCAAGATGCCATATGAGATAAAACAAATACATTTTTGTTTAATTTAATTTCTTTATTATTTATATTATAATTATCTACATTATTTATATCGTAAACAAACTATATTTAATATTTTTGTGATATTAAATTATTAAAATAAGTAAATAAAAATAAAGTATTTGATTACTTAAAGAAACACTATAAATATATTAGAGTGAACGCCGTTTAAAACAACTAGTTTGTGTTTTAAAGTTACTATCGTATATTCGTATTTTAATTTGTACATTAATTATCCATAATCAAATTGGTTGTGGTTTTTGTTTCGGTTGTGATGCCTTGGATGTTGGTTTGGTGGTTATAATATTTTATCTTATAAAATATTTAATTATGAACAAGTATTCATTAATCCGTTCATAAAAGATATAATATCAGTATTTATTTATAAAGTAAGCATTATTTTTATCGATTCTAAAATATGTGACCATAAATGATATTTAATGAGACGAGACAAAACCAATATAATAAGCGTGAAAATAGTTTATTGACAGCTTTATTTTACATAAACACATGATACCTCGTTTAAAAAAAAAACACTTAAAATCAAACATGCAATAGATCGATCTGATTAAATCATAGAGAGTACACTTCAAGTGGAAGCCTTAGGTGAGCAACGGTGACAAGTGGATTCTTTTTGGGAGTCGACAACCCGTATATTTCTTCCATATCTAAATCGTGTATTGTCATTTGAGTAGGCAGTTTCCAGATAAATCCATGAAGCAAATTGGCCAAGCTAGACTCAATCACTTTTATTCCTAAACTATAACCGGGGCACATCCTTCTGCCTGCACCAAATGGCAACAACTTAAAACTAGTACCTTTCACATCGATTTCGTTCTCAATGAATCTTTCTGGACAAAATTCGAGTGGATTATCCCACAGTTGTGGATCTCTTCCTATAGTCCAAGAGCTAACAATCACGCAGGTATCTGTTGGAATATCATAACCAGCTACTTTACAATTCTCACGTGTCCTTCTAGGTGTCAACAGTGGTGCCACCGGATGTAACCTCATGGCCTCCTTGGCAATTGCTTTGATGTAAGGAAGGTCAGACATGTCCTTCTCTTTGATCCATCTATCTCGACCTATCACTCGATCAAGTTCCTCCGTTGCCTTTTCAAATATTTCCGGTTTTCTTAATACTTCTGCAATTGCCCATTCTATTGTCATTGTCGAACTTTCTGTTCCACCAGCAAGCAAGTCCTATATATAGCAACAGATTTAAATTAATGTCTTATGTTTAATTACTTACTCCACAATTAATTTAACTAAGATGAATAGGACTTACATATGCCCAAAAGATCGGTTCGGTAATCAACAAAAAAAATTCAAACTTGGAAAAGGAACAAAATGTTATATATTAGATATATAATCGGACCATTATTTTAAGTCTATCTCTATATTTAATAAAATAATTATTATGAAACGTACAAAAAATATACCTGGGCAAATCCTTTGACGCCATTTCTCTCCAGCTTAACATCAAGAGTCGGATCATCGGCAAGTTGCAAAAGCAAATCCACCATATCCGCCGCCACGAAACCGTCACCCTCCGCCTTCCTCCGCCCATCGTGTTCATCCAAAACATGCTCCAAAAACCGATCAAACTTCTTACTCAACACCTTCATCCTCTTCACATACCCTTGCAAATCCATAAACCCCATCCATGGAATCCAATCTCCAATATTAAACACACCATTCAACAGAAACAACTCATCCAACATCCTCTTAAACTCGTCCCCGCTCACCATCGCCCCCCGCCCCCTGCCGCCCAAATAACTCTTCCCCAACACCATCCGACTAATCACATTCAAACTCATCATCGACAACAAATTTTTCAACACAAACGCCTCCCCGGACGTCCGCCAAACCGCCGTCACCAGCGACTTCATCTCCTCTACTCGAATGTACTCAAATGATTCCATTCGTTTTGCGCTGAGAGCATCCACATTGCATAAACTCATTAATGACTTTCTATTTTTGCCACGCTGGATTTCCACTAGTTTTATTTATCAAAAAGTTATCTTTAAAAATCCTCTCCAATGCAATCAACCTTTCAAAAGCTTTTTGTATTTACTAATTATCAATACTAAAAAAAGATTAAAATGAAAATATCATGGAGTGAAGGGACTAAAAAGCTTTTCAATAACAACTCATTAGAAGTCTTTGTATAATACTCTCTTCGTCTCAAAATAAGTGTCTACATTACTAATTTTGTTTGTCCCAAAATAAATGTCCATTTTACTTTCCCATTTTACCCTTTTTTATGTGATGGAGAAATTTCCCTCTCTATAATTAAGGGTAAAATTGTACATTGGTTAACTAAAAAGTGAAATGATTATACACTTCTAAATCTGTGTGTGGATATTTGTTTTGGGACGGAGGGAGTAAGTTTTTTAAAAAGTTCTTAGAGCATCTACAATGGAAGGTCCATCAATGCCAACTCATATTAAAGAACCGGTTTAAAATTTTGAGAACCATTGAGGAGGAGAGGTTCTTCCAGATGAACCGCTTCTTTCTCTATATTTGAGTCCCACTTACATTAAAATAATACATAAATAATACAAATCATTTAGGGAATCTTCCTAATGTATAAGAGCATCCACAACAATGAAATTTCATTTCAATTGCAAATGGGTCACGTCAGCGCCACATCAGCTTTGCAATTATTTTGAAATTATATCCCACAACAATGAAATTTCATCCAATTTCTAAAGTGATATCTCATCATAAAAAAACTATATTTTAATCAAATAACAACAAAACTACAATTAAATACTCTTTACTATAATTTAATATGAAATATTTTATTAATTAAATAACTATAATAAAATAAAATTAATTAATTAAATAAAATATTTAATTTATAAAACATTAAATTAAAATATAAAGTAAAAATATTACATTAATCGTCATTTTCTTCTTCTCTAAATCTTTGTCAAATCCCTTCAATCAAATCTGATTGTAAACAATGATTCGTTGACCGATTACGTACTTGTATGTGATTTTGGAGATAGTTTTCGTACTCGGGAAGTATGCTACGAGAGAATTGAGGCGTAGTTATAGTAAAATTAACATCATCGTTTATATCATCAAATTGACGAATATAAATATGACGTTCATCTTCGACGATAATGTTGTGCATGAACATCAACTTGAAGAACTTCTAAAAAACAATGATGTATTTTTATGTGTTAAGTTTGTATTTTTTTAATATGTAATTTATTTTATTGTACTTTAATATAAATTATATTTTGCATTTTTTAATATTTATGCCTTTCAAAAAAAAATTAATATTTGTATTAACAAATAAAATTATTCATACATTTTTTCATAAACATTCTCTATAAAACATCACAAACCATGATTTAACATAAAACAATTTTTAACTTTAGAAATTATTCACTACAATTTCTTATACTATTCACGGTCACATCAGCAAAAAGTACTGATTTGACATTTGCAAATTACTAAAACCAATTTCTAATTTAGCAATCATACTCACAACCACTACAATTTCTAATTTAGCAATCATACATGGCACTTTTGCAATCCAAATAATATCCTAAAGGAGTCCTTATTGTGGATGCTCTAATAACTATAAAACAAATTAGTTTGTATTATAATTGTCTAAATACAATATTGTTAATAAAATTATAAGCTTGTATTTTATTACAATTAATTATTATATCGTAAAATATGATAATTACAATTATATGTTATATTTTAATTTTATGACTAATTATTGTAATTTTTTATCATTGTAATTTTAATATTTGTCTTTCAATTATTGTCTTTTAATTATTATAACTATATTTTTAATTATTGTCTTTTAATTGTAATAGTAAATTTTATTATTATATATTTTTATTATATAAACTATGGACTGGTCCATGATTGGAAGTAAAAGGTTTATAAAATGTGTAGGAGAAAGAAAACTGATATGACATAGAGAGAAAGCTGATGTGACTAAACCATGAACCTCTAAAAAGTTACCTGAAAAGCTCCATGACGCACAGTTTTCGAGCTTGCCGCCAGTAGGGTCCGTACGGAGACCATGTGATATCGCTGTAGTTATAGGTGGTGTATTTTCCGGCGGCGGTTTTGGGGCGGCAGATGAAGTTGGTGTCCATGGTTTTAAGGAAGAATTTGGCCATTTCTACTGAGGAGCCTACGACGACGTTTTTGGAACCGAATTTGAGGTGGATGATGTGGCCGTGTTTTTGGGTGAGTTCGTGGATGGAACGGTGGGGGAGTGGACCGATGAGGTTGAGGTTTCCGATGATCGGCCATGGTTTGGGGCCGGGAGGGAGGTTGAGTTTGGTGGGACGACGGGGGAGGAAGGTGGCGAAGAGGAGGAGCGCCACCGTAGCTAGCAATGCAGCTGTGTATGTTTCCATAAATGTGGTAGATATGTGAGATACTCCAACGGTAGGAGTTTGAGGTATTTATAGTATCTCAATGATATTGCCACGTGTTAATTTTTAATTGGTTGGTTTTGGATTTTTTTTAAAGAAACTATTATTTGGTTACATAAATGGTTTTAATTAAAGAAGGTAAAAATAAAAAGTATTATTCGATCAGTTGTATATAACTGTCTGTATGGATTAGTTTGTCCATAATTTTGTTTGGGATAGTTTTTTCATATAGGAAAGTAGCGTGTTTTTGTTTAACTGGAAGACATATTTGAAAAAACCAGGGCCGTTTGGTTCATTTTAAGAAATGTGAATGAAAATGAAAATGAGAATGCAGTAGAATGAGAATAAGAATTAACATTCATTTATGTTTTTTTTGGGGGGGAAGGATGTCCTAGGCTATGCCTAGACTAATCCTTTGACAATTTATGACTGTAAGATATCAGCCATGATTAAACCTCAGTGACCACAATTGTTGTGTATGCCTAGATTCGAACTCTGGGCAGATGAGATATTCCACCACATCCCAGGGTCTTAACCAGTACGGCACAACCCTTGTGGTTAACATTCATTAATATTGTTTTGTTAAACCAATATAATCAATAAAGATTTAGTTTATATAATATTTTTAATACAAATATGTGTCGTCCAACATGAAAATAAAAAATATGTTGCATTCACATCAAGAGATAAAGATATATCGGGAAAAATTACTAAGCGAAAATAATATTTCCATTCCCTCCAATTTGATCAGGAATGAAAATTAATAGGCTTGGGTAATGAATCCATTATATTATATCAAACCAAGCCATATTGTTCATTATCATTCTCATTTTTTACCCCTAAATACCCCCAATTAAACATCTCCTAAATTCATAAAGTTGCTAACAAACGGGCTCCGTAGACACATAACGAATAATTATTTAACTTTATTAAAATGTGAATCAAGTTAAATATCTCATCTTTTATGGGTATTACTTTAATCATGTTTGACAATCATAAACTAGTTTATACGGCAAACTTATATTTTAAGTTTATTGAGAAAATATTTGTTTGGATGACGCTAAACTTACTAGAACGTTTTTAACAAGGTCCAGAATCTCCTTGTCACTTGGAATAACATTTAAATAGCTAGTTTTTTAATTTCAATTAATTTGCCAAACATAATACATTTTTTTCTTCATCTTTTTATATCTTGATTTAATCAAATCTACATAATTCATTGCACCAAAATGACTAAAGGTATATCTTATGGGATTCGTTTAACTGAAATTCTTCTTAAAAATCAATGGTTAAAATCTTAGAGCATCTCCAATAGATTTTCCAAAATAGAGAACCAAAAGTCAATATATAAAAAGCCTCTAATTTTTTTGTTTGACTAAGCTCAACCAAGTCAACGTCTAATCAGACATTTTGGCTCATTAGAAGAGGATATTTTTTAATTTTTATGATTAGATACGTATTATATCATGAATGGGTAAGATCCATAATAATTAATTGAGTAAATTACGTTTTCGTCCTTTTGCTTTTTGTCCCTATATTTTTGAATTTACGATAATCGTGTTTATTTATGACAAAATTAAAATGTATAATACGCATTTTTTTTATATATAAATCGCTTTATGTTGACTTGTTTTATAGCTTTTTATTATATAATTAAGTTATCAAATTCAAAAAAAGCAAATGATAGAGAGGGTGAGACCATGAAAGAGGGGACTGTCCATATTTTTTTGTTATATGCAAAAGTATATATATATATATATATATTTAGAGGATCATACGAGAATGACAACTATTTAAAAGAATAAAGGAATAACTCTCAACCATTCATTTTTAAAAACAATTTCAAAAATAATAATTTCCAAAAATTAGACTAAAAGGGCAAATATGTCAACCGATTTTAATTTCTTTTAACTATTTATTTAGTTTATAAAGGAATTTAAATAAAAGACTAGATATATATAAATCTGAGTTTTTTTTAGCTTGATAAAAATACAAAAACAACAAAAAGCAGAACCCTAATATCACTTCTTTCTCTCCCTTTTCACCGTGCACTCACTACCGGCCGCCACACACCACTCTACTACCGGCGACGAGCACAACCACCATCGACGACCTTCTTCTCACCTCCACCACATCACCATTTCCCGTCTAGAACATCAACCGTCAGTAACCATCGGCTGCCTAACCTTTATCTTCTCGCTGCGCTCCCTCTTCTCGATTTCCCGTCGCACGACCGCCCTTCGCCGTCGTCTTCGTCAACCGCAGTCGCCATCTCGATTTCTCTCCATCTCTCAATCTAAACCAAGCGCAAACCGTCGGTCGCTACTTCTTCTTTCTTCTCTCTCGTTCGACCATCGAACGCCGCCACCACCAGACGCCGACGTTCTCTCCATCCCGTTCTTCTATTCACCTGCAGTGCCACCACCGCTGCCGATCGCTCTCTCTCTCTCTCTCTCTCTCTCTCTCTCTTGATTTTATGATATTATGTGATTTTAGGTTTCTCTATTGTTAATCACAAGTAGGGGTGTAAATGATGCGAGTCGAGCTCGAGTATCAGTATACTCGACTCGAACTCGAAAGCCAATACTCGAACTCGACTCGAAAACTCGCGAGTAGTAAAAATCTAAACTCGAACTCGACTCGAAAGATAATTCTCGAGCTCGAACTCGAACTCGAACTCGAACTCGAATCAAGCTCGAACCAAGCTCGAACTCGAGCTCGAACCAAGCTCGAACTTGTTTAATATATAACATTATTAGAAGTTCAAAATAAATCTAAATTACCAACAAAAAAATCCAAAAAATTTAAAGTTTACAACCAAATACAAAATAAAGCCGAAACTAGTCGTAACTTGCGATCAAAAGCAAAACGAAGTCGAAAATTACAATATTAAAACCAAAGTACATTATAAATCCATCAAAAAGCAAAATACGATTTAATTTCAATTCAATGGTTGGGTTCCTTGAACGGTACTTTCGGGTTCCTTGAGCGGTACTTGAATGAAGATTTCTTTTGGTTTTTCTTCACTCTCCTACAATAAAAACAAAAACAAATTAGTATACTTAATAAAAATGAAGATAATTAACTAAACATATTTAAATATTTACCTTGTTCTTCCTTTTCACTCCATGGAGGGATCTACACCAATTACCCGTGCACATCAACATTTGCACCGTTTCCGGAGCAAGAGAAGCTCTATAGGTATCTATTACACGACCACCGGCACTAAAAGTTGCCTCCGAAGCCACGGTAGTGATAGGAACCGCCAAATAGACATCTCTATAATTATAAATGCATATTTAAATAAACTTGAACTCAAAATAGAAACATATTAAAAACATCCAAATTCCAAGTTTTCAACTAAATCATACTCCAAGTTAGTACGTAAAATTCCTTAAGCAAATAACACAAAAACATATAGTATTACAGTTGATGATTCTACAAATAAAACTTTATCCAAACATACAGTTAATGATTCTACATTTCTACTTAGTAAGTAAAATTCCAACAACAGTTCCACACACTATGAGCAGCAAATCAGATCAACTCTTCAATAATTACCACAAATTGATATGAACACAGTTGACTTCCAAGAAATTCAAACATACAGATAAAGAGAGAACATACCATATTAAGCACAGAGAGAAGAGAGAGTAACATATACAGATAGTGAGAGAGGCTTCTCGTCGTCGGCGCCAAGAGAGAACAAACCGTCTGCTGTCGTGTATGGCGGAGGACGGAGGTCTGAATGGCGGATGGCAGAGGCTGGAGTGGTCTGAGTGGTGGACGGCGGAGGCGGAGGCTAGAGTGACCTGAGTGATGGATGGCGGTGGCGGCCGCTGGAGTGAGTTGTGAGTGAATGCACGATTTTGAGATTTGAGTTGAGGCTAGGGTTTTCTTTTGTTATTTGTTTGTATTTAGAATTTTAACTAAATTGTATTTTTTCTGAAATTTTAAAAAAACCCGCGTGACTCATCTTTTAAGGCTTAAGAGGTAAACATCAGATTTTATTTTAAATTTCAAATTGATTTTTTATTAAATATAACTAGTGTTCGACATCGCGCGTTGCGCGATGATCAAATTTTATGCTAACAAAACTATAAACAATGATTTATTTTAAATATAGATTTACTTTAAAATTATTCGGTTAATAGAATAATGAAATATGTTGGATGTGTGAGATAAATTATTAGTAATAACTAAAATTTAAATATTTATATATAACATAAAATGAACGTCGTAATAAATCAATACAAAAAATAACATAAGTTGAAAAATAAAACAAAGTACAAAGTAGTAGAAGATATCAGATAACCAAGGCTCGAGACTACAATAAATACAAATTAAAAACATTTAGATTTAGAATAAATCTTTTATACTTATTTAAACGGAAACAACATACATACAAATTGTATCAACAATTACCAAATAAAATTACATTATTAAAATTTGTATTATCATTAAAATAGGTAATTTAAATAATCTTTATATAAAAAACAAATAATATGATTATTTCTAAAAGTGTAATCATCTTTTTAAAAAAATACGACAATACATGAAAAGTGTAATAAAGTGTTTATATTTATCAATATTATTAAAATTTTCTAACAAAAAACCTAGAATTCTTTAGATCCTAAGAAATCTTTTTATCAATAATCCACATTTTTTTGTTTAGTCACTGACTTTTCTTCCGATACTTTTTCTCCTTTATGATCGATTCCTTGATTTTTGGTAGTTTGGGTCAAAGTTTGTAGTGATGCATGAGTAACGTGAACATGATTACATAGCATTGTCAATCCATTTTCACTTTCTTTTTTAAATGTGATTCATCAACTTCATTTTCTAAATTGATTGTATTGGATACACCGTTAACAGTGGTATCAATCTCGTTAAATTGTAGCAAAAAGTAGATGTTGAAACTTATAAGTTAATGAAGCAAAAAAAATTCACAAAATGAAATCGATCTAACGTATAACATAATTCAAAATAATTGGAGGTCGAGAAAGCAATTCGAAGAATGTTCGTCAGTTTACGTTTTAGTAGAACATGGATTTTTCAAATGAACACTCGAATCAAATCAAGAAACGAATATAAAAACGAAGATTTGTTGTCCTATGCGAGTAATAATGTAATATCAAAATAATCAATACTCAAATGTTTTTTAGCATTGTGGGTTACATTCCGGAAAAAGTGACATAAAAATGAGAATTGAGGTAGCAATAAATCACGAAACTACAAAATAAAAAAAATCAATAATACATTGAAATTGAAGTAGTACTCAAATGAAATACTTACATGTAATAATAATATATGTGCTTTGATGATAAAACTTTGATGTTCTTCGACATACGTAGATAGTTTGTTTCCATTGTCACTTACTACAAAAAAAGACAACATAAAAGACACTTGAAGTCAATATAATAACAAATAACTCAACAATGAACAAATATCGATAACAAAGATTAATCTTTTAACATTACAAATTTAGGAGAGAAAATGTGTTAGAGGGAGAAAGTGAGAGCAAGTTTGTTGAATATCAAATGGTTAAAACACCAATAACATAACAAAAATAAAACACTTATGTTTAAATAAGGGAAATGAATGACTAATTAAAATAAAGAAAAGAAAATGAATGATTGGTAACATAAAGAAAGAAAAATAAAAAGTCAGTTTACATAAATTATAATAAATTGAATCATTAATTTAAATAAATAATGGAAAACAATAATTAATAACATTAAAAAGTGGAAAACAATTGGTTAATAACATAAATTGTCATGAATATATATAGTTACTATTAAACACCCTCATTTATAATCAAAATATAATTTACATATGAGAATGGAAAAGTATTTAATATATTCTATATTTTAAAAATAAAAAAATTGATAATAAAAAAGATAATACATTATAAGTATTAGAATGTGTCATATCATCTCTTTAAAATCCTCTTTTATGGATATAAACATTGCCAAGATGTTACATCATATTTTGACGATTCTCATTTATATTGATTTATTATGTAAATTAGTCTAATATTGATTAGCTTATATATTTATATAGATTTATTATGTAAATTAGGCTATATATTTATATAATAAAAAAATTCTTGAAACTTGTAAAAAGAAATGAAATATTCATCCATTTTATGCTATACAACTCAAAAATTGAAGAAAATAAAAACTAATGTTTCAAGATTTTTCAAGAAATCACATCATCTTTTGATGATTCTCTGTTATATAGATATATAGATAGATATAAATTTAATTAAAAGATGGTGGATTTATTTAATAATTATTTGATTAAATTAGTGTAAGGTAAATAGAAATTATATTTGTTGATGTCTTTATGTTGTGCAAATTATAATAATTATAAAATAATAAATAAAATTATATGTCAAATAATAAATGTAAGGTAGATAAAAATTATATTTGTTGATGTCTTTGTGTATAATAAAAATAATTATAAAATAAAAAAATAGATGTTAAATGAAAAGTTAACGTCATTTAATGAGAAACTAATTTTTTATTTAAAAGAAATTCAAAATTAGGAGAAATTAGGAAAAGGGAAATGGTGACTTTTCATCATGCCACCTAAGCAACCCCACATTTTGCTTATATATATATATAGATTATTAATAATATAAAATTTATTATATATAAAATTAATTCGAGTATCTCACGAGCTTATCGAGTCGAGTATCAAGTAGCTCGACTCGACTCGTTAGTATGTCGAGTCGAGCTCGAGTCGAGCCAATTCGAGTCGAGTGTTGACCGAGTTTTGACCGAGTCGATCTCGAGTAACTCGCGAGTTGTCTCGTCTCATTTACACCCCTAATCACAAGTGATTTTATGTTTCTCTATTGTTAATCACAAGTGATTTAGGCTTGGATTATGTGATATTGTGTGATTTTAGGTTTCTCTATTGTTAATCACAAGTGATTTTAGGTTTTATCTATTGTTAATCACAAGTGATATTATGTGATTTTAGGTTTCTCTATAACAGAATTTAGGTTTCTCTATTGTTAATCACAAGTGATATTATGTGATTGTTGTTTCTCTATTGATTATCACAAGTGATATTCTATAACAGATTTTGTGTTTTTATATTGTTAATCATGAGTGATATTACACTTAAACAATTTATCCAATTTTCTTTACAGTAAATCATTTGTGATTTTGGGTTGCATATTCACGGTTTGCTTGAACAACCGAACAAAACGAGATGAACACTCAAATACATGAACTTTATTTGATAAGAAGAAGTAGCGGCCGACGGATACATGAATCTGGATTCGGAGTTGGGTTGGAAGACTGGGAATATGAGATGAACACTCAAATACATGAACCTTATTTTTTGGAAGTCAACACTATCCTAAATTAATTCATATCATAATATGACCTTAATACCCTTTTAGTCTGATTTTTGGAAACTATTATTTTTGGAATTGTTTTTAAAAATGAATGGTTGAGAGTTATTCCTTTATTCTTTTAAATAACATTCATTCTCGTTTGAACCCACATCTCTCTCTCTATATATATATATATATAAATTTTTTGAAATTAAATGTCTATATTATAATATAGAGAAATGTTCAAGAGAAAATCTCAAAATAACAGAAAACTAAAGAACATTTTGATAGTCTTTCATCTGGACGATATGCATTTGTGCATACAGGTAAATTAAGTTGTTTTTTATTTATTTTTATGTACTTGTGCGTTATGCATTTTTCATATGCACTTGAGCATGTTACAAATTACTTGTATGCACAAGTGCATGTCATCCAGATGAAGGACTACCAAAGTGTTCATTAGTTTTCCATACCCTACTATTTTAATCTATCATAAAATAAGTGTTATTTATAGAAATAAGTTTCTAATTTCCTCATTACCCTCAACAATGAGACAAAGAAAAATTCTCCCTCTATTTTAAGGTTCAAAAATTCATTTAATTATTTAAAAATCGTAAGAACAACTCTAAGGCCGCGTTTGGTTCGCAGAATGTTTTCTGCAGGAATGGAATATGTCAAAGGAATTGAAATCTGGAAGGAATTGGAATGGAATGTTTTCAGGTTTGACCAACTGTTTGGTTGGCAGAAAATGGAATGTAATCTTGAAACCTGTCTGTTTGGTTTGCAATGGAATCGAAATGAAATTATGAAAAATGACAAAAATGCCCTTTATTTGATATATATTTTTCAATTTTTTTAATATAAATTGAAAACCCTTTATTCTCAAATTGCTAATCTCAAATTGAAAACCCTTTCTTCTTATACCGACGACAAACCGCCGCCGTCGATCCAGCAGCGGCCCTGCCTCCATCCGCCTCCCTCTCGTCACCACCATCAAACACCGTCGCCGCCGTCGCCAGCCGTCAACTACGACAGTCGATCCAGCGGCGACCCTCCTCTCAATCGTCGTTCGAACGACCACCAGGCGCCGCCTCTTCCTCTCGATTTCCTTCTTCTACCGCCGATGACCACAGACACCGGCGCTTTCTTCATTTCTATTTTAACCACCCAACCGCCGCCGCCATCGACCACCACTGCTCTTCCCTGTCGAGCACCACTCTTCAGACGTTGTCGTTCGTCTTCCAACTGTGGTCAGATTCCAACCGGCGGTGGTTGTTGTGGTTCTTGTTGCCGGCGTGAAGAGGTGGGTTGCATGTTTGGAAGTATTGTGCAGTGGTGGCGTTGTGCAGTGAAGAGGTGGGCTGCCGGCGTGAAGAGGTGGAGCTGTGCAGTGGCCGACGGTGGTTGCTGTGAGTTTGATTGATGATCATTGTTGGGGGTAGTATTGCCATTTTCATAAATTTGGAAGGAATGGATTTCAATTCCACAACTTTTATTAAGGAATGATGAATTCCTTAGTTGGAAGGAATTCAGGAAATCAATTCCATTCCATTGCAAACCAAACAGCACAATGGAATTTGGTCAATGGAATTGACCATTCCAATTCCACCCAATTCCGTTGGAATCCGCCCAACCAAACGCAGCCTAATAGACCTTTAATGATAAAACCCCAATCCATTGCCGGTAAATTAGACCGACAAATTAGAGGAAAATAGTGTTGATGAGAGAAGCACTATATATACATGTTTGACCGGGGAAATTGATGGTCCAATTAATAAATAGATTTAATCCTTAGAGCATCCATAACAAGGATTTCATTAGGATTTTATTTGGATTGCAAAAGTGTCATGTAGGATTGCTAAATTAGAAATTGTAGTGGTTGTGAGTATGATTGCTAAATTAGAAATTGGTTTTGATAATTTGCAAATGTCAAATCAGTGCTTTTTGCTGATGTGACAGTGAATAGTATAAGAAATTGTAAGGAATAATTTCTAAATTTGAAATAGGCTTTCTAAGTATACCCCCTGCCACCATTTGTATATCCCCTCCCTCACACACTTCATTTTTTATTTTTTTATTTAATAGTTACATTTTACCCCCCTATACTTACTTAATTAATTTACTTTATACCGTTTAGTTTTTTATTTTTTATTTTACACTTTTATTATATTAACACATATAATCGTATATTAACTAAAATACGTTAAAAAAAGACTTTTTAACTTAAACAAATTACGTCATTATAATCGTCTCGTCGATACCTTCGAAATGAGCCTAATATTGAATTTTTTTGATTTAATTATATTATTATGCGTCATACGTTTACGTTATTTTTTTATATTGTTATTCGTCGATACCTTCTTATTTTTTTATTTAATTATATTATTTCGAAATGAGCTCAATATTAACTAAAATACGTTAAAAAATACTTTTTATTCCAACAAATTACAACTTTGATTACTCATTTAAATCAATATATTCACGAGTATGAGTACGCTCTATATATTCTTCATACATATCTAATCTACGTCTGTATGGGTCTATCCATGTACTTGCATCTGAAAATCGACAACGTGTCCAATCGACAATGTGTCCAATAATTAATAATAATTGTACACTCTTAACATTTTTAGAGAGAAAATACTTAAAAGATAAATATTTTACTTATAAAACAATATAACAATTTTATTTTCATGTTAAAAAATATTAAGATTTCGTTCTAAATATTTATGTAGTATATATGATATATATAATAAAATAATTAAATCAAAAAATATTCAATCTTGGGCTCATTTCGAACGTATCGAAGAGACGATTATAATAGTGTAATTTGTTAAAATTAAAACGTATTTTTAACGTATTTTAGCTAATATACGATTTTATGTGTTAATATAATAAATGTATAAAATGAAAATTAGAAAGGTAAAAGGTATAAAGTAAATTAATTATATAATTTCAGGGGTATAAACTGTAAATATATAAATTGTTTTTGGTTTGTGAGAGAGTTGGTGGCCGACCATTGCAGGGGGTGAAATTTTTTGCAGCAACGCCCATTAGAATTTGCTTTATGTCAAATCATGTTTTATAATGTTTTGTAGAGATTATTTAATTGTAGTTTTGTAAAGAGTATTTAATTATAGTTATTTAATTAATAAAGTATTTCATATTAAATTATAGTAAGGAGTATTTAATTGTAGTTTTGTTGTTATTTGATTAAAATATAATTTTTTATGATAAGATGTCATTTTAGAAAGTGTGTGAAATTTCATTGTTGTGCGGGATAATTTCAAAATAATTATAAAGCTGATATGACGCTA
Organism: Saussurea involucrata; assembly: GCA_033807775.1. Taxonomy (NCBI): domain Eukaryota; kingdom Viridiplantae; phylum Streptophyta; class Magnoliopsida; order Asterales; family Asteraceae; genus Saussurea; species Saussurea involucrata. The sequence continues at coordinate 125,030,245 of CM066318.1, read as the reverse complement.
ATGTGGCACATTTGCAATTGGAATGAAATTTCATTGTTATGGATGCTCTAATAGGAAAATAGTGTTGATGAGAGAAGCACTACATATACATGTTTGACCGGCGAAATTGATGGTCCAATTATTAAACAATATTAAATTAATCTTTTAATAACACATTCTAAAGTATCAAATCAATTTTGTAATAACATCTTTCACATCAAAGCAAAACCCAACTCATTTCTAAATTGATAAATTATAATATAAATAATATAGATAATTATAATATAAACAATAAATAAATTATAAAATATATATAACTAAAATTTTACTTTTGTTTTCTTTTACTATATTTTGTGTAAATATAATTTAATTAATAAATAAAATACATGGATATATTTAAATCATGCAACGTTTATTAAAATACAAATATTACACAAAATACACAATAAACATTACATTACTAATTATTTTATTCTTCTCCAAATCGACTCCAAATCTCTTCTACTAAATCGGTTTGCAACAAATTCACATGCATTTGAATAAATGATGATGTAATATTTATGTTGTATTTACTTGTGTAATTTTTTTGATGTTTATGTACGTTTATCTATTAGTATTGTATTTTTTGTAATTTTTTATTTTAATGTATTTTATTTTAGTAGTTTAAATAAAATAAAAACATCACCTAAAAATATCATTTATTTAAAATAAACCGTGGATACATTTTTTTAATAAAAATAATAAAAAATATAGTTCAAATAAATTAATAACTAATTAAATTTAATAAACATATTAATAATTAATGTTTAAACAAACGAATAAATAAATTAAATTAAACAAAAATGTATTTGTTTTATATATACATTTCATTGTGAAAGACCTTTCTAAAGATGAAAGGTCTTTCTAAACTTGCAAGACCTTGAAATCCACATGACATGTCATGTCATGTTGCAAGACATTGTGCAAGATGGGTGTGGATGCTCTTAATTGTTTTTTTCATTTAATTATTTCTATATTATTAATTTGAACAATCCACTAATTTTATGTTTTTTCAGTATGGTTGACTTGATTTTTTTTGTTTAATTGACTCATATATCTGGTGTTTTTGATGTCATTAAAATTGTTTTTATAACTGTATATTTCTGAAACTTTGTAACATTTTAATTTTAGACCTTTATTTTGGAAAGTAGAAAGAATTTAAAAAATAAATTTAACCTTTAAAAGTATATATAAATATATTACATAACAGGTACAGTCTGTAGTTGATGAAAATAAAATAAAAACTATAGCAACAAATGTAAAGAACTGAAAGCAGGTTAATACTTTAATCTATATTTTTTTATATTTATTGAATATAAAATGATCAAATCATGACTTTTATTTTTTGTGTTTTAAAAAAACCAAGAAAATGGTTGAACCTTTTGACTAATGTTTATTGAATTATCTTCTAGGCAAATCAAAAAGAGAAATTAATTAAAATACCCAAAGTTTGACCAACTGTTACCAAAATATCCAAAAAAAAATTCATTTTGCCAAAATACCCAAAATACCCGCGATGGATCCCGCGATCGCGGGCTAGGGCTGACGTGGCACGTATTTTGGCCCCAAATGCCCCGCGAAGCCCCTCTACTTTGGCCGCGGTGCACTTTTGGTCCCTGCCCGCGATCGCAGCCCGCGATGGGCGAAAATTTACACTTTTGGTCCCTGAGAATTTACACTTTTGGTCCCTGAAATTTTACACTTTTGGTCCCTGTACTTAGACGAATCTTGCATGCTTTTACTGTTTTTTTCCACAATTATTGTACTTTGAAGACCGATTTGTGGTTGAAATTCATTTGCATGTTTGAGATTTCATCCATAAATACCAGTAGTATGCAATTCACAATTCACACTTCCTCTTGCTTTCTTTCTTGATTTCTCTCTTGCTTTCTTTCTTTGAATTGATTTCTCTCTTCTCTCATTTCATCCACAAATGGCATCGTCATCAAACCCTAAGTCTACTCCTGAAAAAATGTCACCTCAAATCGAGGTCGCCATAGCAAAAAAGGAAAAGGAGATAGATGAACTAACAGAAGAGTGGAAAAAAATGATGGACAGGAAGGCAGTCCATTTGAGAAAGATCGAAGAGGAAGACAGGGAGATCAAAAGGATGAAAGGGGATATAAAAGCTCGGGAGGCTCGTGTTCGTCGAGAACAAGAAGCAATTCACCATATTCTGCAAGACTTCGCAATTATTCAAGCGAAGGTAAACGAGAAGCAAGCTTGGATTGATGAAACTAAATCAATTTTTAAGTAGGTGGTGGTTATATTTTTTTTTGTTTTGTATTTTTTTTACTGTGTTGTTATTTGTATTTTTTTTACTGTGTTGTTGTTTTGTATTTTTTGTTGTTGTTAATTTCTCTGAAAAGTAGTTTTTAAGCCGCTGAACCACGGTTAGGTTGGATACATCATGCAAGGTCAAGTCAGAGGTTACCTCATTCGTGGGCCTACTCCTCTTGTAGAATATATGACAACCCTCAACTCATTTTCTAAAGTGTGTGCGGGTTGTGGTACACAATGGCCATACGTGGTTGCAAAAGCAGAAGCCGTTGAAGAAGGGTCAGAAAGATTGAAGATGAAGAGCTTGTTGGATGGAATACAAACTAGCTGTGTTATCAATGTTCATTTAGAAGCATATGTATGTGTGTGTGTATATATAATATGAAATGGGGTTTTGACAAGTTGGTATCACTGGACTCATTTAAGAATTGTGAAAATGGGTATTTGACGAATGATGATTCATGTGTGTTTGGAGCTGAAGTGTTTTAAACACACATGAATCATCATTCGCCAAATACCCATTTTCACAATTCTTAAATGAGTCCAGTGATACCAACTTGTCAAAACCCCATTTATAAACAATTCTACCTTCTCCTATTGCCATTCACGATATCTATAAACACATTCAAATAATAATAATTTAAAACGATTTAATGAATTAGTTAATATATGATTATTATGTTAATGCGATAGGAGTGTAAAACAAAATTGAAAAAAAATATGAGATGTACCATAAATTAAATAATTAACTATAATGGTGTAATTTGTTAAAATTAAAACGTATCTAATATGAATATATAAACAGACATGTGTACTCAGAGTTAACATTCACTGCCATGGATGCAAGAACAAGGTCAAGAAAATACTAAGAAAAATTGAAGGTCTCCTATTTTCTTTATGTGTGTAAATATATAATACGAATATATATATATATATATATATATATATATATATATATATATATATATATATATATATATCATTTACAAACTAGCTGTGTTATCAATGTTCATTTAGAAGCATATGTATGTGTGTATATATATCATTTACAAATCAGTGTTTAGATCAACAGTATCATAAGGGTTTGTTCCATATGGTTCAAGCTGTGACGAGCCCGGGGTGTGACTGACAGAATGTCTCCTTGGCACGGTTGAAGGGGCGGGATTTGGACACTCTCCACGAGTGTGTCCTACGCATTGGCACCGAGTACATCTTCGTTGTATCGAACTTTCACCACGTGATGGACGTCGGTCGTTCTTTCTCGGTCTCCCGGCCCTGTTCTTATCCATTAAAGGTGGATAGCATGGTGGAAGCGGGTCGGGTGGATACACCCATGCTGCAGGGGGTCCAGCTGGGTTTATTACCTCCACGTATGTTTTCCGGTAATATTCGGACGTGAAGAAAGGTACAGCCAAGTCGCTGCAATCTGTACGACCCATATATGTTGCTGCAGCGATGGCATGGCCGCACGGTAACCCAGATTTATCCCATTCGCGACACGAACAAAGGTGGTCTTCCATATTCACAATCGCGTGAATATAGTCATCATGCACCTCGTACTTCCCATACCCGATTGCTCTTACCGGCCATGTCGCCGCACGACGCGCCCTGTACTGAACGATATTCTCCGCCGTTGGTGCGAGTGCATTTTGTATCTTAGCTCCTTTTAGGCGTCGAATTTGGTACCACTCTTGTTGAAAGGCCCGAAAGTAGTCCATAAGATTAACAATCGGACATCTACGCGCAAAACGGGAGAGTGCATTCACAGACTCTGCACTATTCGAGGTCAGAATGTCATACCGTTGTCCAGGAAAATGGGCCGCGGACCACCTCTCCGGTCCAGCATCGTCAAAGACTTTGGCTGCTTCCTTGACACTGTATCGTAGCATATTCATGTACTTGTTAAACTCCCGATCCGTATATGCTCTGCATGCCGCCCAATAGACATCCTTGTAGGTGGTAATACGTTTGTCATTGGATTTGGCGTTCATCTCCAAATGTCGACAACATATGGCGTGAGGGGCGTTTGGGTACATGGCAGAGATTGCGGCGCTTATGGAAGGAGCCCTGTCAGACATAAACACCAACCCTTGCGGGTCTCCGATAGCTTGTCTCAACATGGACAGAAACCAAGTCCACTCGTCCCCGGTTTCGGACTTGCCTACGCCGAAAGCTACTGGAACGATGGAGTTATCCCCGTCCATGGCAACCGCCAGGAACATCATACCCAAGTAACGGCCCTTTAAATGGGCTGCGTCTATTATCAGGACACGACGTAGATTTTCCAGAAATGTGCGGATCTGCAAAAACATAGGTTAAAATGTTATAGTTTATAATGTGTAAATGTTATAGTTTATAATGTGTAAACATATGACGTGTTAAAATACGTACCGCGGGTCCAAGGGCCACGAAGCACATCTCAAACCGTCCACGTGAATCGGTCCTTAGCTGCGTGACAGTACCAGGGTTCTGCATCTGCAAATTATATAAATATGTCGGGAGTCGTTCATACGACTCCTCGAACGTGCCTCTCACCATAAACAGTGCATGGCAGCGCGCACGCCACGCTTGGTGATAATCAATCGTGACGCCGAACTGCCGGTGAACGTCGTGGACGATGTCCTTTGGACGCAATGACCTGCTAACATCAAGAAATTTGTTTTTCAGGATCGCACCCAAAGTCTTTTTGCCGGCTTGTTTGTGGTGGGGATTAAGTTGTGTCCTCGTACAAGTGTGTACGTCGTGCATCTTTCTAATCATTATCGCCCCTCCTTTGGGACCCGTGTGAATCGCGTACAACCTCCACTCACACTTTTCTCTAGCACATTCAACTACGTATTTGATTTTGTCAGATGCCCGCACGCGACTTTAGAAACCCTCTTCCAAGAACTTGAGTCCGATCTGACTTGCTAAGAGATCCTTCGAATCGAATATCTGACCTGCTGTTAAACTTTCGCTACGAATATAAGGTGTAGGTTCGTAGCTTTGTGTCTGGGTATGGGAGTCTGGAAGAATAGGGGGCATATCAAAAAAGTCATTTATCTGACTACATGATTTTCTACTAGGGGTATATTCTTCGTGATCATCATTATCGGTGTCTGATCTGTCTATTTCAGAAGTACCCGTTCTGAAAACGTGGGTTTCGTCATCAGCAACTCCAGCAGTACGCCATTCGTGTGGTTGTGGTGATGGTGGTGGTGGTTGTTGTTGTTGAGAATCAGGCTGCTCTATTTGGAGGTCTTCGTCGTCGTCACCCTCCTCGTCACCGTCGTCGTCACCGTCGGATACGCCGGGATACACAAAGAGTAATGGGGGTCTTTCTGAATCGACTGCAAGGTCCAGAAAAGTAGAGATATCCCCATCGTTGGATAAATCCACAAATGACCCATCGCCATTTTTAAACACTAACTTGCAAATATCAGAAGAGTTGATTCCATATTTTTGCATGGCGTATGCAACAAACTTCTGATAAGTATAGTTTACTGACACTTTTACACCATGCTTAGATTTATAAGCAAAATTCCACTCATTGTTATCTTGCACCCATTCACCATCAAAACAGAAATATAGCTTAGCTTTTGCAACAGATGAACTCATTTTTTCAGTAGTATCTCAAACACAAAATATTGCAGAAAGAAATATTGCAACAATGAAATCGTTGTGTGAGAATTATGGCTTGAATTTTACGTCTATTTATGAATGAAACAACCAACATATCAGAAAACCAATCTCTCATTTCATCCACAAACTGATATTCCAAAAACATTGATTTAACATTGATTGAAACATGCAATTGAATTTCAACCACAAATCGGTCTTTAAATTGCAATAAGTGTGGAAAAAAACAGTAAAAACATCAAGATTCGTCTAAGTATAGGGGCTGAAAGTGTAAATTTTCAGGGACCAAAAGTTGAAAATTTCAGGGACCAAAACTGTAAATTTTGGCCCATCGCGGGCTGCGATCGCGGGCAGGGACCAAAAGTGCACCACGGCCAAAGTTAAGGGGCTTCGCGGGGCATTTGTGCCCAAAATACGTGCCACGTCAGCGTATCCCGCGATCGCGGGACCCCATCGCGGGTATTTTGGGTATTTTTGCAAAATTGAAAAATTTTAGGGTATTTTGGTAACAGTTGGTTTGACTTTGGGTATTTTAATTAATTTCCCAATCAAAAATTATGATTAATTTAATGGTTTCTTTAAATTATTTTAGTTTAAATAAACCTAACCAAGTTATAATTTATGTTTGTATGTGTGGAAATTAAATTTTGTATTAGTGATTTAAATCAAGTGGATTTATTTTAATCTCAAAGTTCAAACTATATATAAAAACGTTCAAATACATGTATAGATGCATAAGGATGAAGTTTTTCGCACCTAGGTCTGCGTCTCGGAATTTATGTGTTTTAGGATAAGTTTAATTTGAGTAGGTGAACACTTCAACGATGGGTTTGGAGGTTCCTACTCCTAGTTGCGTATAAGTGTGGAGTGGTGAAGTGATGAGGATAAGAGAGTGGGTTGACGAACTGTGGTCGAGGTGGTCTGAGTAAGGGAAATGTTGGCCGCTTAGACGATTGTTGGTTGAGGGAAGTAATCTAGGATTGCTTGTATTGCGACGAAGGAACTCTGGGTTGTGAGTTGTCGGGACGTACGGGTTTGGCCTGGTGCCAAGCTGTCAAGTGTGTGTTTGTCTCTTGGTAAGTGAATACTATGTTGTGACAGAGATTGAGCCAGGTTCCTCCTTAAAGGAAGTATAGATGCTTGAGAAGCCTTAGTTAATCTTCTGTTGTCAAGACCGATCGGGTAGGAACATTAGCCTTCGAGTTAGGGGTACCGTAAGAATTGAAGGAAGTGCACCCATTGTTTATTGTTTCGAATTTAATGAGGTGTTTGTCTGGGTCAGAAGTGGTTTTACCTTGGGGAAGTGTCAGTTTTGGTGTGGACAAGATACCCGCATCTTTTCCCAATAAGGAATTCCGGGGACGGAATTCTTTTAAGGGGGGAGTGTTGTAACAACCCGAAATTCTAAGTAAGTATCGAAAGTTTGGGGGCCGAAGTTTAAAGAATGAAAGTTGGACTTGAGGGGACTTAGGGCAATTAGTGGATAGTATGTATGGCCTTAAATCCCTAGGGCAAACCCCCCTCTTGTTCTAAAAATCAGTGTTGGAGGTGTTCTTTGTGTGTTTGGCGGCTAAGAGAGAAAAGAGAAGGAGAAAGGAATTTTGGGGAAGAAATCAAAAGAGAAGAAATCGTCAAGGTAACCCGTTCTAATTTCATCTTCCTTATTGTTGTGTGAATCCTTTCTCACTTGTTCTAGATTCATAAGTCTGAATGGGGAGATTCATTGAGTTTTCAATCACTTTTTCCTAAAAAGTGGGTTTCTTGGGTTTTGTCTTAATAAATCGATTTAAGAGGGTTAAAGATGGATTAAGTGGGTGTTTGGGGTTGGTGGATGAGCCCTTATAGTTGTCTAATCAAACTAATGGCTTAAATCGGAGTTTAAATCGGTTTTAGAATTTCTAAGGTCGAACAACAGCGTTTTCCGGACACCAGCGTTTGAAGGTGTCCGGATATGTTGCATGTGTCCGGATATGTTGCATGTGTCCGGATAAGTGGTGTGTCCGGAAAAGTGTAGTGTCCGGATAAATTCAGTGTCCGGAAAAGTGTAGCGTCCGGATAAGTATAACATCCGGAAAAGGGTATCCGGACAATGAGGCTGAGCTATTTACCTGATATGGATCTTTTGCCTTAGGTGTTCGGTGGGTGTAGCTTGAAGGTGTTTAGGAAGTGCATTGTACGACAATCAATGTGAGTTCCCTAAACCTATTTACGACGCAATGTGTTAATTGTTCTATTACTGATAATGGTTCACTTTGAGCACGAAAGGTTTACCAAATCGATATGCATGTTTTTACATGAAAGCTCATACTTTATTCAAAGAATATTTAGCATGATGAAATGATTATATGGTTTACGAGATTCTAAGTTGTATGAAGTATGACATGTTATGTATGCTATGTGGAGTCGGTCTGCACCGTGGGATCGGTATGCTCTGGGATCCGATGATCCCTTGGACATGGATGATGAGCCGATAGGTTGGAATCTGTTTCCCTCCTATTCGGGTAGAGGGGAGTCTGCTTGGGCCCCGATACGAGGCGAGAGGGGAGTCTGCTTGGGCCCCGATCGCGGCGAGAGGGAGTCTGCTTGGGCCCCGATCGTGGTTAGTTTATGCGGTCCTCATCACGGTGCAGTACCATGTTTGACGTTATGTGAAGTTTGGTGATGAATTTTATAAACGATTTTCCCAATGTTTATATATGTTGTTTCCAGAGGGAATTCACTAGACCTTTCGGTCTAACCCTCGCTTTTCAAACTAAACCATTTTCAGGTAAACAAGTAGTAAGAGGCTCAAGTAAGTGAGTAAGAGCATGATAGAGTACAGATGCAGCTAGAGACAGTGCCGATGCCACTTGTAGTAGCAGTTGTTCTCAGTTGTGTATAGGTTGTTTCCGCCAACCTTAGTTTGGGAATGATGTAACAGAATTTTGGGATTCAGTTTTATTACAAGAGTATGATTTAATGCTATGGTTATCTTGTTATGTTCTTGGGATGTTACAAATGGTATCAGAGCCATAGTTTAAGGGATTTAGGTGACCGGACGGGCCTAAACTTAAACTTGGGAGTAGAAATCACAACTGAGAATCAGGAAATGCGTTAAGAGGGCACTAATGTAGATACAAGAAATGCGTTAGGAGGACACTATTATAGAGATATGACTAATAGGATACTGAGGACTGTCATGTAAGGTAAGTTTGAGATTTCACATGGCCAGTGAAATTGCGAACTTACAGGTACATGTATGTGCTTAACCTACCTTATTAACCTATCTAGTGCTCATGTCGTGTTCCAGTACGTTAGATTGTCAACAAGATCCCTGAGGGGTAGACTGAGACCCCTTGTTGGGGAAGTTTCTTGAGAGGCCACCTATGATGTGATGTATGTATACATCGTAGAGAAAGAATGTTGCATAGAATGTTATGAGTCGTCTAGAGGTAGCTCTTCGTGGATTCGGAGAGGATGGATGTTGAGTTTGAGTAAGACTCCTGTTTCGGGAGAGTCCCAGTTCTAGAAATCGTGGGATAGATCGGTCGGGATGGTAAGAAAGGACGATGTCGAAATCTTGGAAGTGTCAATGGAGCTTTAAATTCTTATTCGAGCTTTTCAAGGACAGAGTAAATGAAATAAGATACCTATAGTGAAATGAAAGCATATAGAAGTGGAAAGTGAGATAGTTGGTCAAAGTGAAATAGTATGAAAGGGTTGAGTAAGTGAGATGTGGAAAGTGTGTTCAGCAAGTTGTTGCGTGACCGAAAGGACGACCATCGGTCGTAGGTGGAGTGTCGAGGATAAGTTGCGTAAGCAAAGCGGTTGACCTTGTTAGAGTGAGTAGCCTTCAATTGCAAATAGAGTCTCATGCATGGCGTTCTTTTATGTAACATGAAGTTTCCACGATTTAAAATAAGAATGTAAATGTCAACTTTGAACAAAATGAGTCAGCTTGTACGAGTGCACGTTTAAAGAAAAAGCGATTTCAGTACGCCGCACATTGAAATGTTGAGGTAAATGATTTGCAAAGTATTCCACACTTTTAATGATAAGTTAGATTGTTACAAAAAGGGTCAAGAAAATGGTTACTTGCAATTCACTTATAACCAAAATGCTTATTGACTTTTTGATGTCATACAATTGAGTGCGAGAACCGACTGGTTTACTTTGTGTCGGTAAATTTTTCAGAATTGTCTCATACGAAAAGATTTTCATGCAATATATTACTCTCGTAATAACATTGTTCGGATTGAGCAAGATTGAGGTTCACGGAAAGATGCATGCCAACGGTTCTCGAATCGTTGTGCAGGGTTTTGAAGTTATAAGAGTGATGGGGTCACGGGTACCCGAGTTGTTTCTAAATGTTGTTTACTTAAAATGATAAAATGTACGAAATGATTTATCTATTGTGTTGTCATGCATGAAGGCTATGAACTCACTAGGTCGTAGGATGTTTCATATTAAGCTAAGGAAGAACCCCAAGAGTGGAGAAGTGTCGGTTGTATGGGGGTTTGCACCTTTGTTCGATAACTGGAAGTACGGTTGTCAAGGGACGGTTGTGTCCGGAGGAAGGACTCGAAGCCTTCAAGGTGATGGTTTTTGCAACTCGTTATGAGTAGTGTGAGGAGGAAGAATGAAATGTCTATAGCGTGGGAGCATGAGTTTCGAGGTGAGCTCGTAATGTTGATGTTACATGAGTAGGTTTCGAAAAGAGGGAGGCAGATCATGAAGTTGATTATGATATGTGGAAGGATTAGGTTCCGTAAGGAACCCCTGTTATAAAGTAAGTTAAGAAGGTAGTTACAGGTTGTCAGTTGATGTAGAAGTCGACGGTTGTGTAAGATAGTTGAGGCCGAAGACTTGAACCAGAAGGTTGAAAGTTGATAGAACACCTTGTAGGGGTGCTAAGAGGATGAGAAGTTATTGTTTTGATTAAGCGTTATTTTTACGAAGCATGGAGGGTTCGTAGAATGATGAGGTATGTAACACGAGCGAAGCTAGTGTGTAGATTCTAGCATCCAGTGAGGGACTGTGTCCAGCTTATGTAAGGCCTCGGATTGTAAAGAGCGAGCAAGAATGATTACATTTGAGCTAATTGGGAACTAGGGAGCTATAGTTCAGCTAGATTGAGAAAGGGCAAAGTAGCGACATAGACTCGATCGTGTATGCGAGAAAATGTGAAGGCAAGTTCAGATTGTGTACGAATGACCATGAGAGACTTGGTCGGTAGTGTGATGATAGGAGTGGTGGATGTACGAACTACTAGTAGCTTCAATTGCCAAGATTTTTGTGTCAGCCGATAATGTAGTAAGGTGATGTTAGAAAAGTGAAGGATTAAAAGGAAGTCCGTTTGGGATTTCGGGTGGAGTGTACGTTTTGCAACCCCAGTTGTTGAAGTACGTGGTTTGTAAGTTGGTGATTATTTTGACTATTATCAGAATGGAATGTCGGGGCAGAATTGGGTGATTGCCCAGCTGTGAGATCAAGCTTTGTGGTTATGTATGTTGTTAAGTATATTCTTGAAGGCGGAGTAAATGTACAGAAGATGATGAATAGATTAGTCGAGCTGTAGTATAGTAGATGAGCAATCTTTAAAGAATGAAAAATTGTTCCTTATGCGTGAGGGAATGATCCTAGAAGGAAATAGTTGGAAATGTTGGTCTTGTTTAAGGAATGACATGATGATGATTATGGGTCGGAGTGGTAGTGTGATCATTAATTGATTTGAAATGTCATGATAGAGGTATAACCCTTTGGTTGGTTGATAAAATTTTTATAGATTTGTTAGGTAATGACGTTCATTTGTTATTACAGGATGTGTTACAATTATTGGGGAAGTGTTATTGAGATTAACACACTGATTGTTAAAGAATTATTTAAGGTAAATCTAAGTAAGAAAGCCGGGATGACAGTATATATATATCTGTCTGATTTTATGATCATGGTGGTTAATCGAAAGAATTGTGGAACCCGAGTTTCGGGGTGTTCCTGAGTTATTAGATCCGTTTGTAATAGAGATTCCAAAGGGGGTGGATTATTAGAGTGAATAGGGGACGTTACTAAGAAACACACTTTGGGGTCGTTGGAAGTTTAAAGAGGATGAGGGTTGTGTTAGTCAAGTGTGGTGGAATAGATGTGAATTCCTGAAAGAGTGTGAGTTGTGGTTTATGAGTGAAAGAATTGTCTGAGAAAGTAAAAGTTGGAGAGTAAAGAATGTGTAGTGACGTCGAACTCTAGTGTCGTTTCAAGACGACTTGTTTGAATGCCTTAAGTTAGGACTTTGGTGCAACTGTTTGGTTATGCAAGTATGGAGAAAGTGTTATCAGCATGTGGATAGGTCAGGAGAGAGGGGCAAGTAATGCTTGATGAGCAGTGCTCCACGCTAACGTGGAGAGGTGAAGATAGTATGTCGGATTAAGTGAGTAAATTGGAAGTAGTAAATGTGGCAGTAATACCAGAAAGGTGCTGTGTTATGTAGATTGTCAGTGATAAATGTGCGAACTTTTGGAACGAGTTTTGAGGAAGGGATTTGTGTATGATTCTGTGCAGGAAAGAAGTGGATTAGACAACTGAATGAGTTAAGTTAAGTGACCTTGTGAGAAATGTATAAATGAATTGGTCGCGCAGTGATTGAGCTAGTGAGAATAGTATGGTGTGACCATGGTTACTCCTACCAGTTGAGTGAGGATAACCGGAGTTATGTGTTATATGTCTGAGCGAACGTGGCAATCAACGAGGAATTTATGTGTTTTAGGATAAGTTTAATTTGAGTAGGTGAACACTTCAACGATGGGTTTGGAGGTTCCTACTCCTAGTTGCGTATAAGTGTGGAGTGGTGAAGTGATGAGGATAAGAGAGTGGGTTGACGAACTGTGGTCGAGGTGGTCTGAGTAAGGGAAATGTTGGCCGCTTAGACGATTGTTGGTTGAGGGAAGTAATCTAGGATTGCTTGTATTGCGACGAAGGAACTCTGGGTTGTGAGTTGTCGGGACGTACGGGTTTGGCCTGGTGCCAAGCTGTCAAGTGTGTGTTTGTCTCTTGGTAAGTGAATACTATGTTGTGACGGAGATTGAGCCAGGTTCCTCCTTAAAGGAAGTATAGATGCTTGAGAAGCCTTAGTTAATCTTCTGTTGTCAAGACCGATCGGGTAGGAACATTAGCCTTCGAGTTAGGGGTACCGTAAGAATTGAAGGAAGTGCACCCATTGTTTATTGTTTCGAATTTAATGAGGTGTTTGTCTGGGTCAGAAGTGGTTTTACCTTGGGGAAGTGTCAGTTTTGGTGTGGACAAGATACCCGCATCTTTTCCCAATAAGGAATTCCGGGGACGGAATTCTTTTAAGGGGGGAGTGTTGTAACAACCCGAAATTCTAAGTAAGTATCGAAAGTTTGGGGGCCGAAGTTTAAAGAATGAAAGTTGGACTTGAGGGGCCTTAGGGCAATTAGTGGATAGTATGTATGGCCTTAAATCCCTAGGGCAAACCCCCCTTTTGTTCTAAAAATCAGTGTTGGATGTGTTCTTTGTGTGTTTGGCGGCTAAGAGAGAAAAGAGAAGGAGAAAGGAATTTTGGGGAAGAAATCAAAAGAGAAGAAATCGTCAAGGTAACCCGTTCTAATTTCATCTTCCTTATTGTTGTGTGAATCCTTTCTCACTTGTTCTAGATTCATAAGTCTGAATGGGGAGATTCATTGAGTTTTCAATCACTTTTTCCTAAAAAGTGGGTTTCTTGGGTTTTGTCTTAATAAATCGATTTAAGAGGGTTAAAGATGGATTAAGTGGGTGTTTGGGGTTGGTGGATGAGCCCTTATAGTTGTCTAATCAAACTAATGGCTTAAATCGGAGTTTAAATCGGTTTTAGAATTTCTAAGTTCGAACAGCAGCGTTTTTCGGACACCAGCGTTTGAAGGTGTCCGGATATGTTGCATGTGTCCGGATATGTTGCATGTGTCCGGATATGTTGCATGTGTCCGGATAAGTGTAGTGTCCGGAAAAGTGTAGTGTCCGGATAAGTGGTGTGTCCGGAAAAGTGTAGTGTCCGGATAAATTCAGTGTCCGGAAAAGTGTAGCGTCCGGATAAGTATAGCATCCGGAAAAGGGTTCACTTTGAGCACGAAAGGTTTACCAAATCGATATGCATGTTTTTACATGAAAGCTCATACTTTATTCAAAGAATATTTTGCATGATGAAATGATTATATGGTTTACGAGATTCTAAGTTGTATGAAGTATGACATGTTATGTATGCTATGTGGAGTCGGTCTGCACCGTGGGATCGGTATGCTCTGGGATCCGATGATCCCTTGGACATGGATGATGAGCCGATAGGTTGGAATCTGTTTCCCTCCTATTCGGGTAGAGGGGAGTCTGCTTGGGCCCCGATACGAGGCGAGAGGGGAGTCTGCTTGGGCCCCGATCGCGGCGAGAGGGGAGTCTGCTTGGGCCCCGATCGTGGTTAGTTTGTGCGGTCCTCATCACGGTGCAGTACCATGTTTGACGTTATGTGAAGTTTGGTGATGAATTTTATAAACGATTTTCCCAATGTTTATATATGTTGTTTCCAGAGGGAATTCACTAGACCTTTCGGTCTAACCCTCGCTTTTCAAACTAAACCATTTTCAGGTAAACAAGTAGTAAGAGGCTCAAGTAAGTGAGTAAGAGCATGATAGAGTACAGATGCAGCTAGAGACAGTGCCGATGCCACTTGTAGTAGCAGTTGTTCTCAGTTGTGTATAGGTTGTTTCCGCCAACCTTAGTTTGGGAATGATGTAACAGAATTTTGGGATTCAGTTTTATTACAAGAGTATGATTTAATGCTATGGTTATCTTGTTATGTTCTTGGGATGTTACAATTACGGACGTAGCACCTCCTAAATCGATACGGTGACACCTTCACAAAAACGATTTTTTTACCCTTCATCGGAAAATTCTTACAGGTGGCACGTGCCACCACGTGCCCCTCTTGGGGTCCGTCTCTGGGTTGTTTGGCAAAGAAGTCATTTATTAAATTCTTATTGGGTAAAGCATGACAAGGATGGAGAATCATATCCAGTAAAAGACTAACGTTGTGTTCTCGAAACTCATTTTAGGGGGGGAAGGAAAGGAAAACGAAGGAAATGGATGGAAAGTAAAAAAAAAACTCGTGTTCTTGAAACTTTTTTAGGAGAGAAAGGAAATGAAACGGAAGAAAAATAATGATAAGTTTTATTTCAAAACTTTTCTCCCAACTGTGGGAGGAAAGGGAAGGAAATGAAAGAAAATAAATTAACGATGCGTTCGCGAGTTTTAGAAGGAAAGAAAAGAAGAGAAAGGGAAGAGAAAGAAAAGAAAGGAAAGGAAAGGAAAGGGGAGAAAATAAATATTTGTATTTGTGTTTTTGAGATTGAAGGAAAAGAAATGAAGGAGAGGGAAAAAAATAAATTTTCATGTTCTTGAGTAGGAGAGAAAGGAAATGAAAGATGTTACTTTTACCAATATATCCACGTTTATTTCATAATGAAATGTAATTAATGGATATATGTGTAATTTTATAAATATTTTTAATTCTTTTTATTTAATTTCTTTCCTTTCCTTTCGTTTCTTCCCACATTTGGGTGGAAAGTTTTGGGAGGAAAATCATCAATATTTTTCTTCTCCTTCCCTTACTTTCCCTTAAAAAAAACTCGAGAACACAATTTTTTTTGTTTTCTCCTATTTTCCTCCCCTTTCCGTTCCTTTCCTTCATAAAACAAACTCGAGAACACAACGTAAAAGAATTTTAAAAATTACTGAAATTATTAAAATTCCAAAACTACCCGATATTTCCTTATAAAAGATATATTTTTAAGGGTATATTATTAAAAATGATAGCTTTCTTTTCCTTTCTCTCCTGTTCAAGAACACGAAAAAATATTTATTTTCATTCCCTTTCGAGAACACAAATGAAAAAATGACTTTCTTTTCCTTTCTTTTCTCTCCCTTTCTTTTCCATCAATTTGTTTTCTTCTCTTTTCTCTCCAGATTAGAGAACACAACGTAAGGGTCCGTTGACCAACCTCTTATCAAATATCACTTACCTTATCGGTGATCATGAGAAGGACCGAGCGGTAAGAGGGACAACAAGGACCAATAATTTTACCTAGTAGGTGTGGAAGAAGACTCCTATATGATAAGTGAGGGAGAATGCTCTTACACGGTAAGTGGGGAGAAGACTTTTACACGGTAAGTGAGAGAGACGACTCGTACCATAAGTGCTTCTTGGGTAAAAGACGTTTACCATAAATCCACAATCCATTTGGATTACCGAGAATATTATCCGATAACTTGTTATTAAGTGCTTACCTAGTAATGATTTGGTAAACAACCTCTAAGAAGCATAGAAAAAACAGAGAATCTTACCCGGTAAATAAAAAAGAAGACTCTTACCCAATAATCATCTACCAGGTAAAATACGCTTACCAAAAATCAATTTTAATAGTAAAAAATATTACCTGATAAAATAAGCGAGACTGATAACTCTTTTAAGTAAACAATCGTCGGGTAAGCTTAATGACCCAAGAAATAAAAAAAGAGTAAACTGCAATTTCGATCTCTGTGGTATGTTGTTTTTCTCACTTTTGGTCCCTAGAAAATTTTTATTGCAAGAAAAACCCTGTGGTATGCAAAAGTGCTCGGTTTTAGTCCCTAATACTAACAGCCGTTAATTGCAGCTGTTAAATGCCCCCCATGTGCCTTGTTGTAACATCTCGATTTTCAGTATAAAGTGTTACGTTTGGGTTATTAAATAATTTGAGTATAATTATTCGATAAATTATAATTGGTTATGTGATAGATTAATTTTAGAGTTTAACCCTAAATAAATTACATTAATTGTTTTATGGAGTTATAAGTTAAGGGGTAAACTTTAATTTTAATTTATAAAAGGAGGGATTAAACTTGTTAAATGTTGATACTTGGAGGGGTTGTTTGGTTAAGATGAGTAAACCAAACACCATCACCGCCTCATTTTAATTTCGGAGGATGATGTGTCCTCACCTCCTCATTTTGGTAAGTTTATGTGTGTGTATGTGGTGTTCACGGCAAAGAGAAAAGAGAGAAAGAGAGTCAAAAAGAAAGAGAATAAGCAAGAAGAAACTGAATTCCAGTTGGGATTTTAGGAGCAATTTGAGGAATCAAAAGTGTTGCTGGATTGAAGATTTAGTGCAGAAAATTGGGTTAAAAACCAAGGTGAGTTCATTCTACTGTTCTTATGTAAATTGTTTTAAGCATGAAATTAATGTTTGGAATATGTTAGAAAACTCATTTACAAAGTATTGGTATGTTTGGTTTGGAAGAAATGGGTTTAAATCGATATCTGGATAGAAATTTTAGGGAACAGATCGAAGTTTCCGGACAGACTTTAATGTGTCCGGAAATCCCTCCTTGTTGGTATCCGGAAGATGAAGT
Organism: Saussurea involucrata; assembly: GCA_033807775.1. Classification (NCBI taxonomy): domain Eukaryota; kingdom Viridiplantae; phylum Streptophyta; class Magnoliopsida; order Asterales; family Asteraceae; genus Saussurea; species Saussurea involucrata. Next base: position 125,012,923 of record CM066318.1, on the reverse strand, counting down.
AATCGAAAACCCAGTGCTAAGGTATCCGGACAGGCAATTATCCGGTAAGTTTCTTTTTATAGTTTCCGGATGAAATTAGATACCGGATGGTATCCGGATTTCTTTGGTTTCCGGATGTCATCCGGATTGAGTATGTTTCCGGTAAGTATCCGGTAAATATTGGTGTCCGGAAAGATTTATACGTCCGGTAAGCTGTGGATATCCGAAAAGTTATGTTGTCCGGATAATTTCATGGTGTCCGGAAAATTTGGTTGTCCGGTCACTTTTGAGGTTCCTGATACTGTTGAGTATCCAGTAACTTTGTGTTTTGATGACTCTTGGATAGAGTATGATTGAGGAATGGAAATACAATCATAGTAGCTTGAACATACATACTGTTGGATGGTAGCGTGTTAGGTTTAAAGGTTGCTTTAGTTTGATGCTGAGCAAGTGTGTAGTATATGTTTTATATATGAGATTTGCTCATACTAAATGCTATGAGGAATTTATAATAAATAATAACATGCTCGAATACGCTTAAAGGTAATGAATCCATATACACTAGATTTATTTAATAGTGTAGGATAGGTAAAGTATAATTGCTATTACTGTTTATAGCGGAACGTAAGGAATAGACAAAGTATAATTGTTATTCCCGTATTTGTTGAAAGGGAGGAATAGACCAAATGTTATTCTTGTGTTTGTTGAAAGGGAGGAATAAACAAATGTAATTCTTGTGTGCCCTTGAAATCGTGAACTGGACCCTAGTGTTCGGCAATCACATGGAATAGGCGTGTGGTATTAATCGTTATTCCAGTGTGTGTGGAAAATCGTGGAATAGGCGTGTGGTATTAATCGTTATTCCCGATTTTTAAGGAAGACAAAGGGATTGACATGAGTGATTGTAATCTCTACTTCCTTTTCAATAAATGGGCATGTGCAATTGCGATTTATTGGATAAGAGCATTAATCTAGAATCTGTAGAGATTCGTAGTGTGGCTTTGGGATATGAGCAATAATCTAGAATCCGTAGAGATTCGTAGTGTGGCTCTGGGATATGAGAAATAATCTAGAATCCGTAGAGATTCGTAGTGCGGCTCTGAAACATGAGAAATGACTGACTTAGTGTCAGGTCGTATTCATGGAACCAGGTTTAACCCATTCCCGTGTATCATTGGGATGGTTGAA